>CM053273.1:47580126-48313753 GCA_028583415.1 Protea cynaroides | reverse complement strand
TGTAACCGTGAGGTTAAGAGTTGTAAAACCTCTATTTTTATATATTTGGACCACCATGCAACTTGACGATCTTTTAATGCCGGTTGGATTACCACAGATTTACTCTTGATCTTTTAAACCTAAGTTCACTAAATAAAGAAAGTGTTTGTCGTCATACTAAATTGAAAGAAGGAAATGAATTGTTTTAGATAAACATTATGATTCTTATATTTCTCGACATCCATTGATAAGATGTTTAGTGATAATGGAATTATTGGAAGAAAGATGATTGGATTCAGATTAAATGCTATGGCCAACGAACCTAAGATGAAGTAATGGAGGATCTATTTTGAGATTACTGAATTAATGGATATGAGCCATGTCTATAAAAGAGTGCATGAGCAAAAAGTGAAAACTATCAAGAGTAACTAGGAAAGCGTAGATAACACTCAAGTAAAGTTAAAGATGGTTATATCGGTATGAATTTTGACAAGTTAAAAGATTTCTGAAGGCAAATCTAAGAGTGGATACAAGGATAAAATCAAAAATCATGGCATTGATAGTATTCAGATTAATATAAGTAATACTGAGTTACGCCCAATGTTAAAGGAAATGATTAAGCAAAGACCAAGACAGTTTGGCAGAATTAATGAAATTTTGAGCATATACCCTAATGCTTAGACTTGGGATATGTAATGAGTAAATAGTCAGAAGATGCTTTTCGAGATATGTAATAGAATGATAAAAGGAGGCGTAAGCTAATGAGCTTTTTGGGATATATGAGATTTCTAGCAATAGTCTTTGAAAAACTAAGAGAGAAAGGAACTACACGAGCTCTTAAGACCTTATACCAGATTTTACTAGTTCAAGCCCTTTGGACTAGATGTTGTATAGGATGAGTGTTATGAACAATGTCCGAATAGTATGGATGGACAAAAGTAGGATGCAACCTAATTCGACTTGAGATGACAAACTTTGACATCATCTTGGGGATAGACCGATTGTCTCAACACTCTACAAAGTTGTTATGTGCATAGAAGAGATTCATTCAAGAATAAAGACGACATATAATTTAGTATTATTGGAAGTATGTTGCCTAAGAAAAAAAAAAGCTGATCCTCTCTATGCTAAAGGCAAAGAGATGTTTTGAAGAGAAAGAAGTTGGATATATGGTATCTGTGGTATATGTTACCAAAGAAGCACCACAGATGGAAGATATTGATGTGATGCATAAATTCCTGATGTGTTTCCAGGAGACTTACCTGGGTTACCATCTGATCATATGACCGAGTTCGTCATCGACTTGTTACCAAGGATGATACTTGTGTCAAAGGCACCTATAGAGTAGTTCCTATGTAGTTGAAGGGATTGAGACTCAACTACGGGAGTTAGTAGACATGGTTCCAATCAGCTATGTATTGCATCACGGGGAGCGCCAATTCGTGAAGAAGAAGGATGATAGTATTGTCTGCGTATAGACTATCGAGAATCGAATAAGCTCACGATCAAGAATCGAGATCTATCACCTCGGATCGATGACTTATTTTAACAGTTGCAAAGAGCAAAGGGAATTTTTAAGATTGATCTTCGGTCAAGGTATCAACAGCTGAAGAATTTGGACAGCGATATCTCGAAGATACCTTTAGAATCGGGATTGGACATTATGAGTTCTCGATTATGACGTTGGGATTAACCAATGCCCCTACATCTTTTATGGAGCTGATGAACTGGGTGTTTCATGACATGTCGGACACGTCGGTCATTGTTTTCATACATGATATTTTAGTTTATTCCAAGAATGAAGCAACTCATACAACGGATCTTAGAACAGCTTCACAATAGCTGAGAAGTGAAAAGCTTTATGCCAAGTCCAAGAAATATGAGTCCTGATTAAACAAAGTGATCCTCTTAGATCACGTAGCATCATATAAAGAGATTAAAGAGGATCCCTTTAAGATAAAATTAATCATATGGTAAGAAACACCTGAAGAATATTGCGAAGATCAGAAGTTATTGGGTTTAGCTGATTATTATAAACGATTTTTGGAGGACCACTCTAAGATCGCAAAACCTCTTACCAAGCTAACCAGGAAAGGAGAGGAGTTTAATTAGACTGACAAGTGTGAAGAATGTTTCCAAACTCCAAAAACAAGGTTGATATCAGCTTCCATCATGATCATTCGAGTACTAGGAAAATCTTTTACCCTATACATTGAAACTTTCGGATTGGATCTGGGATGCGGATTGATGCAAGGTAAATAAGCAATTGCATATGCTTTTAGAAAACTGAAGGAGCATGAGACGAGTTATCCTACTCATGACTTGGAATTAACGGTGATAAATTATGCAATCAAGACTTGGAGACATTATCTAAACGGAGGAGAATTTTAAAATGAATGGGAGCACAAGAGTTTTATGTACCTCCTCATCAGAAAGAGTTGAACATGAGGATAAGAAAATGGCTGTAATTGCTCAAGGATTAAGACTGTGATATCTAGTATCATCTAGGGAAGGCTAATGTAGTAGCTAAGGCATTAAGCAAAAAGGGAATTACGAAGTCTGAGGAAGGAACCAGTATAGATAATGTCTTATGTTCCGCAGCAACAGATTGAAATTTGGAAGTAGAGTAACATACAATAGAAACTCGTGATGATCCAATAGAGCAAGAACTTATGAATGAACTTATGGAGCAATAATTCGGCTGTGCTTGTGGCATTAATGATCATTTCTAAATTGATGGATGAAGTAAAAGTAGCAATTTTGTGAGATCCGTAAATAAGAATGGTGTAAGCAGATTTAGAAAAAGGAAAACCCAACCCTGAGTTACTTTGGATGTGGAGACGGTACTCAGATACAGAGGTAGATTCTGAATACATGAAGATAAAGACTCGGATATTATAAAGAGGATAATGATAAGAGCCCATTGTACTCAATATTCAGGACATCCTGGAGTACCAATATGTATCATGACCTGAAGAGATAACAAATGTAGCTTAGTGCGTGTTCCAGTGTCTGAATTATAAGCAAGTAAAAGCTGAAAGAAAAAGACCACCATGGCTTACAATAAAAACTATCGGAGCCAGTCTGAAAGTGGAATTGCATTACAATGACTTATGTCACTGATTTGCCACTGACTATCAGATCGATTGACGAAGTTAGGGTGATTGTTTATCGCCTTATGAAAATAGCTCATTCCATTGCTATACGACCTCGTTATGCTTGGGAGCGGCTAAATAAGCTATATGTGGATAATATTGCCAAATTGAATGGTATGCATGAGAGCTTAGTGTCGGTCAGAGGCTTATGCCTTATCTCGAAGTTTTGGGAGGATCTACAGAAAATAATGTGGACAAAGTTGAAGTTTAGTACCGCACTTTACCTCAAACCGACGGATAGTCGGAGCGGACTATACAAATCCTAAGAGATATGCCCCGAGCTTATAAAATTGATTTCAAGGAGTTGGAGTTGAGAAGTTACCATGAATTGAAGTTGCTATTAAGCTACCATGTAAATGTCACCTATAAAGCATGGTACGGTAGAAATGTCAAACCCCTCTATTTTGGAATAAAGTCAGAGAATAAAGAATTGTAATACCTGAGTTAATTTTAGAAACCTGTCGAGTGGCAGACAAGATCAAAGAAAAGGGGCAGGATTGCTTAAGTTGTCAGAATAGACACCAAGACCTTGAGTTCACCATAAATGGCAAAGTGTTCTTGAAGATATCACTTATGAGTAGCTTGAAATGATTAGACAAGAAGGGAAAGTTATATTCTATATATGTGTTGAATCTTATAAACTTTGGAGAGACGTAAAAAAGTTGTATATCAATTAGCATTACCGCTATCCATGTCTAGTGTGCATGATGTATTTCGTGTGTCTCTATTGAAGAAGTACATTGGAGATCCATAGCAAAAGAATTGACCACTGATTCACTAGAGTGGATAGAAGATTTAACTATTGAAGTGGTACTAGCCTAGTTCACTAGTTGGAAGGTACAACATCTCAAAAACTGGGATAGTTATTATATGAAGATAATCTGGCGAAGATAAGACGTGGAGAAGATGGCATGGAAAGAAGAAGATGCAATGCGGAAATAGAATTCCCACCTAAAGTCAAATTTTGAGGACAAAATTTATTTTAAGGATGGGGGAGTTGTAAGATCTGTACTTTTAAATTTCGAGGACAAAATTTCTTTTAAGGGTGGTGGAGTTATAAGACCCGCATGCCACGAACCCGGTCTAACCTTACATTTCGTGTCGTGACCCGTCTACATATCATGGCCGAGCCAAGTGGACCAAGTGTGTGAAGAAAAACCAAGACCCAATATAAAAATTTACTCAAAAATAATCAAAATGAGGGTAGGGTCGCATGCCTAAACAGGCAAGTCCGACCCCCCATCGACCCCCACCATCGACCCGTGACCAGGGGTCGCAGGGGTCACGAATTGTCCGAACCCCCCATCGACCCCCCATCGACCCCCGATAATCGGTAAAAACAACACGAATCAAAAATTAAGAAACTTTCCTAATTTTAATTGGAACCTTTCCTAAACTCAATGAGACTTATTTTGGGAGGTTTTACACTATAAATAGGATGTCCCTAAGCCTCTTTCACTCCTTTTACAACCCTAATTGGATTGAGAGAAAGAGAAGAGAAGGAAGAGAAGGAGAAGAGAAGGAAAGTGGAGAAGAAGACCAAAGAGAAGGGATTCAGAGAAAGAAGCATACTTCTCAGGTATGGATACTATTTCCATGAATTTCTAAAGACCTTAGTGTAGATAATGAAGAGGGTATGATCTAAGAGAAACCCAAATCATCCATCCATGGTTAGGTTTCAATGGAAACCATAGAGGAATTCATTGAAACCATGTAGGTGAATAAAGAATAGTTCTAAACCATAGCACATGTATGGAATGGACTATAGAAGGAAGCCATAGGACCCAAACATGAATGAATGGACGAAATTTGATATTTTCGACTCAAACCATGGGGGGTCGCACCCAGGGTCGTTGGAACATCCAACCCTAGCATCGACCCCCAGCATTCGAGAAGCCCAGGAAAGGGGTGGTCGCACCCAGGGTCAATGGAAGGTCCGACCCTGGCATCGACCCCTAGTTAACAGTAGGTTTTTAAAATCAGAATTTATTTTTAATTAAATTCTATCGACTTGATTAGGTCTTCCAATGATATAATATTGATATTTAGTTGATTCTTAAAGCTTGAAAGAGGATCTACGATCAAGCCAAGGTGAGAGAACAAGACCTAAACTAATTGATTAATAATAAACTATTTTTATTTCTTGAGTTCGATGCCATGATTGATTCTATGCGAGTATGCTTGTTATGTGCATTCAACATGTCATCCAATATTTCAATTATTACTGTTCATGCATATTTAAATTATTGTGTATAACATGATGATGATGATGATGATGATAGGAATAGGCTTGGGGATGTATGTGTGTGGCTTGTGTGCTTGATGCGAGCGAGTATCAGGGGGAGGTGTCATAGGCGGGGCCTCAGCACTCTAGCTCTATCTCTAACTCAAGTCTTATCCACTGACATCGTCGTATTAGGCATGTGGATGTATGTGTGTGGTTGGTGTGCTTGATGCGAGCGAGTATCAGGGGGAAATGTCATAGGCGGGGCCTCAGCACTCTAGCTCTATCTCTAACTCAAGTCTTGTCCACTGACATCGCCGTCTCGCCATTACCTTAGCAGAACTATTACATCGTAGGGTATGAGGGGATGTGGTCTCGGACCGTGTAGTCTCTGGAACTGCCGGGGGGCCGTAGCCCTATCTCTATGGACGTATTGAGGGATGCTAGGGTGAGGCCTTGGATACACTGATTGGCATTAGGATTGGTCAGTTGCGAGCCCAGTTTGCGAGCCCTCGCCAGCAGGGGCTTACGGGTTGGTATGGGCAATAGGTACAACAATAAACATGACCTTTGTGTATATATTGTCCATGGTGGGTGCATGTGGTACAATAATAAACGTTACCTTTGGGCGGCTCCACATACTCGTGTATAGAGGTGCGGCATCAATAAACGTGACCTTTGGCCACCTATCCTTTCTATAGCACATTGCAAACTTATATACCAGACCAAATATATGATTGAATGCATGCATATGTTTGTTGCATTGTTTTTTTTCTCACTGAGCTCAAGTTGGAGAGCTGACCCTCGCACGCGTAATTATTTTTAGTTTCTGATGTTGCAGGTACTATGATTGAAGATTATGTCTACACGCCAACATATGAATGGGTGGAGGCTATGAATGAGCAAGCTGTGGAGGACTTTTGTGATTCATTAAACGAGCGTTTCAACTGTGGATACGCTTAGCGTTTAATTTTCGTATTTGGATATTGTAATATGTATTAAGTTATGTTTTGATTACTTGGAAATAAATTGAATATTAATTATTTATCATGATTAGACCTCAGTTCATTATCTGTAAGACTTTCGCTATTTACTTTATTATCTATGATTAATGTGGAATGTGTTTTGGTTTGTCATACGTGGCATAGCCTATTCGAGATCCTGGTTAAACCATTGGTTTATTGACGGTTCATCACACCATTCTGGTTGGTGCAGAATTGGGGTGTGATAGTCAGAGCGTACCATTTAGATTTTAGAAGACATGCTTCGAGCCTGTATAATAGATTTTAAAGGATCATGGGAAGAGAAACTACCATTGATCGAGTTCGTCTATAACAACAGCTATCAGGCTACTATGCAGATGTCACCCTATGAAGCACTATATGGTAGAAAGTGTTGAACTCCTCTATTTTGGAATGAAGTTGGAGAACGTAGCATCGTTGGACCAGAATTTATTGATGAGACTTGTCGAGTAGTCAAAATTATCAAAGAAAGAGTTAGAATGGCTCAGAATCGTCAGAAACAGTATGCAGATACTCGACGCAGAGACCTTAAATTTGTCATAGGTGATAATGTATTCTTGAAAGTATCACCTATGGGAGGTTTAAAATGATTCGGACAGAAAGGTAAGCTAAGTCCGAGATATGTCGTGCCATATGAGATTTTACCCAAACGTGGAAAAGTGGCTTATCAGTTAGCACTACCACCTTCTATGTCAAGTGTGCATAATGTATTTCATGTCTCATTATTAAAGAAGTAAGTCATAGATCCAATGCACGTTTTAACCACGGATCCACCAGATCTAACTGATGATTTGACATTCGAAGTAGCACCAACCGAAATCACTAGTCGAAAGGTTCAACGACTATGCAACTGTGACATTTACTATGTTAAGGTTATTTGGAGAAGCCGAGATAGAGAAGAGATCACATGGGAAGAAGAGAATGCTATGCGGAAGCAATATCCTCACCTTCTTGACTCAAAAGATACCTACAAATTTCGAGGATGAAATGTTTAATAAGAGGGGGGGGGAGTTGTAAGACCCATATCGAACTAACCGGTCCTACCACCTTGTACCAGGTCTACCTATCATGGTTGAGCCAAGTAGACCAAGTGCGTGAAGAAATCACCAGACCAGGTATGAAGTCTAACCCAAAAATAGTAAATGAGAGGGTAGGGTCGCATGCCTAAATAGGTAGGGTCGACCCCACCTCAACAGAATTCCAACCCATGACATTCTAGTCGTAGGGTCGCACGACTAGAAAAACATAGGATCGACGGATTCTGCGACCCTACGTCCGACCCTACGATGGCAAACAGAAACCAAAAATTAAGAAACTTTCCTAATTCAAAGGGGATCTTTCCTAAACTCATTGGGACTTATTACGGAGGATTTTCCTCTATAAATAGGGTATCCCTTAGCCTCTTTCACTCCTTTAGAACCCTAATTGAGAGTGAGAGAAAGAGAAAGAGAAGGAAGAGAAGAAGAGAAGGAACTTGAAGAAAAGACTAAGGAAGGGGAGGAAGTTTAGAGAAACCTTTGAATAAAGGTATGAACCTAATTCCTTACCTGAATAAGAGATCCTAGAATAGTTATGAAGAACATAGGATTAGGAGAAACCCAAATCATCCATCCATGGACAAGTTTCATGAGATTCCATGGAGAAAATCATTATGGACTATGAATAGTGTATAACGTGTAGTTTTGAGCCATAGAACAATCATAGAATGGACCATGAAAGTAAGCCAAAGGATCCAAACGTGAAGGAATGGACTTTAGAATGAAAGGTCGACTCAGAATACATGTGGTCGCACGTAGGGTCGAATAATATCCGACCCTATGAGACCACAGGATCGACCACATGCCCTCAGGAAGTCCCAGGGTGGGTGTGGTCGCACATAGATTCGAATGGTATCTGACCCCACGTCCGACCCTACACCCTAGGGTCCCAGAAACTGTTACCCTAGGTGCTACCCTACCTGCGACCCTACGATTTCAGTTAGTCTAAATCTATTGGAATTAATTATAATTAAAATCTATTGACTTGTTAGGTCTTTCTAGTGATTTAAAAGTGATTCATAAAACTTGAACGAGGATCTATGCTCAACCAAAGGTGAGGGAACAAGACCTTAACTAATTGGCTAATAATAAACTAGTTTCATTTATTGAGTCCAATACCATGGATGATTCTATGCTTGTATGATTGTAATGTGCATATCACATGTCATTCACTATTCCTGTTATTACTGTTCATGGATATTTAATTTTGTTTATTATAACATCATGATGATGATGATGCTAGGAATAGGCATGTGAATGTATGTGTGTGGTTAGTGTACTTGATGGGAGTGGAGCATCAAGGGGAGGACATGACATTGTGGTTCAGCCTGGTCACCAAACTCTAGCTCTATTTCTGTTCAAATCTTGTCCACTAACATCGTTGTATCGCCATTACTTTAGCAGAACTGTTACGTCGTAGGGCATCAGTGGAGGTGGTCTCAGACCATGTAGTCTCTGACTCTGCCGGGGGGCCTTAGCTCTATCTCGATGGACGTATTGAGGGATGCTGGGGTGAGGCCTTGGATACACTGTTTGACATTAGGATTGGTTAGTTGCGAGCCCAGTTTGCTAGCCCTCACCAGTAGGGGCTTACGTGTTGGTATGGGTAGAGCATCAGGGGAAGTGTGATGCGGTGCAGTCCTAAGCACTTTAGCTCTATCTCTATTCCGTGGTGGGTGCATGTGGGTCGACAATGGTGTTTGATCCATAGGGCGGTTCCACACATTCGTGTATAGAGGTGTGGCGGCCACCTATCCATTCTATACCACATTGCAAACTTATGAACTAGACCAAAGATATAAATTGAATACATGCATATGTTTGTTCCATTGTTTTGTTTGCTCACTGAGCCCTGATGTGTGCTCACCCTTTCGATGTCGAACATTTTAGTTGATGATGCAGGTACTATCGTAGAAGATTATATAAATGCTCCGATGTATGGACATGCAGTGGCGATGGACACTGAAGTTGTGATGGAATCGCATGATTCGTCGTGCGAGTGCAACTCTTGTGTTTTTTATTAGATTTCCATTTAAATTATTCCGACGATGTAATTGATTAAATTATTTTATTTTATGTCTTAGTATTTTTGAAGATAATTGAATATTTTATTTATGTTATCATCTTTAGACTCTCAGTTCATTTAATATATAAGATTTTTGCTATTGTTTATTTACTCTGATTATGGTTGGGGATGTGTGTGGTTTAAGCAAACACACATAGCCTATTCAAGATCCTGGTTGAACTGTTGATTTATTAGCGGTTCATCACAGCATTATAAAAAGTACAAAATTGGGGTGTGACAACTTGGTATCAGAGCTGTAAGACCCATATCAAACTAACCTGGTCTTACCACCTTGAACCAGGTTTACCCATCATGGTTGAGCAAAATGGACCAAGGGCGTGAAGGAGATCGTGATCCCAGGTATTAAATCGACCCAAAAACACTTAAATTAAGGGGAGGGTCGCATACCCAGCAAGAGAGGATCGGACCCCCTAAGATAGAAAGTCAGACCCCTGTTTTAAAGAGGGGGTTGGACACTTTAGGAGTTAAGGGTCGACGGGATCATCGACCCCCAGTTGCCGCCAGAAACAGAAATTAGGAATTTTTCCTAATTTCAGTTGGACTCTTTCCTAAACTCAATGGGACTTATTTTGGGAGGTTTTACTCTATAAATAGGACGTCCCTAAGCCCCTTTCACTCCTTTTACAACCCTAATTGGATTGAGATAAAGAGAAGAGAAGGAAGAGAAGAAGAAGAGAAACAAGAAATAGAAGAAAGCAAAAAGGAGAAGAGTTGCAGAGAAGGAGTATTCTTCTCAGGTATGCATACAAATTCCATGAGTCTCTACAGACCTTAGGATAGGTAATGAATAGAGTATGATCTCGGAGAGTCCCAAACCATCAACCCATGATTAGGTTTTCATTGAAAACCATGGGGAAGTCATGAAAACCATATAGGTGAATGAATCATGGTTCTAGACCGTAGAACATGTGTAATATGGACTGTAGTAGCAAGCCATAGGACCCCAAACATGAAGAAAGGACTGAAAGTAGAAAAATCAACAAAATCCACAGGGGATCGCACAGGGGGTCGATGGCTAATCGACCCTAACAGACCCTACCTCCGACCCCCAGTTAAAAACATGGTTTATAAATTCAGAAATTAATTCTAATTAAATTCTATCGACTTGCTAGGTCTTCTAACAATATAATAATATTATCAAGGTGATTCTAAAGCTTGGAAGACGATCTATCAACAAGCTAAGGTGAGGGAACAAGACCTAAACTAACTGGTTAATAATAAGCTATTTTATTTCTTGAGTCCAATGCCATATTGATTCCATGCGTGTGTGCTTGTTTGTGCATTCAACATGTCATTCAATATTTCTATTATTGTTCATGCATATTTACTTTACTGTTATAACATGATGATGATGATGATGATAGGAATAGGCATGTGAATGTTTGTATTTGGCCAGTGTATATGGTGCGGGTAGGGATGGTATCAACCGGTACAGCCATGACCATTCTTTATGGGGTGTATATTGTGCCATAGTCGACTCTAGTCATGTCCACTGATGTCGTCGTATTACCATTACCTTAGCAGAACTATTATGTCGTAGAGTATCAGGGGAGGTGGTCTCGGTCCTTGTAGTCTCTGACTCTACCGGGGGGCCTTAGCTATATCTCTATGGATGTTCTGAGGGATGCTGGGGTGAGGCCTTGGATACACTGTTTGGCATTAGGATTGGTTAGTTGCGAGCCTAGTTTGCAACCCTAGCCAGCAGGGGTTTATTTGTTGGTATGGTATCCATCGGTACAGCCATGACCGTTTTTCATGGGGTGTATATTGTGCCATTTTGGGTGCTTGTGGGGTGACGGTGCCATTTTCATTGGGCGTTTCCACACTTCGTGCATAGTGGTGCGGCGGCCACCTATCCTTTCTATAGCACAGTGCAAACTTTAAACCGGACCAAAGATATGATTTGACTGCATGCATATGTATTGTTGCATTGTTTTGTTTGCTCACTGAGCCGTGATGTGTGCTCACCCTTTCGACGTCGAATATTTTTAGTTGATGATGTAGGTACAACTGTTGAAGATTATGTAAGTGCTCCAATGTACGGGAACATGGCGGCGATGGAAGTGGAAGAGGAAGTGGATACACATGACTCCTCTTGCTAGTGCAACTCATGTGTATTCGATTAGTTATTTTTCTAGTTTTCTTTATTTATATTTATTAAGGACATGTATTTGATATTTATTTATGTCTAAGTTGATACAGAATAATTTGCTATTTAGATATTAATATCACAGTAGATTATCTGTTCATTTTATTATAAGACTTTCGCTATTTTGTATTTACTCTGATTGTGAATATGGATGTATGGGGTTTAGATAAAATGGATATAGCCTACTCGAGATCCTGGTTGAACCATTGGTTTGTTAGCGGTTCATCACACCATTCTGAATAGTGTGGAATTGGGGTGTGACAACTTGGTATCAGAGCCTCTCAGGCCTTGTCCGCTGAACTAGCACACATTCACGACAAATTGTGAACTGAGATAGGATAAAAGTAAAAACAGTAATACTAACACATTATAAGCACACATAATGTTTGAGACCAAATTTAAAAAGAGAATAACGCATCTATTAAAGGAAGAACAAATTTAAATACAATGTAAAAGAAACAAACGTACATACATACTTAAAACAGAGTACAGTCCACAACCTGAACAGTTACTCTGTAGTACAAAGGAAGAGAAAAGATACAATCTTGAAGCTGGAGGTGAAGGAGGAGGCGGCACCTCACGATCTCTGTCATAGTCCTCAGCGTAGACTCTAGTCAACCAGACTATCTGAGTCTGGGTCGTCTGCAGACTAACTGTAAGATCAGCTACCCGTTGATCAGTCCGGTGCTGAGCCTCCATGAGCTCTCCCATCCTCATGGCTGATGTCCGCTAGGAGTCTAGTAGCTCATCCACTATCACCCGCTGAGCGTCTAGTAACTCTCCCATCCTCATGTCTGATGTACGCTGGGCATCTATGAGCTCATCCACTCTCATACGCTGAGCTTCTAGTAACTCCCCCATCCTCAGATCAGATCTGCGCTGAGCCTCTTTGATCTCATGCAACATCTCCATCATATCAGAGGGGGGGTGTGAAGGAGCAGTCGTATTTGAAGGACCAGCCTCATGAGACGGACCAGCCGCATATGAAGTACCAGCTCCAACCGCATGCGTAGGTGAAGGCGGTGGTATCGAGTCTACATCCATGTACATATGGTCATCATCATCAGCAGGCTCCGCATGAACTCCAGCAGCGGCAGCAGTTGCCTCAGCGTCAGCTATCTCTACGCGAGTGCGAGGGCGCACCATTGCGTTCCTCTCCTCATCACTGACCTGAGCATCCTGCATGCCCATCTTATAAATAGCCTCCCAATCTAGAGGCAATGAGAAGGACTTCTCCTGAATCTTCTCATCTAATAAATCAACCCCCAGGCGGGTAAGCAGAACAGTGATCATGCGTCCGTACGGAAGGTTGCCAGTGTGACTGGGCAACGTAGCAGTGATCATAGTACACATAATGATATACGGAAGGCAGACGGACTGTCTAGTGCAAATGCAGTACAGTAGATACTGGGTCAGCTGGGAACCCCTCTCGTAATGGCCACTCTGTGGGATCAGGTTATGCTGAATGATCTTGCAGTATACCCGTGGAGCTGGACGCATATATCATGCCCTCATCTGTCAACGGTCAGGTCGTAGAAGCTGACTATCAATCTCAGCCCTCATCGCGGTGGAGGAGAACTGGTGCTCGCCAGGAGCACAGTAAACCATGGGGCCATCATAGGAAATGCGCAGTAGGTCGGCCAGCTGTCGAAAATCGAATGAAATGTTCACCCCTTTGACATAGCTGGTGATGCACAGCTCATGACCCCTCTCGACATCATTATAATCCCCCGCCACCTGGAGGTTACAATAGAACTGTCGTACCAAATCCGGACAGGTGCAAGCGTCGTAAGTGATGACAGGGAGCCATCCCATATCACCAAATGCCCTCTCTACATTGAACATGGCTAACTCATCCAAGTTCACCTTACGACCACCCTCTACTTTCTTGCGAGCGTAGTGGGCATACTGTGCCTCAGCTTCGTTGGAACGGAAACGAAGAAGATCACAAAATCTGGGTACTTTGGTACGAGCCATGATATCTGCAAATAAGAAAGAAAAACAGATAGTACGTTAGTAGGGTAGAAAAGCCGAAATTTGGACATTATAATGACGTAAGTTGGCCAAAAGCCTCACTTGTCACCCATACACGTGGGCAGGAGGACTTACGTAGGTTCTAACATATCCTACAACACTCACACAGTAGGAAATCCTAATTAATGGGATCCAATTTGAAGAAATTGCGAGAAATCAAAAATTTTGACAAATTAGGGCAAAAAGAGAAAAAACTCAAGTTTCTCGATAACCAACCGATGAAACTCAAAAATTTTTTAGGGCTTTCATTCCTCGAGACACCAATAACAAAAGCCCCCAATAAAAATCAAATTTTTACGGTTGGAAAATTTTAATTCAAAAAATACAAGTTAAATTGGCAAAAATCTAGAAATGGAAACCTAAAAACAGGTAAAAATGAGAAAACATACCTGTAGGAGTGATGTGGACGTCGAAACACGGAACCAAAATGATCAATACAGTGGAGTGGCACTACTCAGAGGTGAGAGACGAGTCAAAACGGGGAAGAAATGAGGGGAAATGAACCCAGAATCGGATCTTAAAAGTCTGATTTTTGGTCTGGGGCTCGGACAATTCGACCAGGATCATCGACCCCCATACCGACCCCCATATCGACCCCCAGCTCTCGGGAATCTGACAGAAAACTAGGGGTCGGACCGGGGGGTCGGACACCCATCGACCCCCATATCGACCCCCAGCTCTCGGGAATCTGATAGAAAACTAGGGGTCGGACCAGGGGGTCGGACACCCATCGACCCCCATATCGACCCCCAGCTCTTGGGAAGAACAGGTTATTCCCAGGGTCGAATACTGAGGGTCGGACATATCATCGACCCCCACCATCGACCCTATATAGAAAAGACAGTTTTTTTCGTAGAATGAGCTGAAAATTTTGAAATTTTATATCGGTTAGCATGCCTATATGAAGTAAATGATTGTCTCACGTATTTGATGATTTTCAGACACCCCATTCTCAGGAGAAAATATGTCTGGGCGTAGAGTAACCAGGCAGAGCCGAAATGCATTTCCACCACCATCTGTGGAGGAAACTAGTCAAGAAAATATATATGCACAAGAAAATCCATAGGGTGCACCACCAGAAAATCCGGTTCAGGCGAATCCTACAAACTTACCACCCCCACCACCAGAGTTAGCAACCGTGGTGATGAACTTAGCACAGCAGCTGTAACAAATGCAATACGCACAGGCTCAAATGCAAGTTGCAATGGGGATTATGTTCCAGGCCGCACATGCTACACCCATGCAGACTGGACAAACCAGTGCAGCACCAGTGGGCCACCACCCAGCACCACAAACACCTCAACCACCAGCTGCACAGATTCCAATACCAGGTCCAGAAGCAGCTCAGGTTCATTATCAGTATCCACAACCTATGTTTGGGGCATACCCCCAAAATCAGATGGATCACTCTCTACTGGTTGAGATATTTTTGAAGATGAAGCCCAGGGAATTTAACAGTAAACCGTCAGATCCGTTATGGCCAGCACACTGGATCGATGAGATGGAGAGAAACTTTCTTATAATGACTATTACAGAAGAAGAAAAGGTACTATGTGCCACCTTCATGCTAAAAGGCGATGCACATCATTGGTGGAAATCTACTAGGGCCTATCTATTGTCCAAGCACGCCCTATTGACTTGGGCTATTTATAAAGAAGCTTTCTTTGAAAAGTATTTTCCCGAAGCTTCAGAGATTCTAGGGAGAAGGAGTTCCTGAGTTTATATCAGGGCCAGATGTCCGTGGATGCATACCAACAACGTTATGAGGAGCTGTTTTTCTTTGCACCACTTAGTATGCAAGAAGAAGAAACTAAGACCCGTATTCTGAAGGTCCGAGATGTTATAACTGCAGTCAAACGGGACATATGGCAAGGGAGTGTCCTAAGCCCAAGAAGCACTTACATCAAGGATGAGTATATGTTGTTACATCCGAGGATGCTGCCGCATCACCCGATGTGGTCACAGGTATGACCGAAACCTTTAAAGTTGTATTACATTGTATGAGCATGTAGACTAAGTTAAATAAATCACAGGTATCGTACCTATAAATGGCATACCCTCCAGAGTACTCTTTGATTCGGGAGCTACTCATTCCTTTATATCTGTGTCGTTTGGAAAGAAGCTGAACTTACCCATCAAAACATTGGACTACAAACTACTTGTACGATCACCGATGGGGTTAGAAGTGGAGTTAGAGAAAGGTTATGGATCATGCCCAATTCTCATTGGCGAGAAAACCTTAGATGCAACCTTGATCCAACTTGGGATGGCAGACTTTGACGTCATCTTAGGAACGGACAGGTTAGCTCGGCATTTTGCAAACCTACTATACGCCGAAAAGAAATTAACATTTAAAGACAAAGAAGGAGCAGAATTCAGTTTTGTGGGAACCAAACTTCCCCTTAAACGCAAGCTCATACTCTCAGCACTAAAGGCTAAGAAGTGCCTTGAGAAGGGGGCAGTCGAGTATCTAGTATCAATGGTCGACCTAACCAAGGAAGCACCACCAATGGAAGATATTGATGTCGTGCGGGACTATCCTGACGTATTCCCAGAGGAACTACCAGGATTACCACCCGACCGAGCAACAGAGTTTGTGATAGACCTTACACTTGGAGCCGCACCAGTATGAAAAGCACCTTATAGAATGGCTCCTACTGAACTGAAGGAATTGAAAGTGCAACTACAGGAACTGCTAAACAAGGGTTGTATTCGACCCAGTATATCACCATGGGGAGCGCCAGAGTTGTTCGTAAAGAAGAAGGATGGTAGCATTCGATTATGTATCGACTATCGGGAGTTGAACAAGCTGACAATCAAGAATCAATATCCACTACCTAGGATCGATGACTTGTTCGATCAGTTGCAAGGGGAAAAAGTATTTTCTAAGATCGATCTTCAGTCAGGCTACCATCAGTTGAAGATTAAAGAGGGTGATATTCCTAAGACGGCTTTCAGGATCAGATATGGGCATTATGAATTCTTGGTCATGTCTTTTGGATTAACAAACTCACCAGCAACATTCATGGAACTTATGAATCGGGTTTTCCATGATATGTTGGATACATCGGTTATTGTATTTATTGATGATATATTGGTATATTCCAAGGACAAAGAAACCCATATTAAGAACCTAAATGCCGCCTTACAGCGTTTAAGGAAAGAGAAGCTATATGCCAAATTTACCAAGTGTGAGTTTTGGCTAAGTGAAGTCGCCTTCCTAGGCCATGTAGTATACACTAAAGGAATCAAAGTGGACCCCAGCAAGATCGAGGCTATTGTTAAGTGGGAAGCACCAAAGAGCGTTGCAGAAATTAGAAGTTTTCTGGGTCTCGCTGGTTATTATCGAATATTTGTGGAAGACTATTCCCGGATTACCGTACCTCTCACCAGTTTGACTAAGAAAGGTGAAAAGTTTGTGTGGACGGATAAATGTGAGAAGAGCTTCCAGAAATTGAAGACCAGGATGATATCCGCTTTGATTTTGACTATTCCTGTCCCAGGACAGCCATTTACCCTGTACACTGATGCGTCAGAACTGGGATTAGGATGTGTGCTTATGCAAAGAGAACAAGTAATTGCTTATTCCTCAAGATAGTTGAAGACACATGAGAAATTCTATCCCACTCATGATTTGGAGTTAGCAGCAGTTGTACATACTGTCAAGATATGGAGACATTACCTATACGGAGAGAAGTTTCAGATTAAGTCGGACCATAAAAGTCTTACTTATTTGTTTAATCAGAAGGAGTTGAATATGAGACAAAGAAGATGGCTGGAACTTCTGAAAGACTATGACTGTGATATCCAATATCATCCGGGGAAAGCTAATGTAGTAGCAGACGCGTTGAGCAGAAAGGCAATGATAAAATCTCAAGGAGAGGTTAGCACAACTGCAGCAATGTGTACTACCGGAATGGTATTCAATCACGGCAACGAGCAATATGTGATAGATACAGCGGATGGGTCAGCCAACCAAGGGTTTATTCATCAGTTTTCAAATATGTTCGCTACATTGAAGAATATACCGAACATAATTGATTAAGTGAAGACAGCTATCAAATCAGTCCCTTACCTGAGAACGGTGCAAGAAGACATCAAAAAAGGTAGAACTAACCCTGAGTTCACCTTGGATGAAGAGAAGGTACTGAAGTACAAAGGAAGGATATGTGTACCCGAAACAGAAAGTGTGGACATTAGTCACCGACTGATGAAAGAAGCCCATACCACCATCTATTCGATACATCCTGGAAGTACAAAAATGTATCATGATCTAAAGAAACTATATTGGTGGAGAGGGATGAAAGCAGATGTAGCTAAGTTCGTGTCTCAATGCCTAAATTGTCAGAAAGTCAAGGCTGAACGACAAAGACCCGCAGGACTATTACAGTCGTTATCGGAGCCAGCATGGAAATGGGACTGCATCACTATGGACTTTGTCACGGGATTACCATTGACTCCTCGAGTGGTTGACGTAGTTTGGGTGATTGTAGACCGTCTGACTAAGACAGCTCGCTTTATACCGATACGACCTCAGTATACACTGGAAAGGTTAGTAAAGCTGTATGTGGATAATATTGTTCGATTACACGGTGTACCAGAGAGCATTGTGTCCGATAGAGATCCACGATTTACTTCCAAGTTTTGGGAAGGATTACAAAAGGCTATGGGTACAACATTGAAGTTTAGTACTGCATTCCATCCACAGATAGATGGACAGTCAGAGCGTACAATTCAGATTATAGAAGATATGCTATGAGCATGTGTAATTGATTTCAAAGGATCATTGGATGAAAAGTTACTAGTGATCGAGTTCGCTTACAACAATAGCTACCAGGCTACTATAAAGATGTCACCCTACGAAGCACTGTATGGCAGAAAGTGTCGAACCCCTTTATTTTGGAATGAAGTTGGAGAACGTAGTATTGTTGGGCCTGAATTTGTTGAAGAGACTTGTCGCGTGGTCGACATTATAAAGGAACGGGTAAGAACAGCTCAGAACTGTCAGAAGCAATATGCAGATACTCGACACAGAGATCTTGAGTTCACCGTAGGTGATAAAGTATTCTTGAAGGTATCGCCTATGCGAGGATTGAAACGGTTCGGACAAAAAGGGAAACTAAGTCCAAGGTATGTCGGGCCATATGAGATTTTAGCCAAGCGTGGAAAAGTGGCTTACCAGTTAGCACTACCACCATCTATGTCAAGTGTGCATGACGTATTTCATATTTCCCTATTGAAGAAGTATGTCAAGGACCCAACGCAAGTCCTAACAGTAGATCTACCGAAATTGACTGATGAATTGACATTTGAAGTAAGACCAACTGAAATCACCAACCGAAAGGTTCAACGACTACGCAACCGAGATATCTATTATGTTAAGGTCACTTGGAGAACTAGAGACATGGAAGAAATTACATGGGAAGAAGAGAATGTTATGCGGAAGCAATACCCTCACTTATTTGATTCAGAAGGTACGTACAATTTCGAGGACGAAATTTTTTATAAGTAGGGGGGAGTTGTAAGACCCGTATCAAACTAACCCGGTCTTACCACCTTGAACCAGGTTTACCCATCATGGTTGAGCAAAATGGACCAAGGGCGTGAAGGAGATCATGATCCCAGGTATTAAATTGACCCAAAAACACTTAAATTAAGGGGAGGGTCGCATACCCAGCAAGAGAGGGTCAGACCCCCTAAGACAGAAAGTCAGACCCCCTGTTTTACAGAGGGGGTCGGACACTGTAATTGTTAGGGGTCGACGGGATCATCGACCCCCTCATCGACCCCCAGTTGCCGCCAGAAACAGAAATTTGGAATTTTTCCAAATTTTGGTTGGACTCTTTCCTAAACTCAATGTGACTTATTTTGGTAGGTTTTACTCTATAAATAGGATGTCCCTAAGCCCCTTTCATTCCTTTTACAACCCTAATTGGATTGAGAGAAAGAGAAGAAAAGGAAGAGAAGAAGAAGAGAAACAAGGAATAGAAGAAACCAAAAAAGGAGAAGAGTTGCAGAGAAGGAGTATTCTTCTCAGGTATGGATACTAATTCCATGAGTCTCTACAGACCTTAAGATAGGTAATGAAGAGAGTATGATCTCGGAGAGTCCCAAACCATCAACCCATGGTTAGGTTTTCATTGAAAACCATGGGGAAGTCATGAAAGCCATATAGGTGAATGAATTATGGTTCTAGACCGTAGAACATGTGTAATATGGACTGTAGTAGCATGCCATAGGACCCCAAACCTGAAGAATGGACTGAAAGCAGAAAAATTAACAAAACCCACAAGGGGTCGCACAGGGGGTCGATGGCCAATCGACCCTAACAGACCCTACCTCCGACCCCCAGTTAAAAACATGGTTTGTAAATTCAGAAATTAATTCTAATTAAATTCTATCGACTTGCTAGGTCTTCTAGCAATATAATAACATTATCAAGGTGATTCTAAAGCTTGGAAGAAGATCTATCAACAAGCTAAGGTGAGGGAACAAGACCTAAACTAACTAGTTAATAATAAGCTGTTTTATTTCTTGAGTCCAATGCCATATTGATTCCATGCGTGTATGCTTGTATGTGCGTTCAACATGTCATCCAATATTTCTATTATTGTTCATGCATATTTACTTTACTGTTATAACATGATGATGATGATGATGATGATAGGAATAGGCATGTGAATGTTTTTGTTTGGTCAGTGTATATGGTGCGGGTAGGGATGGTATCAACCGATACAGCCATGACCGTTCTTCATAGGGTGTATATTGTGCCATGGTCTACTCAAGTCATGTCCACTGACGTCGTCGTATCGCCATTACCATAGCAGAACTATTATGTTGTAGAGTATGAGGGGAGGTGGTCTCGGTCCTTGTAGTCTCTAACTCTACCGGGGGGCCTTAGCTCTATCTCTATGGATGTTCTGAGGGATGCTGGGGTGAGGCCTTGGATACACTGTTTGACATTAGGATTGGTTAGTTGCGAGCCTAGTTTGCAACCCTAGCCAGCAGGGGTTTATTTGTTGGTATGGTATTAACCGGTACAGCCATGACCATTTTTCATGGGGTGTATATTGTGCCATTTTGGGTGCTTGTGGGGCGACGGTGCCATTTTCATTGGTCATTTCCACACATTCATGCATAGTGGTGCGGCGGCCACCTATCCTTTCTATAGCACAGTGCAAACTTTAAACGGGACCAAAGATATGATTTGACTGCATGCATATGTATTGTTGCATTGTTTTGTTTGCTCACTGAGCCGTGATGTGTGCTCACCCTTTCGACGTCGAATATTTTTAGTTGATGATGCAGGTACGACTGTTGAAGATTATGTAAGTGCTCCAATGTACGGGAACGTGGCGGCGATGGAAGTGAAAGAGGAAGTGGATACACATGACTCCTTTTGCGAGTGCAACTCATGTGTATTCGATTAGTTATTTTTCTAGTTTTCTTTATTTGGATTTATTAAGGACATGTATTTGATATTTATTTATGTCTCAGTTGATACAGAATAATTTGCTATTTAGGTATTAATATCACAGTAGATTCTCAGTTCATTTTATTATAAGACTTTCGCTATTGTGTATTTACTCTGATTGTGAATATGGATGTATGGGGTTTAGATAAAACGGATATAGCCTACTCGAGATCCTGGTTGAACCATTGGTTTGTTAGCGGTTCATCACACCATTGTGAATAGTACGGAATTGGGGTGTGACAAGAGCTCTCATGCCCTGTTTATTAAACCAGTATTGAAAGACCCGCACGCCACGAACCTGGTCTAACCTTACATTTCATGTCGTGACCCATCTACATATCATGGTCGAGCCAAGTGGACCAAGTGTGTGAAGAAACCCAAGACCCAATATGAAAATTTACTCAAAAATAGTCAAAATGAGGGTAGGGTCGCAGGTTTTAACAGGCAGGTCCGACCCTCCCATCGACCCTCCCATCGACCCGTGACCAGGGGTCGCAGAGGGTCTATGAATTGTCTGACCCTCCCATCGATCCTCGGTATTCGAGAAAAACAACACGAACCGAAAATTAGGAAACTTTCCTAATTTTGATTGGAACCTTTCCTAAATCAATGGGACTTATTTTGGGAGGTTTTACCCTATAAATAGGACGTCCCTAAGCCTCATTCACTCCTTTTACAACCCTAACTAAATTGGGAGAAAGAGAAGAGAAGGAAGAGAAGAAGAAGAGAAGCAAGGAAAAGAAGAAAGCAAAAAGAAGAAGAGTTGCAGAGAAGGAGTATTCTTATCAGGTATGGATACTAATTCCATGAGTTTCTATTGACCATAGGTTAGGTAATAAAGAGAGTATGATCTCGGAGAACCCAAACCATCAACCCTTGGTTAGGTTTCCATGGAAAACCAAGGGAGAATACATAAAAGCTATATAGCTGGATGATTCATGGTTCTAGACCATGGAATGTATGTTGAGTGGACTGTAGGAGCAAGCCATAGGACCCCAAACACGAAGAAAGGGCTAAAAGGAGGAAAATTGACCAAAACCCATAGGGGGTCGCACAGAGGGTCGATGACCATCCCACCCTATGTGACCTGAGTATCGACCCTCAGCGTTCTGGAACTCCAGATTTGGGGAGGGTCGCACCCAGGGTCGATCATGACTCCGACCCTACCTCCGACCCTCAGTTAACAGCATGGTTTTTAAATTCAGAATTAATTCTAAGTAATCTATCGACTTTGTTAGGTCTTCTAGCAATATAATAACCTTATAAAGGTGATTCCAAAGCTTAGTAGAGGATCTATTAACAAGCAAAGGTGAGGGAACAAGACCTAAACTAATTGGTTAATAACAAACTGTTTTTATTTTTTTGAGTCCAATACCATGATAGTGATATGCATGTGTGCTTGTAATGTGCATTCAACATGTCATCCAATATTTCTATTATAACTGTCCATGTATATTTAAATTTATTGATTATAACGTGATGAAGTTGATGATGGTAGAAATAGGCATGTGAATGTTTGTGTTTGGCTGGTGTACATGGTGCGGTAGGGATGGTATCAACCGGTACTTCGATGCCATTCTCATCGGGGTATATTGTGCCATGGTCTATTCAAGTCATGTCCACTAAGCAAGTGTTGGTGTGCTTGATGCGAGTGGAGCATCAGGGGGAGTACGTGACATTGTGGTTCAGCCTGGTCACCAGACTCTAGCTCTTTCTCTACTCAAGTCTTGTCCACTAACATCGTCGTATCGCCATTACCTTAGCAGAACTAATATGTCGTAGGGCATCAGGGGGGACGTGGCATTGTGGTTCAGCCTAGTCACCAGACCCTAGCTCTATCTCTATGGATGTATTGAGGGATGCTGGGGTGAGGCCTTGATCCAATTGTTTGACATTAAGATTGGTTAGTTGCGAGCCTAGTTTGCAAGCCCTCGCCAACAGGGGCTTACGTGTTGGTATGGGCAACCGGTGTAGCCATGCCGTTTTCATGGGATGTATATTGTCCATGGCGCATGCATGTGGGGCGACAGTGCCGTTTTCATTGGGCGTTTCCACACACTCGTGTATAGAGGTGCGGCGGTCACCTATCCTTTCTATAGCACATTGCAAACATTAAACTAGACCAAATATATGAATTGATTGCATGCATATGTATTGTTGCATTGTTTTGTTTGCTCACTGAGCCGTGATGTGTGCTCACCCTTTCGAATTCGAATACTTTTAGTTGATGATGCAGGTACCACCATTGAAGATTATAAGAACACTCCTGTGTACGGGCATGTGGCGACAATGGAAGCTGAAGACTTAGTGGATATGCATGACTCCTCATGCGAGTGCAACTCATGCGTATTTGATTAGATTTTGTTTAATTTTATTAATGACATGTAATTGATATTTATTTAATTATGTCTCAGTTGATTTATCAATAATTTGATATTTATTTATGGTTATCACAGTTAGATTCTCAGTTCATTTACTATAAGATTTCCGCTATTTACTTTATTATCTCTGATTAATGTGGAATGTGTTTTGATTTATCATATGTGGGATAGCCTATTCGAGATCCTGGTTGAACCGTTGGTTTATTGACGGTTCATCACACCGTTCTGAATGGTGCAGAATTAGGTGTGACAACTTGGTATCAGAGCTTTCGTAGGCCTTACCCATTAAACCTAAATACTTCCACTGGAGTCCATGAACTGAGTTAAGATAAATTAAAAGCTTTAATATAAACACACCATAAGCACCTGTGTTGGTTGAGACAGAACTTAAACAAGATAATAATGTACATATAAAAGGTGGAACCATATATATACAATCAAACAGAAAGAGAAGACCAAAATTCATCCTGATAAACAAATAATATAGGGTATTATCTATAAGTCGGATAGTTATCTAGGAATACAAAGGATATAGTATAGTAAGAAGAAGGAAGCATCTGTAAAGCAGAAAAATTGAATGTCGAGTTAGTACTCACTAGATGTGAAACTCGATGTATGACAAAGGAAGGAGAAAATGACTAGTAATGCCTAATTCCCTGCAATGGTAAAGGGAAAGGTCTCGGACTAAATCCAAACAGAGATAAGAGAATAATGGCCACACATTAAGAATAAGAGCAACTATAAAGATGCTAAAGCTATACCCCTGGGTGACCTGGAGACTCAGAGTGAAATCCACTACCCACTGATCCATTACCCGCTGAGCATTAAGATGAGGTTACAACTTGACCCCACCACTATCTGGGTCAAGAACGGGTAATGAAAACTCATCGGAGTTGGTAATCAGATTAGAGCAAATAAGAGAAAATGAACAACCAGGCCACTCCAGCCAACCACCTGGACTACCAATTACCTTGGTCACGGTTGTCATAAACTTGACCCAATAAAATACAAGAGCAACAACAGATGAGACCAACTATGGAATTTGCTATGTAAATCACTACCCAAGTTGTTGATGCTACATCAACACCTACGAGTCAAACCAAGTATGGTACCAATTGGTAGCATCACTGTACCCCAACACCTATTAGCCATAACACGGTGCCTACCACATAGCAAGTCCCAGTAATGCATATCCCAGTGCAGAAGTTTGGTGCACAACAAGTAGTATATCAAGGTGGTTAACCTTATCAGCCACCGATGTATGGGATAGTTGCAATGATCCGACCAAGGATTGAAGAATATTTTCTCAAGACGAAGCCTTAAACGTTTTCAGTAGAGGATCAAATCTAATTGTGGCCATATAACTGGAAATGTTTATATAGGATGCGGTGCATTATTGATTTACTCTTATGATTATAGAGGATGCACATACCAGATTTTAATTTCTCGGACCTTGACAGGATACCTTCTTGATTTAACCTGTCAATTGGAGTTATATATATTGTTTCTTTAGTATTAGTCCTGATTATACCAATCTAAACCATTCTCATAGTCGACAACATGATCAGAGATATGAATTGAATGAATAGTTAAATGTTTAATCGTGTTGAGCGTACATCTTCTGATTTATACCTGATTTATTGATGTACGAAATCTTTCTCCTGATTTATACCTGATTTACTAATGTATGAAAGCTTCTCCAGATTTACTTTTGTAGTGCCTTGACCAATGGCATTATATACTCGGGAAAAATGGATGATTTCCCAGGGTCGGATATTGAGGGTCGGATACCCATCGACCCCCACCATTGACCCTGCATAGAAAAGACAGTATTTTTCACTGAATGATCTGAAAAAAATTTGAAAATACCATTGGTTAGTGTATCCAAATATTAGAATGAAGTATATATTGATTGCCTCACATGTTCTATGACTTTTTAGATACGACACCACCAGAATAGGAAATGGTTGGACGAACAAGGAACAGACGCGGACGTAACCAAATCTCACCACCACCATCGGTAGATGAAACCAGTCATGAAATTCCTGAAGTACCAGAGAATCCAAACGTAGCATCGCCAAGAGCTAATGGTCAGACAAATCCTACAAACTTGCCAGCCCTACCTATAGATTTAGTTATAGTCGTAATGAACTTGGCACAACAACTGCAACAAATACAACAGGTACAAACTAATATGCAAGCTGCCATAGGCGTGGTTTTTCCAGCTGCACATACGACACAGATCCCAGCAGGACAGGCAAGCACAATACCAGGGGGAAATAATGCAGTACCCCATGCACCTCAAACACTAGTCATGCAAGCTACAGTTCAAAACCCTGAGATAGCTCAAGGTGGTTATCAGTACCAACCACCTATGTATGGGGCCTATGCTCCGTATCAGCTAGACCGCTCCAGACTGGTCGGGCATTTTCTTAAGATGAAGCCCAAAGAATTCGATGGTAAGCCAGCAGATCCTTTGTGGCCGACACACTGGATTGATGAAATGGAAAGAAATTTTATGATGATGAACGTAAATGAGGAGGAAAAATTGTTGTGTGCCACATTTATGCTCAAGAGCGATGCACACCATTGGTGGAAGTCTACCAGGACATATCTATTAACCAAACACGCCCACTTGACCTGGGATATATACAAAGAGGCATTCTTTGAGAAATACTTCCCTAGAAGTTTCAGAGATTCTATGGAGAGAGAGTTCCTGAGTTTATATCAGGGGCAGATGATTGTCGACGCATATCAACAGCGTTATGAGGAGCTGTTTTTCTTTGCACCAGTCAGTATGCAAGAGGAGGATACCAAAACCCAAAGGTTCGTCATGGGACTTAGGGGAAGCATACGCGAACATGTTTTGGGACTGGAGAAGAAAATCTACAATGAAGCTATAAAAATTGCTCGAGTGATAGTCGAGCCAGAAAGAGAGCTATTTTACTCAAAATAAGAGAATAAAAAAGCCAAATGAAAATATTTACAACGGAGGCAACACCAAGGTATTCCAACCCTTCCGTACCTAGGGCTTTAGTGCTGCAACCAAAACCATTTCAGCAACCCCATGGCAACCAAAGCAAAATGGTGAGGGGATCAGGTGTTTTAACTGCAACCAAGTAGGGCATATCTCAAGAGAGTGTATGTAAGACCCGCACGCCACGAACCCGGCCTAACCTTATATTTTGTGTCGGGACCCGTCTACATATCATGGTCAAGCCAAGTGGACCAAGTGTGTGAAGAAACCCAAGACCCAATATGAAAATTTACCCAAAAACAGTCAAAATGAGGGTAGGGTCGTAGGTTTTAACAGACAGGTCCAACCCTCCCATCGACCATCACCATCAACCCTCAACCATGGGTCACAGGGTCTATAAGTTGTCCGACCCTCCCATCGACCCTCACCATCGACCCTCGACATTCGAGAAAAACAGCACGAACCAAAATTTGAGAAACCTTCCTAATTTCAATTGGAACCTTTCCTAAACTCAATGGGACTTATTTTGGGAGGTTTTGCCTTATAAATAGGACGTCCCTAAGCCTCTTTCACTCCTTTTACAACCTTAATTGGATTGAGAGAAAGAGAAGAGAAGGAAGAGAAGAAGAGAAGGAAAACTTGAAGAAAAGGCTAAGGAAGGAGAGGAAATTCAGAGGAAACTCTGAATCTCAGCAAACCAGAGGTATGAATACATTCCCCATGATTTGTTTAAGGCTTTAGAATGGTTTATGAAGAGGGTATGACTTAGAAGAAACCCAAATCATCCATCCATGGTTAGGTTTTTATGAAAAACCATGGAGGAGATCATTAAAACCATGTAGGTGAATAAAGTATAGTTATAAATCATAAAACATGTATAGAATGGATTGTGGAAGTAAGCCATAAGATCTAACCATGAAAGAGAGAACGAAATCTGATATTTTCGACTCAAACCATGGAGGGTCGCACCTAGGGTCGATGGCAGATCCGACCCTAGCATCGACCCTCAGTGTTCAGGAAGTTCGGATTAGGGGGGGGGTCGCACCCGGGGGTCGATCGGGACTCCGACCCTACCACCGACCCTCAGTTACAGAATGGTTTTTAAATTCCGAATAAATTCTAATTATATTTTATCGACTTTGTTAGGTCTTCTAGCAATATAATAACATTATAAAGGTGATTCTAAAGCTTGGAAAAGTATCTATTAGCATGCTAAGGTGAGGAACCTTAACCCCAAACTAAATTGATTACTAATAAACTATTTTCTATTTCTTGAGTCCAATGCTATGCTTGACTCTATGTGAATATGTTTGTAATATGCATACAGCATGCCATCCAATATATCTATTACTTGTTCATGCATATTTACTTTATTGTTTATAACATGATGATGATGATGGTGATAGGAATAGGCATGTGCTTGTATGTGTGTGGTTGATGTACTTGATGCGAGCGAGTATCAGGGGAGGTGTGATGAGAACGTTAATAAACGTTAACCTTTGGCGGGTCTCAGCACTTTAGCTCTATCTCTAACTCAAGTCTTGTGCATTAGCATCGTCGTATCGCCATTACTTTAGCAGAACTATTATGTCGTAGAGTATCAGGGGAGGTGGTCTCAGTCCTTGTAGTCTCTGACTCTACCGGGGGGCCTTAGCTCTATCTCTATGGACATTCAGAGGGATGCTGGGGTGAGGCCTTGGATACACTGTTTGGCATTAGGATTGGTTAGTTGCGAGCCCAGTTTGTAGCCCTCGTCAGGGGCTTACGTGTTGGTACGGCACTATATAGCAATAAACGTAATCTTTGTTATATAATGTTCATGATTGGGTGCATGTGAGTTGACGATAAACGTGATCTTCGGGTAACGTCACACACTCGTGTATAGAGGCGGAGTCAATAAACGCGACCTTTGGCTACCTCAACCTTTCTATAGCATACTGCAAACTTTAAAACCGGACCAAAGATATAAATTGACTTTTTGCATGCATATGTATTGTTGCATTGTTTTGGCTACTCACTGAGCTCAAGTTGGAGAGCTGACCCTCGCGCGCGTAATTCTTTTTAGTTTTTGATATTGCAGGTACTATGATTGAAGATTATGTCTACTCGCCAGTATATGCACGGGTAGAGGCTATGAATGAGCAAGCTATGGAGAATGAACATGGTTCGTTACGTGAGCATTTCAGCGATGGATACGTTTAGTGTTTAGTTTTCTTATTTGGATATTGTAATATGTATTAAGTTATGTTTTGGTTACATGGAAATAAATGGAATATTAATTATTTATCATGTTTAAACCTCAGTTCATTATCTGTAAGACTTTCGCTATTTATTTTATTACCTCTGATTAATGTGGAATGTGTTTTGGTTTATCATATGTGGGATAGCCTATTTTGAGATCCTGGTTGAACCGTTGGTTTGTTGACGGTTCATCACACCGTTTCGAATGGTACGGAATTGGGGTGTGAAAACTTGGTATCAGAGCTCTCGTAGGCCTTACCCATTAAACCTAAATACTTTTACTGGAGTCCATGAACTGAGTTAGGATAAATTAAAAGCTTTAATACAAACAAACCATAAGCACTAGTGTTGGTTGAGACAAAAATTAAACAAGACGATAATGTACATATAAAAGGTGGAACCATATATATACACTTACACAGAAAGAGAAGACCAAAAATTATCCTAATAAACAAACAATTTAGGGTATTATCTATAAGTTGGGTAGTTATCGAAGTATACAAGGATATAGTACAGTAGCAAGAAGAAGCAATTGTAAAATAGAAAAATTAAATGCCGAGTTGGTACTCACAAGATGTGAAACTCGTTGTAAGACATAAGAAGAAGGAAAATGGCTAGTAATGCCAAAACCCCTGTGGAGATAAAGGAAAAGATCTCGGGCTAAATCCAAACAGAGATAAGAGCATAATGGCCATGTAAATAGATATGATTATATAGGATGCGGTGCATTATTGATTTACTCTTATGATTATAGAGGATGCACATACTTGATTTTAATTCTCGTACCTTGACAGGATACCTTCTTGATTTAACCTGTCAATTGGAGTTATAGATATTATTTCTTTAGTCTAAGTCCTGATTATACCAATCTGCACCATTCTCATGATCGACAACATGAACAGAGACACGAACTGAATGAACAGTTAAATGCTTAATCATGTTGAGCGTACATCTATTGATTTATACCTGATTTATTGATGTACGAAAATTTTCTCCAGATTTATACCTGATATTCTGATGTATGAAATCTTCTCCAGATTTATTTCTATAGTGCCTTGACCAATGGCATTATATATACTCAATAGAACCTGTAACCATGAGGTTAAGAATTGTAAAACCTCTATTGCATGTATTTGGACCACCGTGCAACTTAACGATCTTTTGATGCCGGTTGGATTACCACAGATTTACTCCTGATCCTTTAAACCTAGGTTCACTAGATAAAGCAAGTATTACCATTATGCTAAATTGAAAGAAGGAAATAAATTGTTTTGGACAAACATTCTGATTTATACACCCCCTGATCATTGTTGATAAATATGTTTAGTGATTATGTGATTATTGGAAGGAAGATGATTGGATTCAGATTAAATGCTATAGCCAAGAGACCTTCGATGAAGTAATGGAGAATCTATTTTGAGATTTCTAAATGGGTGGATATGAATCATGTCTATAAAGGAGTGCATGCGACAAAAGTGAGAACTATCAAAAGTAACTATGAAAGAGTAGATAGCACTCAAGTAGAGTTAAGGATGGTTATCGGTACGAATTTTAACAAGGTAGAAGATTCCTAAAGGTAAATTTAAGAGTAGATACAAGGATAAAGTCATGGCATAAGTAGTACTCGATTTAATACAATGATAATTGAACTATTCCCAATGTTGAGTGATTGATTAAGAAAAGACCAAAAGAGTTTAGATGAATTTATAATCATATACCCTAATGCTTATAGATAGACTTGGGATATGAAGTAACAATCACAAGATATTTTTTGAGGTATATGGAAGAGAGAGCAAGGTAGAACAACAAGTATAAAAGAAATACAAGCTAATGAGTGCAATATGAGATTTTGATGATAGTCTTTGAAAAATCGAAAGAGATGAAGGAACTAGACAAGCTCTTAAGACCTTTACATCAGATTTTTCTAGTTCAAGCCCTTTTTGGACTAGATGTTCAATTGGATGAGTGTTATGAACGAAGTCCAAATCGTATGGATGGATAAAATATGGACGAAACCTAATTAAACTTTAGATGGCAGACTTTAACATCATCTTGGGAATAGACTGGTTGTTTCAACACTCTACAAGTGATTATGTGCATAGAAGAGGTAATCATTCAAGAATAAAGACGACACATAATTTGGTTTTATTGGAGGCATATTGCCTAGTAAGCAGAAGCTGATCCTCTCTATGCTAAGGGCGAAGAGATGCCTTGAAGAGTAAGAAGTTGGATATATGGTATCTTGTGGTATACGTTACCAAAGAAGCACCACAGATGGAAGATATTGATGTGATGCGTGAATTTTCTGATGTATTTTCAGGAAACTGATCGGGTTACCATCTGATTAAGTGACCGAGTTCGTCATCGACTTGTTACCAATGACGATACTTGTGTTAAAGGCACCAATGAATAGCTCTTATAGAATTGAAGGAATTGAGACTCAACTACAAGAGTTACTAGACCAAGGTCCTAATCAGCTAAGTATTGTATCACGGAGAGCGCCAACGCAACTCGTAAAGAAGAAGGACGGTAGTGTCAGATTATGCATAGACTACCGGGAACTAAACAAGTTCAAGATCAAGAATCGATATCTACTACCTAAGATCGATGACTTGTTTAAACAGTTGCAAGGAGCAAGGGTATTTTCTTCAATCAAGATATCCTCAGTTGAAGAATTTAGACAGCGATATCTCGAAGATAGCTTTTAAAATTGGGATTGGTCAATTATGAGTTCTCAATTATGACGTTTGGATTAACCAATGCCTTTACATCTTTTGTGGAACGGATGAACTGGGTGTTACATGACATGTTGGACACGTCGGTCATAGTTTTCATAGATGATATTTTGGTTTATTCCAAGAATGAAGCAACTCATACAACGAATTTTAGAATAGCTTCACAATAGCTGAGAAGGGAAAAGCTTTATGCCAATTCCAAGGAATATAAGACCCGATTAAACAAAGTGATCTTATTAGATCACGTAGCGTCATAAAAAGGAATAAAGTGGACCATATTAAGATAGAAGTAAACATATGGTGAGAAACACCTAAAGAATATTTCGAAGATCAGAAGTTTCTTGGGTTAGCTGGTTATTACAGACGATTTTTAGAGGACCACTCTAAGATCGCAATACCTCTTACCAAGCTAACCTGGAAAGGAGAGGAGTTTAATTTGACTGACAAGGGTAAAGAATATTTCTAGATTCTAAAGTAAGATTGATATCAGCTCCCATCTTGATCGTTCCGGCACCAGGGAAACCTTTTACCCTATACATTGAAGCTTTTGGATTGGATCTAGGATGCGGGTTGATGTAAGGTAAATAAGCGATTTCATATGCTTTAAGAAAACTGAAAGAGCATGAGAAGAGCTACCCAACCCATGATTGGAGTAAACAATTGTGATTCATGCAATCAAGACTTGGAGACATTATTTAAACGGAGAAGAATTTTAGATTAGATCGGATTACAAGTGTTTTATTTATCTCTTCATTAGAAAGAGTTGAACATGAGGATAGGAAAAATGGTTTGAACATTGAAGGATTAAGACCGTGATATTCAAGGTTACTCAGCAAGGCTAATGTAGTAGCTAAGCCTTAAGCAAAAAAAAGGGAATTATGAAGTCCGAAGAAGGACCTAGTATAAATGCTGCCTCATGTTCCACAACAACAAACTCAGATTTGGAGGAAGAGTAACTTATAATAGAATCTAGTGATGATCCAATTGAGCGAGAATTTATGGATGAACTTATGGAGCAATAATTCGGCTACGTTTGTGGCATTAAAGATCATCTCTGAATTAATGGATGAAGTAAAAGTAGCAATTTTGTTAGATCTGTATGTAAGAACAATGCAAGGAGATTTGGAGAAAGGAAAATCAAACCTGACTTATTTTGGATGCAGAGACGGTACTCAGATACAGTGGTAGATTCTGAATACCTGAAGAAAAAGATTCAGAAGTCACGAAGAGGATAATGATAAGAGCCATTGCACAGTACATCCTGGAGTACCATGATGTATCATGACCTGAAGAGATAACAAATGTGGCTTAGTGCGTGTTCCAGTGTCTGAATTATCAGCAAGAAAAAGTTAAAAGACAAAGACCAACATGGCTTACAACAACAACTATTGGAGCCAGTTTGAAAGTGGAACTGTATTACAATTAACTATGTCACTGATTTGCCACTGACCCTAGATCGATTGACGTAGTGGGTGATTGTTGATCGCCTTGTGAAGATAGCTCATTCCATTGCTATACGACCTCGGTATGCTTTGGAGTGGCTAACTAAACTATATATGGATAGTATTGTTAGATTAAATGGTATGCATGAGAGCTTAGTGTCGGCCAGAAGCTCATGCTTTATTTTGAAGTTTTGGGAGGATCTACAGAAGATAATGGGAACAAAGTTAAAGTTTAGTACCGCACTTTACCTCAAACCGATGGACAGTCGGAGCGAACTATACAGATCCTAAGAGCTATGCTCCGAGCTTGTAAAATTGATTTCAAGGAACTTGAGTTGAGAAGTTACCGTGAATTGAAGTTGCTACTAAGCTATAATGTAAATGTCACTTAGAAAGCATGGTAAGGTAGAAATGTCAAACCCCTCAATTTTGGAATGAAGTCGGTGAATAAAGAATTTGAAGACTTAAGTCTATGGAGGAAAACTATCGAGTGGTAGAAAAAGGGCTAAGACAGCTCAGGATTGTCAGAAGAGACACCAAGACCATGAGTTCGCCATAAGTGACAAAGTGTTTTTGAAGATATCACTTATGCATAGTTTGAAATGATTAGACAATAAGGAAAGTAGTATTTTATATATGCATCGAATCTTATAAACTCTGGAGAGACGTAGAAAAGTTGCATATCAATTAGCGTTACCGCTATCCATGTTTAGTGTGCATGATGTATTTCACGTGTCTCTATTGAAGAAGTACATTGGAGATTCATATCAAAAGTATTGACCACAGAATCACTGGATTAAATAGGAGATTTAATTATTGAGGTGGTACCAGCCTAGTTCACTAGTTGAAAGGTACAACACCTTAAAAACTTGGTATCAATTATACGAAGATAATCTGACGAAGACAAGACGTGGAGAAGAGTGCATAGGAGGAAGAAGATGCAATGCGGAAATAGAATTCCTACCTATTGATTCCGAAGTAAATTCAAAATTTTGAGGACAAAATTTATTTTTAAGGATGGGGGAGTTATAAGATCCGTACGTTCAAATTTTGAGGACAAAATTCATTTAAGGATGGGGGAATTGTAAGATCCATACTTTTAAATTTTGAGGACGAAATTTCTTTTAAGGGTGGTGGAGTTGTAAGACCCGCACGCCATGAACCCGGCCTAACCTTACATTTTGTGTCGGGACCCGTCTACATATCATGGTCGAGCCAAGTGGACTAAGTGTCTGAAGAAATCCAAGACCCAATATGAAAATTTACCCAAAAACAGTCAAAATGAGGGTAGGGTCGTAGGTTTTAACAAACAGGTCCGACCCTCCCATCGACCCTCGGCATTCGGGAAAAACAGCACGAACCGAAAATTGAGAAACCTTCCTAATTTCAATTGGAACCTTTCCTAAACTCAATGGGACTTATTTTGGGAGGTTTTGCCCTATAAATAGGACGTCCCTAAGCCTCTTTCACTCCTTTTACAACCCTAATTGGATTGAGAGAAAGAGAAGAGAAGGAAAACTTGAAGAAAAGGCTAAGGAAGGAAAGGAAATTCAGAGGAAACTCTGAATCTCAGCAAACCAGAGGTATGAATACATTCCCCATGATTTTTTTAAGACTTTAGAATGGTTTATGAAGAGGGTATGACTTAGAAGAAACCCAAATCATCCATCCATGGTTAGGTTTTCATGGAAAACCATAGAGGAGATCATTAAAACCATGTAGGTGAATAAAGTATAGTTATAAATCATAGAACATGTATAGAATGGATTGTGGAAGTAAGCCATAGGACCTAACCATGAAAGAGAGAACGAAATCTGATATTTTCAACTCAAACCATGGAGGGTTGCACCTAGGGTCGATGACAGATCCGACCCTAGCATCGACCCTCAGTGTTCGGGAACTTCAGATTAGGGGGAGGGTCGCACCCAGGGTCGATCAGGACTCCGACCCTACCTCCGACCCTCAGTTACAGAATGGTTTTTAAATTCCGAATAAATTTTAATTATATTTTATCGACTTTGTTAGGTCTTCTAGCAATATAATAACATTATAAAGGTGATTCTAAAGCTTGAAAAAGTAACTATTAGCATGCTAAGGTGAGGAACCTTAACCCCAAACTAAATTGGTTACTAATAAACTATTTTTTATTTCTTGAGTACTATGCTATGCTTGACTCTATGTGAATATGTTTGTAATGTGCGTACATCATGCCATCCAATATTTCTATTACTTGTTCATGCATATTTACTTTATTGTTTATAACATGATGATGATGATGGTGATAGGAATAGGCATGTGCTTATATGTGTGTGGTTGATGTACTTGATGCGAGCGAGTATCAGGGGAGGTGTGATGAGAATGTCAATAAATGTTAACCTTTGGCGGGTCTCAGCACTTTAGCTCTTTCTCTAACTCAAGTCTTGTGCATTGGCATCTTCGTATCGCCATTACTTTAGCAGAACTATTATGTCGTAGAGTATCAGGGGAGGTGGTCTCGGTCCTTGTAGTCTCTGACTCTACCGGGGGGCCTTAGCTCTATCTCTATGGACATTCTGAGGGATGCTGGGGTGAGGCCTTGGATACACTGTTTGGCATTAGGATTGGTTAGTTGCGAGCCCAATTTGCAGCCGTCGCCAACAGGGGCTTACGTGTTGGTATGGCACTATATAGCAATAAACGTAACCTTTGTTATAGTTGATGATAAACGTGATCTTCGGGTAACGTCACACACTCGTGTATAGAGGCGGAGTCAATAAACGTGACCTTTGGCTACCTCAACCTTTCTATAGCATACTGCAAACTTTAAAACCAGACCAAAGATATAAATTGACTTTTTGCATGCATATGTATTGTTGCATTGTTTCGGCTACTCACTGAGCACAAGTTAGAGAGCTGACCCTCGCGTGCGCAATTATTTTTAGTTTCTGATATTGCAGGTACTATGATTGAAGATTATGTCTACTCACCAACATAAGCACGGGTGGAGGCTATGAATGAGCAAGCTGTGGAGAACGAACATGGTTCGTTACGCGAGCATTTCAGCGATGGATACGTTTAGTGTTTAGTTTTCATATTTGGATATTGTAATATGTATTAAGTTATGTTTTGGTTACTTGGAAATAAATAGAATATTAATTATTTATCATGTTTAGACCTCAGTTCATTATCTGTAAGACTTTCACTATTTATTTTATTACCTCTGATTAATGTGGAATGTGTTTTGGTTTATCATATGTGGGATAGCCTATTTTGAGATCCTGGTTGAACCGTTGGTTTGTTGATGGTTCATCACACCGTTCCGAATGGTGCAGAATTGGGGTGTGACAGTGTACTAAGCCCAGAAAACAACTACAGCAAGGAAGAGTTTACGCAGTTTCAGCCAAAGATGCTGCCGCATCGTCTGATGTGGTCACATGTATGACCTGAACCTGTCATTTTATGTTACATTGCATGAGCATGTAGACTAAATTAAAACAAATCACAGGTATCGTACCTAGTAATGGCATTCTTGCCAGAGTGCTCTTTGATTATGGAGCTACTCATCCTTTTATATCTGTGTCATTTGGAAAAAAAAACTAAATATACCCCTTAAGTCTTTAGATTTCAAACTGCTTATACGATCGTCGATGGGAATTATGAAGTCCAAGGAAGGACCCAGTATAAATGCTACCTTATGTTTTGCAGCAATAGATTCAGATTTGGAAGGAGAGTAACATATAATAGAAACTCATGATAATCCAATTAAGCAAGAATTTATGGATGAATTTATGGAGCAATAGTTCGTCGGTTGCGCTTGTGGCATTAAAGAGCATCTCTGAATTGATGGATGAAGTAGAAGTAGTAATTTTGTTAGGTCTGTATATAGGAACAGTGTAAGCAGACTTAGAAAAGGAAAACCAAACCCTGACTTTTGTTTTGGGAATGGAACTGCAGTATCGTGAACTATGTCAATTATTTGCCACTGACTCCTCAATCGGTTGACATGGTTGGGTGGTTGTTGATCGTCTTATGAAAATAGCTCATTCCATTGCTATACGACCTCCGTATGCTGTGGAGCGGCTAAATAAGCTATATGTAGATAATATTGCCAGAATGAATGGTATGCATGAGAGCTTAGTGTCGGTCAGAGGCTTATGCCTTATCTCAAAGTTTTGGGAGGATCTACAGAAAGTAATGGGGACAAAGTTAAAGTTTAGTACTGCACTTTACCCCAAATCGACGGATAGTCGGGGCAGACTATACAGATCCTAAGAGATATGCCCCTAGCTTGTGAATTGATTTCAAGGAACTTGAGTTGAGAAGTTACCGTGAATTGAAGTTGCTATTATGCTACCATGTAAATGTCACCTATCAAGCATGGTACGGTAGAAATGTCAAATTCTTTTATTTTGGAATAAAGTTGGTGAATGAAGAATTTTGAGACCTAAGTCTAATGAAGAAAACTATCGAGTGGCAGACAAGATCAAAGAAAAGGGGCAGGATAGCTTAAGATGTCAGAGAGACACCAAGACCTTGAGTTTGCCATAAGTGACAAAGTGTTCTTGAAGAAATCACTTATGCGTAGTTTGAAACGATTAGACAAGAAGGAAAAGTTGTATCCTATATATGTGTTGAACCTTATAAACTTTGGAGAGACGTAGAAAAGTTGCATATCAATTAGCGTTACCGCTATCCATGTCTAGTGTGCATGATGTATTTTGTGTGTCTCTATTGACGAAGTACATTAGAGATCCATATCAAAGGTATTGACCACGGAATCACTGGTTTAGATAGAATGTTTGACTATTGAAGTGGTACCAGCCTAGTTCACTAGTGGGAAGGTACAATGTTTCTAAAGCCGGGATAATTATTATATGAAGGTAACCTGGCAAAGACAAGACGTGGAGAAGAGTACAGAGGAGGAAGAAGATGCAATGCGGAAATAGAATTCCCACCTATTGACTCCGAAGTAAATTCAAATTTTGAAGACAAAATGTATTTTAAGGATGGGGGAGTTGTGAGATCCGTACGTTCAAATTTCGAGGACGAAATTTCTTTTAAGGGTGGTGGAGTTGTAAGACCCGCACACCACGAACCTGGTCTAACCTTACATTTTGTGTCGTGACCCATCTACATATCATGGTCGAGCCAAGTGGACCAAGTGTGTGAAGAAACCCAAGACCCGGTATGAAAATTTACTCAAAAACAGTCAAAATGAGGGTAGGGTCACAGGTTTTAATAGGCAGGTCCGACCCTCCCATCGACCCTCCCATTGACCCTTGAACAAGGGTCGCAGAGGGTCTATGAATTGTCCGACCCTCCCATCGACCCTCGGTATTCGGGAAAAACAGCACGAACCAAAAATTAGGAAACTTTCCTAATTTCTATTGAAACGTTTCCTAAACTCAATGGGACCTATTTTGGGAGGTTTTACTCTATAAATAGGATGTCCCTAAGCCTCTTTCACTCCTTTTACAACCCTAATTTAATTGAGAGAAAGAGAAGAGAAGGAAGAGAAGAAGAAGAGAAGCAAGGAAGAGAAGAAAGCAAAAAGAAGAAGAGTTGCAGAGAAGGAGTATTCTTCTCAGGCATGGATACTAATTCCATGAGTTTCTATAGACCTTAGGTTAGGTAATGAAGAGAGTATGATCTCGGAGAACCTAAACCATCAACCCATGGTTAGGTTTCCATGGAAAACCATGGGAGAATACATAAAAGCTATATAGGTGGATGATTCCTGGTTCTAGACCATGGAATGTATGTTGAGTGGACTGTAGGAGCAAGCCATAGGACCCCAAACACGAAGAATGGACTAAAAGGAGGAAAATTGACCAAAAACCACAGGGGGTCGCATAGAGGGTCGATGACCATCCGACCCTATGTGACCTGAGTATCGACCCTCAGGGTTCTGGAAGTCCAGATTTGGGGAGGGTCGCACCCAGGGTCGATCATGACTCCGACCCTACCTCCGACCCTCAATTAACAGCATGGTTTTTAAATTCGAAATTAATTCTAAGTAAATTCTATTGACTTTGTTAGGTCTTCTAGCAATATAATAACATTATAAAGGTGATTCTAAAGCTTAGAAGAGGATCTATTAACAAGCAAAGGTGAGGGAACAAGACCTAAACTAATTGGTTAATAACTCACAGTTTTTATTTTTTTGAGTCCAATACCATGATTGGAATATGCGTGTGTGCTTGTAATGTGCATTCAACATGTCATCCAATATTTCTATTATTACTGTCCATGCATATTTAAATTTATTGATTATAACGTGTTGATGTTGATGATGGTAGGAATAGGCATGTGAATGTTTGTGTTTGGCTGGTGTACATGGTGCGGGTAGGGATGGTATCAACCGCTACTTCGATGCCGTTCTCATCGGGGTATATTGTGCCATGGTCTATTCAAGTCATGTCCACTAAGCAAGTGTTGGTGTGCTTGATGCGAGTAGAGCATCAGGGGGAGGATGTGACATTGTGGTTCAGCCTGGTCACCAGACTCTAGCTCTATCTCTACTCAAGTCTTGTCCACTAACATCGTCGTATCGCCATTACCTTAGCGGAACTAATATGTCGTAGGGCATCAGGGGGGACGTGGCATTGTGGTTCAGTCTGGTCACCAGACCCTAGCTCTATCTCTATGGATGTATTGAGGGATGCTAGGGTGAGTCCTTGGATACATTGTTTGACATTAGGGTTGGTTAGTTGCGAGCCCAGTTTGCAAGCCCTCGCCAACAGGGGCTTACGTGTTGGTATGGGCAACCGGTGCAGCCATGCCATTTTCATGGGGTGTATATTGTCCATGGTGGGTGCATTTGGGGCGACAGTGCCATTTTCATTGGGCGTTTCCACACACTCGTGTATAGAGGTGCGGCGATCACCTATCCTTTTTATAGCATATTGCAAACTTCAAACCAGACCAAAGATATGAATTGATTGCATACATATGTATTGTTGCATTGTTTTGTTTGCTCACTGAGCTGTGATGTGTGCTCATCCTTTCGAATTTGAATACTTTTAGTTGATGATGCAGGTACCACCATTGAAGATTATATGACCGCTCCTGTGCATGGGCATGTGGCGACAATGGATGCTGAAAACTTAGTGGATATGCATGACTCCTCATAATTCCACAAAAGTTGTAAACTGAGTTAGGATTAAAATTAAAAGCTATAATAATAACACACCATAAGCACCTTTGTTTTTTGAGACAAAATTAAGAAAGAGAATAATGCACATATAAAAGGAGATACATGTTTCATATACATTAAATAAAAAACATGTTTATTCATATCTAAATCAGACTACAGTCCACAATCCTGACAGTTACTCTGTAGTACAAAGAAGGATAAAAAGAAAATATACATCATGGAGCTGGAGGTGCTGGAGGAGGAGGTGCCTCGCGGTCTCTGTCGTAGTCCTCAGTATACACTCTAGTCAACCAGGCTACCTAAGTCAGGGTCGTCTGGAGACTAGATGTCAACTCGATCATCCGCTGATCGGATGCACGCTGAGCATCTAGGAGCTCGCTTACTCTCCCATCAGTCGCATGCTGAGCATCTAGAAGCTCGCCTACTCTCCCATCAGTCACGCGCTGAGCATCTAGAAGCTCTCCTACTCTAAGATCAGTCACACACTAAGCCTCTCTAATCTCATGCAATAGCCCCATCATATCATCAGAGGGTGGGTGTCAAGGACCAGTCATGTGTGAAGGAGCCCGAGATGGACCGGCTCCAGTAGAATGTAGAAGTGATGGAAGAGGTATGGAGTCTACATCCATGTACATATGATCCTCATCCTCAGCATCACCCCCTTGGACCCCTTGCTCCTACTGCTGTAGTGGCGTCTGCTACCTCCACTCGAGTACGAGGATGCATCAGAGTATTCCTCTCATCATCACTGACCTAAGCATCCCGCATACCCATCTTACAGATGGCCTCCCACCTGAATCCTCTCATCTACTAAATCAACATGTAGGTGGGTGGCAGTGTAGTGATCAGACATCCGTAGGGTAGGTTGCCCAACTGACCAGGCAGTGTAGCACAAATCATCGTCCGAATAATAATACTACGAAGGCAGACAGGCTTCCTGGTGTAAATATAGTAGAGGACATACTGAGTCAACTGGGAGATCCTCTCATAATGTCCACTCTGGTGTATCAGGTTGTGCTGGATAATTTTGCAGTACACTCGAGGCACTGGACGTAGGTTGATCGCTTTCATCTCCCAGCGATCATCACTGATGAGCTGACTATCAATCTCAGCATGCATCTCCAAGGATAGGAATTGGGGCTCCTTGGGAGCACAGTACACCCAAGGGCCATCATTTGATATGCCCAAAAGATCAGCCAACTGCTGGCAGTAAAATGAAACATCCACTCCCTTGACGTGGCTAATAATCCTGAGCTCCCTACCCCTCTCTGTGTCATTGAGATCCCCCACTACCTGGAGATTGCAATAGAACTGCCTCACCAAATTAGGATGAGTACAAGCCTCATAGGTGATCACAAGAAGTCAGCCCATGTCACCAAAACACCCTCCACGTTGAATAAAGCTAGATTAGCCAAGTTCACATAGCGACCCCCTTCTACCTTCTTATGCTCAAAGCGAGCATACTGAGCTTCTGCCTCATTAGAGCGCAAGAGAACTGGGTCATGAGCCCTAGGAACCTTGGTATGAGCCATACTATCTGTCAAGACACAGAAAAACAAATAAGATATTAGTAATGGTGAAAAACTCAAAATTTTGGCATTATAACGGCATGATGTGGTCAAAAGCCTCACCTTTCACTCAAACAACTGGGCAGGAGGACTTGCATAGGTTCCAAACCATCCTGCAAAGCTCATACAGTTGGAAATTTAATCTAGAAAGATGAAATTTGAAGAAATTTCATTAAATTAGAAAAATCTCAAAAATTAGGTAATAATGGAAAAATTCCAGTTTCTTGATAACCAACCGATGAAACTCAAGTATTTTTGAGAGCTTTCATCCATTGGGTGACCAATAGCAAAATCCCCTAATAAAAATTTAATTTTTACAGTTAGAAAAAATTTAATTTGATGAAAATTATGTAAATAGATAAAAACCTAGTTTAGAAAGATTAAAATGGAAAACAGTAGAGAGCATACCTGAAGAGACGGAGTGGGAGTCGTGAACGGAAGAAACAATCACAAAACCCTAGGGGTCGATACTGTAGCAACTCAGGGGAAGTGAGTTGAGTTGGAGGAAGGGAGAAAGAATGGGAAATGAATCCAAAATCGGGTTTAGAAACCTAATTTTGGATCATAGGATCGCATAATTCGACCAAAATGTGCGACCCTATGTCAGACCCTACCATCGACCCTAGGCTCTCAGTGATCTGACAGAGAACCATGGGTCGGACCAAGGGTCGAACATATATCAACCCTATGATCGACCCTTGGCTCTCAGTAAGCTGACAGGGTTTATTAGGGTCGCATACCCTAGGGTCGCATAAGTACCGACCCTACCATCGACCCTACGAGGGAAACTACAGTATTTTGTCAGAATGATCTGAAAAATTGGAAATTTATATTGATTAGTTGGATTTTTGACTTGAGAACAACTTATATTGATTGCCTCACATGTGCTATGATTGTTTTCAGACACTACCACCACCAGAACAGGAAATGGGTGGGCGAAGGGTGACTAGACGAGGCCGTAACCCAATTCCAGCCCCACCACTTGTGGAGGAAGACAACCATGTAAATTATGAAGCACATGAGAATCTGAATATGGCACCGCCAGTGGCTAGTGGCCAGGTAAATCCTACAAACTTGCCAGCCCCACCTACAGATCTGGCTACAGTGGTAGTGAACTTGGCACAACAGTTGCAGCAAATACAGCAGGTGCAAGCCAATATGCAGGATGCTACTGGCATGACTTTTCCAGCTGCACATACAACACCAATGCCAGCAAGACAAGCTAGCACAGTTCCAGGGGGAAGCGACATGGTACCCCTCGCACCTCAAACACCAGCCATGCCGGCTCAAGTGCAGAATCCTGAGGTAGCTCAAGGAAATTACCAGTACCAACCACCTATATATGGGGCCTATGCTCCGTATCAGCTGGACCACTCCCGACTGATCGAGCATTTTCTAAAGATTAAGCCCAAAGAATATAATGGTAAGCCAGCAGATCCTTTGTGGCTAGCATACTGGATTGATGGAATGGAAAGAAATTTTATGATGATGACAGTGAATGAGGAGGAGAAAGTGTTGTGTGCAACCTTCATGCTGAAAGGCGATGCACACCACTGGTGGAAGTCCACACGGACTTATCTATTAACAAAGAACGCCTAATTGACCTAGGTTATATATAAAGAGGCATTCTTTGAGAAGTACTTTCCAAGAAGTTTCAGAGATTCTATGGAGAGAGAGTTCCTGAGTCTATATCAGGGCCAGATGACTGTGGATGCATACCAATAGCGTTACGAAGAGCTATTTTTCTTTGCACCCACCAACATGCAGGAGGAAAACACAAAGACCCGAAGGTTCGTCATGGGACTCAGGGGAAGTATCTGTGAGCATGTTCTGGGATTGGAAAAGAAGGTTTACAACGAAGCCGTACTAATTGCTCGAGTAATAGAGTCGAGCCAGAAGGAGAGCTACTTTTCTCAAAACAGGGGTATTAAAAGGCCAAACGGAAATCCTACAACGGATGGAATAGAAGGACATTTAAACCCTTCCGTACTCAAGGCTTCAATGTTGCAGCCAAGACTACTCCAGCAACTCAACCGCAACAAAAGCAAAACAATGATGGAGTAAAATGCTTTAATTGCAACCAAGTAGGACATTATTCAAGGGAGTGTCCTAAACCAAGAAAGCAACTACAGCAAGGAATGATTTATGCTGTTACATATGAAGATGTTGCCGCATCGCCTGATGTGGTCACAGGTATGACCTGAACCTTTCATTTTGTATTACATTGTGTGAGCATGTAAACTAAACTAAAACAAATCACAGGTATCGTATCTATTAATGGCATACATGCTAGAGTACACTTTGATTCTGGAGCTACTCATTCTTTTATATCTGTGTCATTTGGAAACAAGCTGAACCAATCCCTCAAATCTTTAGACTACAAACTACTTGTACAATCGCCTATGGGATTAAGAGTGACATTAGAAAAAAGTTATGGACCATGTTCAGTTCTTATTGACGAGAAGACTTTGGATGCAACCTTGATTCAACTTGAGATGGCCGACTTTGACATCATCTTGCGAATGGACTGGTTAGCTCGGCATTCTGCAAACCTATTATGTGCAGAAAAGAAGCTGACTTTTAAAGACAAGGAAGGAGCAGAGTTTAGTTTTGCGAGAACCAAACTTCTCCGTAAACGAAAACTCATCCTCTCTGCATTAAAAGCTAGAAAATGCCTCGAGAAAGGTGGATTTGGGTATCTAGTATCAGTGGTCAACCTCACCAAGGAAGCACCACAAATGGAGAATATTGATGTTGTGCATGACTTTCCAGATGTATTTCCTAAAGAACTACTAGGACTACCACCCGACCGAGCGACATAGTTCGTTATAGATCAGATACCCGGAGCCGCACCAATATCTAAAGCACCCTACCGAATGGCTCCTACTGAACTGAAGGAATTGAAGGTATAGTTACAAGAATTATTGGACAAGGGTTATATCAAACCTAGCATATCACCAAGGGGAGCGTCAATATTATTTGTAAAGAAGAAGGATGGTAGCGTTCGATTGTGTATAGACTACCGAGAATTGAATAAGCTGACAATAAAGAATTGGTACCCGTTGCCTCAGATCGATGACTTGTTTGATCAATTGCAAGGTGCTAAAGTGTTCTCCAAGATCGATCTTCGATCAGGATACCATCAGTTGAAGATTAAGGACGGTGATATTTCAAAGACAGCATTCAGAACAAGATATGGACATTATGAATTTTTAGTCATGTCTTTTGGATTGACTAACGCACCCACAACTTTTATGGAACTCATGAATCGGATATTCCATGATATGTTGGATACGTCGGTCATTGTGTTTATTGATGATATATTGGTCTACTCCAAGGACAAGGAAAATCATGTCATGAATCTAAGAGCCGCTCTGCATCGATTAAGGAAAGAGAAGCTTTACGCCAAATTTACAAAGTGTGAGTTTTGGTTAAATGAGGTCGCTTTCTTAGGCCATGTTGTATCCGCTGAGAGAATTAAAGTGGATCCCAACAAAATTGAAGCCATTGTGAAGAGAGAAGCACCGAAGAGGGTTGCAAAAATTCAAAGTTTCTTAGGTCTAGCTGGGTATTATCGACGATTCGTGGAAGACTATTCCAGAATTGTCGTACCTCTCACCAGTTAGACTAAGAAAGGAGAAAAGCTTGTTTGGACTGATAAATTTGAGAAAAGTTTCCAAACATTGAACGCTAGATTGATATCTGCTCCTATCTCGACTATTCCTATTCCAGGACAGCCATTTATCTTGTATACTGATGCGTCTGGATTGGATTTAAGATGTGTACTTATGCAAGGAGTACAAGTAGTTGCGTATGCCTCAAGACAACTGACGACACATGAGAAGAATTATCCCACTCATGACTTGGAATTAGCGGTAGTAGTATATGCTGTCAAGATATGGAGACATTAATTATATGAAGAGAAATTTCAGATTAAGTCAGATCATAAGAGTCTTACTTACCTTTTTAATCAGAAGGAGTTAAACATGAGACAAAGAAGATGGCTGGAATTATTGAAGGATTATGATTGCGATATCCAGTATCATCCAGGAAAGGCTAATGTAGTTGCTGATGCGCTAAGCAGAAAAGCAATGATAAAATTTCAAGGGGAGGTTAACACGACTACAGAAATGTGTACTACAGGAAAAGTCTTCAATTACGGTAATGAGCAATTCGTGATAGATGCTCTGGGTGAATCAATCAACCAAGGATTTATTCATCAGTTTTCAAATATGTTCGCAACGTGAAAGATTGTACCCGATATAATTGATGAAGTGAAAGTTGTTATTAAATCAGACCCTTATCTAAGAACTGTACAAGAAGACATTGAAAAAGGTAGGACGACTCCTGAGTTCACCTTGGACGATGAAAAGGTACTGAAGTACAAATCAAGAGTATGTGTTCCTAAAATAGAAAATTTGGACATTAGACACTGACTAATGAAGGAAGCTCACACTACCGCCTATTCGGTACATTATGGAAGTACAAAGATGTATCATGATTTGAAGAAATTATAGTGGTGGAAAGGAATGAAAGCAGATGTAGCTAAATTCGTGTCTCAATGCCTAAATTGTTAGAGGGTGAAGGCTGAACGATAAAGACCTACAGGATTTTTGCAGCTGCTACCAGAACCAGCATAGAAATGGGACTACATCACTATGGATTTCGTCACCGGATTACCATTAACTCCTCGAGTAGTTGACGCGGTCTGGGTGATTGTAGATCGTCTGACTAAGATAGCCCGTTTAATAGCTATACGTCCACAGTATATGTAAGACCCGTATCGAACTAACCGGTCTTACCACCTTATACTAGGTCTACCCACCATGGTCGAGCCAAATGGACCAAGTACGTGAAGGAAATAGCGAAACCAGCTATTAAACTGACCTAAAAACAGTAAAATAGGGGTCAGGGTCGCATACCCAGATAGGCAGGGTCGGATCCCCCTCATTCAGGAGTCAGACCCCTTAATTTTTGATCGAGGGTCGGACAATTTAGACCCGAGGGTCGACGGGATCTCTGACCCCCTCATCGACCCCCCTCATTGTCGACAGAAACCGTAAATAGAAAACTTTCTAAATTTCAAGGGGATTCTTTCCTAATCTCAATGGGACTTATTTTGGGAGGTTTTCTTCTATAAATAGGACGACCCTTAGCCTCTTTCACTCCTTTTGAAACCCTAATTAAAAGTGAGAGAAAGAGAAGAGAAGGAGAAGATAAGGAATGCTAGAGAAGAAGACAAAACAGTAGAATTCGGAGAAACCTCTGAATCTCAGCAAACCTAAGGTATGGGTATGCTTCCATTAATAATTTAAGACCTTAGAATAGTTCATGAAGAGGGTATGATCTAGGAGAAACCCAAATCATCCATCCATGGGAAGATTTCAATGAAATCCATGGAGGGGATCATGGTAGGCAAAGTAAGGAAGAAACCTGGAGTTTTAAGCCATAGAACAAGCATAGAATGGATTGTGGAAGTAAGAACCATAGGACCCAAATATGAAAGAATGGACTGTAGGATGAAAAGGTCGACTCCAACTACGTGGGGTCACACGTGGGGTCGATTGAGAATCGACCCTATCAGACCATAGGATCGACCCCCAGTTTTTGGGAAGTACAGGGAAGCGGTGGTTACACCCAGGGTCGATGGAACATCTGACCCTGGCATCGACCCTACACCTTGGGGTCGCAGAAGCCTGCAACCCTGCCTGCAACCCTACCTGCGACCCATCCTGCGACCCTAGCTTAATAGCAAGCCTAAAATTGTCAGAATGAATTCTAATTAAAATCTATCGACTTGTTAGGTTCTCCTATTGATATAAAAGTGATTCTTAAAGCTTGAAAGAGGATCTACACTCAAACAAATGTGAGGGAACAAGACCTAAACTAATTGGCTAATAATAAACTGTTTTATTTTTGAGTCCAATGCCATGACTGATTCTATGCTTGTATGCTTGTAATGTGCATTCAACATGTCATCCAATATTTTTATTATTACTGTTCATGCATATTTAATTTCATTATTTATAACATGATGATGATGATGATGATGATAGGAATAGGCATGTGAATGTTTGTGTTTATTGGTGTACTTGATGCGGATAGGGGATGATATCAACCGGTACTTCAATGCCATTTTCATTGGGTATATTGTGCCATGCTCTATACAAGTCTTGTCCACTAACATCATCGTATTGCCATTACCTTAGCAGAACTATTACGTCGTATGGCATCAGGGGAGGTGGTCTCGGACCGAGTAGTCTTCGACTCTGCCAGGGGGCCTTAGCTCTATCTCTATGGATGTATTGAGGGACGCTAAGGTGAGGCCTTGGATACACTGATTGACATTAGGATTGGTTAGTTGCGAGCCCAGTTTGCAAGCCCTCGCCAATAGGGGCTTACGTGTTGGTATGATGCAACCGGTACTGCCATGCCATTTTCATGGGGGTATATTGTGTCATAGTGGGTGCATGTGGGGTCGACAGTGCCATTTTCATTGGGTGGCTTCACACACTCGTGTATAGAGGCGAGGCGGCCACCGAACCTTTCTATAGCACATTGTAAACTTATATACCAGACCACAGATATGAATTGAATGCATGCATATGTTTATTGCATTGTTTTGTTTTCTCACTAAGCCGTGATGTGTGCTCACCCTTTTGACGTCGAATATTTTTAGTTGATGATGCAGGTACCACTGTGGAAGATTATATAAATGCTTCTGTGTATGGGCACGTGGCTGCAATGAAGGCTGAAGACATAGTGGAGACGCATGACTCCTCATGCGAGTGCAACTCATGCGTTTTCGATTAGATTTTTATTTGAACTATTAAGGAAATGTAATTGATATTTTATTTACTTATGTCTCGGTTGATACAACATAATTTAATATTTTATTTATGATTATCACAGTAAGATTCCTCAGTTCATTTAATATTAAGACTTTCGCTATTGTGTATTTATTCTGATTATGGTTGTGGGTGTGTATGGTTTAATTTAAAAGGACACAGCCTATTAGAGATCCTGGTTGAACCGTTGGTTTATTAGCGGTTCATCACACCGTTCTGAATAGTACGGAATTGGGGTGTGACAGTATACCCTGGAGAGGTTAGCCAAGCTATATGTGGATAACATTGTAAAATTACTTGGTGTACCTAAAAGCATTGTGTCTGATAGAGACCCAAGCTTTACTTCAAATTTTTGGGAAGGATTGCAAAAGGCTATGGGTACAATATTGAAGTTCAGTATTGCATTCCATTCTCAGACAGACGGACAGTCGGAGCTTACCATTTAGATTTTAAAAGACATGCTTCGAGCCTGTGTAATTGATTTTAAAGGATCATGGGATGAGAAACTACCATTGATCGAGTTCGCCTATAACAACAGCTATCATGCTACTATACAGATGTCACCCTATGAAGCACTGTATGGTAGAAAGTGTCGAACTCCTATGTTTTGGAATGAAGTTAGAGAACGTAGCATCGTTGGACCAGAATTTGTTGAAGAGACTTGTCGAGTAGTCGACATTATCAAAGAAAGAGTTAGAACGGCTCAAAATCGTCAGAAACAGTATGCAGATACTCGACGAAGAGACCTTGAATTTGTCATAGGTGATAAGGTATTCTTGAAAGTATCACCTATGTGAGGTTTAAAATGATTCGGACAGAAAGGAAAGCTAAGTCTGAGATATGTCGGGCCATATGAGATTTTAGCCAAATGTGGAAAAGTGGTTTATCAGTTAGCACTACCACCATCTATGTCAAGTGTGTGATGTATTTCATATCTCATTATTAAAGAAATACGTCATAGATCCCACGAACGTTTTGACAGCGGATCCACCAGATCTAACTGATGATTCGACATTCGAAGTAGCACCAACTAAAATCACTAGTCGAAAGGTTCAATGACTAAGCAATCATGACATCTACTATGTTAAGGTTACCTGGAGAAGCCGAGATACAAAAGAGATCACATGGGAAGAAGAGAATGTTATGCGATAGAAATATCCTCACCTTTTTTACTCAAAAGGTATGTATGAATTTCGAGGATAAATTTATAATAAGAGGGGGGAGTTGTAAGACCCGTATCGAACTAACCGGTCTTACCACCTTGTACCACGTCTACCTATCATGGTCGAGCCAAGTGGACCAAGTACGTGAAGAAATCACAAGACCAGCTATGAAGTCTAACCCAAAAATAGTAAATGAGAGGGTACGGTCGCATGCCTAAATAGGTAGGGTCGACCCCACCTCAACAGAAGTCCACCCCATGACTTTCTAGTCGTAGGGGCGCATGACTAGAAAAATGTAGGGTCGATGGATTCTACGACCCTACGTTGACAGACAGAAACCAAAAATTAGGAAACTTTGCTAATTTAAAGGGGATCATTACTAAACTCATTGGGACTGATTATGGAGGGTTTTTCTCTATAAATAGGATGTCCGTTAGCCTCTTTCACTCCTTTAGATACCTAATTGCAAGTGAGAGAAAGAAAAAGAGAAGGAAAAGAAGAAGAGAAGGAACTTGAAGAAAAGACTAAGGAAGAGGAGGAAATTTAGAGAAATCTCTGAATAAAGGTATGGACCTAATTCCTTACCTAAATAAGAGATCCTTGAATAGTTATGAAGAACATAGGATTAGGAGAAACCCAAATCATCCATCCGTGGATAAGTTTCAATAGATTTCATGGAGGAAATCATTATGGACTGTGAATAGTGTATAACTTCTAGTTTGACCCATAGAACAATCATAGAATGGACCATGAAAGTAAGCCAAAGGATCCAAACGTGAAGGAATCGACTTTAAAATGAAAGGTCGACTCAGAATACATGTGGTCGCACGTAGGGTCGAATAATATCCGACCCTACGAGACCACAGGATCGACCACATGCCCTCGGGAAGTCCTAGGGAGGGTGTGGGCGCACGTAGGGTCAAATGGTATCTAACCCCATGTTCGACCCTACACCCTAGGGTCACAGAAACTACTACCCTAGGTTCTACCCAACCTGTGACCCTACGATTTTAGTTAGTATAAATCTATTGGAATTAATTTTAATTAAAATCTATCGACTTGTTAGGTCTTTCTAGTGATTTAAAAGTGATTCATAAAGCTTGAACGAGGATCTATGCTCAACCAAAGGTGAGGGAACAAGACCTAAACAAATTGGATAATTGTAAACTATTTTCGTTTATTGAGTCCAATACCATGAATGATTCTATGCTTGTATGATTGTAATGTGCATTTCACATGTCATCCACTATTCCTGCTATTATAGTTCATGTATATTTAATTTCATTTATTATAACATAATGATGATGATGATGCTAGGAATAGGCATGTGAATGTATCTGTGTGGTTATTGTACTTGATGCGAGTGAAGCATCAGGGGGAGGAGATGACACTGTGGTTCAGCCTGGTCACCAGACTCTAGCTCTATCTCTATTCAAGTCTTGTCCACTAACATCATCGTATCGCCATTACCTTAGCAGAACTATTACGTCGTAGGGCATAAGGGGAGGTGGTCTCAGACCGTGTAGTCTTTGACTCTGTCGGGGGGCCTTAGCTCTATCTCTATGGACGTATTGAGGGATGCTAGGGTGAGGTCTTGGATACACTGTTTGACATTAGGATTGGTTAGTTGCGAGTCCAGTTTGCAAGCCCTCTCCAGTAGGGGCTTACGTATTGGTATGGGTAGAGCATCAGGGGAAGTGTGATGCCGTGCGGTCCTAAGCACTTTAGCTCTATCTCTATTCTATGGTGGGTGCATGTGGGGGTGGCAATGGTGTTTGATCCATAGGGCGGTTCCACACATTCGTGTATAGAGGTGCGGCGACCACCTATCCTTTCTATAGCACATTCCAAACTTATGAACCAGACCAAAGATATAAATTGAATCCATGCATATGTTTGTTGCATTGTTTTGTTTGCTCACTGAGCCGTGATGTGTACTCACCCTTTCGACGTTGAATATTTTTAGTTGATGATGCAGGTACCACCGTTGAAGATTATATAAATGCTCCGATGTATGGACATGCGGCGGCGATGGACGCTGAAGTTGTGATGGAGTCGCATGATTCGTCGTGCGAGTGCAACTCTTGTGTTTTCGATTAGATTTTTATTTAAATTATTTCGACGATGTAACTGATTAAATTATTTTATTTTATGTCTTAGTATTTTTTAAGATAGTTGAATATTTTATTTATGCTATCATCTTTAGACTCTCTGTTCATTTAATATATAAGACTTCCGCTATTGTTTATTTACTTTGATTATGGTTGTAGATGTGTATGGTTTAAGCAAACGGACATAGCCTATTCGAGATCCTGGTTGAACCGTTGGTTTATTAGCGGTTCATCACACCGTTCTGAATAGTGCGGAATTGGGGTGTGTCACATGAACTACTATTCACAAAGAAAGATCATGAACTGTAATGTCTACAATACAAGGAGTAAATTTTAACGACTTGAATGGAATAAGTAAATTATCTATGGACTGTATAAGACTAAAATACATGAGATTATGGTGAATTCAATGAATAAAAATAAGATCTAGAGGTTTCCAGGTCAGATTTGGTATCTCGGCTACTTGTCGAATTGAAAAAATATCCAAACTGTAATGTAGACATGGATCCACGAGCCCAAACTCCTTAATCATCCTTGGAAAAATCTGGGCAATGTCCTAGATATAAATTACTGCCATCCGGTCACATTATGACATATGGCAGCAAAGAACGGAGGCACGCAAGGCCTAGTAGCCCTGACGTGCGGTCGATGCCATCAGCCACACATGATTTTGTATCGGATCTTGGCCAAACTTGGCTAGTAGCTTTATATAAATTATTTTAGACTACTTATGGGTTTAAGACCCTGTAATCATATTTCCATGAAGAGAAATCATATGTAATCTTGTATGTCAGAGGTAGGATTTGGTTTACACACTAAAACGACCAACCACACACCACCTCTACAGTTTAAGGCCATAAACCCAACCTACAGGGACTAGGCAACACTGCAGAAGTGTTGGTGCAGTTACAAGACCAAGTAAAAGCTTACAGCGGTGACCATCAGCCGCACACCTAGGACCTGGTGTGGTGCGGCTGAAGCCACCGGCCACATACTATTTTGGCTACAGCTCCTTCCCGTGCTGGGCCAGGAGCTACTACTCAGCCATAAAACCCCTGTTAAGGTGCTGGAACACCTCTGACTTCATTACAAGAAGTCATTCTTAGTATTAAGACCGATATATGAAAATAACTGATTAACGAATGTGCTGTCTTGTGGAGTGCCAATCCACGCATGACCTATCTCTTGTGGACAGCATGTTTATTACAAGTTAAGAGTACCTTTGACCTTGAATGGTAATGAATAGAATTAATAACTAATGCGTAATGCTATACTATGATAATAAACAGTAAACAATAGGCATTGATTATCACACAAGTTAGTAACTCCGTGAGAACAGGAATAATAAGCTTAAAGCAATGTTAGAATAATTCTATTAGATAATGCATTAATAAATAACACTGCTTATGGTTTTGATAGAGATACGAAGATCGCTTTGACAAGAAGCTCCTCGATGAAGAATCTGGTAGGAAGCTACCTGATCGAGATTACGGTAGTTTACTCTGTTAGCTTTCAATAAGAGAACTAAACCTTTGGATGCGTGTATATCTCTCTATTATTTATGCTATGTGATGTTGTGAGATTGATAATGTAAGATCCGTACTTTCAAATTTTGAGGACGAAATTTCTTTTAATGGTGGTGGAGTTGTAAGACCCGCACGCCATGAACCCGGCCTAACCTTACATTTTGTGTCAGGACCCGTCTACATATCATGGCCGAGCCAAGTAGACCAAATGTGTGAAGAAAAACCAAGACCCAATATGAAAATTTACCCCAAAAAAATCAAAATGAGGGTAGGGTCGCAGGTTTTAACAGGCACGTCCGACCCTCCCATCGACCCTCACCATCGACCCTCAACCATGGGTCGCAGGGTCTATGAGTTGTCCGACCCTCCCATCGACCCTCCCATCGACCCTCGGTATTCGAGAAAAACAACACGAACCGAAAATTAGGAAACCTTCCTAATTTCGATTGGAACCTTTCCTAAACTCAATGAGACTTATTTTGGGAGGTTTTTCCCTATAAATAGGACTTCCCTAAGCCTCTTTCAATCCTTTTACAACCCTAATTGGATTGAGAGAAAGAGAAGAGAAGGAAGAGAAGAAGAGAAGGAAAACTTGAAGAAAAGGCTAAGGAAGAAGAGGAAATTCAGAGGAACTTCGAATCTCAGCAAAACTAAGGTATGGATACATTCCCCATGATTTATTTAAGACTTTAGAATGGTTTATGAAGAGGATATGACTTAGAAGAAACCCAAATCATCCATCCATGGTTAGGTTTTCATGGAAAACCATGGAGGAGATCATTAAAACCATGTAGGTGAATAAAGTATAGTTCTAAGCCATTAAACATGTATAGAATGGATTGTGGAAGTAAGCCATAGGACCCAACCATGAAAGAGAAAATGAAATCTGATATTTTCGACTCAAACCATGGAGGGTCGCACCTAGGGTCGATGGCAGATCCGACCCTAGCATCGACCCTCAGTGTTCGGGAAGTTTAGATTAGGGGGAGGGTCGCACCTAGGGTCGATCATGACTCCGACCCTACCTCCGACCCTCAGTTTACAGAATGGTTTTTAAATTCAGAATTAATTCTAATTAAATTTTATTGACTTTGTTAGGTCTTCTAGCAATATAATAACATTATAAATGTGATTCTACAGCTTGGAAAAGTATCTATTAGCAAGCTAAGGTGAGGAAACAGAATTCTAAACTAATTGGTTAATAACAAACTGTTTTTCTTTTCTTGAGTCCAATGCCATGCTTGATTCTATGCGAATATATTTGTAATGTGCATACAACATGCCATCCAATATTTCTATTATTTGTCCATGCATATTTACTTTATTTTTATAACATGATGATGATGATGATAGGAATAGGCATGTGATTGTATGTGTGTGGTTGGTGTACTTGATGCGAGCGGGTATCAGGGGAGGTGTGATCAAAACGTCAATAAACGTTAACCTTTGGCAGGTCTCAGCACTTTATCTCTATCTCTAACTCAAGTCTTGTGCATTGGCATCGTCGTATTGCCATTACTTTAGCAGAACTATTATGTCGTAGAGTATCAGGGGAGGTGGTCTCGGTCCTTGTAGTCTCTGACTCTATCGGGGGGCCTTAGCTCTATCTCTATGGACATTCTGAGGGATGCTAGGATGAGACCTTGGATACACTGTTTGGCATTAGGATTGGTTAGTCGCGAACCCAGTTTACAGCCCTCACCAGTAGGGGCTTACGTATTGGTATGGCACTATATAGCAATAAACGTTAACCTTTGTTATATAATGTTCATGATTAGGGTGGATGGGGACGACGATAAACATTAACCTTTGGGCGGACTTCCACACCCTATGTATAGAGGCAGGGTCAATAAACGTTAACCTTTGACCACCCAACCTTTCTATTGCACATTGCAAACTTTATACCAGACCAAAGATATGAATTGACTGCATGCATATGTATTATTGCATTGTTTTGTTTACTCACTGTTCTCAAGTTGCAGAGCTGACCCTCGCGCGCGTAATTCTTTTTAGTTTCTGATGTTGCAGGTACTATGATTGAAGATTTTGTCTACACGCCAACATATGAACGGGTAGAGGCTATAAATGAGCAAGCTGTGGAGAACGAACATGGTTCGTTAAGCGAGCGTTTCAACGGTGGATACGTTTAGTGTTTAGTTTTCGTATTTGGATAATGTAATATGTATTAAGTTATGTTTTGGTTACTTGGAAATAAATGGAATATAAATTATTTATCATGATTAGACCTCAATTCATTATCTGTAAGACTTTCGCTATTTACTTTATTACCTCTGATTAATATGGAATGTGTTTTGGTTTATCATATGTGGGATAGCCTATTGTGAGATCCTGGTTGAACCGTTGGTTTATTGACGGTTCATCACACCGTTCCGAATGGTACGGAATTGGGGTGTGACAGATAACATGTCTTGTGTGATAACATGCCATCAAATATATTGTTCTATGTGCTCATGCATATGCATCCTTGCATTTGTGATCAACAACGCCGGTAGGGATTGGAGGGTGAGTACAATGGGACACTCGCTACCTTTCCATGAAAGTGACTTATCTGTGATTAATTCATGATGTCTGGTTAACTTTGTAAGGAGGAAGGTGGGTGGAATGGGATGCTTGCACCACTTCTTACCAGTGCTGCTTTACATTGTGTAACTTAGCTAAGTCACGATGTCTTATGTGGGGGCTCAGACTGGGTTGAAAACTTGGTGACGTTATGGTCCAATAATATGGATAATTAGGTGGACATGGCTAGTTGAACATTAATCACATGTATAACTATACCCCTAGTCATTAAGGGATTATGTGATGGCATGGGTTCAATAAATGGTGGTATGATCATAGTTGTGATGCTCCCCATACCTGACGTAGTGTGGATGGTCGGGAAGGTCGACTAATGGGATTATCGGCTCCTCAAGTGCCACGAGGTTGACTTGGGATGAGTTGCGATCAGTAGGGACCAAAACGACAGACCCATACATGGGGGATGTTGTTGTACGTAGAGAAAGGTAGCATCATTCTGTTGGGAGAATACCCATGCAGCCTAAAAACTCCATGCATGGGTTGTCTTAAGTTGCGTGCATTTGTGTGTTGCACTTTTAGTTTTCTTACTAAGCTCGGTGGTTGAGCTTACCCTTGTATGCATAAATTATTTTAAAAATTGCAGGTTCTTCATTCAGTGCTTCGGGTAGCTTTTCATCTAGTATGGAGGATGGGGACAGCTAGCCTGAAGAAGATATTCATGATCTTTAGGGCGATTCATTGAGACTGCTCGTGGGCTTAGGCTGTGCCCATGTTTTCTTTTGTACTTTTGGGATACGTTTCATTTGAAGGATAAACTTTAAACAATACTTTTATTTATTTTGGATATTATGAATATAGATTTTGGAATTTGAACCCCTAGTATGTTAGCTTATTAATATAGTATTTAAATTATAAGACTTCCGCTACATATGTTTACTCTTTTAATTTTGATAAGTTGTTTAATTAGAAATGTATTAAATTACTCTGATAATCTTGTGAGTATTTGATGGGGTTGATATCTGGTATACCATGACACGTGACCCTGGAAGGCGATTTCTAATGCCCTAATAATATGAGAAGATCCCATTGCATTCCATAGTATCGATACATCGGGAACTAGGTGTGACAAGCATTGCGAGAGCTATGTTTGCAATGACTATGTCTATGCCTGATGCAGCTCTCCCTCTCTTTCTCTCTCCTAGATTATATTTGTAGATAGATGTCATACATTCTATCTATGTCAGTTTTTATAAAGATTTACTCTTTTATTTTAGGTAAATGTATATGCTGATAGAGTATATTATTTTGGGAACAATTGGATGAACGGCGTAACAACGCTTCATTTTATGATATTTCTATCATTTAGATGGCATCTATTACTTATGTGATTGCTTCCGCTATTATTACTCTGATTCGTTTATTTGATTGTTATAGATATTGCATATGAAGACTGTGGGTTGGTTAATGGATCACAATAGTTAGTGGATCCTAAGTGGATTCGTATCAAGCCTGTGTGCGAAAATAGGTTGTGACACTTAAGGTGGGGGACCGCACTTACTTAACCTTTGCATGACTGTTATGACCCATGTGTGATTACCTATGTCGAAAACACGAGTAGGAAAATTGTCAGGACCATTACACCCAACCTGATTAATGAACTGCATCTTTGCATACATGTGCATGTGCCTTTGATACCTAATTTCCTTACTGAGCTGGGATGGGAGCTCACTCCCATATTGATACTAATTTTTGACTCTAATAAAAGCACTCTTTCAATCGTTGACTTTATGGATACTCTTGTGGTGGACGATGGTTCTATCGGTAAGGATCCAGAAGAGGTGCATGGCGAATACTGCGTCTGCAATGATTGCATCTACGGGACTTGATGCGGAGGCCCTCTTCTCTCTTCTATGTATAGATCTGTAATAGACTACATAGTCTATTTACTATATGTTTTTGTCCTGATCTATTATTTTGGTTATACATGTACTGACACATATACAATGGTTACGTTTTGAGAAACAACAATGTGATATTGTATAAACAACAATTATTTATTTTATTCAATATAATTTAGATGGCATCGAGTTACTTATGATTGTTTGCTTCCATTGCTATATTATTATCAGTTGTTACTTGATTTATATTTAGAGATTGCATATGTAGACTGTTGTGTGGTGGTTAGTAGGTTATAGCATGCGTGTGATCTTGGGTGGTTCAGGTCATTGTTGGGCGACACGAGTATCACGCCTATATCTAGAAATAGGTCATGACATTACCCTTCTATTGATTTGTTCAATTTGAACCATCATGCACCTAAAACAAACCACTATTGCCATAGCAATGGTTCCCCCTCGTGCTCTATTTCTTCTCTATTTCAACTCCTGCAGATTGCTTGAATTTTTCTAGTAAAATTTCCAGTGGAAAAAGACTATAGCCTTGGTAGCAGAAACACATAGGGTTCAAAGGTAATCACAACCTTGATGCTATAATTTACGGATGAGTACTTGGTCCACGTTCTCTTGCAAGATGAGAAGAGCTAATCATTATCGGAGGGCAGACCAAGATGGTATAACTTCCACTCCGATGATCAAGTCAGTAAAGAAACTAACAGTATGGAGCTTGGAGAAGAACATAAGCTCCTTGGTCGTGGGGGGAGAAGATAAATTCAAGAATGAAAATAAGAGAGCATATCTAAGTGTACTTAACTAACTCCTTACCAATTGACCATTGAGTGGCTTTATAGGCATGGGAAGATCTTGGATAATCGTTAGATAAGGTGTGGAAATAACCGTCTAACTGCCAGGAGTGTACCAGAGAATCTCGCATGGCCGTAGGATGATGAACCAACGGCTAAGATGTCCCAAGTCACCCGTTTAACCTCTATGGGAGAATCCCACGAAATCTATTGTCGTAATGGTTTAGGAATCTTCCACACATGCACTAGTCAAGATGTAAGACAAGACGTGAGTTGAAGCACAATACTGCTAAGTCGCTAGATGATGGTGATACTTGGTGCTCTACAGAGATTCTTGATGGGTTCCAACCTGCAAGACAAAGCAACCTTCAACCCGGTGAGTTGAGGGTCAAGTCCACCAAGACACGCGTCACTCTCCCACATCATCATGCCTGGGGTCATATGTCACCCAATGTTTGGTAGACAAAAATGGTATCAACAATTTCCCCTTGTTCCAGTGAACTCAACGAGTATGATGGGACAATATTTATAAAAGACAAATTTCGTCCCTCGTCACGAAGATAACTAGCAAAAAATATTGTACCTCAAATTTAACAAGTCGCTGCGAGCAGCCATGATGCGTGAAGACAACATTCTTCGCCATTTTAAACAACTCCTTAATGGGGAAATGGAGTGGATTTTTTTATAATCCCGCTACTCCTACTGGCACGATTCCATGATATGATGAGCGCCAATAGGGATATTTGAATTGAATTCCCAGCAACACGCCATGCGCCCCTGCAATGGTTGAGTGTAACAGAGCCATAACTGGAGTACGCCACAGGTCAGCTCTACTACCTTCATCATTTAACAATGTTTATGGCTCGAGCCATCACATCCCATCAGAATGGACTCGAAAATGTTTGGTCATGATTGCAAATAAGTAGCTTCTCCAATACACTACTTCTTCTGCATCGAGGGCTTATAAAAGGAAGAACACCTCCACTATTAACCTTTCTTAGAAGTTTCATTCTGTAAAGAGTTGGGTTCATTCTTCCTCTTCAATTCTGCAATTTTTTTCATTGTTGTAAGCTCGCGTTCGTGTTGCAAGCATTCCTGGAGCAAACATTCCTCGCTGATTCTCCCAAATAGTAAGTACCTCTGCTCCCCTACACTCAAAGAAGTAATTTTTATTTTCTTTTATTTCGGCCTCGAAGACTCGACCTACTGAAATGAAAGCACTTCGGCCATCAATCATTCAACTATTGGTTGCCTCAGTTCAAGAATATAATGCCCTAAGGTTTATTTCCGTGGGGAAACTTTCGACAGAAGTTCAGATCTTGGAAGTGATTATTTTTGCCCCCTTTTTTGTAGAAACAGAGCGCATCCCTACGCATTACCTATGGAGAAAAACCCAACCTAAACACCTTCGCCCGCCTTAAGCATCTTTGCTATCAAGGCAACAGAAAACACAAATGAACTAGAGGCAAATGACCCAGACATCAAATGATTCTCACCAAGCTGTCAGAGCAGTACGTATGCCACATACGTAGTAAGGGTGAGGCTGCTTGCAAAGCCAATGCCTCCGAGATGTGCCTATATCTGGCCTTCTTTGATTCCAGGTTCAAGATTCCTATCCCTAGGAAAGCTGTGGAGATCTTGAAGTTATATTGTCACACCCCAATTCTAGACTAACCAGTAGTGTGATGAACCATCATATGAACCAACGGTTCAAACCAAGATCCCATAGAGACCGTACCAACAATATCAAACCAAACACATTCTACCATAATAATCAGAGATAATAAATAAGTAGTGAAAGTCCTTATTATTACTAAACTAAGGTCTATCATGATAAATAATTATTTAAAACCAGTTATCTAATTAACTCAAGACATAAAGTAAAATAATCTATTATAAGGTCCAACTCTCAAAATATAATTAAACTACTCGAAAATACATTGGTAGCACTCGCATGATAGATCATGTGCATCCTCCACAACTCACACATCCATAGCCGCCACATGTCCGTACGATGACACATTCATGTAGTCCTCCACCGTGGTACCTACATCATCAACTAAAAATATAAGACGTCGAGGGGTAAGCACACATCATGGCTCAGTGAGCAAACAAAACAATGCACAAAAATATGCATGCAATCATATTCATATCTTTGGTCTGGTATGAGTTTGCAAATGTGCTATGGTAACGATAGTTTGCAACCACACCTCCACACACGAGAGTGTGAGCACACCCAATGGATCACACACCATGGTCATCCCACATCGCTCACTACGAAATAGAGATAAAGCTAGAGTTCCTGGATCACGCACCGCCAGAACCCCCCTGATACCCTATCCGTACTAGTATGTATATCTCTACTAGTGAGGGTTTGTAATTGGGTTCATGACTAACTAATCCAAGATGTCATCAAAATTGTATCCAAGGCCTTACCCCAGCATCCCTCAATATGCCCATAGAGATAGAGCTAGAGTCTGGCGATCAGGCCGAAGACCACGATATTGCGTCCTCCCCCTGATATCGTATGACATACTAGTTTTGTTAAGGTAACAACGATACTACAATGTCAGTGTGTAGGACAGAGTAGAGATGGTCAAGACCACAGTACCACATCCTCCCCCTAATGCTCTACTCTCATCCAACACACCAACCACAACCACAAACACATGCCTATTCCTAACATCATCATCATGTCATAATAAACAGAAATAAATATGCATGAGCAGATATATAACAAGTATTGGATCACATGTGAGGTGTGCAAAAGATCATACAAGACGTGGCATCATATTCGATATCAAAATAAAAGAAAAGGTAGCTTGTTATTAGCCTTTTAGTTTAAGTCTCATTCCCTCACCTGTAGACAATGTTTGATCTTCTTCCAAGCTTTGGAAACTACTTTGAACTACTTGGGAACCTAAGGAATTATGAATTTAAGTTAGGGGTTGGTTATCACAAGTTACGATAATTGGAAAACAAACAGAGTCTCTTCTGGTTGAGTGGTCAACTCTATGGTCACACATATACATCAACCACTCAATGTGTAGACAACGAATCTGTAGTTATGCATCATGTAACCCCTGATGCAACCACATAACTCAAGAAAACTTATTGGGGCTTTGTGGTCGACTCACTGGTCGCAATATGATCGATAGGTGATGCGACCACATAATGTTTGGTCAAATTCAATCTTTCAATCCGAGTTCTTTCTAAGTTGATTCCTTGACTTATTAGTAGGGTTCATCCTATGGTCATTTTATGGCCATTAAATCATAATTTCTCATAACTATTAACCCTAATCTATCTTTCATGATTGTTCCTTGAGATTTACTTAGAAAATCTCATGGTCAAAATCCTACACTGGTTTAACATCTCAACTAAACACTGGGAAACTCTACTCTATGATCTACTTCTACATAGACAAGTTTCATACCTTCAGCTTGCGGTAGAGAGTTAGAAAACCTTATCTACAAAGCCCTTCTCTCAGCCTCTCTTTCTAAGTTTCCTTCTCCTTTTCTTCCTCTCTTCGACTTCGCCCTCCACCATAGCCTCTTCTCCACGGCATATTTTGACTCTTACCGAGCTTCCTTCATTCAGTTTCTGGTTCTTTGGCTGAACCAGTAGGTTAGCTTAGCTACGCTCAAAGTAATACGGTATGCTGCTTCTACGCTGTCTTTCTCTCTTAGGTTTAGGGTTTAAGATTGATCCAAAAGAGTGAGAGAGGGTAGAGGGACGTCCTCTATATAGAGAGAAATTCTCCATACAGAGTCCCTCTTCAATTAGGAAAGAAGTCACCTTCAATTTGGAAATTTTCCAAATCGTAGAGTCATAACTGGAAGTGTGTTGTTGATTGTGGGGGCACAAAACCCATCAACCACACAATTCAGGAGGTGTCGATCACACAACTAAAAATTGGCTGGTCTCATAATGAAATTTGAGTGATCGACCAGACAAGTCTAAGTAGTTGACCACACAACAAGATTCATGGTTTTTGAGTGATTTCACTTTCCTAACCTTGTGGTTTCTTTATACGGTCGGTCAACTTAAACCGGCTATGATGGGATGACCAGACGCGACACGGTTAAACCGGGTTATTGAAGTGCGGGTCTTACAACTCCCCCTCTTAAATAAATTTTGTCCTCAAAATTTGTACAAACCTTCCGAGTCGAATAGGTAAGGATATTGTTTCTGCATAGCATTATCTTCTTCTCACCTTATTTCTTCCACATATTGGCTTCTCTAAGTAACTTTAACATAATAGACGACATTGAACCTTTCGACTGGTGACTTCAAATGGTACCACTTTGAATGTCCAATCTTTAGTCAAATATGGAGGATCCGTTGTTAAAACGTGCGTTGGATCTTTGATGTACTTCTTCAATAAGGAGACATGAAATACATTATGCACACCAGACATTGATGGTGGTAGTGCTTGCTGATACGTTACCTTTCTTCATCAAGCTAGAATCTTATAAGGTCCAATGTATCTGGGACACATCTTTCCTTTCTTCGAACTGCTTCAAATCACTCATAGGGGATATCTTTAGAAATACTTGGTCACCTACAATGAATTCAAGGTCTCGGTGTCAATTATCTGCATACTATTTCTGATGATTTTTCGTTCTCCAACTTCATTCCATAGTAAAGGAGTTTGGCACTTGCAACCATATAATGCTTCATAGGATAACATTTGTATAATAGCTTGATAGTTGTTGTAGGCGAACTTGATCAATGGCAACTTCTCATTCCATGCTCCCTTGAAGTCAATCACACAAGCTCAAAGCATGTCTTATAGAATCTGAATGGTGCGATCCGATTATCCATCGATCTGAGGGTGAAATGTTGTACTGAACTTCAACGTTGTACCCATAGTCTTCTGTAATCCTTCCCAAAACCTTAAAGTAAAGCATGGATCTCTATCAGATACTATACTTTTAGGTTTACCATGTAATCGGACAATATTATCCACATACAGTTTAGCTAGCCGCTCCAAGGTATACTAAGGTCTGGGGGTTAATGGTATCGAGCTATCTTTGTAAGACAATCGACAATCACCCAAACTACGTCAACTGATCTGGGGGTCAATGGTAACCCAATGACGAAGTCCGTGGTGATGCAATCCCATTTCCAGGCTGGTTCAGGTAGTGGTTGCAACAAACCTGCTGGTCTTTGTCTTTCTACCTTCACTTGCTGACAGTTTAAACATTGAGACACAAACTTTACTACATCCACTTTCGTTCCTCTCCACTAATATGACCTCTTCAGATCCTGATATATTTTTGTACTTCTGGGATGGACCGAGTATGGAGTGAAATGAGCTTCTATCATAATTTGTTGTTAAAGGTCTACATATTTACTTTTAGGTATACACAACTGTCCTTTGTATCTCAGAGTCTTGTCTAAATCCAATGTAAAGTCAGGGTTTAGCTTACCCTTCTCCAGATTTTCTTGTACAGTCCTGAGATAATGGTCCAATAAAATTACTGCTTTTACATCATCTAACAAATCCAAAATGATCTTCAAAGCCGCGAACATAAGTGAAAACTTATGGATCAGTCCTTGCTCTACCAGATCATCATGCATTTCTATAAGATGTTGCTCTTCTTTCCAATCCGATACTATTGCTACGAAGCATAAGGCAACATTGGTACTTGGTCTTTCTTTTGTCTTCAATATACTCTTCCTACTCAAAGAGTCAGCTACGACATTAGCCTTGTCTGGATGATACTGGAAATCACAGTCATAATCCTTCAAAAGTTCCAACCACCTTCTTTGTCTCATGTTCAGTTCTTTTTGGGTGAAGAGATAGGCAAGACTCTTGTAATCTGATTTAATCTAAAAATTTTCATTATACAAGTATTGTCTCCATGTCTTGATTGCATGAATCACTACTGCTAGCTCCAAATCATGAGTAGGGTAATTCTTTTTATGCTTCTTTAATTGTTGGGAAGCATACATAATCACTTATTCTCTTTACATCAGCACAATCCCAAACCCAATCTGTAAGCATCAGTGTACAGGGTAAATGGAAATCCTAGTGCCAAAATGGTTAAGATGGTAGCCTATATTAATCTTCTCTTCAACGTTTGGAAACACTCTTCACACTTGTTGGTCGAATTAAACTTTTCTCCCTTCTTGGTCAGCCTGGTAAGAGGTACAATAATTCTAGAATAATCTTCCATGAACCATCAATAGTACCCAGCTAGACCCAAAAAACTTCTAGTTTCTGCAACATTCTTAGACGCTTCCCACCCTACGATCGCTTTTATCTTGCTTGGGTCTACCTGATTTCTTCTGCTGATTCAACATGACCCAAGAAGCCTAATTCTTTCAACCAAAACTCACACTTCTGGAACTTGGCATAAAGCTTTTCCTTTCTTAGTATTTGTATGGCTGCTCTAAGATCTGTTGCATGAGTTGCTACATCCTTGGAATAAATCAATATGTCATCTATAAATACTATGATCGAAGTGTCCAACATGTCATGGAACACTCTGTTCATAAGTTCCATAAACGACACTGGTGCATTGGTCAATCCGAAAGACATAACCAGGAACTGATAATGTCCGTACCTGGTTTGGAAAGCTGTCTTTGGAATGTCACCATCCTTGATTTTCAACTGATGATACCCTGATCGAAGATTGATCTTGGAAAAGACCTTCACTCCGTCTAACTGATCAAATAAATCATCAATCCGAGGTAGTGGATATCAATTCTTGATCGTGAGCTTATTTAATTCTCGATAGTCTATACACAATTGAAAACTATCATCCTTGTTCTTGATGAATAACATTGGTGCTTCCCAAGGTGATATACTAAGTTGGATAAATCCCTTATCCAATAACTTCTGCAGTTGAGTCTTCAGTTCCTTTAGTTCTGTAGGTACCATCTGATAGGGTGCCTTGGACACTGGTGCCAACCCTGGCAATAAATCTATGACAAACTCCATTGCTCGATCGGGTGGCAATCTAGGTAAATCCTTAGGAAACACATCTAAAAATTCCCACACAACTTCTATATCTTCCATCTAATGAGCTTCCTTGGTAGTGTCCACCACAGATACCAGATATCCTACTCCACCCTTCTCGAGGCATCTTTTCGCCTTAAGTGCAAAGAGAATAAGCTTCTGCTTGCGAGGAAGTTTGGTTCTGATAAAACCAAAGTCCACCCCATACTTTCCCTTGAATGTATCTTCTTCTTGGCACAAAGTAAACTCATGGAATGTTAGGACAACCAGCCCATTCCTAAGATGACGTCAAAGTCGGTCATCTTGAGCTGCACCAGGTTTGCATCCAAACTCATCTGTTTAAAATGACTAGGCATGGTCCATAACATTCATCTAACACAACCTCTAATTACAAAGGTGATTTGACTAACAGTTTGAGATCTGAAGGTCTGGGAGGCACATTCAACTTCTTTTCGAAAGAAATAGACACAAAAGAATGGGTGGCCCTGTAGTCGAAGAGGACTCTTGCAGGAATACCGGTTATGGTTACAATACCTGTAGTTTTTTTTTGTACCTAGGTTTAGTCTACATGGTCATACAAGGTACTGTAAAAGAATAAGGTCAAGTCATACCTACAACCACATCAGGTGATGCGACAGTGTCTTCAAAAGTCACGGCATAAACCTTCCTTTGCTATAACTATTTCTTAGGCTTAGGCCAGCTATTTTCATAATGTCCCATCTGATCATAGTTGTAGCACTGGATGTTAGCAGACAACTACCCTGATTGAGGTAGGACAGCTTGAGTAGGCTTAGCTGCACCATTATTATTCTGAGGTCAAAAAGGTTTGAAGATCTTAGAATTCCTCTATTGTATGAGTTTTCATTAGGCCTCTTTAAACCCCGAGTTTAAGAAAAATAGCTTTCCTTCTAGCTCGACTCCAGTACTCGAGCAATCTGCACAGCTTCATTGTAGATCCTCTTTTCCAATCCCAACACATGCCCTTGATACTACCCCTTAGTCCCATGATGAATCATTGGGTTTGGTATCCTCCTTTTGCATACTAGTAGAAGCAAAGAAGAATAGCTCCTCATAACGCTACTGGTAAGTGTCTATAGACATTTATCCTTGATAAAGGCTTAGAAATTCCTTCTCCATCATATCTTTGAAACTTCTAGAAAAATACTTCTCAAAGAATACTTCCTTAAATATTTCCCAAGTCAACTGAGGGTACCTAGTCAACAAATAACCACGTATGAACTTCCACCAATGGTGGGCATTACCCTTCAACATAAAGGTTACACATAATACCTTTTCTTCTTCTGAAATAGTCATCATCAGGAAGTTTCTCTCCATCTCGTCAATCCAGTAGGCCAGCCATAATGGGTTTGAGGGCTTGCCCATAAACTCCCTCAGTTTCATCTTCAGAAAATGCTCCATCAGCCTAGAGTGGTCCAGCTAATTCTACATATAAGCTCCATACATTGGTGGCTAGTACTGGTAATTACCTTGCTGTGCTTCTAGATTCTACACTGGGGTGTGCAACACTAGGGTTTGCTATACTTGAGGTTCTACATTATTAATAACAGAGGCTTGGGGTACAGTATTGCTACCCCCTGGTATCCCGCTGGCTTAACCTACAGGTGTTGGCGTTCTATTCATAGCTGGGGGAGCAATTCCCGTGGCAGCTTGCATATTCGCCTGCATCTGATGTAACTCCTACACTTGTCCCACCAAATTCATCACAACCATGGCCAAATCAGTTGGTGGTACTGGCAAGTTGGTTTGGTTGGCCTAATTATTGACTCCTTGTGGTGTAGCATTTTGTTTCTCAATATTTCTAGCTTGTTCTTTTGGGGTTTTCATTGGCATTTACCTCTGCAGGTGGTGGTTGATATGTGAAATTAATTAGCACATTCTTGATCATATTTAGTTTGATTTTATAATTTTTCTAGGATATTTAGTTTAATTTAATTAATGTTTTAAGTATTTTATTAATTTATTTAATTCTTAGTTATTTTTAGCTATTTGATAGGGTTTTTGAATTAGATAAGGACTGAATTAGAGGTGTCAAGATAGCTCAAAGCTTGGTGTTAAATTCCTAATTGGTCTAGAAGGTAATGGACCAAAATTTACCTTAAAATCAGCATTCTCCAATAAAAAAAGGCTGATTTTAAGGAGCTGGAAGCTTATAAATTAAGAAAAAGAAGAAAAGAAAAATACAGAGAGCAAAAGAAGTTGTTTATAGAAGGGGCTATAAGGCACGTTGGAGGTGGAGAGTTCGAAAAGGATGGAGCTAGAAGACTAAAGAGAAATCCTGGATTCAAGCTTCGTCTATTCCCAAAATGAGTTCTTCCCTTTTCTCTATGATCCCTTTGTTTATATTTTAGAATTGCCAATGATGAATTACTAGATTTCTTATTCTAGGATTAGGATGGATTCATTGGAATTGCATTGATTAAACCCTTAACTTTTGAATGATCATGTTTTATGCAATCTGGTATTTTTAGAAAATTACATGTGATTAATTGATCACTAATTGCATGTCTCAAGGTATCAATTGATGGAGAAAATGTTTCATAAGTTATTAATTGATCACTAATTGCATGTCATTAATATTTGGTTTCATAATATGCTTATTAATTATTAATCTTGGTAATTCAGTTGTCTTAAATAATAGATAGAATTAATTAGGTTTGGTAATTGAACATTCTCCCTATGAAAATGATACTCAACTTGTCATTATTTTATTTGCACGACCCGTATACTTGTGGATTCAATAACAAGTGAATTGGCGCCGTTGCCAGGGAGCGGTGTTTTCAATATCAAACAAATGATTCCCTTTGTTAATTTGGATTGTATTTTTTTTTTTTTTGGTTTATTTTATTGTTCTTAGTGTTTTTAGTTTAATAAGGTTATCGGGTAGATCTGTTGATAAATTTTAATCTAATTGTGTTTAATTTATTATTTGGCCAGAAATTTATTTATTATTTTATTATTTTTTTTATTTTTTCTTTTAGTTAACTACTATAGATTGCCATAGTGCATGCCACGTACCCGTGAGCTAATTGAAGCATTTTATCCAGAGATAGAGCGAACTTTACGGGTATTAAGAAAAGAGTAGAGGCTTAAGAAAAAATGAGAAACAGCCATGGCAGAAAATCAGAACAATCAGAATCAGAGGTTGCAATGGGACTATACCATGCTAAGCACCAATGGCAACCAAACCAGCATAACTAGACCTACAACCAATGCAAACAACTTTGAGATCAAACCTGGTCTCATTCAGATGGTGCAGCAAGAGCAGTTTGGGGGAGATATATATGAAGATCCCAACGTGCATTTGGCCAATTTCTTGGAGATTGTGATACAATTAAGCTGAATGGGGTAAGTGAAGATGCAATCAAATTACGGCTCTTTCCCTTCTCTTTGAAAGACAAGCCAAAGGATGGTTGAATTCTAAGCTCCCCAACTCATTTACCACCTGGATTGCATTATCCCAAGCATTCCTCAACAAGTACTTTCCACTAGGTAAAACTGCCAAACTCAGAAATGATATCACTACTTTTGTGCAACATGATGGTGAGTCATTATATGAGGCTTGGGAAAGATTTAAGTAATTGCAGAAATGGTGTCCACACCATGGCCTTCCTAAATGGTTGATTGTGTAAACTTTTTATAATGGTTTGACACATTCAGCTAGAATCACCATAGATGCAGCTGTAGGAGGAGCTTTGATGGGTAAGTCAATCGAGGCAGCATATGAGTTGATGGAAGAGATGGCTTCCAATAATTATCAGTGGTCCAATGAATGAGGTCTGCCTAAGAAAGCTTCAGGTATGTATGAGATTGATGGCATTAACATATTAAAAGCAAAAGTTGATAAATTGGTGAAAATGTTTGGTAAGTTGGGTAATGTGAATTTTGTTATTAACCTTAACCCTGCTTTGAGTTGTGAATGGTGTGGGGCGCACACATTAGTTCTGAGCATTTGCAGGTTGAATAGGCACAGTTCGTGTCAAATATGAATAGGCAGCAACAACACCATCAACAGTTGAATAATCCTTACTCACAATCCTACAGCCCAGGCTAGAGGAATCATCCTAACTTTTCCTAGAGAGACCAAGGTAATCAAGGTAGCAGCTCAAAACATTTAAATCCTCTGGGTTTCCAACCAAGACCTCTAGGAGTGGTGCATCAGCTTGAAACCAAGCCACTGTGGGAGTTGGCTACTGAAAAATTAGCCAACGTGACTCCAGAAAGAATTGAGAGGATGGAAACAGAAGTTGACCAGTTAACCTATAAGACCCATATCGAACTAACCGGTCTTACCACCTTGTACCAGATCTACCTATCATGGTCGAGCCAAGTGGACCAAGTGCATGAAGAAATCACAAGACCAGGTATGAAGTCTAACCCAAAAACAGCAAATGTGAGGGTAGGGTCGCATGCCTAAATAGGTAGGGTCAACCCCACCTCAACAGAAGTCCAACCCATGACTTTTAGTTGTAGGGTCGCATGACTAAGAAGGTGTAGGTTCGACGGATCCTGCGACCCTACGTCTGACCCTACGATGACAGACACAAACTGAAATTAGAAAACTTTCCTAATTCAAAGGGGATCTTTCCTAAACTCATTGGGACTTATTATGGAGGGTTTTCCTCTATAAATAGGACATCCCTTAGTCTCTTTTACTCCTTTAGAACCCTAATTGAGAGTGAGAGAAAGAGAAAGAGAAGGAAGAGAAGAAGAGAAGGAACTTGAAGAAAAGACTAAGGAAGAGGAGGATGTTCAGAGAAACCTCTGAATAAAGGTATGAACCTAATTCCTTACCTGAATAAGAGATCCTAGAATAGTTATGAAGAACATAGGATTAGGAGAAACCCAAATCATCCATCTATGGACATGTTCCAAGAGATTCCATGGAGGAAATTGTTATGGACAATGAATAGTGTATAACTTGGAGTTTTGAGCCATAGAACAATCATAGAATGAACCATGAAAGTAAGCCAAAGGATCCAAACATGAAAGAATGGACTTTAGAATGAAAGGTCAACTCAGAATACGTGTGCTCGCACGTAGGGTCGAATGATATCCGACCCTACAAGACCACAGGATTGACCACATGCCATCGGAAAGTCCCAGGAAGGGTGTGGTCGCACATAGGGTCGAATGGTATCCGACCCCACGTTCGACCCTACACCCTAGGGTCGCAGAAACTGCTACCCTAGGTGCTACCCTACCTGCGACTCTACGATTTTAGTTAGTCTAAATCTATTGAAATTAATTCTAATTAAAATCTATCGACTTGTTAGGTCTTTCTAGTGATTTAAAAGTGATTCATAAAGCTTGAACAAAGATCTATGCTCAATCAAAGGTGAGGGAACAAGACCTAAACTAATAGGCTAATAATAAACTATTTTCGTTTATTGAGTCCAATACTATTAATGATCCTATGCTTGTATGATTGTAATGTGCATATCATCACTATTCTTGTTATTATTGTTCATGCATATTTAATTTCGTTTATTATAACATGATGATGATGATGATGCTTGGAATAGGCATGTGAATGTATGTGTGTGGTTAGTGCAATTGATGGGAGTGGAGCATCAGGGGAAGGACGTGACACTGTGGTTCATCCTGGTCACCAGACTCTAGCTCTATCTCTACTCAAGTCTTGTCCACTAACATCGTTGTATCTCCATTATCTTAGTAGAATATTACGTTGTAGGGCATCAGGGGAGGTGGTCTCGGACCGTGTAGTCTCTGACTCTGTCGGGGGCCTTAGCTCTATCTCTATGGATGTATTGAGGGATGCTGGGGTAGGCCTTGGATACACTGTTTGACATTAGGACTGGTTAGTTGCGAGCCCAGTTTGCAAGCCCCAACAGGGGCTTACGTTGGTATGGGTAAAGCATCAGGGGAAGTGTGATGCGGTCCGATCCTAAGCACTTTAGCTCTATCTCTATTCCATGGTGGGTGCATGTGGGGGCGGCAATGGTGTTTGATCCTTTGGGCGGTTCCACACATTCGTGTATAGAGGTGCGGCGGCCACCTATCCTTTCTATTGCACATTACAAACTTATGAACCAGACCAAAGATATGAATTGATTGCATGCATATGTTTGTTGCATTGTTTTGTTTTCTTACTGAGCCGTGATGTGTGCTCACCCTTTTCGAATTCAAATATTTTTAGTTGATGATGCAGGTACGATCGTGGAAGATTATATGAATGCTCCCACATATGGGCATGTTGCGGCGACGAACGCAGAAGCTATAATGGAGTCGCATGATTCGTCATGCGATTGCAACTCATGCGTTTTCGATTAGATTTTTATTTGGATTATTAAGAAAATGTAATTGATTATTTTATTTACTTATCTCTTAGTTAATGAAAGATAATTGGATATTTTATCTATGTTATCATTCTTAGATTCTCAGTTCATTTAATATATAAGACCTCCGCTATTGTTTATTTACTCTGATTATGGTTGTGGATGTGTAAGGTTTAAGCAAATGGACACAGCCTATTTGAGATCCTGGTTGAACCGTTGGTTTATTAGCGGTTCATCACACCATTCTAAATAATACAGAATTGGGGTGTGACAACTTGGTATCAGAGCTCTCAGGCCCTGTCTATTAAACCAGTATACTTCCACAAAATTCATGAATTGAGTTAGGATAAAATTTAAAAGCTGTAATAATAACACACCATAGGCACCTGTGTTGTTTGAGACAAAATTAAGAAAGAGAATAATGCATATATAAAAGGAGAAACTAGTTTCATATACACTTGAGTAAAAAAAGTAAAAGAAATGTATATATATATATATATATATATATATATATATATATATATATATATATATATATATATATATATATATATATATATATATATATATATATATATATATATATATATATATATATATATATATATATATCCAAATCAGAGTACGGTCCACAATCCAGACAGTTACTCTGTAGTACAAGGAAAAAAATGAAAGAAAGGATACATCATGGAGCTGGAGGTGCTAGAGGAGGAGGTGCCTCATGATCTCTGTCGTAGTCCTCAGCATACACTCTAGTCAACTAGGCTACCTGAGTCTGGGTCGTTTGGAAACTAGCTATCAACTTAGCCATCCGCTGGTCAGACGCACGCTGAGCATCTAGGTACTTGCCTATTCTCCCATCAGTCGCATGCTGAGCATCTAGAAGCTCGCCTACCCTCCCATCAGTCTTGCACTGAGCATCTAGAAGCTCGCCTACTCTCTGATCAGTCACGTGCTGAGCCTCTTTTATCTCATGCAATAGCCCCATCATATCAACAGAGGGTGAGCGTAAAGGACCAGCCATGTGTGAAGGAGCCCGAGATGGACCAGCTCCAGTAGAATGTGGAGGTGATGGAGGAGGTATGGAGTCTACATCCATGTACATACGATCCTCATCCTCAGCATCACCCCCATGGACCCCTGCTCCTACTGCTGCTGCTACCGCCGCGGCATCTGCTACCTCTACTCGAGTATGAGGACGCACAGAGCGTTCCTATCATAATCACTGACCTGTGCATCCCGAATACCCATCCTATAGATGGCATCCCAGTCAAGATCCGATGAGAAGGTCTTCTCCTGAATCCTCTCATCTACTAAGTCAACGTGTAGGCAGGTGAGCAGTGTAGTGATCAGATGTTCGTAGGGTAAGTTTCCCAACTGACCAGGCAGCATAGCGTGCATCATCGTTCAAATAATGATATAAGGAAGGTTGACAGGCTTCCTGGTGCAAATACAGTAAAGGACATATTGAGTCAACTGGGAGATCCTCTCATAATGTCCACTCTGGGGTATCAGGTTGTGCTGTATAATTTTGCAATACACCCGAGGTTTTGGACGTAGGTTGATCGCCTTCATCTCCCAGCGATCATCTCTGATGAGCTAACTATCAATCTCATTATGCATCTCCAAGGATAGGAATTGGGGCTCCTTGGGAGCATAGTACACCAAAGGGCCGTCATTTGATTTTCCCAAAAGATCAGCCAACTACTGGCAATTAAATGAAACCTCTACTCCCTTGACGTAGCTAGTGATCCTAAGCTCTCTACCCTATCTGTGTCATTGCGATCCCCACTACCTGGAAATTGCAATAGAACTGCCTCACCAAATCAGGACGGGTACAAGCCTCATAGGTGATCACAGGAAGCCAGCCCATGTCACCAAATGCCCCCTCCACGTTGAACAAGGCTAGACTAGCCAAGTTCACACAGTGACGGATGTAATAATAAGACAAAGGAGAACAGAATGCCAGACAAGTAGAAAATCCAGAGAAAGCCTAAGCCAAAATGTTGAATAGTAGGAGACCCCCTCTACTTTCTTACGCTCATAGCGAGCATACTAAGCTTCGGCCTCGTTGGAGCGGAACGAACTTGGTCATGAGCCCTAGGAACCTTGGTACGAGCCATACTATCTGTCAAGACACAGAAAGACAAATAAGATACTAGTAATGGTGAAAAACTCAAAATTTTGGCATTATAACGGCATAATTTGGTCAAAAGCCTCACTTTTCACCCAAACAACTGGGCAGGAGGACTTACATAGTTCCAAACCATCCTGCAAAGCTCATACAGTTGGAAAATTAATCTAGAAAGATTGAATTTGAAGAAATTTCAATAAATTCAAAAAATCTCAAAAATTAGGTCAAAAATGAAAAAAAATCAAGTTTCTCGATAACCAACCAATGAAACTCAAATATTTTTGAAGGCTTTCGTCCATTGGGTGACCAATAGCAAAAGCCCCCAATAAAAATTAAATTTTTACGATTAAAAAAATTATAATTTGAAGAAAACGATGTAAATGGATAAAAACCTTGTTTAGAAAGCTTAAAAATGGGAAACAGTAGAGAGCATACCTGAAGAGACAGAGTGGGAGTCATGAACGGAAGAAACAATCACCGAACCCTAGGGGTCGATACTGTAGCAACTCAGGGGAAGCGAGTTGAGTTGGAAGAAAGGAGAAAGAATGGGAAATGAATCCAAAATCGGGTTTAAAAACCTAATTTTGGATCGTAGGGTAGCAGAATTCGACAAAAATGTGCGACCCTACGTCAGACCCTACCATCGACCCTAGGCTCTCATGATCTAACAGAAAACCATGGGTCAGACCTAGGGTCGGACATAGACCGACCCTACCATCTACCCTAGGCTCTCGGTAATCTGACAGAGAACCATGGGTTGGACCTAGGGTCGGACATATACCGACCCTACCATCGATCCTAGGCTCTAGGTAAGCTGACAGGGTTTATTAAGGTGGCATACCCTAGGGTCGCATAAGGATAGACCCTACCATTGACCGTACGATGGAAAATACACTATTTTGTCAGAATAATCTGGAAAATTGGAATTTATATTGATTAGTTGAATTTTTGACTTGAGAACAACTTATATTGATTGCCTCACATGTGCTATGATTGTTTTCAGACACTACCACCACCAGAACAGGAAAAAGGCTGGGCGAAGGGTGACCAGACGAGGCCGTAACCCAATTCCACCACCACTACCTGTGGAGGAAGACAGCCATGTAAATCATGAAGCACAGGAGAATCTGAATACGGCGCCACCAGTGGCTACTGGCCAAGCAAATCCTACAAACTTGCCAGCCCCACCTACAGATCTGGCTACAGTGGTAATGAACTTGGCACAACAGCTGCAGCAAATACAGCAGGTGTAAGCCAATATGCAGGTTGCTATAGGCATGGCTTTTCCAACTGCACATACAATACCTATGCTAGCAAGGCAGGCTAGCATAGTACAGGGGGAAGCAACACGGTACCCCACGCACCACAAACACCAGTCATGTCAGCTCAAGTGTAGAATCTTGAGGTAGCTCAAGGCAGTTACCAGTACCAACCACATATGTATGGGGCCTATGCTCCGTATTAGCTGGACCACTCTCGATTGATCGAGCATTTTCTAATGATGAAGCCCAAAGAATATAATGGTAAACCAGTAGATCCTTTGTGGCCAACACACTGGATTGATAAAATGGAAAGAAATTTTATGATGATGATAGTGAATGAGGAAGAGAAAGTGTTGTGTGCAACCTTCATGCTGAAAGGCGATGCACACCACTGGTGGAAGTCCACATGGACTTAACTATTAACAAAGCACGCCCAATTGACCTGAGTTATATATAAAGAGGCATTCTTTGAGAAGTATTTCCCTAGATGTTTTGGAGATTCTATGGAGAGAGAGTTCCTGAGTTTATATCAGGGCCAGATGACTGTGGATGCATACCAACAATGTTATGAGGAGCTATTTTTCTTTGCACCCGTCAGCATGCAGGAAGAAAACACAAAGACCTGAAGGTTCATCATGGGACTCAGGGGAAGCATCCGTGAGCATGTTCTGGGATTGGAAAAGAAGGTTTACAACGAAGCCGTACAAATTTCTCGAGTAATAGAGTCGAGCCAATAAGAGAGCTACTTTGCTCAAAACATGGGTAATAAAAGGCCAAATGGAAATTCATACAATGGAGGGAATACAAGGACATTTAAACCCTTCCGTACTCAAGGCTTCAATGCTGCAACCAAGACTATTCCAGTAGCTCAACCGCAACAAAAGCAAAACAATGAAGGAGTAAAATTCTTTAACTACAACCAAGTAGGATATTATTAAAGGGAGTGTCCTAAACCTAGAAAGCAGCTACAGCAAGGAAAGGTTTATGCTGTTACATCTAAGGATGCTACCGCATCGCCTAATGTGGTCACAGGTGTAAGCACCCCATTTTTGCCATCCCAGCTAAACAAAGTCATGCGGGCGTGTGGACAACAAAAGGAGAAAGATGATCGAAAGTTTGAATTTTTAACTGTGAATTTGAGGAAGTTTTCAATGGGTCTGTGAATTTGAGGAAGTTTTCAATGGATCCACAACAAGTCATGGGTTATAATTTTGCATGGATGCATAGGTCATAGAATTATCTTCGAAATGAGACCAGAATTGCTCGATTCTGACATCAAATGAAGAAGATATGATCATTTTAGTCAGATGATACGTACAAGGGAGGTTTATGAAATTATTATAAATAATCCCAGGGGCCTTCATGCAAATTATCGTAAGTTGGATTGTTTGAATTTCAAATCATCATATCTTCATCATCCGACATCGGATTCAGATGATTCCAATGCCATTATTCTTCATTCATGATGTTCTACAAAGTGGACGTAAAAAATCTCAGGTAGAAGTCACCAGTGGGTCCCATGCAAGCTTTCATGCAAAATTATCGTTAAAACTTCAAAGCTTCATATCTTTTCCGTTTTACGTCGGATTCAGACGATTCCAAGGCCATTGTTCTTCATTTGTGATGTCCTACAAAGTGGATGTGGAAAATCTCGGGTAGAAGTCTCCGGAGGGTCCCATGCAAAATTACATATGGAAATGATCATTTAATATTCAAAAATTCATATTTTGATCATCCCATATCCAAATCAGGTGATTCCAGTCTCATTATATTCCATTTTTAGTGCTCTACAAAGTGAACGTAAAATATTTCCGGTAGAAGCCTCCGAAGGATCTCATGCAGAATGGGCAGCCAAATTATCGATAATTGGTCTACTTAAACTTCAAAAATTCATAAGTTGACCATTTTACTTCCAAATGAGGTGATTCAAGTTCCTATATTCCTTATTTTTAATGTTCTACAAAATGAACACAAAAAATTTGGAATAGAGGCCATCGAAAAATTCCATGCGGGATGACAGCGAAAATGGTCAATGAAATAACAGACAGGGAAACCCAGTTAATTCCAGTCAACTCAGCTCAACCCAAGCCAATCTTGGCCCAATCCAATTAATTCAAGTCATTCTCAGTCTAACCCAGCCCAGTTTAAGTCAGTCCAGCCCAGTCAACTTAAGTCAGACCAGTCTAGACTGAGTCGGTTCATCCATGTGCATAGTATTTATATATATTATATATATTATATACTATATATATATATATATGTATGTTATTAAATATATGTGTATATATGTATATAATATATATTATTATATATAAATGATAAAATCCAAAAGAGATTGAGGAAAAAAAGAAAAGAGAGAATATGAGAGAATAAGAGAAAGAGAGAGAATAAAAGAAAAAGAAAGAAACAAAAGAAAAAGAGAAGAAAAGGAAACAAAAAAAGAGAAGAGAAGAAAAGGAAAGAAAGAGAAAAAGAGAAGAAAAGGAAAGAAAAAAGAAAAAGAGAAGAAAAGGAAAGAAAGAAAAAGAGAAGAAAAGGAAAGAAAGGAAAAGAGAAGAAAATGAAAGAAAAAAAGAGAAGAGAAGAAAATGAAAGAAAGAGAAGAGAAAGGAAATAAAAAAGGGAGGGATTGAGAGTGAGAGAGACGTGAGAGATAGAGAGAGGGATTTTTTTTCTATTGAGAGAAAGATTGAGAGTGAGAGAGAGATTGAGTGAAGAAGAAGGAAAGAAGAGAAAGAAGAGGAAATGAGAGATTGACGTCAGAGAGAGAGAGAGTCTTTCTTCTATTTTGGGAAAATTGGGAAAGAAAGGAAAAAAGAAAGATTGAGAGTGAGAAAAAGATTGAGTGAAGAAGAAGGAAAGAAGAATAATATAAAAGAGAGGTGAGGGGATGTGAAGAGAGGAGGAATTTTCTGTTTTGGGGAGGGAGAGAGAGAAGGAGTGGAGAAAAGAAATTAAAGATTGAAAGGAGAGAAGAAGAGAGAAGGAGAGGAGGAGAGAGACGTACATTGAGGTAAGTTTAGTTTAGTTTTTCTTTTGGAATTGTAGCACCACCAACCAAGCTGCCTCATCCATCCCCTACAATCTAAAACCACCTCTACTCAATACCCACACCTGCATGGCATATCTTCCAATTTTTCCTCCTGCCACATCAAACGCCTAGCCTCACCACTACACTCCATCCTGATTTGCTGCAACACCACTTAATCCCATACAGCACCACTTGTTAAACTCCCTTCCCAATCCCATATACCTGGCCATGCTACTTACACTACACCTGTCCTCAACCCCAACCCTCCATGCAACTGTGCATGCTGAAACCAAACCCAATACACCTTGCTGTCCCATGCATAAACCCAACACCCCAAGCAAACTCAATACCTCATCCTCACTCTTACCTGTCACAACTCCCCTGAATCACCTGCACCCTACTCTATGATCTGCTGTACCCATCATGAACCCTTGCTTCTTATTCCAATAATTTGATCATATTTGTTTTGTATGTTGATCATCGATTTAATCAATATAAACCATAGGTTGGGCATTGATTTTGATCATGATAATTTTAATGTATTGATCTTGATCGTCAATCATGATAATTTTAAAGTGTTGATCTTGACCATTGATCATTTTAATGTGTTGATGTTGAACGTCAATCATGATAATTTTAATATGTTGATCTTGACCATGTGATCATGATAATTTTAATGCTCAATCTGAACCATTGATCCATATGATTTGATTTTTACCCATCTGATCATGATCATTACCAACTGATTTGATCCTTACCCTTTTGATCATAATCCCTACCATCTGCTCAGCATCTATAGAACCATTTGATCAGATCAAGCCACCATCTCACCATCACATCAAACCATCATCTCCACCATCTGATCAAGCCATCATCCTGTCAGATCATCCTCACCACCAGATCAGATTATCATCACCGTCAAATTAGATCATCATCAAAACTCTATCTCACACTATCTGATCATCATCTACACCATCTGATCTGCCCATCACCCCATCTAATCATCATCTACACCATCTGATCGTCATCACCATCATCATCATCGTCACCATGTGATTGACAACTCACATACTCACATATTGCTATGTTTTTAGATGTTCATTTGTTATGTTTGGAATGCTTATTACTACATTTGTCTGCTATACATGCTCATTGCGACATCTGTCTGCTACACATGCTCATTGCGACATCTGTCTGCTACACATGTTTATTGCCACATCTGTCTGCCACATGCTTATTGCCACATCTGTCTGCCACATGCTTATTGTCATACTTGGATGCATACTGTTATATTTGGAATACTATCACTGCTATAATTGGAATGCTTTCACCTACCATATTTGTCTTGGAAAGATAAAAATTAAAAATAATTTGGTACACATCCCAAATAAAAATGGTAGGAATTTAGGTCTCATCCCTAGATCCTATTAATAAAATTAGAAATAATTTGGTACACATCCCAAATAAAAATGGTAGGAATTTAGGTCTCATCCCTAGATCCTATTGACAAAAATAGAAAGAATTTGGTACACATCCCAATTAAAAATGGTAGGAATTTAGGTCTCATCCCTAGATCCTATTAACAAAATTAGAAATAATTTGGTACACATCCAAATAAAAATGGTAAGAATTTAGGTCTCATCCCTAGATCCTATTGACAAAAATAGAAAGAATTTGGTACACATCCCAAATAAAAATGGTAGGAATTTAGGTCTCATCCCTAGATCCTATTGACAAAAATGGAAGGATTTTGGTACACATTCCAAATCCGACTCTCACAAATTTCGAACTACGTCGTACCTGATTTCTAGGGCAAACCCTAGAATACGTAGGCAATTTGGGAATCCCAAATACGGTACAAAGCCACCCATCAACCATACATCCAGCATAAACTTCAACTTGAACAACAAAGAATCTAATTGAAGCAAATGCATAAATCACTTCCATAATCTTTAATCACAAAACCTTTTTCGAACTACATTTTTGGACTTGATTTCCAGGATTGGAATACGTAGGCAGTTTGAGATGTCTTACACATCTCAGATTCAGTCCAAGACCGAACCATCTTTGGTTCGGTTCACTGTATAATATTGTACATTATAATTTGCTTGTTTATTTACTTTAAAACATGATTGGCAGAACCCTAGGTTAGAATAACTTAGCAACCTGGTTTAGGACATCCCCCATTGAACCCTAGTCATCCAGTTGACCAAGAATAGTCAAAATTAGAATTTAAGGAAAGTTTAAGAGGCCGATATTGATCGGGTGGTTTGGGTGCCTAATACCTTCCCATAACCGTACCCTGAATACTTACCCGATCTCTTGCAGACCAAAGAACTGATACATTGGGTCACGAGTCAATAAAAGTCTTACCTTAGGGTGAGGTTACATTTTTCGAGGTCCTAGACCTTAATCTAGGTGGCGACTCCAACAAAACAAATCGATCTTCATCGATACAGGATACACATTTCCATCCCGAGGAGGATCACGTCGATTTTCCATTGTCCTCACAACAGGTATGACCTAAACCTTTGATTTTGTGTTACATTGTGTGAGCATATAAACTAAAACTAAAACAAATCACAGGTATCGTACCTATTAATGGCATACCTGCTAGCGTACTCTTTAATTCTAGAGCAACTCATTCTTTTATATCTGTGTCATTTGGAAAGAAGTTAAATCTACCCCTCAAATCTTTAGACTACAAACTACTTGTACAATCGTCGATGGGATTAGAAGTTGAATTAGAAAAAGGTTATGGACCATGTCTAGTTCTTATTGACGAGAAGACTTTGGATGCAACCTTGATTCAACTTAAGATGGCAGACTTTGACGTCATCTTGGGAATGGACTGGTTAGCTCGGCATTCTGCAAACCTATTATTTGCAAAAAAGAAGCTGACATTTAAAGACAAGGAAGGAGCAGAGTTTAGTTTTGAGGGAACCAAATTTCTCCGTAAACAAAAACTCATCCTCTCTGCATTAAAGGCTAGGAAATGCCTCGAGAAAGGAGGAGTTGGGTATCTAGTATCAGTGGTTGACTCAACAAGGAAGCACCACAAATGGAGAATATTGATGTTGTGCGTGACTTTCCAGATGTATTTCCTAAAGAACTACAAGGACTACCACCCGACCAAGCGACAGAGTTCGTTATAGATCTGATACCCGGAGCCGCACCAGTATCTAAAGCACCCTATCGAATGGCTCCTACTGAATTGAAGGAATTAAAAGTACAATTACAGGAATTACTGAACAAGGGTTACATCAGACCTAGCATATCACCATGGGGAGCGCTAGTATCGTTTGTAAAGAAGAAAGACGGTAGCATTCGAGTGTGTATAGACTATCGGGAATTGAATAAGCTGACGATCAAGAATCAATACCCATTGCCTCGGATCGATGAATTATTCGATCAGTTGCGAGGTGCCAAGGTGTTCTCCAAGATTGATCTTCAGCCAGGATACCATCAGTTGAAGATTAAAGACGGCGATATTCCAAAGACAGCATTCAGAACAAGATATGGACATTATGAATTTTTAGTCATGTCTTTTGGATTTACTAACGCACCTACAACCTTTATGGAACTCATGAATCGGGTATTCCATGATATGTTGGATACGTCGTTCATTGTGTTTATTGATGATATATTGGTCTACTCCAAGGACAAGGAAACTCATGTCATGAATCTAAGAGCCGCTCTGCAGCGACTAAGGAAAGAAAAGCTTTATGCCAAATTTACAAAATGTGAGTTTTGGCTAAATGAGGCCGCTTTCTTAGGCCATGTTGTATCCGCTGAAGGAATTAAAGTAGATCCCAGCATGATTGAAGCCATTGTGAAGTGGGAAGCACCAAAGAGTATTACAGAGATTAGAAGTTTCCTAGGTCTAGCTGGGTATTATCGACGATTCATGGAAGACTATTCCAAAATTGTCGTACCTCTCACCAGTTTGACTAAGAAAGGAGAAAAGTTAGTTTGGACTAATAAATGTGAGAAAAGTTTCCAAACATTGAATGCTAGAATGATATCTGCTTCGATCTTGATAATTTCTATTCCAGGACAGCCATTTATCTTGTACACTGATGCGTCTGGGTTGGGTTTAGGATGTGTAATTATGTAAGGAGAACAAGTAATTACATATGCCTCAAGACAACTGAAGACACATGAGAAGAACTATCCCACCCATGACTTGGAATTAGCGGCAGTAGTACATGCTGTCAAGATATGGAGATATTATTAGTATGGAGAGAAATTTTAGATTAAATCAGATCATAAGAGTCTCACTTATCTTTTTAATCAGAAGGAGTTGAACATGAGACAAAGAAGATGGTTGGAATTATTGAAGGACTATGATTGCGATATCCAGTATCATCCAAGAAAGGCTAATGTAGTTGCTGATGCGCTAAGCAGAAAAGCAATGATAAAATCTCAATGAGAGGTTAACACGACTGCAGCAATGTGTACTACAGGAAAAGTGTTCAATTACGGTAATGAGCAGTTCGTGATAGATGCACCAAGTGAATCAAGCAACCAAGGGTGTATTCATTGGTTTTCAAATATGTTCGCAACATTGAAGATTGTACCTGATATAATTGATGAAGTTAAAGCTGCTATTAAATCAGACCCTTATTTGAGAACGGTACAAGAAGACATCAAAAAAGGTAGGATTATTCCTGAGTTCACCTTGGACGATGAAAAGGTACTGAAGTACAAAGGAAGAGTATATGTTCCTGAAATGGAAAATTTGGACATTAGACACAGACTAATGAAGGAAGCTCACACCACCGCCTATTTGGTACATCCTGGAAGTACAAAGATGTATCGTGATTTGAAGAAATTATATTGGTGGAGAGGAATGAAAGCAGATGTAGCTAAATTCGTGTCTCAATGCCTAAATTGTCAGAGGGTGAAGGCTGAACGACAAGGACCTATAGGATTATTGTAGCCGCTATCAGAACCAGCATGGAAATGGGACTGCATCACTATGGACTTCGTCACTGGATTACCATTGACTCCTCCAGTAGTTGAAGTGGTTTGGGTGATTCTGGTTCGTCTGACTAAGACAGCTCGCTTTATAGCTATACGACCACAGTATACCCTAGAGAGGTTAGCCAAGCTATATGTGGATAATATTGTTAGATTACATGGTGTACTTGAAAGCATTATGTCCGATAGAGACCCACACTTAAATTCAAAGTTTTAGGAAGAATTACAAAAGGCTAAACTACGTACATATGCATGCAATCAATTCATATCTTTGCCTGGTTTATAGTTTGCAATGCGCAATAGAAAGGTTGGGTGGTCAAAGGTTAACGTTTATTGACCCCACCTCTATACACAGGGTGTGGAAGTCTGCCCAAAGGTTAACGTTTATTATCGTCCCCATCCATCCTAATCATGAACATTATATAACAAAGGTTAACGTTTATTGCTATATAGTGCCATACCAACACGTAAGCCCCTGCTGGTGAGGGCTGTAAACTGGGTTCGCGACTAACCAATTCTAATTCCAAACAGTATATCCAAGGTCTCACCCCAGCATCCCTCAGAATGTCCATAGAGATAGAGCTAAAGCCCCCCGGTAGCGTCAGAGACTACAAGGACCGAGACCACCTCCCCTGATACTCTACGACATAATAGTTCTGCTAAGGTAATGGCGATACGACGATGCTAATGCACGAGACTTGAGTTAGAGATAGAGCTAAAGTGCTGAAACCCACCAAAGGTTAACGTTTATTGATGTTCTCATCACACCTCCCCTGATACTCGCTCGCATCAAGTACACCAACCACACACATACAATCACATGCCTATTCCTATCATCATCATCATCATCATGTTATAAACAATAAAGTAAATATGCATAAACAAATAATAGAAATATTGGATGACATGTTGTATGCACATTACAAACATATTTGCATAGAATCAAGCATGGCATTGGACTCAAGAAAAGAGAAAATAGTTTGTTATTAACCAATTAGTTTAGAGTTCTGTTTCCTCACCTTAGCTTGCTAATAGATACTTTTCCAAGCTTTAGAATCACCTTTATATTGTTATTATATTGCTAGAAACCTAACAAAGTCGATAGAATTTAATTTAGAATTTATTCTGAATTTAAAAACCATTCTGTAAATTGAGGGTCGGAGGTAGGGTCGGAGTCTGATCGACCCTGGGTGCGACCCTCCCCAATCTGGACTTCCCGAACACTGAGGGTCGATACTCAGGATCACCTAGGGTCGGATGGTCATCGACCCTCTGTGCGACCCTCGGTGTATTTTGGTCAATTTCCCTATTTTAGTCCATTCTTCTTGTTTGGGGTCCTATGGCTTGCTCCTACAGTCCATTCAACATGCATCCCATGGTCTAAAACCATGAATCACCCACCCAAATAGCTTTCATGTATTCTCCCATGGTTTTCTATGGAAACCTAACCATGGATTGATGGTTTGGGTTTCTCCGAGATTATACTCTCATCATTACCTAACCTAAGGTCTGTAGAAACTCAAGGAATTAGTATCCATACCTGAGAAGAATACTCCTTCTCTGCAACTCTTCTTGTTTTGGCTAATTTATCTTCCTTGATTCTCTACTTCTTCTCCTTCTCTTTTCTTTCTCTCAATTCAATTAGGGTTGTGAAAGGAGTGAAAGAGGCTTATGAACGTCCTTTAAATAGAGTAGGAACATCCTAAAATAAGTCCTTTTGAGATTAGGAAAGAATCCAAATCGAAAATTAAGAAATTTCCTAATTTCAGTTTCGGCGGCAACTGCGGGTCGATGGGAGGGTCGATGATCCCGTCGACCCTAGGTTCTCTAAGTTGTTCGACCCTCCCTTCAAAACTGAGGGTGTGACTTTCTATTTTGGGGGGTCCGACCCTCCTTGGCTGGTATGCGACCCTCCCCTTCAATTAAGTGTTTTAGGGTCGATTTGATACCTGGGATCTCGATCTCCTTCATGCCCTTGGTCCATTTGACTCGACCATGATGGGTAAACTTGGTTCAAGGTGATAAGACCGGGTTAGATTGACACGGGTCTTACAACTCCCCCCTACTTATAAAAATTTCATCCTCGAAATTATACGTACCTTCTGAATCAAATAAGTGAGGGTATTGTCTTCGCATAGAATTTTCTTCTTCCCATGTAACTTCTTCCATGTCCCTACTTTTCCATGTGACCTTAACATAATAGATATCTCGATTGCGCAGACGTTGAACCTTTTGACTGGTGATTTCTATTGGTGTTACTTCAAATGTCAAATCATCAGTCAACTCCGGTAAATCTACTGTCAAAACATGCGTTAGATCCTTGACATACTTCTACAATAAGGAAATGTGAAATACGTTTTGAACACTTGACATAAATGGTGGTAGTGCTAACTGATAAGTCACTTTCCCACGCTTAGCTAGAATCTCATACGGCCCGACATATCTTGGACTTAGTTTCCCTTTCTGTCCGAACCTTTTCAATCCTCGCATAGGCGATACCTTCAAGAACACATTATCACCTATGATGAACTCCAAATCTCTGCGTCGAGTATCTACATATTGCTTTTGACGATTCTGAGCTGTTCTCACTCTTTCCTTGATAATGTCGACCACTCGGCAAGTCACTTCAACGAATTCCGGTCCAACAATACTACGTTCTCCAACTTCATTCCAAAACAAAAGGGGTTCGACACTTCCTGCCATACAGTGCTTCATAAGGTGACATCTGTATAGTAGCCTGATAGCTATTGTTATAAGAGAACTCGATCAATGGTAACCTTTCATCACATGATCCCTTGAAATCAATTAAACATGCTCGTACATATCTTCTAGAATCTAAATTGTGCGCTCTGACTGTCCATCTGTCTGTGGGTGGAATGCAGTACTGAACTTCAATGTTGTACCCATAGCCTTTTGCAATCCCTCCCAAAACTTGGAAGTAAATCGTGGATCTCTATCGGATACAATGCTCTTTGGTACACCGTGTAATCAAACAATATTATCCACATACAGCTTTGCCAACCTTTCTAGAGTATACTGAGGTCGTATAGGTATGAAGCGAGCTATTTTAGTCAGATGATCTACAATCACCCAAACTGCGTCAACTACTCGAGGAGTCAGTGGTAATCCCATGACGAAGTCCATAGTGATGCAGTCCCATTTCCATGCTGGTTCCGATAACGACTGTAACAGTCCTGTGGGTCTTTGTCGTTCAGCCTTTACTTTCTGACAATTTAGGCATTGAGACATGAACTTAGCTACATCTGCTTTCATTCCTCTCCACCAATATAGCTTCTTTAGACTGTGATACATTTTTGTACTCCCAGGATGTATCAAATAAATGGTGGTATGGGCTTCTTTCATCAGTCGGTGTCTAATGTCTACACTTTCTGTTTTGGGTACACATATTCTACCTTTGTAATTTAGTACTTTCTCTTTGTCTAAGGTGAACTCAGGGTTAGTCCTACCTTTCTCGATATCTTCTTGTACTGTTCTCAGATAAGGATCTGATTTGATAGTTGTCTTCACTTCATCCATTATATCCGGTATAATCTTCAATGCCGTGAACATATTTGAAAACCGATGAATAAACCCTTGGTTGGCTGATCCATCCGTTGTATCTATCACATACTGCTCATTGCCGTGATTGAATACCATTCCGGTAGTACACATTGCTGTAGTTGTGCTAACCTCTCCTTGCGATTTTATCATTGCCTTTCTGCTCAACGGATCCGCTAATACATTTGCTTTCCCCGGATGATACTGGATATCGCAATCATAGTCTTTCAATAGTTCCAACCATCTTCTTTGTCTCATATTCAATTCCTTCTGTTTAAATAAATATGTAAGACTTTTATGGTCTGACTTAATCTGAAATTTTTCTCCGTATAGGTAATGTCTCCATATCTTGACAGCATGTACTACTGCCACTAACTCCAAATCATGAGTGGGGTAATTTTTCTCATGTATCTTCAACTGTCTCGAGGCATAAGCAATTACTTGCTCTCCTTACATAAGCACACATCCTAATCCCAGTCCCGACGCATCAGTGTATAAGGTAAATGTCTGTCCTAGAACAGGAATAGTCAAAATCGGAGCGAATATCAATCTGATTTTCAATGTCTGGAAACTCTTCTCACATTTATCCGTCCACACAAAATTTTCACCTTTCTTAGTCAAACTGGTGAGAGGTACGGCAATCGGGGAATAGTCTTCCACAAATCTCCGATAATAACCAGCGAGACTCAGAAAACTTTTAATTTTTGAAACGCTCTTTGGTGCTTCCCACTTTACAATAGCCTTGATCTTGCTGGGGTCCACTTTGATTCCTTTCGCGGATACTACATGGCCTAGGAAGGCGACTTCACTTAGACAAAACTCGCACTTTGAAAATTTGGCATATAACTTCTCTTTCCTTAAATGTTGTAGGGCGGCGTTTAGGTTCTTGATATGGGTTTCCTTGTCCTTTGAGTATACCAATATATCATCAGTAAATACTATAACCGACGTATCCAACATATCGTGGAAGACCCGGTTCATGAGTTCCATGAAAGTTGCTGGTGCGTTTGTTAATCCAAAAGACATGACCAAGAACTCATAATGTCCGTATCTGGTCCTGAAAGTTGTCTTAGGAATATTGCCTTCTTTAATCATCAACTGATGATAGCCTGACCGAAGATCGATCTTAGAAAATACCTTTGCTCCTTGCAACTGGTCGAACAAGTCATCGATCCGAGGTAGTAGATATCGATTTTTGATTGTCAGTTTATTCAACTCCCGATAGTCGATGCATAATCGAAGGCTACCGTCCTTCTTCTTTACGAATAATACCGGCGGTCCCCATGGTGTATACTGGGTCGAATATAACCCTTGTCTAGCAGTTCCTGTAGTTGCACTTTCAGTTCCTTCAGTTCAGTAGGAGCCATTCTATAAGGTGCTTTTGATACTGGTGTGGCTCCAGGTATAAGATCTATCACAAACTCTGTGGCTCGATCGGGTGGTAATCCTGGTAGTTCCTCCAAAAATATGTCGGGATAGTCCCACATGACCTTAATATCTTTCATTCGTGGTGCTTCCTTGGTTAGGTCGACCACTGATACTAGATACCCGACTGCCCCCTTTTCAAGGCACTTCTTAGCCTTTAGTGCTGAGAGTATGAGCTTGCATCTATGGGGAAGTTTGGTTCCCGCAAAACTGAATTCTGCTCCTTCTTTGTCTTTAAATGTTAGCTTCTTTTCGGCACATAATAGGTTTGCAGAATGCCGAGCTAACCAGTCCATTCCCAAGATGACGTCAAAGTCTGCCATCTCAAGTTGTATCAAGGTTGCATCTAAGGTTTTCTCGCCAATGAGAACTGGACATGGTCGATAACCTTTCTCTAATTCCACTTCTAACCCCATCCGTGACCGTACAAGTATTTTGTAGTCCAATGTTTTGATGGGTAAATTTAGCTTCTTTCCGAATGACACAGATATAAAGGAATGAGTAGCTCCTGAATCAAAGAGTACTCTGGCGGGTACGCCATTTATAGGTACTATACCTGTGATTTATTTTACTTAGTCTACATGCTCATACAATGTAATTACAATTTAAAAAGGTTTCAGTCATACCTGTGACCACATCGGGTGATGCGGAAGCATCCTCGGTTGTAGTCGCATATATTCGCCCTTGATGTAACTGGTTCATGGGCTTAGGACACTCCCTTGCCATATGTCCTGCTTGGTTGTAGTTATAACATTTTGGACCTTCAGAATTTGGCTTTGACTGATGTTGAGCTACTGGAGTAGTCCTGGTTGCAGCAGTAAAGCCTTGAGCACGGATGGGTTTAAATGTCTTGTTGTTCCCTCCATTGTAAGTATTTCCAGCTGGTTTTTTTATACCTCTGTTCTGTGTGAAATAACTCTCCTTCTGGCTCGATTCTATAACTTGAGCGATTTGGACAGCTTCATTGTATACCTCCTTTTCCAAGCCCAGAATGTGCTCTCTGATGCTTCCTCTCAGTCCCGTGACAAACCTACGGGTTTTTTGTCTTCTTCCTGCATACTAAGTGGTGCAAAGAAAAACAGCTCTTCATAATGATGTTGATATGCATCCACTGACATCTATCCCTGATATAAACTCAGGAACTCCTTCTCCATAGAATCTCTGAAGCTTCGTGGAAAATACTTCTCAAAGAAAGCTTCTTTATATATAGCCCAAGTCAATAGGGCGTGCTTGGTCAATAGATAGGCCCGGGTAGATTTCCACCAATGATGTGCATCGCCTTTGAGCATGAAGGTGACACATAATACCTTTTCTTCCTCTGTAATAGTCATCATAAGAAAGTTTCTCTCCATCTCGTCGATCCAGTGTGCTGGCCATAATGGATCAAATGGTTTACCGTTGAATTCCCTGGGCTTCATCTTCAAAAATCTCTCAACCAGTCGAGAGTGATCCATCTGATTTTGGGGGTATGCTCCGAACATAGGTGGTGGATACTGATAATTAATCTGAGCTGCTTCCAGACCTGGTACTGGAATCTGTGCAGCTGGTGGTTGAGGTGTTTGAAGTGCTGGGTGGTTACCCACCGGTGATGCACTGGTTTGTCCGGTCTGCATGGGTGTAGCATGTGCGGCTTGGAACATAATTCCTATTGCAACTTGCATTTCAGCCGTGCGTGTTGCATCTATTGCAGCTGCTGAGATAGGTTCATAACTACGGTTGCTAGCTCCGGTGGTGGAGGTGGCAAGTTGGTAGGATTTGCCTGAACTGGGTTTTCTGGTTCATATATATTTTCCTGACTGGTCTCCTCCACAGGTGGTGGTGGTGGAACTGCATTCCGACTCTGCCTGGTCACTCTATGTCCAGACATGTTTTTCCTCTGAGATTGATGGTGCCTGAAAATCATCAAAATAGGTGAGACAATCATTTATACTTCATGTAGGCACATTAACTAATGTAAAATTCCAAATTTCAGCTCATTTTATGAACAAAATACTGTCTTTTCTATGTAGGGTCGATGGTGAGGGTCGATGGAATGTCCGACCCTAGGAATGACCTATTCTTCCCGAGAGCTGAGGGTCGATGTGAGGGTCGATGGGTATCCGACCCTCAGTATCCGACCCTTAGTTTTCTGTCAGATTCCCAAGAGCCGAGGGTCAATGGGAGGGTTGATCCGAGGGTCGATGGTTCTGGTCGAATTGTCCGACCCTCGGACCAAAAATCAGATTTTTAAGAGCCGATTCTGGGTTCATTCTTTGTTATTTCCCCCCGTTTCGACTCGTCTCTCCCCTCTAAGTTGCTACAGTGCCACTCCACTGTTTTGGTCAGTTTGAGTCCGGGTTTCGACGTCCACATCATCCCTACAGGTATGTTCTCCCATTTTCCCCTATTTTTGGATTTTCTATTTTAGGTTTTTGTCCATTTAACTTGTATTTTTCAAATTAAACTTTTTCCAACCATAAAAATTTGATTTTTATTGGGAGCTTTTGTTATTGGTGTCTCGAGGAACGAAAGCCCTCAAAAATTTTCTAGTTTCATCGGTTGGTTATCGAAAAACTTAGATTTTTTCTCTTTTTACCCTAATTTGTCAAAAATTTTCGATTTCTTGAAATTCCTTCAAATTGGACTTCATAGTTCCAATTTCCTACTGTGTGAGTGTTGTAGGATATGTTGGAACCTACGTAAGTCCTCCTTCCCACGTGTATGGGTGAAAAGTGAGGCTTTTGGCCAATTTACGTCGTTATAATGTCAAATTTTGGATTTTTATCCTATTAACTCCTTGTCTCCCTTTTTTCTTTCTTATCTGCAGATACCATGGCTCGTACCAAGGTACCCAGGGTTCGTGATCCACTTCGCTTCCGCTCTAATGAAGCCGAGGCGCAGTATGCCCACTACACTCGTAAGAAGGTAGAGGGTGGTCGTTTGGTGAACTTGGCTGAGCTAGCCCTGTTCAATGTGGAGAGAGCATTTGGTGATATGGGGTGGCTCCCTGTCATCACTTACGACGTGTGCACATACCCGGATTTAGTGCAATAGTTCTATTGTAATCTCCAGGTGGTGGGGGATTACAATGATGTGGATAGGGTCACGAGCTACGCATCACTAGCTATTTAAAGGGAGTGAACATTTCGTTTGACTATCGGCAGTTGGCCGACCTACTGGGCATTCCCTATGATGGCCCTATGGTCTACTGTGCGCTTGGAGAGCCCCAGTTTGTTTCCATGGAGATGAGGGCAGAGATCGACAGTCAGCTGCTACGACCTGATCGCTGGCAGATGAGAGCTTGTTACATGCGTCCAGCTCCACGGGTCTTCTGCAAGATTATCCAGCATAATCTGATTCCATAGAGTGGCCATTACGAGAGGGTTTCTCAGCTGACCCAGTATCTGCTATACAGTATTTGCACTAGACAGCCCGTCTGCCTGCCGTACATCATCATGCGGACTATGATTAGTGCCACATTGCCCAGTCATAGGGGTAATCTACCCTATGGACGTATGATCACAGTCCTGCTTACTCGCTTGGGGGTTGATTTGGTGGATGAGAAGATTCAGGAGAAAACCTTCTCATCGCCTCTAGATTGGGAGGCTATTTGCAAGATGGGCATGCGGGATGCCCAAGTTAGTGACGAGGAGAGGAACGAGATGGTGCGTCCTCACACTCACATTGAGATGGCTGACGCTGAGGCCGCTGCTGCCACTGCTAGAGCTCATGTGGACCCTGTCGACGATGATGACCGCATGTATATGGATGTCGACTCGATACCACCGCCTTCACCTACGCATGCAGCTGGAGCTGGTACTTCATCTGTGGCAGGTCCTTCACCTGCAGCTGGTCCTTCGCGTCCACCTTTTGATGACGTGCTGAGTATGTTTCACGAGATTAGAGAGGCTCAGCGCGCATCGGATTTGAGGATAGTGGAGCTTCTAGACTCTCAGCGCCGGAAAGATTAGCGGGTGGCTGATCTCACAGCTAGTCTTCAGGCTACTCAGACTCAGGTGGCCTGGTTGACTAGAGTCTATGCCGAGGACTATGACAGAGATCGAGAGGCACCGCCTCCTCCTTCACCTCCAGCTTCTTGATTGTATTTATTTTCTTTGTACTACAAAGTAACTGTCCGGGTTGTGGACTGTACTCTGCTTTAGTTATGTATATACGTTTGTTTCTCTCTCATTGTATGTAAAATTGTTTCCCCTTTAATAGATGCATTATTCTCTTTTTAAATTCGGTCTCAACCATCACTTGTGCTTATAGTGTGTTAATATTACTATTTTTACTTTTATCCTATCTCAGTTCACAATTGTCTTGAATGTATGCTAGTTCAGTGGACAAGGCCTGAGATGCTCTGATACCAAGTTGCCACACCCCAATTCCGTACTATTCAGAATGGTGTGATGAACCGCTAATAAACCAACGGTTCAACCAGGATCTCGAGTAGGCTATATCCGTGTATCTAAACTCCATACATTCATAATCATAATCAGAGTGAATACACAATAGCGGAAGTCTTATAATAAAATGAACTGAGAATCTACTGTGATATTAATATTTAAATAGCAAATTATTCTGTATCAACTAAGACATAAATAGGTATCAAATACATGTCTTTAACAAATCCAAATAAGGAAAACTAAAAAAATATATAATCGAATACACATGAGTTGCACTCGCAAGAGGAGTCATGTATATCCACTTCAACTTCAACCTCCATCGCTGCTACGTTCTCGTACGCTGGAGCATTTACATAATCTTCAGCGGTATAACCTGCATCATCAACTAAAAATATTCGACGTCGTGAGGTGAGCACACATCATGGCTCAGTGAGCAAACAAAACAATGCAACAATACATATGCATGCAATCAATTCATATCTTTGGTCTGGTTTATAGTTTGCAATGCGCAATAGAAAGGTTGGGTGGTCAAAGGTTAACGTTTATTGACCCTGCCTCTATACACAGGGTGTGGAAGTCTGCCCAAAGGTTAACATTTATTGTCGTCCCCATCACCCTAATCATGAACATTATATAACAAATGTTAACGTTTATTGCTATATAGTGTCATACCAACACGTAAGCCCCTGCTGGTGAGGGCTGCAAACTGGGTTTGCGACTAACCAATCCTAATGCCAAACAGTGTATCCAAGGCCTCACCCCAGCATCCCTCAGAATGTCCATAGAGATAGAGCTAAAGCCCCCCGGTAGAGTCAGAGACTACAAGGACCGAGACCACCTCCCCTAATACTCTATGACATAATAGTTCTGCTAAGGTAATAGCGATACGACGATGCTAATGCACGAGACTTGAGTTAGAGATAGAGCTTAAGTGCTAAGACCCGCCAAAGGTTAACGTTTATTGACGTTCTCATCACACCTCCCCTGATACTCGCTCGCATCAAGTACACCAACGACACACATACAATCACATGCCTATTCCTATCATCATCATCATCATGATGTTATAAACAATAAAGTAAATATGCATGAACAAATAATAGAAATATTGGATGACATGTTGTATGCACATTACAAACATATTTGCATAGAATCAAGCATGGCATTGGACTCAAGAAAAGAGAAAATAGTTTGTTATTAACCAATTAGTTTAGAGTTCTGTTTCCTCACCTTAGCTTGCTAATAGATACTTTTCCAAGCTTTAGAACCACCTTTATATTGTTATTATATTGCTAAAAACCTAACAAAGTCGATAAAATTTAATTTAGAATTTATTCTGAATTTAAAAACCATTCTGTAAACTGAGGGTCGGAGGTAGGGTCAGAGTCCTGATCGACCCTGGGTGCGACCCTCCCCAATCTGGACTTCCCGAACACTGAGGGTCGATACTCAGGATCACCTAGGGTCGGATGGTCATCGACCCTCTGTGCGACCCTCGGTGTATTTTGGTCAATTTCCCTCTTTTAGTCCATTCTTCTTGTTTAGGGTCCTATGGCTTGCTCCTACAGTCCATTCAACATGCATCCCATGGTCTAAAACCATGAATCACCCACCCAAATAGATTTCATGTATTCTTCCATGGTTTTCTATGGAAACCTAACCATGGATTGATGGTTTTGGTTTCTCTGAGATTATACTATCATCATTACCTAACCTATGGTCTGTAGAAACTCATGGAATTAGTATCTATACCTGAGAAGAATACTCCTTCTCTGCAACTCTTCTCGTTTTGGCTAATTTATCTTCCTTGCTTCTCTTCTACTTCTTCTCCTTCTCTTCTCTTTCTCTCAATTCAATTAGGGTTGTGAAAGGAGTGAAAGAGGCTTAGGAACGTCCTTTAAATAGAGTAGGAACATCCTAAAATAAGTTCCTTTGAGATTAAGAAAGAATCCAAATCGAAAATTAGGAAATTTCCTAATTTCTGTTTCGGCGGCAATTGAGGGTCGATGATCCCGTCGACCTAGGTTCTCTAAATTGTCCGACCCTCCCTTCAAAACTGAGGGTCTGACTTTCTGTTTTGGGGGTCCGACCCTCCTTGGCTGGTATGCGACCCTCCCCTTAAATTAAGTGTTTTAGGGTCGATTTGATACCTGGGATCTCGATCTCCTTCACTCCCTTGGTCCATTTGACTCGACCATGATGGGTAAACCTGGTTCAAGGTGATAAGACCGGGTTAGATTGACACGGGTCTTACGCTATGGGTACAACATTGAAGTTCAGTACTGCATTCCATCCTCAGACAAACGGATAGTCGGAGCGTACCATTCAGATTTTAGAAGACATGTTTCGAGCCTGTGTTATTGATTTTAAAGGCTCATGGGACGAGAAACTACCCTCGATCGAGTTCACCTATAACAAAAACTATCATGCTACTATACAGATGTCACCCTATGAAGCACTGTATGGAAGGAAGTGTCGAACTCCTCTGTTTTGGAATGAAGTTGGAGAACGTAGCATCGTTGGACCAGAATTTTTTGAAGAGACTTGTCGAGTAGTCGACTTTATCAAAGAAAGAGTTAGAACGGCTCAGAATCGTCAGAAACAGTATGCAGATACTCGACGCTGAGACCTTGAATTTGTCGTAGGTGATAAGGTAATCTTGAAAGTATCACCTATGCGAGGTTTAAAATGATTCGGACAGAAAGGGAAGCTATGTCCGAGATATGTCGGGCCATATGAGATTCTAGCTAAACGTGGAAAAGTGGCTTATCAGTTAGCACTACCGCCATCTATGTCAAGTGTGCATGATGTATTTCATATCTCGTTATTAAAGAAGTACGTCAGAGATCCAACACAGGTTTTGACAGTAGATCTACCAGATCTAATTGATGATTTGACATTCGAAGTAGCACCAATTGAAATCACCAGTCGAAAGGTTCAACGACTACGTAACTGTGATATCTAATATGTTAAGGTCACCTAGAGGAGCCGAGATATAGAAGAGATCACATGGGAAGAAGAGAATGCTATGCGAAAGCAATATCCTCACCTTTTCGACTCGAAGGTATGTACAAATTTCGAGGATGAAATTTTTAATAATAGGGGGCGAATTGTAAGACCCGTATCGAACTAACCGGTTTTACCACCTTGTACCAGGTCTACCTATCATGGTCGAGCCAAGTGGACCAAGTACGTGAAGAAATCAAAAGACCAGGTATAAAGTCTAACCCAAAAACAGCAAATGTGAAGGTAGGGTCGCATATCTAAATAAGTAGGGTCGACCCCACCTCAATAGAAGTCCAACCCATGACTTTTAGTCGTAGGGTCGCATGACTAAGAAGGTGTAGGGTCGACGGATCCTGCGACCCTACGTCCAACCCTACGATGACAAACAGAAACCAAAAATTAGGAAAGTTTCCTAATTCAAAGGGGATCTTTCCTAAACTCATTGGGACTTATTATGGAGGGTTTTTCTCTATAAATAGGACGTCCCTTAGCTTCTTTTACTCCTTTAGAAACCTAATTGAGAGTGAGAGAAAGAGAAAGAAAAGGAAGAGAAGAAGAGAAGGAACTTGAAGAAAAGACTAAGGAAGAGGAGGAGGTTCAGAGAAACCTCTGAATAAAGGTATGAACCTAATTCCTTACCTGAATAAGAGATCCTAGAATAGTTATGAAGAACATAGGATTAGGAGAAACCCAAATCATCCATCCATGGACAAGTTCCAAGTGATTCCATGGAGGAAATTGTTATGGACAATGAATAGTGTATAACTTGGAATTTTGAGCCATAGAACAATGAATGGACCATGAAAGTAAGCCAAAGGATCCATACATGAAAGAATGGACTTTAGAATGAAAGGTCGACTCAGAATACGTGTGCTCGCATGTAGGGTCGAATGATGTCTGACCCTACGAGACCACAAGATTGACCACATGCCCTCGGGAAGTCCCAGGGAGGGTGTGGTCGCACGTAGGGTCGAATGGTATCCGACCCCATGTCCGACCCTATACCCTAGGGTCGCAGAAACTACTAACCTAGGTGCTACCCTACCTGCGACCCTACGATTTCAATTAGTCTAAATATATTGAAATTAATTCTAATTAAAATCTATCGACTTGTTAGGTCTTTCTAGTGATTTAAAAGTGATTCATAAAGCTTGAACGAGGATCTACACTCAATCGAAGGTGAGGTAACAAGACCTAAATTAATTGGCTAATAATAAACTGTTTTCATTTATTGAGTCCAATACTATGAATGATCCTATGCTTGTATGATTGTAATGTGCATATCACAAGTCATCTACTATTCCTGTTATTATTGTTTATGCATATTTAAATTCATTTATTATAACATGATGATGATAATGATGCTAGGAATAGGCATGTGAATGTATGTGTATTGTTAGTGCACTTAATGTGAGTGGAGCATCTGGAGGAGGACGTGACACTGTGGTTCATCCTGGTCACCAGACTCTTTCTCTATCTCTAATCAAGTGTTGTCCACTAACATCGTCGTATCGCCATTACTGTTGCAGAACTATTACATCGTAGGACGTTAGGGGCGGTGGTCTCGGACCGTGTAGTCTTTGATTCTACCGGGGGGCTTAGCTCTATCTCTATGGACGTATTGAGGGATGCTAGGGTGAGGCCATGGATACACTGTTTGACATTAGGATTGGTTAGTTGTGAGCCCAGTTTGCAAGCCCTCGCCAACAGGGACTTACGTGTTGGTATGGGTAGAGCATCAGGGGAAGTGTGATGCGGTACGATCCTAAGCACTTTAGCTCTATCTCTATTCCATGGTGGGTGCATGTGGGGGCGGCAATGGTGTTTAATCCATTGGATGGTTCCACACATTCATGTATAGAGGTGCAGGGACCACCTATCCTTTCTATTGCACATTGCAAAATTATGAACTAGACCAAAGATATGAATTGAATGCATGCATATGTTTGTTGCATTATTTCGTTTGCTTACTAAGCCGTGATGTGTGCTCACCATTTTCAAATTCGAATATTTTTAGTTGATGATGCAGGTACGATCGTGGAAGATTATATGAATGCTCCCACATACGGGCATGTTGCGGCGATGGACCCAGAAGCTTTAATGAAGTCGCATGATTCGTCATGCGAATGCAACTCATGCGTTTTCGATTAGATTTTTATTTGGATTATTATGAAAATGTAATTGATTATTTTATTTACTTATGTGTTAGTTAATGAAAGATAATTGGATATTTTTTTTATGTTATCATTCGTAGATTCTCAGTTCATTTAATATATAAGACTTCCACTATTGTTTATTTACTCTGATTATGGTTGTGGATGTGTATCATTTAAGCAAACGAACACAGACTATTCGAGATCCTAGTTGAACCATTGGTTTATTAGCGGTTCATCACACCATTCTGAATAGTGCGGAATTGGGGTGTGACATAACCACTTACAACCGTAACCTTGAAATTTAAATGGGTCAATTGGATAATGCTTTCAACTCAAGAGGACAAGGCAATCTGTCTAGTAAAATAGAGATTAATCCATAGGAGCAATGCAAGGTAATTGCCTTGAGAAGTGGAAAGCAACTTGGTCAGGTAAGTAAAGAGGTGGTAGTGAGTGATGGGGAAGAAGTGGCTCATGAAGAGCAAACCAAAGAGAGTGAAACCGAAAAAACTGAGCATAATGAGACACAATCACAACCACTGCTGGAAGTAAAACCTTATGTGCCCCCATTTCTTTTCCTCAAAGACTTAAACAAAATAAAATTGATAAACAATTTAAAATGTCTCTTAAAATATTTAAACAATTTCATATTAACATTCCTTTTGCAGATGCCTTAGCATAAATTTCTGCTTATGCAAAGTTTCTTAAGGAAATTATGTTAAATAAGCAAAAATTAAAGGATTATGAGACTATTGCTTTAATTGAGGAATGCAGTGCAGTCATTCAAAATAAGCTACCACCAAAGCTAAGAGATCCAAGGAGTTTTTCATTTCCCTACACTATTGGTGAAGTTGATTTTTCTAGAGCTTTGTGTGATTTAGGTGCTAGTGTTTCATTAATGCCTTTATCTGTTTGCAGAAAACTTGAGTTGAAGGAGCTAAAACCTACAACTATTTCTTTACAGCTAATTGATTAATCAATAAAGTCTCCATTAAGTATTTTAAAAAATGTATTGGTCAAGGTAAAAAAAATTCATCATTCCTGTCAACTTCATTGTGTTAGAAAATGGATGAAGATACCGAGATACCGAGATACCTATTATTTTGGGTCGTCCTTTCTTGGCCACAGCTGAGGCTATCATAAATGTTAAAAAAGGTAGGTTGACATTTAAGGTTGGTGAGGAAGAGATAAAATTTAATTTGTTTAAATCAAGTAAATATCTTTCTTTTACTGACCATGTTTTTAAAGTTGAATCTATAGATTTAATGCCTCGAGAAGTTTTTAAGCTTGAAAATCCTAAAGAACCTCTTGAGAAATGTTTAGTGAGTGCAGGAGCGAGAAATGATGAAAATTTAAAAGTTACAAAAATGGCATATGCTTTGGAGGACATATGGACCAAATCCAGGCAGAAAAGTTTTCATTTTGAGAATCTAGGCAAAGGTAAATCACTACCTCCCCCTTCTAATATGTAAGCACTAGTTTTAGAGTTGAAACCATTACCCCCACATCTTAGGTATGCTTTTTTATATGAAAATGACAACTTGCCTGTTATTGTAAGTGCTTTGTTATCTGATGTTCAACTTGATAGACTATTGCATGTGTTAAGATTAGAAAACAAGCCATAAGATGGACTATTTCAGACCTTAGAGGAATTAGCCCCTCATTGTGTATGCATAGAATTTTAATGGAAGATAACCATAAACCTATTGTTGAAAATCTGAGACGATTAAATCCTAACATAAAAGTAGTGAGGGCTAAAATTGTTAAATGGTTAAATGCAAGAATTATTTATCCTATATCTGATAGTTCATGGGTTAGTCCTGTGCATGTAGTACCTAAAAAGGGTGGGATGACTATTGTGTATAATGAACATAATGAATTAATTCCCACTAGAACAGTGACTGGGTGGACAGTGTCTATTGACTATATACAACTTAATAGTGCTACCCGTAAGGATCATTTTCCTTTGTCGTTTCTTGATCAGATTCTTGAAAGACTTGCTGGGTATGAATATTATTTTTTTTTAAATGGTTATTCGGGATATAATCAAATTCCTATAGCCTCGGAAGACCAAGAAAATACTACTTTCACTTGCCCTTATGGTACTTTTGCATTTCGAAGGGTGTCCTTTGGTTTATGTAATGCACCTACCACATTTCAACATTGCATGATGGCTATTCTTTTTTTTTTATTGAAAATATCATAGAAGTTTTCATGGATGATTTTTCTGTATTTGGATCTTCTTTTGACAGTTGTTTGGCTAACTTGTCTAAAGTCAAGCAGCATTGTCAGGAGAGACCAACTTGGTCTTAAATTGGGAAAAATGTCATTTGATGGTGCATGAAAGCATTGTATTGGGCCATATGATCTCAGCAAGGGGTATTGAGGTGGATCGAGCAAAGACTGAGGTAATAGAGAAATTGCCACCACCTATGAATGTGAAAGGAGTCGGGAGTTTCCTTGGACACGTAGGGTTTTATCAAAATTTTATCAAGGATTTTTTAAAAATTTCAAAATCTCTATGTAACCTATTGAATAAAGATGTTGCATTTGATTTTGATCCTGATTGTTTGAATTCTTTTAACAGGTTGAAGCAAGAGTTGGTGTCTGCATCAATCATGGCTGCACTGGATTGGAGTTTATTGTTTGAGCTAATGTGTGATGCAAGAGATTTTGCATTGGGTTCTGTTTTAGACCAATGGAAAAATGAGAAGTTGCATGCTATTTATTATGCTAGCAGACTTATGAATGATGCTCAAATAAATTATGCAACTACTGAAAAAGAATTTCTTACTGTTGCATTTGCATTTGATGAGTTTCAATCATATCTTGTAGGGTCCAAGGTGATCGTTTACATAGACCATGCGACAATCAAGTGCCTATTGACTAAAAAAGATGCAAAGCCAAGGCTGATTCGGTGGGTGTTGTTGCTTCAGGAGTTTGATGTAGAGATTCGAGATAAGAAGGGAATGGAGAATGTGGTAGCTGTTCACTTATCCAGGCTGGAGGTTTAATCAAAAGTAGAAGAGGTGTCAATCAATGAAAGCTTCCCAGAAAAATGGTTGCTTGCGGTTGCTGCTGTTCCTTGGTTTGCTGATTTGGTAAACTATCTGGTTAATGGTATAATTCCTCCAGACTTGAACTACCATCAAAGGAAGAAATTCTTGTTGGAGGTGAAGCACTACTTTTGGGAGGAGCCTCTGTGGTACAAGTGCAGATGGGATGATCAGAAGATATGTACCTCAAGAGGAGATTTATGACATACTATGCCATTGTCATTCTTTGGAGTATGGAGGACATTTTAGCACTTCTAAGAAAGTTGCAAAAGTATGGCAGTCTGACTTCTATTGGCCAACCATGTACCAGGATGTTAAGCTATATGTGACTACATGTGATCGGTGTCAACGAGTAGGAAACATAACCAAAAGGAATGAAATGCCACAAACTAGTATTTGGGAGGTTGAATTGTTTGATGTATGGGGGATTAACTTCATGGGTCCATTTCTATCATCTTTCAACAATCAATTCATACTGGTAGTAGTAGACTATGTTTCCAAATGAGTAGAGGCAATAGAAACTCAGACCAATGATCATAGGTGGTGACTAAGTTTCTTAAGAAGAATATTTTTTTTTGAGGTTTAGTATACCAAGAGTTATCATCAATGATCAAGGATCCCATTTTTGCAATCAATCCTTTGACACTCTGTTAAAGAAATATGGAGTCACACACAAGGTAGCACTTGCTTATCGTCCTCAAACAAATGGGCAAGTGGAATTAGCTAACCGGGAACTAAATCTGATTTTGGAGAAAACTATTGGAAGATCAAGGAAAGATTGGGCAACCAAACTTGATGATGTATTATGGGCATACCGGATAACTTTCAAGACACTCTTAGGCATATCTCCATACAGACTTATCTTTGGAAAGTCTTGTCACCTACCAGTTGAGTTGGAGCCTAAGACTTATTGGGTAGTTAGAGAACTAAACATGGACTTTAAGGCTGCTGGAGAAAAGAGGTTACAATTGAGTGAATTAGAGGAGTTTAGGTAGGATGCTTATGAAAATACTTGAATTTACAAGGAAAAAACCAAGTATTGACATAATAAGCATATTTAGAAAAGAGACTTTGAGGTTGCGCAATGAGTACCACTCTTCAATTCATGACTTAAGCTATTCTGAGGCAAGCTTCGGTCAAGGTGGTCTGGCCCATTCACAGTAACAAAAGTGTATCCATATGGTGCTGTTGAGGTTCATAGTGAGGCTAGTGGTACATTCAAGGTGAATGGGCAAAATCTAAAGCCCTACCTTATTGGTGATGTAGTACTTAAAGGAGTGACATACTCCTTAGAAGAACCTAGCTATGGTTGATGGGTTGGTAGTCAAGCTAACGATTATAAACAAGCGCTTCTTAGGAGGCAACCCAAGCTACACTATTCGATCTTTCTCTTTCTCTTTTATTATTATTATTATTCTTTCTTTTTCGTCTTCTTTTAGTTGTTGAATAAATATGACCGTACTTACCCTCTTTTGGTTGTATTGTTCAGGTACTAGCACATGGAGCAATAAATCGATTTAAATATTATTCTTTCTTTCTTATTTACTTTCACATTGAGGACAATGTTTAAATTAAGTTTGGGGGGTGATTGATAATTTTTATACCTGTTTACCTACTAGGTATAATTTTTTTTTTAAATAAATTCTGAAAAAAATTATCCATCCTTGGCTAACCCTCGAACTAAATGTTTTTGTAAAAGAATAAAAAGAATGAACTTGTTATTTGGAGTCATGATTTACATTTGGGTTTCTAGTCATGTTTAAGTATTGAAGTTTTAACTTAGGATAGGCAATGTCTTATAAAGGGATATTAAGCATGCTTGTTTTCTTTAAAAGATTATTGAAATACATGTTCTAGGCAAAGTTGTGTGAGTTGTGTGACTATGCATAAAATATAAGTGCACTTCTTTTCTTGTGAGTATTCCCTTTGATCTAGGCCTAAACATGGTTTAAGTAAATAGAGTGGTAAAAAAAATCAAGTTAATGGGAAAGCATGTGGTGGAATTGAGAAACAAATAATTAAAGTTTTACTCGATCATAAACACATGTGTAAAGTGGGAGAGCATAAAAGGCAATCACTATGCCAAACATTGCTTGAGGTGGGATAGCTTAAAATGCAACAACCAATAATAAAAGAAAGAAGAAGAAAAAAAACAAACATGTGTCTGGTGGGAGAGTATAAAATGCAACCACTAATAATAATAAAAAAAAAAAAAAAAGAGAGTGAACCCTAGTTTACTACCATTGTTTGTAGTAGTAAGAAGGGATGATTGCAAGTTTAGTTGTAACATGAATAGATTATGTTGATTGCATAATAAGCATGATTAGTTTAGAATTATGTATGGATATTTGAATTAAAGAATATGAGTATGCTTAGTTTTTCTTTATTTGTTATTATTGTGTTAAAATTAAAAATTTGATGTTTGCATGGTAGGAGTCTTAGATGTGAGGAGTCATTTTAAATATGCTTAGTATCCTTTGTTTTAAATGTGGTTGTTCTTTTACTTTAGGACAAGCAAATATTTAAGTTTGGCGGTATTTGATACATGAAATTAATTAGCACATTCTTGATAATATTTAGTTTAATTTTGTAATTGTTTTAGGATATTTAGTTTAATTTAATTAATGTTTTGAGTATTTTATTAATTTATTTAATTTTTAGTTATTTTTGATTGTTTGGTAGGTTTTTGAATTGGATAAGCATTGAATTAGAGGTGTCTAGGTAGCTTAAAGCTTGGTGTTAGATTTGTATTTGGTCTGGAAGATAATTGACCAAAATCTACCTTAAAATCAACATTCTCCAACAAATTGGGTAAGTTGCAAGATTGTAAAAGGCTAGTTTTAAGGGGCTGGAAACTTATAAATTAAGAAGAAGAAGAAAAGAAAAATGTAGAGAGCAAAAGAAGATGTTCATAGAAGGGGCTACAAGGCATGTTGGAGGTGGAGAGTTCGAGAAAGATGGAGCTAGAAGACTAGAGAGAAATCCTTGATTCAAGCTTCGTCTATTCCCAAAATGAGTTCTTCTCTTTTATCTGTAATCCCTTTATTTATATTTTAGAATTGTCAATGATGAATTGCTAGATTTCTTATTCTTGGATTATGATGGATTCATTGGAATTGTGTTGATTAAACCCTAAACTTTTGAATAATCATGTTTTAAGCAATCTAGTATTTTTGGAAAATTACATGTGATTAATTGATCACTAATTGCATGTCTCAAGGTATCAATTAATGGAGCAAAAGTGAAGATTGATATTAGTTCATAAAATATCAGTCCTTGGTTGAGTATTTTCTTAGAAATAAGAGCTCGCCATTGTAATCTTTATTATAATTCTAATGAACTTAATGAATTTGTATTAAAATCCTGCAAACACGAAAGTAGATGAAGGATTAATACCAGCACAATTTGTTATTCTGGAAAGAGAAAATAGAATATCTTAGGGAATTGATCGTTTTCTCAATAGAAATTTGTTCAATAAGTCTGGTTTGGTTAAACATAATTTAATTGAGGAAATCTGAATCCTAGAACCTGTGTCATTAATCTTTGGTTTCTAATCTTCTTATTAATTATTAATCTTGGTAATTCAATTGTCTAAATAATAGAGAGAATTAATTAGGGTTGGTAATTGAACATATTTCCTATGAAAACAATACTCGACTTATCATTATTTTATTTGCATGACCCATACACTTACGGATGCGACAACAAGCAGTGGTGGAGGTGGGCTTGTGTTACATCCCCTTTGGCCTGATCTATGCCCAGCAGTTTCAAACTTTCAGCTATGATGGTGTCTGAAAGGTTAAGAACATGTAAGACAAATACAGTATCTAGTAGTGTCATGTAGTCCCACATAAGAGAAGAAAAAAAAATTCCAAGCATAGAGTCCAAACAGAGCATAAACAGATAAATAGGATTTGTGTAGTCAACATTGACCAGTCATACAACATGCGACCACAGAAGTGACCACACAACTCTGAGAAACTTCCCAAGGCTCTGCAGTCGACTATGCGGTTGACTGTTTCGGTAGAATTTAGCAACCGCACAAATCAAAATTCGATTTTTAAAACTTGTTTCGAGCCCTTTTTCCCTCATTTCTTTTGTCTTCTTCTGGGCTCCAACTCAACCCGCCACTAGTGAGTTTCAACAATGCCGACCGCTTAACTTGGGTATTTTTTCCTTGGTCAACAACCGCATTCTTCATCTCCAAGTAAGGGTGTCAAAAATGGGTCCGTCCTGGTAGCACGGACCGAGCCGGCCCGATATAACCCGAACCCAGCCCGGACCGAACCTTAATGGACAGGTTTTGGTCTTGGCTTGTAAAGCCCGACACCGTTTCAGCCCAAACAGAAACCAGACCGGACCAGCCCATTAAGAAGCCCGAACTAGCCCGAACCAATAATACCTAACCCGAACACCGTAAGGTCCATCCGGGCCCAGTTTCTTCATTTTAATGGTTTTAAATTTTGATGGATTATACTACACTGTTATAGTTCACTTTTTGATCGAAAGATTATATGAATCTATAGTTGAAAAGAGTATGTTAATTGTTACAATTTACTAAATTACATGCATATAGAAGGAATGATGCTAATTTTATAGATAGAAATAATAAAATAGGCTATATATCTTACATATAAAATAGGCCCGATAAGCTTGATAAGCCCGGTCCAGACCGAACCAGTCCGAAATCACCTCAATAAGCCCAGCCCGATAACAAACCGACACTGGACCAGCCCGATAGTTATTGTGTCTAGCGCAGCCCAACCCAATCCGAACTCTTAATGGACATGTTTTGGGCTAGGCTTATAAATCCCGACTCCGATTCAGCCCAGACCAAAACTGGCCTGGACCAGCCCGTTGACACCCTTATCTCCAAGGCATGTTCTTCATTCCCATTCTCCCTTTTATCAATTATCCTAGGTTTACATCATCTTTTACTATCTTCTTCCAATTAAAATTTATTCCACTGTAAAAATTTATATTTTATTATTGGGTTTTGATGTGGGCACCCAATGGACAAAAACCCTTAAGAAAATTTGGGCTTCATCAATGGGTTTGGCCAAAAACTTAAAATTTTGATTCTTGACCTAGAAATTGGGAATTTTTCCCAATTTCAAATTTTCTCAAATTCTTTTTAATTGGTTGCAATTCCCTACTAGTTGGTCCTTGCAGGATGGTTTGTGACCCATGTAAGTCCTCCTGCGGTGTTTGGGTGAAAAATGAGGCTTTTGCCCCTTTTACACCGTTATGCTGCCCAAATTTCTAACTTTTTTAACTTGTTTTCCTTGTTTCACTTTCTTGCAGATAATATGGCTTAAACCAAGATGCCTAGACCATATGACGCATCTCGCTTTCGATCTGCAAAAGCTGAAGTGCAATACCTTTGGTACCGATGAAAGAGGGTTGAGGTGGGTCGGTTTGTCAACCTATCAAGCCTAGCCCTATTTGATATAGAGAGGGCTTTTGATGATATGGGTTGGCTTTCGGTGACCCAGTATGAGGGTTGTACTAACCCAGTGTAAGACCCGTGTCAATCTAACCCGGTCTTACCACCTTGAACCAGGTTTACCCGTCATGGTCGAGTCAAATGGACCAAGGGCTTGAAGGAGATCGAGATCCTAGGTATCAAATCGACCCAAAAACACTTAAAATAGGGGAAGGGTCGCATACCCAGCTAAGCAGGGTCGGACCTCCCAAAGCAGAAAGTCAGACCCTCAGTTTTGAAGGGAGGGTCGGACAACTTAGAACCCTAGGGTCGACGGGATCATCGACCCTCGATTACCGTAGGAAATAGAATTAGGAAATTTCCTAATTTTCAATTGGGATTCTTTCCTAATCTCAAAGGGACTTATTTTAGGATGTTTCTATTCTATTTAAAGGACGTCCCTAAGCCACTTTCACTCCTTTCACAACCCTAATTGAATTGAGAGAAAGAGAAGAGAAGGAAAAGAAGAAGAAGAGAAACAATGAAGAGAATTAAGCCAAAGGAGAAGAGTTGCAGAGAAGGATTATTCTTCTCAGGTATGGATACTAATTCCATGAGTTTCTACAGACCTTAGGTTAGATATTGATGAGAATGTGATCTCGGAGAAACCCAAACCATCAACCCATGGTTAGGTTTTCATGGAAAACCATAGGAGAATGCATGAAAGCTATCTAGGTGGGTTATACATGGTTTCAGACCATGGAATGAATGTAGAATGGAAAGTAGGAGCTAGACATAGGATCCCAAGCACGAAGAATGGACTAAAAGAGGGAATTGGACCAAAGTGCACCGAGGGTCACACCGAGGGTCAATGACCATCCGACCCTAGGTGATTCTGACCATCGACCCTCAGTGTTCGGGAAGTTCAGAGTTATTGGAGGGTCGCACCTAGGGTCGATCAGGACTCCGACCCTACCTCCGACCCTCAGTTAACAGAATGGTATTTAAATCTGGAATTAATTCTAATTAAATTCTATCGACTTTGTTAGGTCTTCTAGCAATATAAAAACATTGTAAAGGTGATTCTAAGGCTTGGAAAAGTATCTTTTAGCAAGCTAAGGTGAGGAACCAGAACTCCAAACTAATTGATTAATAACAAAACTGTTTTCTATTTTCTTGAGTCCTATGCCATGCTTGATTCTATGCAAATATGTTTGTAATGTGCATACAGCATGCCATCCAATAGTTCTATTACTTGTTCATGCATATTTACTTTATTGTTTATAACATGATGATGATGATGATGATAGGAATAGGCATGTGCTTGTATGTGTGTGGTTGATGTACTTGATGCGAGCAAGTATCAGGGGGGGTGTGATGAGAACGTCAATAAACGTTAACCTTTGGCGGGTCTCAGCACTTTAGCTCAATCTCTAACTCAAGTCTTGTGCATTGGCATCGTCGTATCGCCATTACTTTAGCAGAAGTATTAAGTCGTAGAGTATCAGGGGTGGTGGTCTCGGTCCTTGTAGTCTCTGACTCTACCGGGGGGCCTTAGCTTTATCTCTATGGATATTCTGAGGGATGCTGGGGTGAGGCCTTGGATACACTTTTGGCATTAGGATTGGTTAGTTGCGAGCCCAGTTTGCAGCCCTCGCCAATAGGGGCTTACATATTGGTATGGCAATATATAGCAATAAACGTTAACCTTTGTTATATAATGTTCATGGTTGGGTGCATGTGAGTCGACGATAAACGTGATCTTCGGGTGACGTCACACACTTGTGTATAGAGGCAGGGTCAATAAACGTGACCTTTGACTACCTAAACCTTTCTATTGCATACTGCAAACTTTAAACCAGACCAAAGATATAAATTGATTGCATGCATATGTATTGTTGCATTGTTTTGGCTACTCACTGAGCCGTGATGTGTGCTCACCCCTCGACGTCGAATATTTTTAGTTGATGATGCAGGTTTCATAGTTGAAGACTATATGAGTGCTCCAGCATACGGGAATGTAGCAGTGATGGAAGCTGAAGCTGGAGTGGATACACATGACTCCTCTTGCGAGTGCAACTCGTGTGTATTCGATTAGATATTTTCTAGATTTCTTTATTTGAATTTATTAAGACATGTATTTGGTATTTAAATATTTATGTCTCAGTTGAAACAAAATAAATTGTTATTTTAATTTTAATATCACTTAGATTCTCAGTTCTTCTTATTATAAGACTTTCTCTATGGTGTATTTACTCTGATTATGATTACGGATGTGTGCAAGTTTAGATAATGCGGGGATAGCCTATTTGAAATCCTGGTTGAACCGTTGGTTTATTAGCGGTTCATCACACCATTCTGGTTAGTCCAAAATCTGGGTGTGACAACTTGGTATCAGAGCATCTTAGGCCTTGCCCGTTGAACTAACATACATTCAAGACAATTGTGAACTGAGATAGGATAAAAATAAAAACAGTAATATTAACACATTATAAGCACAAGTGATGGTTGGGACCAAATTTAAAAAAGAGAATAATGCATCTATTAAAGGGGAAACAAGTTACATACAATGAGTGAGAGAAACAAAATGTATATACATAACTAAAGCAGAGTACAGTCCATAACCCAGACAGTTACTCTGTAGTACAAGAAAATAAGTACAATCAAGAAGCTGGAGGCGAAGGAGGAGGCGGGGCCTCACGATCTCGGTCATAGTCCTCAGCATAGAATCTAGTCAACCAGGCTATCTGAGTCTGGGTCGTCTGTAGACTAGCTGTGAGATCGGCTACCCTCCGATCAGTCGCACGCTGTACCTCTATAAGCTCTCCCATCCGTGTGTCTGATATGCACTGGGCGGCTAACAACTCATCCACTCTCACACGCTGAGCGTCTAGCAACTCCTCCATCCTCAGATCAGATCTGCGCTGAGCCTCCCTAATCTCCTGCAGCATCTCCATCATGTCAGAAGGTGGGAGTGAAGGACCAGCCGCATGCGAAAGACCAGCCTCAGGTGCAGGAGCCGCCTCAGAAGAAGTGCCAACTCCAGCCGCATGTGTAGGGGAAGGCAGTGGTATCGAGTCGACATCCATATACATACGGTTGTCATCGTCGACGGGATCCACACGAGCTCTAGCAGCGGCAGCAGCGGCCTCAGCGTCAGCCATCTCAATGCGAGTGTGAGGGCGCACCATCGCGTTCCTCTCCTCATCACTAACCTGGGCATCCCGCATACCCATCTTGCAGATCGCCTCCCAATCTAGAGGCGACGAGAAGGTCTTCTCCTAGATCTTCTCATCTACCAGGTCAACCCCCAGACGGGTCAGTAGGACTGTAATCATGCGTCCATAGGGTAGATTACCCCTATGCCCGGACAATGTAGCACTAATCATGGTCCGCATGATGATGTAGGGAAGGCAGACCGGCTATCTGGTACAGACGCTATATATCAAAAACTGGGTCAGTTGAGAAACTCTCTCATAGTGCCCACTCTGCGGGATCAGATTATGCTGGATAATCTTAGAGAAGACCCGTGGAGCTGGACGCAGATAACAAGCTCTCATCTGCCAGCGATCTGGTCGTAGCAGCTGATTGTCGATCTCTGCCCTCATCTCCATGGAAACAAACTGGGGCTCTCCAGGCGCACAGTACACCATGGGGCCATCATATGGTATGCCCAGTAGGTCAGCCAGTTGCCGATAATCAAAAGAAATGTGCACCCCTTTAACGTAACTGGTGATGCGCAACTCCTGACCATGCTCAACGTCATTGTAATTCCCCACCACCTGGAGATTACAATAGAACTGGTGCACCAAATCTGGACATGTGCATGCGTCGTAGGTGATGACAGGGAGTCACCCCATATCACCAAATGCCCTCTCTACGTTGAACAAGGCTAGCTCAGCCAAGTTCACCATACGACCACCCTCCACTTTCTTACGAGCATAGTCGGCATACTGTACCTCGGCTTCATTGGAGCGGAAGCGAAGCGGATCACGAACTCTGGGTACCTTGGTACGAGCCATGGTATCTGCAAATTAAGAAAGAGAAGGAAAATAAGGAGTAAATAGGATAAAATTTTAAATTTTGATTTAATAATGACGTAAATTGATCATAAAGCCCCATTTCTCACCATACAAGTGGGCATGAGAACTTACGTAGGTTTAAACATACCCTACAACCCACATGCAGTAGGAAATTTTAACTGACGATGTCCAACTTGAAAAAATTCAAGAAAAATCAAAAATGTCGACAAATTAGGGAAAAAGGGGAAAAATTCAAGTTTCTCGATAACCAACCGATGAAACTCAGAAATTTTTGAGGGCTTTCGTTCCTCGAGACACCAATAACAAAAGCCCCCAATAAAAATTAAATTTTTACGGTTGGAAAAATTTTAATTTGAAAAATACAAGTTAATTGGAAAAAACCTAGAAAAGAAAACCTAAAAATAGGTAAAAATGAGAAAACATACCTGTATGGATGACGTGGACGTCGAAACCCGGAGTCAAACCGATCAAAAACAGTGGAGTAGCACTGTAGCAACTCAGAGAGGAGAGACGAGTCGAAACGGAGGAGAAATAATAAGAAATGACTCAAAATCGGATCTTAAAAATCTGATTTTTAGTCTGAGGGTCGGACAATTCGACTAGAACCATCGACCCTCGAATCGACCCTCCCATCGACCCTCGGCTCTTGGGAATCTGACAGAAAACTAAGGTTCGGAACTGAGGGTCGGATACCCATCGACCCTCGCATCGACCCTCAGCTCTCGGGAAGAACAGGTCATTCCCAGGGTCGGATACCAAGGGTCGGACATACCATCGACCCTCACCATCGACCCTGCATAGAAAAGACAGTATTTTTTTTTATAAAATGAGCTAGAATTGGAATTGTTTATCGGGTAGCGTGCCTACATGAAATATAAATGACTTCTCACCTATTTTGATAATTTTCAGGCACCACCAATCACAGAAAGGAATTATGTCTGGACGTAGAGTAACCCGACAGACCCAGAATGCAGTTCCACTACCACCACCCGTAGAGGAGACTAGTCCGGAAAATAATTATGCACCGGGTAATCCAGAACAGGCAAACCATACAAATTTTCCACCTCTACCACCAGAGCTAACAACCGTGGTGATGAATCTGGCACAACAGCTGCAGCAGATGCGACACGCACAGGCTCAGATGCAAGTTGCCATGGGCATTATGTTTCAAGCCACTTAGGCTGCACCCATGCACACAGGACAAGCCAGTGCAGCACCGGTGGGTAACCACCCAGCTCCTCGGACACCTCAACAACCCTTGCATAGATTCCGGTGCGGGTTTCAAAGCGGCTCGGGGGTAATTACCAGTATCCACCCCATATGTTTGGGGCAAACCCCCAAAATCAGTTGGACCACTCTCGACTAGTGGAGAGATTCTTGAAGATGAAACCCAAGGAATTCAACGGCAAACCGTCTGATCCGTTGTGGCCAGCACACTGGATAGACGAGATGGAGAGAAATTTCCTCATGATGACTATCACAGAGGAAGAGAAAGTATTATGTACCACCTTCATGCTCAAGGGCGACGCACATCATTGGTGGAAATCCACGAATGCATATCTACTGACCAAGCATGCCCTACTAACTTGGGCTATATATAAAGAAGCCTTCTTTGAGAAATATTTTCCACGTAGCTTCAGAGATTCTATGGAAAAAGAGTTCCTGAGTTTATATCAGGGGCAGATGACTGTGGACGCATATCAACAGCACTACGAAGAGCTGTTTTTCTTTGCATCAATTAGCATGCAAGAAGAAGACACCAAAACCCATAGGTTCGTTACGGGACTGAGAGGAAACATCAGAGAACATGTTCTGGGCTTAGAAAAGAAAATTTATAATGAAGCTGTTCAGATTGCTAGAGTTATTGAATCGTGCCAGAAGGAGAGTTATTTTACTCACAACAGAGGCATCAAAAGACCAGCCGGAAATTCTTACAACGGAGGCAATAACATGACATATAAGCCTTTTCGTCCTCAGAATTTTACTGCTGCAACCAAGACTACTTCAGCAGCTCAACCTCAGCCAAAGCCAAATTCTGAAGGCCCGAAGTGTTTTAACTGCAACCAACCGAGACATATGGCAAGGGAGTGCCCTAAGCCCAAGAAGCAATTCCATCAGGGACGGGTATATGCTGTTACGTCCGAGGATGCGGCCGCACCACCCGATGTGGTCACAGGTATGACCGAAACTTTTTGAAGTTGTAATTACACTGTGTGAGCATGTAAACTAAGGTAAAATAAATCACAGGTATCGTACCTATAAATGGCGCACCCGCCAGAGTACTCTTTGATTCAGGAGCTACTCATTCCTTTATATCGTGTCATTCGAAAAGAAGATAAATTTACCCATCAAAACATTAAACTACAAATTAATTGTACGATCACCGATGAGGTTAGAAGTGGAATTAGAGAAAGGTTATGGACCATGTCCAGTTCTCATTGGAGAGAAGACCTTAGATGCAACCTTGATACAACTTGAGATGGCAGACTTTGATGTCATCTTGGGAATGGACTGGTTAGCTCGGCATTCTGCAAATCTGTTATGTGCCGAAAAGAAGCTAACGTTCAAAGACAAAGAAGGAGCAAAATTCAGTTTCTCGGGAACCAAACTTCCCTGGAGACGCAAGCTGATACTTTCAGCACTAAAGGCTAAGAAGTGCCTTGAGAAGGGGGCAATCGGGCATCTAGTATCAGTGGTCGACCTAACCAAGGAAGCACCACGAATGGAAGACATTGACATCATGCAAGACTACCCTGACATATTTCCGGAGGAACTACCCGGATTACCACCCGACCGAGCCACAGAGTTTGTGATAGACCTTATACCTGGAGCCGCACCAGTGTCAAAAGCACCTTATAGAATGGCTCCTACTGAACTAAAGGAATTAAAAATGCAACTACAAGAACTTCCGGACAAGGGTTATATTCGACCCAGTATATCTCCATGGGGGGCACCGGTGTTGTTCTTAAAAAAGAAGGAGGGTAGCGTTCGATTATGCATCGACTATCAGGAGTTGAATAAACTGACATTCAAGAATCGATATTCACTAACTCGGATCGATGAATTATTCGATCAGTTACAAGGAGCAAAAGTATTTTCTAAGATCGACCTTTGATCAGGCTATCATCAGCTAAAGATTAAAGAAGGTGATATTCCGAAGACAGCATTCAGGACCAGATATGGACATTATGAATTTTTGGTTATGTCTTTCGGATTAACTAATGCACTGGCAACATTCATGGAACTTATGAACCGAGTTTTCCACGATATGTTGGATACGTCGGTTATAGTATTTATTGATGATATATTGGTATACTCCAAGGACAAGGATACCCATATCAAGAACCTAAACGCAGCCCTACAACGTTTAAGGAAAGAGAAGTTATATGCCAAATTTTCAAAGTGCGAGTTTTGGCTAAGTGAAGTCGCCTTCCTTGGCCATGTAGTATCCGCTGAAGGAATCAAAGTGGACCCCAGCAAGACCGAGGCTATTGTGAAGTGGGAAGCACCAAAAAGCGTTTCAGAGATTAGAAGTTTTCTGGGTCTAGCTGGTTATTATTGGAGATTCGTAGAAGACTATTCTCGGATTGTCGTACCTCTCACCAGTTTGACTAAGAAAGGTGAAAAGTTTGTGTGGACGGATAAATGTGAGACGAGCTTCCAAACATTGAAGTCCAGATTGATATCCGCCCCAATTTTGACTATTCCTATTCCAGGACAGACGTTTACCTTAACACTGATGCGTCGGGATTGGGTTTAGGATGTGTGCTTATGCAAGGAGAGCAAGTAATTACGTATGCCTCGAGACAGTTGAAGGTACATGAGAAAAATTACCCCACTCATGATTTGGAGTTAGCGGCAGTAGTACATGCGGTCAAGATATGGAGACATTACCTATACGGAGAGAAATTCCAGATTAAGTCAGACCATAAAAGTCTAAATTATCTATTTAATCAGAAGGAGTTGAATATGAGACAAAGAAGATGGCTGGAACTATTGAAAGGCTATGATTGTGATATCCAGTATCATTCGGGAAAAGCGAACGTAGTAGCAGATGCATTAAGCAGAAAGGCAATGATAAAATTGCAAGGAGAAGTTAGCATGACTGCAGCAATGTGTACTACCAGAAGGGTATTCAATCACGGCAACGAGCAGTATGTGATAGATACAACGGATGGATCAGCCAACCAAGGGTTTATTCATCGGTTTTTGAATATGTTCGCGGCATTGAAGATTATAACGGATATAGTGGATGAAATGATGACAGCTATCAAAGCAGATCCTTATCTGAGAACAGTACAAGAAGATATTGAGAAAGGTAGGACAACCCTGAGTTCACCTTGGATGACGAGAAGGTACTGAAATACAAAGGAAGAATATGTGTACCTGAAACAGAAAGTGTAGACATTAGACACCGATTGATGAAGGAAGCCCACACCACCATCTATTCGATACATCTTGGGAGTACAAAAATGTATCATGACCTAAAGAAACTATATTGGTGGAGGGGAATGAAAACAGATGTAGCTAAGTTCGAGTCTCAATGCCTAAATTGTCAGAAAGTAAAGGCTGAACGACAAAGACCCGCAGGACTATTACAGCCATTACCGGAACCAGCATGGAAATGGGACTGCATCACAATGGACTTCGTCACGGGACTACCATTGACTCCTCGAGTAGTTGACGCAGTTTGGGTGATTGTGGACCGTCTGACTAAAACAGATCGCTTCATACCTATACGACCTCAGTATACACTGGAAAGGTTAGCGAAGCTGTATGTGGATAATATTGTTCGGTTACACAGTGTACCAGAAAGCATTGTGTCTTATAGAGAACCACGATTTACTTCCAAGTTTTAGGAAGGATTGCAAAAGGCTATGGGTACAACGTTGAAGTTCAGTACTGCATTCCACCCACAAACAGACGGACAGTCAGAGCGTACAATCCAGATTCTTGAAGATATTCTACGAGCATGTGTAATTGATTTTAAAGGATCATGGGATGAAAAGATACCATTGATCGAGTTCGCTTATAACAATAGCTATCAGGCTACTATACAGATGTCACCTTATGAAGCATTGTATGGCAGGAAGTGTCGAACTCCCTTGTTTTGGAATGAAGTTGGAGAACGTAGTATTGTTGGGCCGAAATTTATTGAAGAGACTTGCCGAGTGGTCGACATCGTCAAGGAAAGAGTGAGAACAACTCAGAACCGTCAGAAGCAATATGCAGACACTCGACGAAGTGATTTGGAGTTCGCCATAGGTGATAAAGTATTTTTGAAGGTATCGCCTATGCGAGGATTGAAGAGGTTCGGACAGAAAGGGAAACTAAGTCCAAGATATGTCGGGCCATATGAAATTCTAGCTAAGCATGAAAAATTGGCTTATCAGTTAGCACTACCACCATCTATGTCAAGTGTGCATGACGTATTTCACATTTCCTTATTGAAGACGTATGTCAAAGTCCCAACACATGTTTTGATAGTGGATTTGTTGGAATTGACTGATGATTTGACATTTGAAGTAACACCAAAAGAAATCACTAGTCGAAAGGTTCAACGACTACGCAACAGAGATATCTACTATGTTAAGGTCACATGGAAAAGTAGAGACATGGAAGAGATTACATGGGAAGAAGAGAATGCTATGCGGAAGCAATACCCTCACTTATTTGATTTAGAAGGTACGTATAATTTCGAAGATGAAATTTTTATAAGTTGGGGGGAGTTGTAAGACCCGTGTCAATCTAAGCCGGTCTTACCACCTTGAACCAGGTTTACCCGTCATGGCAGAGTCAAATGGACCAAGGGCGTGAAGGAGATCGAGATCCCAGGTATCAAATCGACCCAAAAATACTTAAAATAGGGGAAGGGTCACATACCCAGCTAAGCAGGGTCGGACCTCCCAAAGCAAAAAGTCAGACCCTCAGTTTTGAAGGGAGGGTCGGACAGCTTAGAACCCTAGGGTCGATGGGATCATCGACCCTCGGTTACCGTAGGAAATAGAATTAGGAAATTTCCTAATTTTCGATTGGGATTCTTTCCTAATCTCAAAGGGACTTATTTTAGGATGTTCCTACTCTATTTAAAGGACGTCCCTAAGCCACTTTTACTCCTTTCACAACCCTAATTGAATTGAGAGAAAGAGAAGAGAAGGAAAAGAAGAAGAAGAGAAACAAGGAAGAGAATTATGCCAAAGGAGAAGAGTTGCAGAGAAGGATTATTCTTCTCTGGTATGGATACTAATTCCATGAGTTTCTACAGACCTTAGGTTAGATATTGATGAGAATGTGATCTCGGAGAAACCCAAACTATCAACCCATGGTTAGGTTTTCATGAAAAACCATAGGAGAATGAATGAAAGCTATCTAGGTGGGTTATACATGGTTTCAGACCATGGAATGAATGTAGAATGGAAAGTAGGAGTAAGACATAGGATCCCAAGCACGAAGAATGGACTAAAAGAGGGAATTGCACCAAAGTGCACCGAGGGTCGCACCGAGGGTCGATGACCATCCGACCCTAGGTGATTTTGACCATCGACCCTCAGTGTTCGGGAAGTTCAGAGTTAAGGGAGGGTCGCACCCAGGGTCGATCAGGACTCTGACCCTACCTCCGACCCTCAGTTAATAGAATGGTTTTTAAATCTGGAATTAATTCTAAATAAATTCTATCGACTTTGTTAGGTCTTCTAGCAATATAATAACATTGTAAAGGTGATTATAAAGCTTGAAAAAGTATCTTTTAGCAAGCTAAGGTGAGGAACCAGAACTCCAAACTAATTGGTTAATAACAAAACTATTTTCTATTTTCTTGAGTCCTATACCTTGCTTTATTCTATGCGAATATGTTTGTAATGTGCATACAGCATGCCATCCAATATTTCTATTACTTGTTCATGCATATTTATTTTATTGTTTATAACATGATGATGATGATGATGATAGGAATAGGCATGTGCATGTATGTGTGTGGTTGATGTACTTGATGCGAGCGAGTATCAAGGGGGGTGTGATGAAAACGTCAATAAACGTTAACCTTTGGCGGGTCTCAGCACTTTAGCTCTATCTCTAACTCAAGTCTTGTGCATTGGCATCGTCGTATCGCCATTACTTTAGTAGAACTATTAAGTCGTAGAGTATCAGGGGAGGTGGTCTCGGTCCTTGTAGTCTCTGACTCTACCAGGGGGCCTTAGCTCTATCTCTATGGATATTCTGAGGGATGCTGGGGTGAGGCCTTGGGTACACTTTTGGCATTAGGATTGGTTATTTGCGAGCCCAGTTTGCAGCCCTCGCCAACAGGGGCTTACGTGTTGGTATGGCAATATATAGCAATAAACGTTAACCTTTGTTATATAATGTTCATGGTTGGGTGCATGAGAGTCAACGATAAACGTTATCTTCGGGTGACGTCTGTAAGACCCGTGTCAATCTAACCTGGTCTTACCACCTTGAACCAGTTTCACCCAACATGGTCGAGTCAAATGGACCAAGGGCGTGAAGGAGATCGAGATCCCAGGTATCAAATGGACCCAAAAACACTTAAAATAGGGGAAGGGTCGCCCACCCAGCTAAGCAGGGTCGGACCTCCCAAAACAGAAAGTCAGACCCTCAGTTTTGGAGGGAGGGTCGGACAGTTTAAGACCCTAGGGTCGACGGGATCATCGACCCTCCCATCGACCCTCGGTTCCTGCCGAATATAGAAATTAGGAAATTTCTATATTTTTCGATTGGGATTCTTTCCAAATCTTAATGGGACTTATTTAGGTTGTTCCTAGTCTATTTAAAGGACATCCCTAAGCCACTTTCACTCCTTTCACAACCCTAATTGAATTGAGAGAAAGAGAGGAGAAGGAAAAGAGGAAGAAGAGAGGCAAGGAAGAGAACCTAGCAAAAAGGAGAAGAGTTGCAGAGAAAAATTAATCTTCTCAGGTATGGATACTAATTCCATGAGTTTCTACAGACCTTAGGATAGTTATTGGAGAGAGAGTGATCTCGGAGAAACCCAAACCATCCATCCATGGTTAGGTTTTCATGGAAAACCATAGGTGGATGCATGAAAACTATTTAGATGGATTATACATGGTTTCAGACCATGGAATGGATGTAGAATGGAATGTAGGAACAAGCCATAGGACCCCAAACACGAAGAATGGATTAAAAAGTGGGAATTGGACCAAAGTGCACCAAGGGTCGCACCGAGGGTCGATGACCATCCGACCCTAGGTGTTTCTGACCATCGACCCTCAGCATTCGGGAAGTCCAGAAAGAGTGGAGGGTCGATAGACCGATCGACCCTAGCATCGACCCTCAGTTAACAGAATGGTTTTTAAATTCAGAATTAATTCTAATTAATTCTATCGACTTCGTTAGGTTTGCTAGTAATATAATAACATTATAACAGTGATTCTAAAGCTTGGAAAAGTATCTATTAGCAAGATAAGGTGAGGAACCTTAACCCCAAACTAAATTGGTTAATAATAAACTGTTTTCTATTTCTTGAGTCCTATGCCATGCTTGATTCTATGCGAATATGTTTGTAATGTGCATACAGCATGCCATCCAATATTTCTATTACTTGTTCATGCATATTTATTTTATTGTTTATAACATGATGATGATGATGATGATGATAGGAATAGGGATGTGCTTGTATGTGTGTGGTTGATGTGCTTGATGCGAGCGAGTATCAGGGGAGGTGTGATGAGGACGTCAATAAACGTTAACCTTTGGTGGGTCTCAGCACTTTAGCTCTATCTCTAACTCAAGTCTTGTGCATTGGCATCGTCGTATCGCCATTACTTTAGCAGAACTATTATGTCGTAGAGTATCAGGGGAGGTGGTCTCGGTCCTTGTAGTCTCTGACTCTACCAGGGGGCCTTAGCTCTATCTCTATGGATATTCTGAGGGATGCTGGGGTGAGGCCTTGGGTACACTTTTGGCATTAGGATTGGTTATTTGCGAGCCCAGTTTGCAGCCCTCGCCAACAGGGGCTTACGTGTTGGTATGGCACTATATAGCAATAAACGTAACCTTTGTTATATAATGTTCATGGTTGGGTGCATGTGAGTTGACGATAAATGTGATCTTCGGGTAACGTCACACACTCGTGTATAGAGGCGGAGTCAATAAACGTGGCCTTTGGCTACCTAAACCTTTCTATTGCATACTGCAAACTTTAAACTGGACCAAAGATATAAATTGATTTTTTTTGCATGCATATGTATTGTTGCATTGTTTTGGCTACTCACTGAGCCGTGATGTGTGCTCACCCCTCGACGTCGAATATTTTTAGTTGATGATGCAGGTTATACCGTTGAAGACTATATGAATGCGTCTGCGTACGGGAACGTGGTAGCTATGGAAGTTGGAGCTGAAGATGATATGCACGACTCCTCTTGCGAGTGCAACTCGTGTGTATTTGATTAGATATTTTATAGGTTTCTTTATTTGGATTTATTAAAGACTTGTATTGATATTTACTTATGTCTCGGTTGATACAAAATAATTTGCTATTAAATTATTAATATCATCTTAGTTTCTCAGTTCATTTTATTATAAGACTTCCGCTATTGTGTATTCACTCTGATTATGATTATGGATGTGTGTAAGTTTAGATAACACGGGGATAGCCTATTAGAGATCCTGGTTAAACCATTGGTTATTTAACGGTTCATCACATCATTCTGAATAGACCAGAATTGGGGTGTGACAACTTGGTATCAGAGCATCTCAGGCCTTGTCCGCTGAACTAGCATAAATTCAACACAATTGTGAACTGAGATAGGATAAATTAAAAGCTTTAATATAAACACACTGTAAGCACAAGTGATGATTGAGACCAAATTTAAAGAGAATAATATATCTATTAAAGGGGAAACAAGTTACATACAATGAGAGAGAGAAACAAAATGTATACACATAATGAAAGTAGAGTACAGTCCACAACCCGGACAGTAACTCTGTAGTATAAAGAAAAATAAAAGTACACTCAGGAAGCTAGAGGCAAAGGAGGTGGCAGTGCCTTACGGTCTCTGTCTTAGGCCTCAGCATAGATCCTAGTCAACCATGCCACCTGAGTCTGAGTCGCCTGCAGACTAGCTATGAGATCAGCCACCCGCTGATCAGTCCGGCGCTGGGCGTCTAGGAGCTCCCCTATCCTCAGATCCGATGCGCGCTGAGCCTCTCTAATCTCATGAAACATACTCAGCACGTCATCAGCTGGTAGGCGTGAAGGACCAACCTGATGAGAAGGACCAGTCTCTGGTGCAGGAGCCACCGCAGCAGAAGTACCAACTCCAGCCGCATGTGTGGGTGATGGCGGTGGTATCGAGTCGACGTCCACATACATACGAACGTCATCGACCGGATCCACACGAGCTCTAGCAGCAGCAGCCTCAGCATCAGCCATCTCGACCCGAGTGTGAGGGCGCACCATCGCGTTCCTCTCCTCATCGTTAACCTTAGCATCTCGTAGCCCCATCTTGCAGATAGCCTCCCAATCTAGAGGCGACGAGAAGGTCTTCTCCTGGATCTTCTCATCTACCAGATCCACCCCCAGACAGGTCAGTAGCATAGTAATCATGCGTCCATAGGGTAGATTTCCCCTATGACCAGACAATGTAGCACTAATCATCGTCTGCATGATGATGTAAGGTAGGCAGACCAGCTGACGAGTGCAGATGTTGTAGATCAAGAACTGGGTCAGCTGAGATACCCTCTCATAGTGCCCACTCTGTGGGATCAGATTATGCTGGATAATCTTGCAGAAGACCCGTGGAGCTGGACGCAAGTAGCAAGCTCTCATCTGCCATCTATCGGGATGGAGCAATTGGTTGTCGATCTTCGCTCTCATCTCCATCTCAACAAACCGTGGCTCTCCCGCCGACAAGACACCATGGGGCCATCATAGGGAATGCCCAACAGATCGGCCAGCTGTCGATAATCAAAGGAGATGTGCACCCCCTTGACGTAACTGGTAATGCGCAACTCCTGACCGTGCTCAACATCATTGTAATTCCCCACCATCTGGAGATTACAATAGAACTTGCATACCAAGTCTAGACAGGTGCACGTGTCGTATGTGATGACAGGGAGCCAACCCATATCACCAAACGCTCCCTCTACATTGAACAAGGCTAGCTCAGCCAAGTTCACCAGGCGACCCCCTTCAACCTTCTTACGGGCATAGTCAGCATACTGTGCCTCGGCTTCATTCGAACGGAAGCGAAGTGGATCACGCACTCTGGGTATTTTGGTATAAGCCATGGTATCTCAAGAATAAGAAAGAAAAAGGAAACAAGGAGTTAGCGAGGTAAAAATCCGGAATTTGAGGTAATAACGACGTAAGTTGACCATAAAGCCCATTCCTCACCATACAAGTGGGCATAAGGACTAACGTAGGTTAAAACATATCCTACAATCCACATACAGTAGGAAATTTTAACTGACGATGTCCAATTTGAAGAAATTCAAGAAAAATCAAAATTTCGACAAATTAGGGCAAAAAGAGAAAATTTTAAGTTTCTCGATAACCAACCGATGAAACTCAAAAATTTTTGAGGGCTTTCGTTCCCCGAGACACCAATAACAAAAGCCCCTAATAAAAATCGAATTTTTACGATTGGAAAAAGTTTAATTTGGAAAATACAAGTTAAATGTGCAAAAACCTAGAAAGGAAAACCTAAAAACAGGTGAAGATGAGTGGACATACCTATAGTGATGACGTGGACGTCGAAACCCGGAGTTAAACCGACCAAAAATAGTGGAGTAGCACTGTAGCAACTCAGAGAGTAGAGACGAGTCGAAACGGTGGAGGAATAGTGAGAAATGACCCAGAATCGGATCTTAAAAATCTGATTTTTGGTCCGAGGGTCGGACAATTCGACTGGCACCATCGACCCTCGGATCGACCCTCCAATCGACCCTCGGCTCTCGAGAATCTGACAGAAAAATCGAGGGTCGGAACTGAGGGTCGGATACCCATCGACCCTCGCATCGACCCTCAGCTCTCGGGAAGGACATGTCATTCCCAGGGTCGGATACCAAGGGTCGGACATACCATCGACCCTACATAGAAAAGACAGTATTTTTCACAGAATGAATTGAGGATTTTGAAGTTTATATCGGTTAGAGTGCCTACATGAAGTATAAATGATTTCTCACTGATTTTGATGATTTTTAGGCACCACCCATCTCAGAAGGAAAATATGTCTGGAAGAAGAGTAACCAGACAAAGCCGAAATGCAGTCCCACCACCACCACCAGTGGAGGAGACTAGTCAAGAGAATAACCATGCACCGGGAAATCCAGAACCAGTAAACCCTACAAATCTGCCACCTCCACCACCAGAGATAGCAACTGTGGTTATGAACCTAGCTCAGTAGCTACAACATATGCAACACGCACAGGCCCAGATGCAAGTTGCCATGGGCATTATGTTTCAAACTACTCAGGCTGCACCCATGCACACCGGACAAGCTAGTGCCGCACCAGTAGGTAACCACCCAGCCCCTCAGACACCTCAACAACCGGCTGCACCGATTCCAGGGCAGGTACCGGAAGCAGCTCAAGGAAATTATCAGTATCCACCCTATATGTTTGGGGCAAACCCCCAAAATCAGCTGGATCATTCCCGACTAGTGGAGAGATTTTTGAAGATGAAACCCCGAGAATTCAACGGCAAGCCGTCTGATCCATTGTGGCCAGCACACTGGGTAGACGAGATGGAGAGAAACTTCCTCATGATGACCGTTACAGAGGAAGAGAAAGTACTATGCACCACCTTCATGCTCAAGGGCGACGCACACCATTGGTGGAAATCCATGAAGACATATTTACTGACCAAGCACGCCCTACTGACATGGGCTATATATAAAGAAGCATTCTTTGAGAAATATTTTCCACGGAGCTTCAGAGATTCGATGGAGAAGGAGTTTCTGAGTCTTTATCAGGGACAGATGTCAGTGGATGCGTACCAACAGCGTTATGAAGAGCTGTTTTTCTTCGCACCACTGAGTATGCAAGAAGAAGGAACCAAAATCCGTAGGTTCATCATGGGACTGAGAGGAAGCATCAGAGAACATGTTCTGGGCTTAGAGAAGACAATATATAATGAAGCAGTCCAGATTGCTCGAGTGATTGAATCGAGCCAGAAGGAGAGTTATCTGAACCAGAACAGAGGCATCAAGAGATCAGCCGGAAACTCCTACAACGGAGGAAATGCTAGGACGTATAAGCCTTTCCGTCCTCAGAACTTTACTACTGCACCCAAGACCACTTCAGCAGTGCAACCTCAGTCAAAGTCAAATTCTGAATTTCTGAAGTGTTTTAACTACAACCAACCCGGACATATGACAAGGGAGTGCCCAAAGCCCAAGAAGCAGTTACATCAGGGACGGGTATATGCTGTTTCATCCGAGGATGCGGCCGCATCACCCGATGTGGTCACAGGTATGACTGAAACTTTTAAAGTTATAATTACATTGAATGAGCATGTAAACTAAGTAAAGATAAATCATAGGTATTGTACCTATAAATGGCGTACCCGCCAGAGTACTCTTCGATTCCGGAGCTACTCATTCATTTATATATGTGTCATTTGGAAAGAAGACAAAATTACCCATCAAAACATTGGACTACAAATTACTTGTACGGTCACCGATGGGGTTAGAAGTGGAACTAGAAAAGGATTATGGACCATGTCTAGTTCTCATTGGAGAGCAGACCTTAGATGCAACCTTGATACAACATGAGATGGCAGACTTTGATGTCATCTTGGGAATGGACTGGTTAGCAAGGCCTTCTGCAAATTTGTTATGCGCCGAAAAGAAGCTAACATTCAAAGATAAAGAAGGGGCAGAATTCAGTTTCTCGGGAACCAAACTTCCCTGGAGACGCGAGCTCATACTTTCAGCATTAAAGGCTAAGAAGTGTCTTGAGAAGGGAGCAGTCGGGTATCTAGTATCAGTGTTCGACCTAGCCAAGGAAGTACCACGAATGGAAGACATTGACGTCGTTGGGGATTACCCTGACGTATTTTCAGAGGAACTACCCGAATTACCACCCGACCGTGCCACAGAGTTTGTAATAGACCTGATACCTAGAGCCGCACCCGTATCAAAAGCACCTTATAGAATGGCTCCTACTGAACTGAAGGAATTAAAAGTACAACTACAAGAACTGCTAGACAAGGGTTATATTCGACCCAGTATATCTCCATGGGGGGCACCGGTACTGTTTGTGAAAAAGAAGGATGGTAGCGTTCGATTATGTATTGACTATCGGGAGTTGAACAAGCTGACAATCAAGAATCAATATCCACTACCCAAGATCGATGACTTGTTCGATCAGTTACAAGGAGCAAAAGTATTTTCTAAGATCGATCTTCGATTGGGCTATCATCAGTTGAAGATTAAAGAAGGTGATATTCTGAAGACAGCATTCAGGACCAGATATGGACATTACGAATTTTTGGTTATGTCTTTCGGATTAACTAATGCACCGGCAACGTTCATGGAACTTATGAACCGAGTTTTCCACGATATGTTGGATATGTCGGTGATAGTATTTATTGATGATATATTGGTATACTCCAAGGACAAGGAAACCCATATCAAGAACCTAAACGCAGCCCTATAGCGGTTAAGGAAAGAGAAGCTATATGCCAAATTTTCAAAGTGCGAGTTTTGGCTAAGTGAAGTCGCATTCCTAGGCCATGTAGTATCCGCTGAAGGAATCAAAGTGGATCCCAGCAAGATCGAGGCTATTGTAAAGTGGGAAGCACCAAAGAGCGTCTCGAAAATTAAAAGTTTTCTGGGTCTAGCTGGTTATTACCGGAGATTCATAGAAGACTATTCTCGGATTGCCGTACCTCTCACCAGTTTGGCCAAGAAAGGTGAAAAGTTTGTGTGGACTAACAAATGTGAGAAGAGCTTCCAGACATTAAAGGTCAGATTGATATCCACTCCAATTTTGACCATTCTCCTTCCAGGACAGACATTTACTTTATACACCGATGCATCGGGACTGGGACTAGGATGTGTGCTTATGCAAGGTGAGCAAGTAATTGCTTATGCGTCAAGACAGTTAAAGGTACATGAGAAAAATTATCCCACTCATGATTTGGAGCTAGCGGCAGTGGTACATGCTGTCAAGATATTGAGACATTACTTATACGGAGAGAAATTCCAGATTAAGTCGGACCATAAAAGTCTTACTTATTTATTTAATCAGAAGGAGTTGAATATGCGACAAAGAAGATGGCTGGAACTATTGAAAGACTATGATTGTGATATCCAGTATCATCCGAGAAAAGTGAACGTAGTAGTGGATGCATTAAGCAGAAAAGCAATGATTAAATCTCAAGGAGAAGTTAGCATGACTGCAGCAATGTGTACCAACGGAATAGTGTTCAATCACGGAAACGAGCAGTATGTGATAGATACAACGGATGAATCAGCCAACCAAGGGTTTATTCATCAGTTTTCAAATATGTTCGCGGCGTTGAAAATTATACCGGATATAGTGGACGAAGTGAAGACAGCTATCAAAGCAGATCCTTATCTGAGAACAGTACAAGAAGACATTGAGAAAGGTAGGACCAACCCTGAGTTCACCTTGGATGACGAGAAAGTACTAAAATACAAAGGAAGGATATGTGTACCTGAAACAGAAAGTATGGACATCAGACACCGACTGATGAAAGAAGCCCATACCACCATTTATTCGATACATCCTGAAAGTACAAAAATGTATCATGATCTGAAGAAACTATATTGGTGGAGGGGAATGAAAGCAGATGTGGCTAAGTTCGTGTCTCAATGTCTAAATTGTCAGAAAGTAAAGGCTGAACGACAACGACCCGCAGGACTGTTACAGTCATTACCGGAACCAGCATGGAAATGGGACTGCATCACTATGGACTTCGTCATGGGACTACCATTGACTCCTCGAGTAGTTGATGCAGTTTGGGTGATTGTGGACCATCTGACTAAGACAGCTCGCTTCATACCTATACGACCCCAATATACACTCGAAAGGTTAGCAAAGCTATATGTTGATAATATTGTTCGGTTACATGGTGTTCCAGAAAGCATTGTGTCCGATAGAGATCCACGATTTACTTCCAAATTTTGGGATGGATTGCAAAAGGCGATGGGTACAACATTGAAGTTCAGTAATGCATTCCACCCACAGACAGATGGACAGTCAGAGCATACAATTCAGATTCTAGAGGATATGATACGAGCATGTGTAATTGATTTCAAAGGATCATGGGACGAAAAGTTACCATTGATTGAGTTCGCCTACAACAACAGCTATCAGGCTACCATACAGATGTCACCTTATGAAGCACTGTATGGCAGGAAGTGTCGAACTCCCTTGTTTTGGAATGAAGTGGGAGAACGTAGCATTGTTGGACCAGAATTTGTTGAAGAGACTTGTCGAGTGGTCGACATTATCAAGGAAAGGGTGAGAACAGCTCCGAACTGTCAGAAGCAATATGCAGACACTCGACGAAGAGATCTAGAGTTTATGGTAGGTGATAAAGTATTTTTGGAAGTATCGCCTATGCAAGGATTGAAGAGATTCGGACAGAAAGGGAAGCGAAGTCCAAGATATGTCGGACCATATGAAATTCTAGCTAAACGTGGAAAAGTAGCTTATCAGTTAGCACTACCACCATCTATGTCAAGTGTACATGACGTATTTCACATTTCCCTATTGAAGAATTATGTCAAAGACCCAACGCATGTCTTGACAATGGATTTGCCAGAATTGACTGATGATTTGACGTTTGAAGTAACACCAATAGAAATCACCAGCCAAAAGGTTCAACGTCTACGCAACCGAGATATCTATTATGTTAAGGTCACTTGGAAAAGTAGAGACGTGGAAGAAATTACATGGGAAGAAGAAAATTCTATGAGAAAGCAATACCCATACTTATTTGATTCAGAAGGTATATACAATTTCGAGGACAAAATTTTTATAAGTTGGGGGGAGTTGTAAGACCCGTGTCAATCAAACCTGGTCTTACCACCTTGAACCAGGTTCACCCATAATGGTCGAGTCAAATGGACCAAGGACGTGAAGGAGATCGAGATCCCAGGTATCAAATCGACCCAAAAACACTTAAAATAGGGGAAGGGTCGCACACCCAGCTAAGCAGGGTCGGACCTCCCAAAACAGAAAGTCAAACCCTCAGTTTTGGAGGGAGGGTCGGACAGCTTAAGACCATAGGGTCGACGGGAACATCGACCCTCGGTTCCTGCCTAATATAGAAATTAGGAAATTTTTCTATTTTTCGATTGGGATTCCTTCCAAATCTTAATGGGATTTATTTAGGATGTTCCTAGTCTATTTAAAGGACGTCCCTAAGCCACTTTCACTCCTTTCACAACCCTAATTGAATTGAGAGAAAGAGAGGAGAAGGAAAAGAAGAAGAAGAGAGGCAAGGAAGAGAACCTAGCAAAAAGGAGAAGAGTTGCAGAGAAAGATTAATCTTCTCAGGTATGGATACTAATTCCATGAGTTTCTACAGACCTTAGGATAGTTATTGGAGAGAGAGTGATCTCGGAGAAACCCAAACCATCCATCCATGGTTAGGTTTTCATGGAAAACCATAGGTGGATGCATGAAAATTATTTAGATGGATTATACATGGTTTCAGACCATGGAATGGATGTAGAATGGAATGTAGGAACAAGCCATAGGACCCCAAACACGAAGAATGGATTAAAAAGTGGGAATTAGACCAAAGTACACCAAGGGTCGCACCGAGGGTCGATGACCATCCGACCCTAGGTGTTTTTTACCATCGACCCTCAGCATTCGGGAAGTCCAGAAAGAGGGGAGGGTCGATAGACCCATCGACCCTAGCATCGATCTTAGCATCGACCCTCAGTTAACAGAATGGTTTTTAAATTCAGAATTAATTCTAATTAATTCTATCGACTTTGTTAGGTTTGCTAGCAACATAATAACATTATAACAGTGATTCTAAAGCTTGGAAAAGTATCTATTAGCAAGCTAAGGTGAGGAACCATAACCCCAAACTAAATTGATTAATAATAAACTGTTTTCTATTTCTTGAGTCCTATGCCATGCTTGATTCTATGCAAATATGTTTGTAATGTGCATACAGCATGCCATCCAATATTTCTATTACTTGTTCATGCATATTTATTTTATTGTTTATAACATGATGATGATGATGATGATAGGAATAGGCATGTGCTTGTATGTGTGTGGTTGATGTGCTTGATGCGAGCGAGTATCAGGGGAGGTGTGATGAGGACGTCAATAAACGTTAACCTTTGACAGGTCTCAGCACTTTAGCTCTATCTCTAACTCAAGTCTTGTGCATTGGCATCGTCGTATCACCATTACTTTAGCAGAACTATTATGTCGTAGAGTATCAGGGGAGGTGGTCTCGGTCCTTGTAGTCTCTGACTCTACCGGGGGGCCTTAGCTCTATCTCTATGGACATTCTGAGGGATGCGGGGGTGAGGCCTTGGATACACTGTTTGGCATTAGGATTGGTTAGTTGCGAGCCCAATTTGCAGCCCTCGCCAACAGGGGCTTACGTGTTGGTATGGCACTATATAGCAATAAACGTAACCTTTGTTATATAATGTTCATGGTTGGGTGCATGTGAGTTGACGATAAACGTGATCTTCGGGTAACGTCACACACTCGTGTATAGAGGCGGAGTCAATAAACGTGACCTTTGGCTACCTAAACCTTTCTATTGCATACTGCAAACTTTAAATCGGACCAAAGATATAAATTGATTTTTTTGCATGCATATGTATTGTTGCATTGTTTTGGCTACTCACTGAGCCGTGATGTGTGCTCACCCCTCGACGTCGAATATTTTTAGTTGATGATGCAGGTTATACCGTTGAAGACTATATGAACGCGTCTGCGTACGGGAACGTGGCAGCTATGGAAGTTGGAGCTGAAGATGATACGCACGACTCCTCTTGCGAGTGCAATTCGTGTGTATTTGATTAGATATTTTATAGGTTTCTTTATTTGGATTTATTAAAGACTTGTATTGATATTTACTTATGTCTTGATTGATACAGAATAATTTGCTATTAAATTATTAATATCATCTTAGTTTCTCAATTCATTTTATTATAAGACTTCCGCTATTGTGTATTTACTCTGATTATGATTATGGATGTGTGTAAGTTTAGATAACACGGGGATAGCCTATTAGAGATCCTGGTTGAACTGTTGGTTATTTAGTGGTTCATCACATCATTCTGAATAGACCGGAATTGGGGTGTGACAACGTCACACACTTGTGTATAGAGGCGGGGTCAATAAACGCGACCTTTGACTACCTAAACCTTTCTATTGCATACTGAAAACTTTAAACCGGACCAAAGATATAAATTGATTGCATGCATATGTATTGTTGCATTGTTTTGGCTATTCACTGAGCCGTGATGTGTGCTCACGCCTCGAGGTCGAATATTTTTAGTTGATGATGCAGGTTTCACAGTTGAAGACTATATGAGTGCTCCAGCGTACGGGAATGTAGCAGCGATGGAAGCTGAAGCTGAAGTGGATACACATGACTCCTCTTGCGAGTGCAACTCGTGTGTATTCGATTAGATATTTTCTAGATTTCTTTATTTGGATTTATTAAGACATGTATTTGGTATTTAAATATTTATGTCTCAGTTGAAACAGAATAAATTGTTATTTAAATTTTAATATCACATAGATTCTCAGTTCTTCTTATTATAAGACTTCCGCTATGGTGTATTTACTCTGATTATGATTACGAATGTGTGCAAGTTTAGATAACGCTGGGATAGCCTATTTGAGATCCTAGTTGAACCGTTGGTTTATTAGCAGTTCATCACACCATTCTGGTTAGTCCAAAATTGGGGTGTGACAACTAGTTGGTCAAGCACTTTTACTGCAATCTCTAACTGAAAGGTGATCTTGAGGATGTAGACAGCAAGAGGGAGCTCTGGATCACTAATTTGGTAAAAGGGGTTCGTATCTCTTTCAACTCCCAATAGTTGGAAGATATTTTGGGCCTTTCCAATGTTGGTTAGTTGGTTTATTGCCCTCCAAAAGAGCGTAAGTTATTGTCAGAGCAGGTGTACGTAGAGGTGAGTAATCAGATACTCCAAGATGACCGCTGGGAGATGAAGGCGATAAATCTCTACCCAGAGCCAAGCGTATACTGCAGGTTATCCAGCATAATCTTGTCCCGCAGAGTGGCCATTATGAGATGGTTTCACAGTTGACCCAGTATCTTCTGTACTACGTCTAAGCCAGACAGCCTGTTTGCCTTTCTTACATCATTATTCGGACTATGCACAAAGCCACGACACCCGGTCTGAAGGGCAACTTGCCTTATGGGTGCTTGATCACCACCTTGCCCTCGCACCTGCCGGTGAACCTCAAAGATGAGAGGATTTTTGAGTATACTATGTCAGCAGACCTTGACTAGGAGGCTATTTGTAGGATGAGGATGCAGGGAGTGCATGTCAGTGACAAGGAAAGGAATGCTATGAGGTGTCCTCTCACTTGGTCTCACTTGGATGGCGATAGCAAATGTGGCAGTGGTAGCAGAGGGTGATGAGGACAATGACCGCATGTATATGGATGTAGATGACATCCCTCCTCCTGCACCATAGCACACCACTGAGGCTGGCCCTTCTTGGACTACCTCCTCGGCTGGTCCCTCATGCCCACCACTAGATGATATGATTGCACTACTTCATGAGATTCGGGATGCTCAGCGTATTGTAGACCAATAAGTAGCAGATCCTGCTGACAGTCTTTGAGTGACCCAGACACAGGTAACCTAGCTCATGAGGGTGTACGCAGAGGATTACGATCGAGACCTAGAGGCACCTCCTTCTCCTACTACTCCAGCTCCATGATAGTTCATCTTCTTTCTTTTTTCCTTGTATTACAAAGTTACTGTCTGGATTGTGGACCGTACTCTGATTCAGGATATACATTTACTTACTTTTATTTTGGATATATATATATATATTATTTCTCATTTATATTTTGTGCATTATTTTCTTTCTTAATTTATGTCTCAAACAACAAGGTGCTTATGGTGTGTTTATATTACCGTTTTTAATTTATCTTAACTCAGTTCATGACTCTTGTGGAAGTATTTAGGTTTAATGGGCAGAGCCTTAGAGCTCTGATACCAAGTTGTCATACCCTAATTCTAGACTAACCAGTAGTGTAATGAACCATCATATGAACCAACGGTTCAAACCAAGATCTCATAAAGACCTTGCCAACAATATCAAACCAAATATATTCCACCATAATAATCAGAGATAATAAATAAGTAGCGGAAGTCTTTATTATTACTTAACTAAGGTCTATTATGATAAATAATTATTTAAAACCAGTTATCTAATTAACTCAAGACATTAAGTAAAATAATCTATTATAAGATCTAACTCTCAAAATATAATTAAACTACCCGAAAACACATTGGTAGCACTCGCATGATGGATCATGTGCATCCTCCACAACTTGCACATCCATAGCCGCCACATGTCCATACGACGGCACATTCATGTAGTCCTCCACTATGGTACCTGCATCATCAACTAAAAATATATGACGTCAAGGGGTAAGAAGCATAAATCATGGCTCAGTGAGCGAACAAAATAATACGTAAATATATACATGCAGTCATATTCATATCTTTAGTCTAGTATGAGTTTACAAATGTGCTATGATAAGGATAGTTTACAACCACACCTCCATAGAAGAAAGTGTGTGCACACCCAATGGATCACATACCACTGTTGCCCCACATTACTCACTACAAAATAGAGATAGAGCTAGAGTTCTTAGATCACACACCGCTAGAACCCCCCTGATATCATACGGCATACTAGTTCTGCTAAGGTAACAGCGATACTAGGTTGTCAGTATGTAAGACAGAGTAAAAATAGAGTAGAGTCTACTGAACAAGGTCAAGACCACAGTACCACATCCTCCCCCTGAAGCTCCACTCCCATTTAACACACCAACCACAATCACAAACACATGCTTGTTCTTAACATCATCATCATGTCATAAGTAAACAGAAATAAATATGCATGAGCAGATATATAATAAGTATTGGATGACATGTAAGATGCACAAATGATCATACAAGACATGGCATCATATTCGATATCAAAATAAAAGAAAAGGTAGCTTGTTATTAGCACTTTAGTTTAGGTCTTGTTCCCTCACTTGTAGACGATATTTGATCTTCTTTCAAGCTTTGGAAAATACTTTGAACTACTTGAGAATCTAAGGAATTTATGAATTTAAGTTAGGGGTTGGTTATCACAAGTTACGATAATTGAAAAACAAACAGAGTCTCTTCGGGTTGAGTGGTCGACTCTTTGGTCATACATATACATCAACCACCCATTATGCGGTCGACTCTGTTCATGCATCATGCGACCACTGATGCAACCACACAATTGAGGAAAACTTATCGGAGCTCTATGGTTGACTCATCGATCGAAGTATGGTCGACCAATAATGCCACCACACAATGTTTGGTCAAATTCAGCCTTTCAATCTGAGTTCTTCCTGAGTCGATTCCTCGACATATCAGTAGGGTTCATCCTATGGTCATTCTATGGCCATTAAATCATAGTTTCTCATAACTATTAACCCTAATCTATCTTTTATGATTGTTCCTTGAGATTTACTTAGAGAATCTCATGGTTAAAATCCTACACTGGTTCAACATCTCAACTAAACACTAGGGAACTCTACTCTATGATCTACTTCTACAGAGACAAGTTCCATATTAAGCTTGCTGTGGAGAGTTAGGAAACCTTCTTTGCAAAGCCCTTCACTCAACCTTTCTCTTCAAGTTTCCTTCTTCTTCTCTTCCTCTTTATTTCTCTCTTAGGTTTAGGGTATGAGATTGATCCAAAAGAGTGAGAGAGGGTAGAGAGACGTCCTCTATATAGAGAGACAAATTCTTCATACAGTGTCCCTCTTCAATTAGGAAAGAGGTCTCCTTCAATTTGAAAAGTTTCCAAATCACGGAGTCATAACTGGGACTGTGCGATCCACTATGCTGTCGTAAAATCCATCGACTACACAATTCAGGAGGTGTCAACCACACAACTGAAAATTGAGTGGTTTCATAATGAAATTTGAGTGATCGACCATATACATCTAGGTAGTCGACCACAAAATAAGATTCATGGTGTTTGAGTGGTTTCACTTTCCTAACCTTGTGGTTTCTTCATACGGTTGGTCCACTTGAGTCGACTATGATGGGAAGACCTGACACCACACGGTTAAGCCAGGTTAGTGAAGTGCGGGTCTAACATCTATGGCCTAGCCCCCATACAACTCCACGTAAACTCGTGCACATGTATTGTTACACCCTAATATTGGACTAACCAGTAGTGTAAGGAACCATCACTAGAACCAATGGTTCAAACCTAAATTTCGTATAATAAGCCTTACCCACCATAATAAATCAAACACATTCCACAATAATAATTAGAGATAATAATTAAATAGCTAAAGTCTTTATTAATAGTGAACTAAGGTCTAACAATAATAAATAAATAATTAAATCTAATTATCTCCAAATGACTCAAGACATAAAGTAAAATAATCAATTATATGTCTAACTTCTCAATCTAACTAAACTAATCAAAAACACATTGATTGCATTCGCATGATGAATCATGCGAATCCACCATAGCTTCCACGTCCATAGCCCATGTCCGCACAATGGTGCATTCATATAATCTTCCACAATAGGACCTACATCATCAACTAAAAATATTTGACGTCGAGAGGGTGAGCACACATCACGACTCAGTGAACAAATAAAATAATGCACTAACATATGCATGCATTCAATTCATATGATCTGATATAAATTTATAATTGTGCTATAGAAAGGATTAGAGGCCACCACACCTCTATACACAAGTGTATAAATCCACCCAATGGATCAAACACCACTGCCATCCCACAAGCACGCATCATGAAAGAGAGATAGAGATAAAATGTCCAAATCACACACTGCCAACACTTCCCCTGATGCCCTATCTATACCAACACGTAAGCCCCTACTGGCGAGGGCTTGCAAACTGGGCTCGCAACTAAACAATCCTAATACCATCCATACGTATCCAAGGCCTTACCCCAGCATCCCTCAATACGTCCATAGAGATAAAAATAAGGCCCCTCGGTAGAGTCAAAGACCACATGGTCCATGACCACCTCCCCTGATGCCCTACGATGTAATAGTTTTGCTAAGGTAACGATGATACAACGATGTAGTGGGTAAGACTGAGTAAAGATAGAGCTAGAGTCTGATGGTCAGGCTGAACCACAATGCCACATCCTCCCCCTGATGCTCCACTCTCATCCAATACACTAACCACACATACAAACACATGCCTATCCCTAGCATCATCATCATGTTATAAGTAAACAAAAATAAATATGCATGAGCAGATATATAAAAGTATTAGCTGACATGTGAGATGCACGAACAATCATATAAAGCATAGCATCATATTCAATAACAGAAAGAAAAATAAAAGGGGTAGTTTCTTATTAGCCTTTTAGTTTAGGTCTTGTTCCCTCACCTGTAAACGATGTTTGACCTCCTTCTAAGCCTCAAAAACCACTTTGAATCAACTGAAAACCTAGAGAATGTATGGACGTAGGTTAAGGTTCATTTGTATCAAGTTACAGTAGTCAAAAACCTTGTTTGATCTCAAAATATACTTCCTGTTTACATGTGGTCGATACGTATGGTCGTGCATCATGCAACCACAACATGTGACCATACGTTTCCTATCAACTTACCGAATAGCTATGGTTGACCCTATGGTTGCATATCATGTGACCACAACATAATAGCATACGATGCTTGGTCAATTTCTTCCTTCAATCCGAATTCTTCATGAGTCGATTCCATGGCTCATCAATAGGGTTCATCCTATGGTTGGTCTATGGCCATTAAATCATAGTTTATAAAGTTATTTACCTTAACCTATCTTCCATGATTCTCCTTTGAGATTTGCTCATGGAGTTCCATGATTGAAGTCTTACATTAATACCATAACTCAAATTACAATGGAACTCCTATTCTAGGTGTTCTACTGTCAAAGGGAAGAGTTCCATACCTTAGGTCTATTGTAGATAACTAGAACCTCCCTATTCTCAGCCTTCTTCTCTAGATATCCTTCTCTTTCTCTTCCTCTCTCTTTCTTTCTTAGGTTTAGGGTATGAAATTGATCCAAAAGAGTGAGAGAAAATAGAGGGACATCCACTATATAGAGAGAAACTCTCCATGTAGAGCCCCACTTCAATTAGGAAAGAGATCTCTTAAGATTTAGAAAGTTTTCAAATCACAGAGTCTGATTTGGCAACCTCTGGTTGATACGTGTGGTCACAAAAACCATCGACCATACCCCTCACAGATGTCGACCACATGACCCTTTCTGATTGATCTTAATTCCTTTATCGTATGGTTGACCATGCCAGTTTAAGTAGTCAAGCATGTGACCTAACTTGACCATTTTTGGGTCAACTAACTTACCTGGTCTTGTGGTTTCTTCACCCAGTTGGTTCACTAGATCCGACTATGATGGGAAGACCTAACACGTCACAGGTAGACCGGGTTGGTAGGGTGTGGGTCTAACAGCTCCCTCCCCCTTAAATAAATTTCGTCCTTAAAATTTACACATACCTTTTGAGTTGAATAGGTGAGGATATTGCTTTCACATAGAATTATCTTCTTCTCATGTGATTTCTTACACATCTTGCCTTCTCCAGGTAACCTTAACATAACAGATGTCACGGTTGCGAAGACATTGAACCTTTCGATCGGTGACTTCAAAAGGTACTACTTTCAATGTCAAATCATCAATTAAATCCAATGGATCTGCTATTAAAAGGTATGTTGGATCTCGGATATACTTCTTCAGCAACAAAACATGAAACACATCATGCACACTAGACATAGATCGTGGTAGTGCTAGCTGATACGCTACCTTTCTATGTCTAACCAGAATCTCATAAGGTCCAATAAATCTAGGACACAGCTTTCCCTTCTGACCGAACCATTTCAAGCCCTGCATAGGTGATATTTTCAAAAATACTTTATCACCCACAGTGAACTCAAGGTCTTGGAGTCGATTATCCTCATACTATTTCTGACGATTCTGAGTTGTCCTAACCTTTTCCTTGATTATGTATGTCGACTACTTTATAGGTTTCTTCAATAAACTCAGGTCCTTCAATTCTCTACTCTCCAACTTCATTCCAAAATAAAGGAGTTCGACACTTTCTACCATATAATGCTTTATAGGGTGACATCTATATAGTAGTTTGATAGCTATTGTTATAAGTGAACTCGATCAATGGAAACTTTTCATCCCTTAATCCCTTAAAATCAATCACACAAGCTCGGAGCATGTCTTCTAAAATCTGAATGATGCGCTCTGATTGTCCATCGGTTTGAGGGTAAAATGCAGTACTGAACTTCAATGTTGTACCCATAGCCTTCTGTAATCCTTTCCAAAACTTTAAGGTAAAACGTGGGTCTCTGTCAGACACTATTCTTTCTAGTACATCGTGTAGTCGAACTATATAATCTACAAATAGCTTAGCTAATCGCTCTAGGGTATACTGAGGTCGTATAGCTATGAAACGAGCTGTCTTTGTCAGACGATCCACAATTACCCAAACTGCATCAACTGATCTGGGAGTTAATGGTAACCTAGTAACAATGTCCATAGTAATGCAATCCCACTTCCAGGCTGGTTCGGGCAGTGGTTGTAACAAACTTGGTGGTCCCTTTTCACCTTTACTTGTTGGCAATTTAGGCATTAAGACACATATCGAGCTACATCCGTTTTCATTCCTCTCCACCAATATAGTTTCTTCAGAACATGGTACATCTTTGTACTTTCAAGATGTACTGAATAAGAAGTGGAATGGGCTTCTCTCATTAATCTATTTTTAATATTTGAGCTTTTATTTCAGGTATGCACACTCTTCCCTTATACCTTAATACTCTTTCAGAATCTAGAGTGAAATCATGAATGGTCCTACCCTTTTCTAAATCTCCCTGTACTGTTCTTAGATAAGGGTCCAATTTGATTACCGTCTTTACTTCGTCCATCAGATCAGGAACAATTTTCAATGTAGTGAACATATTTAAAAACTTATGTATCAACCCTAGGTTTGTCAAACCACCCGATTTATCGACAACAAATTGCTCATCACCAATATCAAATACTCTCACTGCAACACAAATGATAGCATTTGTGCTAGCTTCTTCCTCAAGCTTTGTTATTGTTTTATGCTTAGTGCATCAACAACTACATTAGCCTTTCCTGTATGGTACTGGATATCGTAATCATGATCCTTTAGCAGTTTCAACCATCTTCTTTGTCTCATGTTCAACTCCTTCTGGTTAAAGAGATAAGTAAGACTCTTATGATCTGACTTAATTTGAAATTTTTCTTTATATGAATAATGTCTCCATATCTTAACGGCATGTACCACCGCTACTAACTCTAAGTCATGAGTAGGGTAATTCTTCTCGTGTGCCTTCAGTTGTCTTGAAGCATACGCAATTACTTTCTCTCCCTGCATGAGAATACATCCCAAACCTAATCCAGAAGCATCAGTGTACAGGGTAAATGGCTTTCCTGGTATAGGAATGGTCAACATGGGAATTGATATTAGTCTTACCTTCAATGCTTGGAAACACTCTTCATACTTGTCAGTCCAAATGAACTTCTCTCCTTTCTTAGTCAAACTAGTGAGAGGTACGACAATTCTGTAGTAATTTTCTACGAACCGTCAATAGTACCCAACTAAACCCAAGAAACTTTTGATTTTTGCAACGTTCTTAGTTGCTTTCCATTTTATAATAGCCTCAATCTTGCTGGGATCCACTTTAATCCCTTCAAAAGATACAACGTGACCCAAAAATTATACTTCATTCAGCCAGAACTCACATTTATTAAATTTGGCATAAAGCTTTTCCTTCCTCAATCATTGTAAAGCTGCTTTAAGATCTGTCACATGAGTCGCTTCATCCTTGGAATAAATTAATATGTCATCTATGAAAACTATGACCAAAGTATCCAACATGTCATGAAACACTCGGTTCATAAGCTCCATAAGCGAAGCTGGTGCATGGTCAATCCAAAAGACATAACCAAAAACTCATAATGTCCATACCTGGTTCAGAAAGTTATCTTTGCAATGTCACCATCCTTGATCTTTAGTTGATGATATCCTGATCAAAGATCGATCTTAGAAAATACCTTTGATTCTTTCAACTGATCAAATAAATCATCGATACAGGATAATGGGTACCAATTCTTGATCGTTTGCTTGTTCAACTCCCCATAGTCTATACATTGTAGAATACTACCATCCTTTTTCTTGATGAATAACATTGGTGCACCCCAAGGTGATATACTAGGTCGGATAAATCCCTTGTCCAATAGCTTTTGCAGTTGAATCTTCAATTCTTTCAATTTGGTTGGAGCCATTCGGTATAATGCTTTGGATACAGGTGTCGATCCTGGCATTAGGTCTATAACAAACTCTGTCACTCGATCAGGTAGCAAACTGGGTAAGTCTTTAGGAAATACGTCCAGAAATTCCCACACAACTTCTATGTCTTTCATTCGTGGTGCCTCTTTGGTAAGGTCCACCATCGAAACTAGTTATTCGACTCCACCCTTTTCAAGGCATCTCTTAGACTTTAATGCAGAGAGGGTGAATTTTTATTTACGAGGAAGTTTGGTTCTTGAAAAAGCTAAATTCTACACCATTCTGGCCTTTGAATGTCAATTTATTTTCCACACACAATAGATTTACAGAATGTCGAGCTAACCAATCTATTCCTACGATGACATCAAAGTCTGCCATCTTAAGTTGAATTAAGGTTGCATCCATAGCTTTCTCACCAATAAAAACTGGATGGTCCATAACCTTTGTCTAGCTTCCCTTCTAATCCCATAGGCAATCGTACTAATAGTTTGGAGTATAGAGGTCTAAGGGGCACATTTAGTTTTATTCCAAATAATACAAATACAAATGAGTGGGTGGCTCCAAAGTCAAAAAGTACTCTAACAGGTATGCCATCTATAGGTACGATACCTAAGATTTTAACTAATTTAGTCTATATGCTCACACATGGTATTACAAAACAAAAGGTCGGGTTATACCTGTTACCACATCAGGTGATGCAGTAGCTTCTTCAAAAGTTACATTATAAACCTTCCCATCCTGTAGTTGCTTCCTTGGTTTAGGACAGTCCCATGAATAATGCCTTACTTGATCACAATTGTAGCATTTAACTCTAGTATTTCCTTGCTTTTATTGAGGTTGAGCCGACTGTGTAGTCTTGGCTGCAACATCGAAGCTTTGAGTGCGAAACTATTTGAAGGTCTTTGAATTCCCTCCATTAATGAATTCCCATTAGACCTCTTGATACCCTTATTTTGAGCAAAATAGCTCTCCCTTTGGCTCAACTCCAGAACTCGAGCAATCTACATGGCTTCATTATATATCTTCTTTTCTAGTCCCAGCACATGCTCTCGGATACTTCACCTAAGTCCCATAATGAACCCACATGTTTGGGTCTCTTCTTCTTGCATGCTAGAGGGAGCAAAGAAGAATAACTCTTCATAACGCTCTTGGTAAGTGTCGATGGTCATCTGGCCTTGATATAAGCTCAGAAATTCTTTTTCCATCTAGTCTCTGAAGCTCTTGGGAAAGTACTTCTCAATGAAGGCTTCTTTGAAGATAGCCCATGTCAGATAGGTGTGTTTGGTCAGTAGATAACCTTAAGTAGACTTCCACCAATGATGTGCATCACCTTTCAGCATAAAAGTGGCACATAGCACTTTCTCCTCTGCAGTAATGGTCATCATCATAAAGTTCCTCTCTATCTCGTCAATCCAGTGTGTTGCCATAGAGGATTCGACGGTTTGCCCATTAAATCCTTCGGTGTATAAACTCCATACACGGGCGACTGATACTGATAGTTACCTTGGTTATATCCGCCCTGCAGTGCTTTAGGATTATACCCTTGAGCTTTTACCACTGGGGTTTGAGGTACATGAGGTGTTATGTTGTTCATAGCAGAGGCCTGGGGCATAGTATTGCTACCCCTGGCACAATGCTAGCTTGACCTGCAAGTACAAGTGTTTTATTTACGACTAGGGGAGCAATTCCCATGGTAGCTTGCATATTTTCCTACATCTGATATAGCTCATGCACTTGTCATGCCAGATTTATTACAAATGTAGACAAATCGATTGGTACGGTGGTAAGTTTATGGGGTTTGTCTGATTGTTGACCCCTGGTGGAGCAACTTTTTAGTTCTCAGTATTTCCAGCTTGCCCCTCCTGGTTTTCATTGGCATTTACCTTCGCAGGTGGTGGTGGAGGTGGGCTTGGGTTACGTCCCCTTTGGTTTCCTTTATGCAGCCCTTTTCGATTATTGACTGTGGTGGTGTCTGGAAAGTCAAAAATAGATGAGACAAGTACAATATACAATGGTGTCATGTTAGCCTCACAATAAAACAAAACAATTCCAGAAGTATAGAATCCACACAAGCCATTCAGCAGGAAAAATAATCGTGTGGTCGATATCGTACGGTCGTGCTATATCGACCACAGCCTGCAACCATACGAACCCTGGCAACATCTCGGGGCCCTATGGTCGATCGTCTGGTCGACTATTTTGGTAGAATTATGCGATCGTACATCCAAAAACCAGGTTTTTAAACCTGATTCGAGCCAATTCTTCCAATTTCTTTTTGTCTTCCTCTGGGGTTTGACTTAATTAGCCACCACAGAGTTTCTACAGTGCCGACCACACCACTTGGGTGATTTTGTCTTGATCAACAACCAAATTCTTCATTCTCCAAGGTACATTCTTCATTACCATTTTTCTCTTTGTCGATTTATTCTAGGTTTACATTGTCTTTTACTGTTTAAATCAAATTAAAGTTTATTCAACCGTAAAAATCCAATTTTTATTGTTGAGTTTCGATGTTAGCCTCCCAAAGGATGAAAGCCCTCAAGAAAACTTGGTTTTCATCGGTTGGTTTAGTCAAGAGATTGGAATTTTGACTTTTAACCTAAAAATTTAGAATTTTTACCAAATTTCAAATTTCCTTGGAATCCTTTGAAATTTTTTGAATATAGTCTAATTCCTTTGTATATTATTGTTTGGTGTGTGTGATTTTGTTTCCCTTTACGTATGTCCTCTAGTCCAAGCATTTGGGTGATAATGAGGCTTTTGACCAAAGTACGTCGTTATAATGCCAAAATTTTTCAAAATTCCCAATAACTGATAACTTGCTTGTTGGTTTATACTCCTTGCAGATAACATGGTTTGTACCAAGGTTCCTCAAGTCCATGATGCCCATCGCTTCAGATCAGTTGAAGCTGAGACACAGTATGTCACACCCCAATTCTGGACTAACCAGAATGGTGTGATGAACCATCAATAAACCAACGGTTCAACCAGGATCTTGTATAGGCTATGCCAACCATGTTAAACTAAAACACATTCCACATTAATCAGAGATAATAAAGTACATAGAAGAATTCTTATTAATAATGAACTGAGGTCTAATCATGATAAATAATTAATATTCCAATTATCTCTAAGTAACCAAAACATAATTTAATACATATTATAAATATTCAAATACGAAATTTAAACATTAAGCATATCCATAGTTGAAACGCTCACTTAAATAATCATAATAGTCCCCCACAATTTGCTCATCCATTTCCGCCACCTGTTCATATGTTGACGTGTCGACATAATCTTCAACCGTAATACCTGCAATATCATAAACTAAAAAAAATTATGCGCATGAGAGTCAGCTCTCCAACATGAGCTCAGTGAGTAAACAAAACAATACAACAAACTTATGCATGCATTCAATTCATATCTTTGGTCTGGTTTATAAGTTTATAATATGCTATAGAAAGGTTTGGTGGCCTCCGCACCTTTATACACGAGTGTGTGAATCCGTCCAATGGATCAAACACCATTTTCATCCCACATGCACCCACCATGGAATAGAGATAGAGCTAAAGTGTCCAGATCAAACACCGCCAACACTTCCCCTAATGCCCTACCCATACCAACACATAAGCCCCTATTGGCGAGGGCTTACAAACTAGGCTTTCAACTAACCAATCCTAATGCCAAACAGTGTATCCAAGGCCTCACCTATAAGGCCCGCACTCCGCTAACTTCGTCTAACCATGTCGTGCCAGGTCATTCCATCATTCCAAGACCAAGTGGACCGAGTGTGTGAAGATAGATCACAAACCAGGTATGAGAATCGAGTTAAAAACACTAAAAACATACCTAAGGTCACATGTCTGGGTAGGTATGGTCGACCATAAGGAAGGAAACCAAAAAAATATCAAATTTAGAACCCCAAGGTCGATGATTTTGACCTTACGGTCGATGGTTTATGCGATCGTATGATCGACCGTGAGAACCCAGATCAGACTCCGAGTTTGGAAACTTTCCTAAACTAAGGGATTGCTTCCCTAATTGAAAGAGGACTTTATATGGAGAGTTTTCTCTATATAAAGGACGTCCCTCAGCCCTTTTTCACTCTTTCAGAGCATTAGTAAACCCTAGAGGAAAAGAAGGAAGAGAAGAAAGAGAAGGAGAAGAAGAAAAAGCTAAGGAGAAGAGTTTGTTGAGAAGGGATTGGCTCTCTATCACAGGCAAAGATATAAAATAAATCTCTAGAGATTTAAACTCTAAGGAATAAAACTTCTATGGAGGATAGGCCATATCAACCTATTATGATCTATGTGAGTTCCTTGAGAAAATCCCAAGGAGAACCATGAGGAGTGAATTTGATGATTAGGGTTGATAAGAAATTACTAATGATGGCCATAGGATGACCTTAGGATAAACCCCATTGAAGAACAGAAGAATTGACCCAGGAAGAACTCGAATTTCATGTAAACTGTGACCAGAAATCTCAAGGTCGTAGCTACAGTCGATCATAGCATGACCAGTATGACCAGAGGATCAACCATAGGCATTTGGGAAGATTTTAGAAATCATATGGTCGTAGCTACGATTGCACCATATGCAACCGTAGGGTATCGACCATAAACATTAAGGTCGATACAGCATGAGACCATAAGACCAATCAAACACCTATCAGTGCTCTATTTTGATTTTTGACTACTGTAACATGTCACATATGAACCCTAACTTAAATTCATATAACTTTTAGGTTGTTAAATCAATTCAAAGAGAATTTCAAGGCTTGGAAGGACATCGAGAATTTCTAATAGGTGAGGGAAAGAAGACCTAAACTAATTGGATAATAACAAACTATTTATTTTTATTGAGTTCAATGCCATGATTGATTCTATGCTTGTATGCTTGTAATGTGCATCTCACATGTCATCCAATATTTCTGCTATTACTGTTCTTGCATATTTAATTCTATTTATTCATAACATGATGATGATGATGATGATAGGAATAGGGATGTGAATGTATGTTTATGGTTGGTGTGTTGGATATGAGTCGAGCATCAGGGGGAGGACGTGGCATGGTGGTCTTCGACCTCGTCACCAGACTCTAGCCATTACCTTAGCAGAACTTTTACATCGTAGGGCATCAAGGGAGGTGGTCTCGAACCGTGTGGTCTCTGACTCTGCCAGGGGGCCTTAGCTCTATCTCTATGGATGTATTAAGGGATACTAGAATGAAGCCTTGGATATACTATTTGGCGTTAGGATTGGTTAATTGCGAGCCCAGTTTGTAAGCTCTCGCCAATAAGGGCTTATGTGTTGGTATGGGTAGGGCATCAGGGGAAGTGTTATGCTGTGTTTGATCCGGATACTTTAGTTCTATCTCAATTCCATGATGGGTGCATGTGGGATGGAAATGTTGTTTTATCCATTGGGCGAATTCACACACTCATGTATAGAGTTGCGGCGGCCACCAAACCTTTCTATAGCACATTGCAAACTTAAAAACCAGACCAAAGATATGAATTGAATGCATGCATATGGTTGTTGCATTGTTTTGTTTGCTCATTGAGTCGTAATGTGTGCTCACCCTTTTGACGTCGAATATTTTTAGTTGATGATGAAGGTCCTACTGTTGAAGAATATATGAATGCGTCAACGTATAGACACGTTGCTGCGATGGACATAAAAGCTAAAGAAGATGCGCATGATTCATCATGCAAGTGCAACCAATGTGTTTTTTGCTTTGGTTTAGTTATAGTTTGAAAATCAGATATGTAATTGATTATTTATTTTTTTGTCTTGTAGTTTGGAGATAATTGGATTAAATATTTATTTATCACTGTTAGACCCTCAATTCATTATCTGTAAGACTTTCGCTTATTTGTTTATTACCTCTGATTATTAAGGTGGAATGTGTATGTGGTTTGATATGGTGGGTACGACCTATGCGAGATCCTGGGTGAACCATTGGTTTATTGGCGATTCATCACACCATTTTGGTTAAACCAGAATTGGGGTGTGATGACATGGTATTAGAGCACTCAGGTTCTATCCATTGACCTAACTACTTCCACATGAGTCCTGAACTTAGTTAGGATAAAATTTAAAAGTTGTAATAAGAACACACCATAAACGCCTATGTTGTATGAGACATAACTAAGAAAGTAAATAACGTACATATACAAAGGGGAAACTAATTATATATATATATATATGGGAAAAGACAAGTGTACATCAAATCAGAGTACAGTCCACAATCCGGACAGTTACTGTGTAGTATAAAAAGAAAAAGATATAAATAGCAATCATGGAGCTGGAGGTGCTGGAGGAGGAGGTGTCTCACGACCTCTATCGTAGTCCTCAGTATATACTCTCGCAAGCCAGGCCACCTGAGTCTGAGTGGCTCGGAGACTAGCTGCCAGATCCACTACCCGCTGGTTTGTAGAGCACTGGGCATCTAGGAGCTCTCCTACTCTCCAATCAATCATGCACTGAGCCTCTCTAATCTCACGTAATAGCCCCATCATGTCATCTGGTGGTGGGCGTGAAGTGCCAGCTGAATGAGAAGCCCTAGAAGGCCCAGCTCCAGTAGAATGTTGTGGCAATGAAGGTGGGATGGCATCCACATCCATGTACATCCGATCATCATCCTCCACATCACCACCCTCATGTGCCTCTGTTGTTACCTTTACTGTTGCTGTTGTTGCCGCCTCTACATCTGCTACCACTACCCGAGTGAGAGGACGTCTCATAGCATTCCCTCTCATCATCATTGACCTGTATCTCTCGCATGCCCATCCTGCTAATGGCCTCCCAATCAAGGTTAGCTGAGAAGGTGTCCTCAATGATCCTCTCATCTACTAGGTCCACCTGTAGACGAGCGAGCAAGGTAGAGATCAGCCACCCATAGGGCAAGTTGCCTCTCGAGTCAGGCAATGTAGCTCGGTGCATAGTCCGAAGACAGACTGCCTAGTACAGATACAGTACAGCAGGTACTGAGTCAGCTGAGAGATCATCTCATAATGTCCACCCTGGGGAATCAGATTATGCTAGATAATCTTGCAGTAGACACGTGGCTCTGGACGGAGGTTGACTACTTTTACCTTCCAGCAGTCATCCCGAAGAATCTGACTATGATCTCTGCATGCATCTGTGTGGATAGAAACTGTGGCTCTCTGGGTGCACAGTAAACCAACTGCCCATGATTGGAGATAGCTAGGAGATCAGTCAACTCCTGACAGTTGAAAGAAATCGGAACCCCTTTCACCCAGCTGGTGATCCGAAGCTCTCTGCCCCTCTCTATATCTAGGTCACCCTCCACCTGAAGGTGATGGTAGAAATGCTTAACCAAGTCCAGGAGAGTGCAAGCCTCATATAGGATCACTGAAAGCCAGCCCATATCACCAAATGCCCTCTCCACATCAAACAGGGCCAAATGGGCTAGGTTCACACATCTACCCCCTTTAACCTTCTTTCAATCAAACCAAGGGTATCACACTTTTGCTTCCACAGACCTGAAGCAAAGTGCGTCATGAACTCGAGGAACCTTGGTGCGAACCATGATAGCTATAAGAAAAGAAAATAAGAAAAACAAGTTAGATAAATTTGAAACTTTGACAGCATAACGACGTAAAAAGAGAAAAAGCCTCACTTTTCACCCAAACATTAGGCAGGAGGACTTACATTGGTCCCAAACCACCCTGCAATGCATATCTAATCGGAAATTTTAACTAGGAAGGTCGAATTTGAAAAATTTTGACAATAAGGCAAAAATCCTAAAATTTAGGTCAAAAATAAGAATTTTCAAGTTTCTACCAAACTAACTGATGAAACTCAAATTTTCTTGAGGGCTTTCATCTATTGGGTGGCCAATAGCAAAAGCCCCCAATAAAAATCAAATTTTTACAGTCAGAAAATATTAATTAGAAGAAACCCTTACAAATGACAAAAACCCTATGTATGAAAGCTTAAAAATGAAAGAGAGTAGAGAACATACCTTATGGAACGGAATGTGGGTCATAGATTGAAGGAATAATCACCAAGTTTGTTGGGTCAACACTGTAGCAACTCACTAGAGGCGAGTTGAGTAGAGACCGTAGGAGGAAGAAGAAGAAATGAGAGGGAAACTCTAAAAAATAGGTTTTAAAAACTGATTTTGGATCATACGGTCGCACAATTTGACCAAAACCATCGACCGTATGATCGACCATAGGGTCTCAATAAGTTGCCAGGGATGTGATGGTCGCACCTAAGGTCGCACAACATGTGATCGTAGGCCATCGACCGTATGACCGACTGTTGTCTGCATTTTGATTCTATTTGAACTTTTGCCTATTGATTTTGTTTTTCTCTTGCCTTCCATTATGAAACTAACCCAATACTACCATCATATCTTGTCTCACATGTACAGCCTTTCCAAGTACCATTCAACCAAGAGTTTAAATGGCTAGACGCAGAGTAAGTAGAAGGAGACAAAATGCAAACCCATCTCCACCATCTATGGAGACTAATGACAATGAGGGTCAACAAGGACAGGAAGAAAATATTGGAACACAAAATGTTGCACCTCAGAATGTGCACACCCAAGCCAACCCAACCAACCTACCTGCACCACCTACAGATTTGGCTATTGCGGTAATAAATTTAATACAATAATTGCAGCAAATATAGCAAGTGTAAGCCAACATGCAAGCTGCTATGGGAATGAATTTCCCAGCCGCAAACACCACACCTCTACCTGCAGGCCAAGCTAGTACTACACCTGGTGGTAGCAACATAGTACCCCAAGCACCGCAAACACCAGCAGTACAAGGCCAAGTGCAAAACCCTGAAGTACCAGAAAGCGGGTATAACCAAGGAAATTATCAGTTTCAACTACCTATGTATGGAGTATATGCATAGTATCAGCTTGATCACTCCAGACTGATCGAGCATTTTCTAAAGTTGAAGCTGAAGGAGTTTACAGGCATGCCATCTAATCCGTTATGGCCAGCTCACTGGATCGATGAGATGGAAAGAAACCTTATGATGATGACTATAAATGAAGAAGATAAGGTATTATGTGCCACTTTTATACTGAAAGGTGATGCGCACCATTGGTTAAAATTTGCTCGGAGTTATCTATTGACAAAGCACGCCCAATTGACCTGGGTTATCAATAAAGAAGCTTACTTCGGGAAGTATTTTCCAAGGAGTTTCAGAGATCAAATGAAAAAGGAGTTTCTGAGTCTGTATCAGGGACTCACTGTAGACGCATATCAACAGCATGATGACGAACTATTTTTCTTTGCTCCCTCTAGCATGCAGGAGGAAAAATATCAAAATCTGAAGGTTCGTCATGGGACTTAGGGGAAGAATCCGTGAGCATGTATTGGGACTGAAAAAGAAGATTTACAATGAAGCTGTATAGATTACTCGAGTACTGAAATCGAGCCATAAGGAAAGTAATGATGGAGTTAAATGCTTTAACTATAATCAAGTAGGACATTATTCAAGAGAGTGTCCTAAGCCAAGGTAGCAGCTACAGCAAGGAAAGGTTTATACAATTACATCTGAGGCTGCCACATCGCCAGATGTGGTCACAGGTATGACTTGAATCTTTCATTTTGTACTACCTTGTGTAAGCATGTAGACTAAATTAAATTAAATCACAGGTATCGTACCTATTAATGGCTTACCCGCCAGAGTACTCTTTGACTCTGGAGATACTCATTCTTTTATATTTGTATCATCTGGAAAGAAGTTAAATCTACCCCTCAAACCTTTAGACTACACACTGCTTGTACGATCACCTATGAGATTAGAAGTGGAACTAGACAGATGTTATGGATGTCCAGTTCTTATCGACGAGAAGATTTTGGATGCAACCTTAATTCAACTCGAGATGGCAGACTTTGATGTTATCTTGGGAATAGATTGGTTAGCTCGGCACTCTGTAAACCTATTATGTGCAGAAAAGAAATTGACATTTAAAGACAATGAAGGAGCAGAGTTTAGTTTTGCGGGAACCAAACTTCCCCATAAACGAAAACTCATTCTCTCTGCATTGAAGGCTAGAAAATGCCTCGGGAAAGGAGGATTGGGTATCTAGTATCCGTGGTCGACCTCACTAAAGAAGCACCACAAATGGAGGATATTAAAGTTGTGCGTAAATTTTTAGATGTATTTCCTGAGGAACTACCAGGACTACCATCCGACCGAGCTACAGAGTTCGTTATAGATCTTATGCCCAGAGCCGCACTAATATCGAAAGCACCCTATCGAATGGCTCCTACTGAACTGAAGGACTTAAAGTGGATCCTAGCAAAATTGAATCCATTGTGAAATGAAAAGCACCTAAGAATGTTGTAGAAATCAGAAATTTCCTAGGTTTAGCTGGTTATTATCGACGATTCGTTGAAGATTACTTTAGGATCGCCATACCTCTCACCAGTTTGACAAATAAAGGAGAAAAGTTTGTTTGGACCGATAAATGTGAAGATTTTTTTTAAACATTTAAGGCTAGATTGATATCAGCTCCCATCTTGACTATTCCGATCCCAGGACAATCATTTACCTTGTACACTGATGCATCTGGGTTAGGTTTAGGATGTGTACTTATGCAAGGAGAACAAGTAGTTGCGTATGCCTCAAGACAACTGAAGACACATGAGAAGAACTATCCCACTCATGACTTGAAATTAGCAGCAGCAGTACATGTTGTTAAGATATGGAAACATTATTTGTATGGAGAGAAATTTCAGATTAAATCAGATCATAAGAGTCTCACTCATCTTTTTAATCAGAAGGAGTTGAATATGAGACAAAGAAGATGGCTAGAATTACTGAAGGATTATGATTGCGATATCCAGTATCATCCAGAAAAAACTAATGTAGTTGCTGACGCACTAAGCAGGAAAGCAATGACAGAATCCCAAGAAGAAGTTAGTGCAAATGTTGTGGCGTGTGTCACAGGGAGAGTATTTAATTATGATAAAGAGCAATTCGTGATTGATATTCTGAATGAATTAACTGACCAAGGGTTTATTCATCTATTCTTAAACATGTTTGCTACATTGAAGATTGTACCTGACCTATTAGACGAAGTGAAAGCCGCTATTTAATCAAAACCTTATTTGAGAACGGTATAAGAAGACCTCAAAAAAGGTAGGACTACTCTTGAGTTCACCTTAGATGTTGTAAAGGTACTAAAATACAAAGGAAGGGTATGTGTTCCTAAAAATGAAGACTTGGATATTAGACACAGACTAATGAAGGAAGCCCATGCCACCGCTTATTCGGTACATCCTGAAAGTACGAAGATGTATCATGATCTGAAGAAACTAAATTGGTGGAGAGGAATGAAAGCAGATGTAACTAAATCTGTCTCAATGCTTGAATTGTCAGCAAGTAAAGGTTGAAAGGAAAAGACCTATAGGATTGTTGCAGCCACTACCAGAACCAGCATGGAAATGGGACTGCATCACTATGGACTTCGTCATCGGGTTACCATTGACTCCCCGAGTAGTTGACACGGTCTGGGTGATTGTGGATCGTTTGACCAAGACAGCTTGTTTCATAGCTATACGACCTCAGTATACCCTAGAGAGGTTAGCTAAGCTTTATGTAGATATATTGTCTGATTACATGGTGTACCTAAAAGCATTGTGTCCGACAGAGATCCACGCTTTACCTCAAAGTTTTGGGACGGATTACAGAAGGCTTTAGGTACAACATTAAAGTTTAGTACTGCATTCCATCCTCAGACAAATGGACAGTCGGAGCGTACTATTCTGATTTTAGAAGACATGCTTCGAGCTTGTGTCATTGATTTCGAAGGATCATGGGATGAGAAATTACCATTGATAGAGTTCGCTTATAACAACAGCTATGAAGCTACTATACAGATGTCACCCTATGAAGCATTGTTTGGTAGGAAATGTCGAACTCCTTTGTTTTGGAATGAAGTTGGAGAACGGAGTATTGTTGGACCAGAGTTTGTTGAAGAGATTTGTCGAGTAGTCAACATTATCAAGGAAAGAGTCTGAATAGCTCAGAACCATAAGAAGCAAAATGCAAATAATCGACGCAGAGATCTCGAATTCACCATAGGTGATAAGGTATATTTTAAAATATCTCCTATGTATGGTTTGTAATGGTTTGGACAGAAGATAAAGCTGTGTCCCAAATATATTGGACCTTAAGAAGTTATAGAAAGATGTAGAAAAGTGGCATATCAGTTAGCACTACCACCATCCATGTCAAGTGTGCATGATGTATTTCATATCTCATTACTGAAGAAGTACGTCAGAGATCTAACACACGTGTTAACAACGGATCCACTGGATTTGACTGAAGATTTGACTTTCGAAGTAGTACCTTTTAAGATCACAAGTCGGAAGGTTCAACGTCTTCACAACCATGACATTTACTACGTTAAGGTTACTTGGAGAAACCAAAATGTAGAAGAAGTTACATGGGAAGAAGAGAACACTATATGGAAGCAATATCCTCACCTATTCGAATCGGAAGGTATGTGTAAATTTCGAAGATGAAATTTATATAAGAGGGGGGAGTTGTATGACCCGTACTCCACTAACCTAGTTTAACCGTGTCATTTCAGGTCTTTCCATCATTCTTGGACCAAGTGGACCGAGCGTGTGAAGATAGATCACAAACCAGGTATGAGAATTGAGTTAAAAACACTAAAAACATACATAAGGTCACATGCCTGGATAGGTATGGTCGACCATAAGGAAGGGAAGCAATAAAAATATCAAATCCAGAACCCCATGGTCGAAGATTTCAACCTTACGGTCGACGATTTATGCCACCATATGATCGACCGTGAGAACCCATATTAGACTCCGAGTTTTGGAAACATTCCTAAACTAAGGGATTGCATTCCAAATTGAAAGAGGACTTTATATGGAGAGTTTTTCTCTATATAAAGGACGTCCCTCAGCCCTTTTTCACTCTTTTAGAACATTAGTAAACCCTAGAGAAAGAGAAGGAAGAGAGGAAGAGAAGGAGAAGAAGAAAAAGCTAAGGAGAAGAGTTTGCTGAGAAGGGATTGACTATCTATCACAGGCAAAGGTATAAAACGAATCTCTGGAGATGTAAACTCTAAGGAATAAGACTTCTATGGAGGATAGGCCATGTCAACCTATTATGATCTATGTGAGTTCCTTGATAAAATCCCAAGGAGAACCTTGAAGAGTGAATTTGATGATTAGGGTTGATAAGAAATTACTAATGATGCCCATAGGATGACCTTAGGATAAACCCCATTGAAGAACAGAAGAATTGACCCAGGAAGAACTCAAATTTCATTTAGACTATGACCAAAAATCTCAAGGTCACAGCTACATTTGACCATAGCATGACCAGTATGACCAGAGGATCAACCATAGGCATTCGGGAAGATTTTACAAATCATATGGTCACAGCAGCTACGGTGGCACCATATGCGACCGTAGGGTATCGACCGTAGATAATAAGGTCGATACAGCATGAGACCATAGGACCAATCAGGCACCTATCAGCGCTCTGTTTTGATTTTCGACTACTATAACATGTCACATATGAACCCTAAATTAAATTCATAGAACTTTTAGTTTGTTAAATCAATTCAAAGAGAATTTCAAGGCTTGGAAGGACATCGAGAATTGCTAATAGGTGAGGGAAGAAGACCTAAACTAATTGGATAATAACAAATTGTAAGACCCGCACGCCACGAACTTGGTCTAACCTTACATTTCGTGTCATGAACCATCTACATATCATGGTCGAGCCAAGTGAACCAAGTGTATAAAGAAACCCAAGACCCAATATGAAAATTTACCCAAAAATAGTCAAAATGAGGGTAGGGTCGCATGTCTTAACAGACAGGTCCGACCCCCTCATCAACCCTCTCAACCAACCCTCAACCACGGGTAGCACGGGGGTCGACCCCCTCATCGACCCTCTTATCGACCCTCAGTAATTGGGAAAAAACAGCACGAACCAAAAATTAGAAAACCTTCCTAATTTCAATTGGAACCTTTCCTAAACTCAATGGGACATATTTTGGGAGGTTTCACTCTATAAATAGGACGTCCCTAAGCCTCTTTCACTCCTTTTACAACCCTAATTGGATTGAAAGAAAGAGAAGAGAAGGAAGAGAAGGAGAAGAGAAGGAAAGTGGAGAAGAAGACCAAGGAGAAGGGATTCAGAGGAAGAAGCATACTTCTCAGGTATGGATACTATCTCCATGAATTTCTTAAGACCTTAGAGTAGATAATGAAGAGGGGATTATCTAGGAGGAACCCAAATCATCCATCCATGGTTTCATTTCAATGAAAACCATGGAGGAGATCATTAAAACCATGTAGGTGAATAAAGTAAAGTTCTAAACCATAGAACATGTATAGAATGGATTATGGAAGTAAGCCATAGGACCCAACCATGAAAGAGAGAATGAAATCTGATATTTTTTACTCCAACCATAGGGGTCGCACCTAGGGTCGATGGCAGATCCGACCCTAGCATCGACCCCCAGTGTTCGAGAAATCCAGAAAAGAGGTGGTCACACCTAGGGTCGATAGACCCATCGACCCTAGCATCGACCCTACAGTTAACAGTAAGTTAGAAAAATTGGAATAAAATCTAATTAAATTCTATCAACTTTGTTAGGTCTTCTAGCAATATATTAACAATATAAAGGTGATTCTTAAAGCTTGAAAGAGGATCTACTAGCAAGCTAAGGTGAGGAAACAAGACCTACATTAACTAAATAATAATAAACTACTTTTATTTTCTTGATTCCAATGCCATGCTTGATTCTATGCGAATATGCTTGTAATGTGCATTCAACATGTCATCCAATATTTCTGCTATTATTGTTCATGCATATTTAATTTTGTTCACTTATAACATGATGATGATGATTGATGCTAGGAATAGGCATGTGAATGTTTGTGTGTGGTTAGTGTGCTTGATGCGAGTAGGGAATCAGGGAAGGTGTTATGCGGTGTTTGATCCGGGCACTTTAGCTCTATCTCTAACTCAAGTCTTGTGCATTAGCATAGTCGTATCGCCGTTACCTTAGCAGAACTATTGCGACGTAGGGCATCAAGGAGGGTCTCGGTCCTTGAGTCCTATACTCTACCGAGGGGCCTTAGTTCTATCTCTACGGGTGCTCTGAGGGATGCTGGGGTGAGGCCTTGGATACATTGGTTGACATTAGGATTGGTTAGTAGCGAGCCCCGTTTGCAACCCTAGCCATCAGGGGTTAATTTGTTGGTATGGAGTTATGCATCGATAAACGTGACCTTTGTTGTACAATGTTCATTGTGGGTGTTGTGGGCGACGGTGAGAGTCATCGAGCGTATCCACACTCTCGTGCATAGAGGTGCAGTGGCCACCTATCCTTTCTATAGCACAGTGCAAACGTAAAACCAGACCAAAGATATGAATTGAATCGCATGCATATGTATTATTGCATTGTTTTGTTTACTCACTGAGCTCAAGTTGGAGAGCTGACCCTCGTGCGCATAAATCTTTTAGTTTCTGATGTTGTAGGTATTATGATTGAAGATTATGTCAACACGCCATGATGAGCAAGCTGTGGAGGAGGAACATGATTCTTTAAGCGAGCGTTTCAACGATGGATACGTTTAGTGTTTAGTTTTCGTATTTGAATATTGTAATATGTATTAAGTTATGTTTTGGTTACTTGGAAATAAATGGAATATTAATTATTTATCATGAATAGATCTCAGTTCATTATCTGTAAGCCTTCCGCTATTTACTTTATTACCTCTGATTATTGTGGAATGTGTTTGGTTTATCATATGTGGGATAGCCTGAGTGAGATCCTGGTTGAACCGTTGGTTTATTGACGGTTCATCACATCATTCTAGTTAGTCCAGAATTGGGGTGTGACACAAACTGTTTATTTTTATTGAGTCTAATGCAATGATTGATTCTATGCTTGTATACTTGTAATGTACATCTCACATGTCATCCAATATTCCTGCTATTACTGTTCTTGCATATTTAATTCTGTTTATTCATAACATGATGATGATGATGATGCGAGGAATAGGCATGTGAATGTATGTGTGTGGTTGGTGTATTGGATGCGAGTCGAGCATCAGGGGGAGGACGTGGCATGGTGGTCTTCGACCTCGTCACTAGACTCTAGCTCTATCTCTACTCTAGTCATGCCCACTAACATCGTCGTATCGCCATTGCCTTAGCAGAACATTTACGTCGTAGGGCATCAGGAGAGGTGGTCTCGGACCATGTGGTCTCTAACTCTACCAGGGAGCCTTAGCTCTATCTCTATGGATGTATTGAGGGATGCTAGGGTGAGGCCTTGGATACACTGTTTGGTGTTAGGATTGGTTAGTTGCAAGCCTAGTTTGTAAGCCCTCGCCAATAGGGGCTTATGTGTTGGTATGGGTAGGGCATCAGGGGAAGTGTTTTCAGTGTTTGATCTGAACACTTTAGTTCTATCTCAAATCCATGATGGATGCATAAACGGCAATGGTGTTTGATCCATTGGGCGGATTCACACACTCATGTATAGAGGTGCGGCGGCCACCAAACCTTTCTATAGCACATTACAAACTTAAAAACCAGACCAAAGATATGAATTAAATGCATGCATATGGTTGTTGCATTATTTTGTTGGTCACTGAGCCTTGATGTATGCTCACCCTTTTGACGATGAATATTTTTAGTTGATGATGCAGGTCCTACTGTGTAAGAATATATGAATGCACCGACGTATGGACACATTGCTGCAATGGACGTGGAAGCTGAAGAAGATGCACATGATTCATCATGCGAGCGCAACCAATGTGTTTTTGCTTAAGTTTAGTTATAGTTTGAACATCGGATATGTATTTGATTATTTATTTTTATGTCTTGTGGTTTGGTGATAGTTGGATAAAATATTTATTTGTTACTGTTAGACCCTCAGTTACTTAACTGTAAGACTTCCGCTTATTTGTTTATTACCTCTTATTATTATTTATGTGGAATGTATGTGTTGTAATACCCGTATTGAACTAACCGATCTTACCACCTTGTACCAGGTCTACCTATCATGGTCGAGCCAAGTGGACCAAATGCGTGAAGAAACCCCAAGACCAGGTATGAAATTTAACTCAAAAATAGTCAAATATAAGTGTGTAGTCGCATCCCTAAACAGGTATGACCGACCCCACCTCAAAAGAGTCCAACCCATGACTTTTGGTCGTGGGGTCAGATGTTTTAAAAACATAGGGTCGACGGATTCTACGACCCTACATTCGACCCCACAAAAATAGACAAAAACCAAAATTAGGAAACCTTCCTAATTTGAAGGGGGGTCTTCCCTAAACTCATTGGGGCATATTATGGAGGGTTTTTCTCTATAAATAGGACATCCCTTAGCCTCTTTCACTCCTTTAGAACCCTAATTGAAAGTAAGAGAGAGAGAAGAGAAGGAAGAGAAGGAGAACTGAAGAAGAAGACCAAAGAAGAGGAAAGATCAGAGAAAACTCTAAATCTCAGCAAACCTAAGTAATGAACCTAATTTCCTATATGAATTAAGAGCCTAGAATAGTTCATAAAGAAGATAGGATCAGGAGAAACCCAAATCATCCATCCATGGACAAAATTCCAAGAGAATCCATGGAGGAAGTCATTGTGGACAATGTTGATGGTATATAAAATTATAGTTTTGAGCCATAGAACGATCATAGGAAGGACCATGATGGTAAGCCAAAGGATTCAAACATGAAGGAATGGACTTAAGAGTAAAAGGTCGACCATGAACATGTGTGGTCGCATGTAGGGTCGCATGGTATCCGACCCCACGAGACCCACATGTTCGACTACAGGCCCACGGGAAGTTCTAGGGAGGGTGTGGTCGCACGTTGGGTCAGAGTATGTCCGACCCCACCTGCGACCCTACACTATGTGGTCGTAGAAACTGAGAGCCCCGGTGCTACCCCACCTGCGACCCCTCAGCTTCTGTTAGTCTAAACGTATTGGAATTAATTTTAATTAAAATCTACCGACTTGTTAGATTTTTCTAGTGATTTAAAAGTGAATTATCGAGCTTGAACGAGGATCTACTAGCAATCAAAGGTGAGGGAACAAGACCTAAACTAGTTAGCTAATAATAAACTATTTTTGTTAATTGAGTCTAATGCCATGAATGATTCTGTGCTTGTATGCGTATATTGTGCATTTCACATGTCATCCAATATTCCTGCTATTAATGTTCATGCATATTTAATTTCGTTTATTTATAACATGATGATGCTATGAATAGGCATGTGAATGTTTGTGTGTGGTTAGTGTACTTGATGAGAGTAGGGTATCAAGGGAAGTGTGATGTGGTGCGGTCCTAAGCGCTTTAGCTCTATCTCTACTCAAGTCTTGTCTACTGACATCATCGTATCGCCATTACTTTAGCAGAACTATTACGTCATAGGGCATCAGGGGAGGTGGTCTCGGACCGTGTAGTCTCTGACTCTGCCTGAGGGCCTTAGCTCTATCTCTATGGACGTATTGAGGGTTGCTGGGGTGAGGCCTTGGATACACTATTTGACATTCAGATTGGTTAGTTGCAAGCCCAGTTTGCAAGCCCTCACCAATAGGGACTTACCTGTTGGAATGGGTAGGGCATCAGGGGAAGTGTGATGTGGTGCGGTCCTAAGCACTTTAGCTCTATCCCTATTCCATGGTGGGGTAGATGTGGACGACAATGGTGTTTGATCCATTGGGTGGGCTTGCACACCCATGTATAGAGGTGCGGCGGCCACCAAACCGTTCTATTACACATTGTAAACTTATGAACCAGACCAAAGATATGAATTGAATGCATGCATATGTTTGTTGCATTGTTTTGTTTGCTCACTGAGCCATGATGTGTGCTCACCCTTTCAACGTCGAATATTTTTAGTTGATGATGCAGGTATCACTGTAGAAGACTATATGAATGCTTCGATGTACGAACATGCTACGGTGATGGATGCAGAAGTTATGATTGAGTCACATGATTCGTCGTGTGAGAGTAACTCATGCGTCTTCGATTAGATTTTATTTAAATTATTCAGACGATGTAATTGATTAAATTATTTTATTTTATGTCTTAGTCTTTTGAAGATAATTGAATAATTTATTTATGTTACCACTGTTAGACTCTCAGTTCATTAGTATAAAAACTTCCGTAATTATTTATTTATTCTGATTATGGTTGTGGATGTGTATGGTTTAAGCAAACGAACACAGCCAATTTGAGATCCTGGTTGAAGCATTGGTTTATCGACAGTTCATTACACCATTCTGGTTGATGCAGAATTGGGGTGTGACAACTTGGTATCAGAGCTCTCAGGCCCTGTCTATTAAAACAGTATACTTCGACAAAAGTTCGTGAACTGAGTTAGGATAAAATTTAAAAGCTGTAATAGTAACACATATAAGCACCTGTGTTGTATGAGACAAAATTTAGAAAGAGAATAATGCACTATTAAGATGATAAACAAGTTTCATATACACATCGAATAAAAAGCAACGTATATACATATCCAAATCAGACTACAGTCCATAATCTGGACAGTTACTTTGTAGTACAAGGAAAAACAAAAAGAAAATGTGCATCATGGTGTTGGAGGTGCTAGAGGAGGTGGTGTCTCGCGATCTCTATCGTAATCCTCAGCATACACTCTACTCAGCTAGGCAACCTGAGTCTGGGTCACCTGGAGACTAGCTGTCAGGTCAGCCATCTATTGATTAGACACGTGTTGGGCATCTAGAAGCTCTCCTACTCTCCAATCAGTCACGCGCTGAGCCTCTCTAATCTCACGCATCAGCCCCATCACATCATCAGATGATGGGAGCAATGGACCAGCTGCATGTGAAGGAACCCGAGATGGGCCAGCCCTAGTAGAATGCGGTGCTGATGGAGGAGGTATGGAACCTACATCCATATAAATACGATCATCATCCTCAGCATCACCCCCATGGACACCTACTGCTACTGTTGCTGCTGCTACTGCCGCCTTGGCATTTACCATCTCTTCCCGGATACGGGGACGCACCAGAGCGATCCTCTCATCGTCACTGACCTGTGCATCTCGCATCCCTATCCTGCAGATGGCCTCCCAGTCTAGGTTAGAAGAGAAAGTATCCTCATGAATCCTCTCATCCAATAAGTCGACGTGTAGGCGTGTGAGCAAAGTAGTGATCAGATGTTGTAGGACATGTTGCCTATCTGACCAGGCAGCATAGCACGGATCATCGTCATGATGATAATATAAGGAAGGCAAATAGGCTGCCTAGTGCAAATGCAGTACAAGACATACTGGGTCAACTGAGAAATCCTATCATAATGGCCACTCTAGGGAATAAGGTTGTGCTGAATGATTTTACAGTACACCCGAGGCTCTGGCCGTAGGTTGATTGCCTTCATCTCCCAGCGATCACCTCTAAGAAGTTGGCTATAAATCTCAGCATGCATCATCAAGGATAGGAATTTGGGTGTCACACTCCAATTCCGATCCAACCAGAATGGTGTGAGTGAACCGTCATTGAACCAACGGTTCACACTAGGATCTCGAGTAGACCGTGTCCTCTCATACAAACCATTGCACATAACCACAATCAGAATATAAATACCCAGCACAGCCGTCTACTGCATAGAGATAGAGCTAGAGCGTGCAGGCCGGGCTGGAGACCACAATACCTCACCTCCCCCTGATACCCTATCTGCAACTAACACACTAGGATAGAACAATACACAGGTAGACCTTATCCCAACATAACTCCCTACGGCATAGAGATAGAGCTAAAGCATCGTGGACAAGCCAGCGTTGACCTCGAAGACCACAATGCCACATAACCATGGCCAAGCCAGCATCAACACCGAAGACCACCGTACCATGACCTTCCCCTGATGCCCCACCCGTACCAAGCATGTTAAGACAGAATACTACAAAAGTTACCAGTGTGAGGAATGATCCCAGGCCCATGCCCCACTCCACACACTAACAAAAACAATCACATGCTTGACAATCACATCCTATCAATGCATGAACAATAATAATAACTGAAAGTAAAGGATGGCATGTGAATATGAACAAACTTCACATCATATATATTCAGTGTTAATAACAAAGATTTACTGTCCATTAATTATTAGGTTTAGGTCAGATTCCCATACCTGACGCTCGTTTGTTAGCTTGCTCCACGTCGCAAGATCCAAACGGAAAGTCACAAAGTCCTACAATATTATTAGGGTTTCATTAGAATATTTTTCTTAGGGTTTCATGTTGGTCGGAAACCAACAAAGTTACAAAACACCCTTACAGAGCTGACCGGTGGCATGTACCGGTCGCAGCTCTAAGGGGAAGACTGGCGACTGGTATGGTCAGTCGGTCCCCACAGACCAGCCCCCTAAAAGATACCGGTGGCAACATACCGGCTGCACTATGTGCAACCGGTATAGTCGACCGGTATGTCTCCGAAAGACCATACATGGGTTTTTCAACTGCCGCCGATCATCCTCCATGGATTTCCAGGGTTTCTCCTATCCATTCAAAGTCTGAGCTTGGAGTTAGAGTTATCTCCAACTCATTCAAGTCTAGTTTCGATGAATATCATCTCGGAACTTTAATCTAGGGTTTGACGGCAACCTAGGGTTTAATATCCAATTTAGGGTTTTAGATCAATACCTACTTTGCATGGTATTGATCCACCCATACAACTATCCTAGAGTCATAGAGTAAGAAAAATAGTTAAAACACTTATCGTCGACTGGCGTAAAGTGAGCGTCGTCGAACGGTAGTGGCGGCACCTCCTTCTTCTTCCTAGCTCCTTCTCCTTTCCTTCCTCCTTATCTTCTCTAGGGTTTGTGAGAGACAATGGAAAGGATTTGAGGAGGTTTAAGGGTATTTATATAGGCTAGAATTAGGGTGTAGTAACCCTATTAGGATTAGGAAGGTTCAGGCATTAGGGTTTAGGAAAGTGGGACCCACAGAGATCAATTTCTGGATCTCCGTAGTCAGCTGCGCAGAGCTGACCGGTCGACCGGTACTAAGACCGGTACCATCGACCGGTCAACATAAAATCATGTTGATTTGATCATCTTTGGTCCGATTTCGTACCTGTTTGTCATCCGCTCATCCCGTCTGGCCCGGTGATCATCGAAAGACCTGCTACGACACAAAACCAAGGTTTAGACCGGGTTTACAGAGTGCGGGTCTTACAACTCCCCCACCCTTAAAAGAAATTTTATCCTCGAAATTTGCATGTAGGTCTCACAATTCCCCCACCCTTAAAAGAAATTTTGGCCCCGAAATTTAAACGTACCTTGATCATCGAAAAGGTTAGGATACTCCTTCCTCATCGCGCTCTCCTCTTCCCAAGTAATTTCTTCGACATTTTGGCTTCTCCAATGCACCTTCACATAATGAATATCCTTGGTTCGAAGTTGTTGTACCTTTCGACTTGAGAGCATCACAGGAACCACTTCAAATGTTAAGTCTTCTGTCAAGTCTGGGGGGTCTGCTGTCAAGATGTGCGATGGATCTCTGACATACTTTTTCAATAATGATACATGGAACACATCATGGACACTTGACATAGATGGTGGTAGAGCCAATTGATATGCTACGTTACCACGTCTAGCCAATATCTCGTATGGTCCCACATACCTGGGGCATAGCTTCCCCTTCTTACCAAACCTTTTCAGACCTCGCACCGGTGATATCTTCAAGAATACTTTGTCACCCACTGCAAACTCCAGATCTCGACGTCGATTATCCTTATAGTGCTTCTGTCGAACTTGGGCTGTCTTTACTCTTTCTTTGATCTGATCAATCACTCAACAAGTTTCTTCAACAAACTCTGGTCCTACAATTCTTCTTTCTCCCACCTCGTTCCATAACAGAGGTGTACGACACTTATTCTCATAGAGTGCTTCATATGGGGCCATCTGAATTGTAGCCTGATAGCTATTGTTATAAGCAAACTCGATAAGTGATAGTTTCTCATCCCAAGCTCTCTTGAAGTCTAATGCACAAGCTCGGAGCATGTCTTCTAAAATTTGAATAGTTCATTCTGACTGTCCATCCATCTGAGGATGAAAAGTTGTACTGAACTTCAACTTTGTTCCCATAGCTTTCTGTAATCCTTTCCAGAACTTTGATGTAAAACGAGGATCTCTGTCAGATACTATATTCTCTGGGACGCCATGAAGTCTGACTATATTATCAACATATAACTTGGCCAGTTTCTCCATGGTATACTGAGGTCTGACCGCAATAAATCGAGTTGTCTTGGTGAGTTGGTCGACTATAACCCAAACTGCATCCACTGACCTTGGTGTCAAAGGTAGGCCAGCGACGAAATCCATGGTGATACAATCCCACTTCCATGCAGGTTCTGATAGTGGCTGTAGTAAACCTGCGGGTCTCTGCCTTTCTGCTTTAACTTGTTGACAATTTAGACATTAGAACACGAAACGAGCTATATCTTCTTACATACCCCTCCACCAATATAGTATTCTTAAATCATGGTACATTTTGGTACTTCCTGGATGTACCGAATATGGAGTGTAATGAGCTTCAGTCATTACTCGATCTCTGATATTGCAGTCTTCACTCTCAGGTATACATAACCGTCTATGATACCTGAGTACCTTGTCTGAATCCAAGGTAAATTTAGGGTTGCTCGTACCCTTCTCTAAGTCTTCTTGCACTGTCTTGAGATGTGGATCATGTAGGATTGCTACCTTGACTTCATCAACTAGATCTGTTGAGATCTTTAAAGCTGCAAACATCATGGTGAACTTATGAATTAAACCTTGCTCAACTGGATCTTCTGCAGTCTCTATTATGTTTCTTCATCATTTTCCATTGAACTTGAGGCTGTAGCACACAATGCAGCATTTATACTTAGCCCGGCCTCAGGTTTCGATGCCCACTTTTTGCTTAAGGCATCAGCCATAACATTTGCTTTGCCCGGATGGTACTAGATGTCACAATCATAATCTTTCAACAATTCTAGCCATCTCCTCTATCTCATATTCAGATCCTTCTGAGTGAAAAGATAAGTCAAGCTCTTGTGGTCTGACTTAATCTGAAACTTCTCACCGTACAAGTAGTGTCTCCAAGTCTTGATTGCATGTATAACCGCTGCTAACTACAAATCATGCGTAGGATAGTTCTTCTCATGCTCCTTTAACTGTCTTGATGCGTAATCAATCACCTGTTCTCCTTGCATCAATACATACCCGATACCCAACCCTGAAGCATTCGTATATAAAGTAAACGGTACGCTTGGTTCTGGGATGGTCAAGATAGGTGCAGAGACCAGTCTTGACTTCAAAGTCTGAAAGCACTTCTCGCACTCATCTGTCCATATGAATTTCTCCCCCTTCTTGGTCAATCTGGTGAGTGGAACAGCGATCCTGGAGTAATCTTCCACGAATCTTCTATAATAACCAGCCAATCCAAGGAAACTACGAATCTCCGCAACAGATTTTGGTGCTTCCCATCCTACTATAGCAGCTATCTTACTTGGATCAACCTTGATACCGTCTTCAGATACTACATGGCCCAAGAAAGCCACTTCCTTCAGCCAAAACTCGCACTTCTTAAACTTAGCATAAAGCTTCTCCCGTCTTAGCCGTTATAGGGCTGCCCTCAAATGTGTTGTATGAGCCTCCATGTCCTTTGAGTAGACCAATATGTCATCGATGAATACGATGACCGAAGTATCCAACATATCATGAAACACTCGATTCATCAGTTCCATGAACGACGCTGGGGCGTTGGTCAACCCGAATGACATGACTAGAAACTCGTAATGCCCATACCTCGTCCTGAAAGCAGTCTTCGGAATATCTCCGGCCTTGATCTTCAATTGGTGATACCCCGATCGGAGATCAATCTTCGAGAAAACCTTTGCACCCTGCAATTGATCGAACAGATCATCGATTCTAGGCAAAGGATACCGATTCTTGATCGTCAACTTATTCAGTTCACGGTAGTCAATGCATAGTCTTACACTTCCGTCTTTCTTCTTGACAAATAATACAGGTGCTACCCAAGGTGATATGCTAGGTCGTATGAAACCCATATCCAACAATTCTTGTAACTGGGTCTTCAACTCCATTAACTTGGTAGGAACCATCCTGTATGGTGCTTTAGACACTGGTGCCGAACCTGGCATAAGGTCTATCACAAACTCTGTAGCCCTGTCCGATGGTAGACCTGGATGCTCCTCTGGAAATACATCTGGGAACTCTCGAACCACATCTATATCTTCCATCCTGTTTGACTCTGCCGTGATGTCGACTACAGATACTAGATACCCCACTCCCCCTTTCTCTAAGCATCGCTTAGCTTTTAGGGCGGAGAGGATCAGCTTTCGCTTCCTAGGTAGCTTGATCCCAGTGAAGCTACACTCCTTTCCCATTTTGTCTGTAAGAACAAGCTTCCTCTCACCACGTTATAGGATAGCTGAATGATGGCCTAGCCAATCCATTCCCAAGATGACATCAAAGTCTGCCATCTCGAGTAGTACCAGACTTGCTTCTAAGTCTCGACCCTCAATACATACTGTACATGGTCCATAATATTCAGTCAAAGCCACTTCGACTCCTAGCAGAGAGCGAACTATCAAGCTTGGGTTCAAGTGCTTGATTGGTAACTCCATTCGCTTTCCAAAGGAAATAGAAACAAAGGAGTGCGTGGCTCCAGCGTCAAAGAGTACTCTGGCAGGTATACCAACTACATTTACAATTCTTGAAATTTTTATTGTCCCTTAGTTCTACATGCGCATACACACAATGAAAATAGTAAGCCAAATAGTAAGGGATAGAGTCATACCAGTGACCACATCGGGTGATGCGGCTGCCTCTTCGGTAGTGACCGCATATACTTTTCCTTGCTGGGGAGGTTGCTTCCTAGGTAGAGTGCAGGTCTTTGCAATATGACCCACTTGCTGACAGTGAAACATTTAATGTTCGGGTTGTGTCCAGCGAACTGTGGCACAGGTGGTGCCGTATTGTTCCTTGCAGGCACTGTAGCGGTCTGAGCCCTGTATGGGCGAAAAGGTCTATTGTTACCGCCACCCGAACTCTCAATAGCGGGTCTCTTCACTCCTCTGTTCTATGCAAAGAAGCTGTCCCTCTGACAAGATTCTATCACTCTCGCAACCTGCACAGCCTCATTGTAAATTTTCTTGTCCAGACCCAATATATGCTCTCTGATGCCTCCACGTTGTCCCATGGTGAACCTACGTGTCTTGGTCTCTTCCTCTTGCATACTTGCCGGTGCGAAGAAAAATAACTCCTCGTACCTCTGTTGGTAAGCATCCACAGTCGACTGAGACTGTTGTAGATTGAGGAACTCCCTCTCCATCTGATCCCTGAAACTCTTCGGGAACTATTTATCGAAGAAGGCAACTTTCAATGCTTCCCAATCCACCTGTGTATGCTTCATCTCCAGATATGCCCGTGTAGAATTCCACCAAGCATTCGCATCTTCCTTCAGCATATGAGTGGCAAACAGGACCTTTTCATCCACTGTACAAGTCATCAGTCGAAAATTCTTCTCCATTTCTGTAACCCACTGTGCTGGCCACAATGGTTTTCCTATCTTACCTGTGAATGAAGAAGGCTTCAGCTTTAGGAATCTGTCCACCGTCCGACTCAGATCGTGCTGTCCCTGTGTATTCATTCCATACCATGGTGGTGGATACGGATATGCTCCCGGATAAGCAGAAGATGACGGAAACTGGTGCGGTGGTGGTACATTCTGGGGTTGGCCCATCGGCCCTGGACTACCATGCGTCGGCTGTGTAGTATTATTCCCTCTAGACTCGGGCGTACCTCCAGTGGGAGCAGAACCCGGTGGCCTGAACATCTTTAAGATCTCGCTCAGGAATTCTTTCTGCTGAGCTTGCATTTAATAGACCAGGTTTGTAACAATGGTCTCAGAATTCCTATGAGGTGGGCCAGGCAAATTTGTCGGTACTCTTGGAACCTGTTCTTCCTCAACTTCCGGGCTTAGCTCTCTAACATGGCCTGGTTCAACCTGTTCTTCTTCCTCGAGGCGCATCCTAGCCTGGTGACGCTTTCGACCCCTACGACCGTTTCCGCCCACCATCTCAGACTATTCTGTTTGGAACTAAGAAGAAGACATAACACATGAGAATGAAGACAATAGTAGTGGTGTTAGTCTTAAACAATGTAAGGCAAAACAGTCGAAAGGTAGAATTTAAATATACAAAAAATTTTCAAATTTTTCATGATTTTCTTTCTGGCTGTTTTATAGCTGACCGGTCGCAACATACCGGTCGCTACTCTGTAGAAAGTGGTGCGACCGGTATAGTCGACCGGTCAGAATGAAAATTCTGACCGAGACATAGCGGTCGCAGCCCTGTAGGGGTACCGGTCGACCGGTATAGTCGACCGGTATGCCCAGAAAGGGCTTTAAAATCGCGAAAAGTGAGATTTTTCTCACTTTTCTTTCTCTTTTCTCTCAGGTGGCAATTTCTCTCTGCCATCCCGAGTTGCTATAGTCTGGCCGATGACCTTAGAAGCCAATTTCTTCCGATTAAAGCTTAGTACATCATCTCCAGGTAGGTCTCTTTCCTCTCTTTTAAGTTTTTATAACTTTTCCATATCGTCTTTATGTAGAATTCTAGGTTTTTCTTTGATTGAGAAATTCCAACCGTAGGAACTCTTTTCCTTCGGCTTAGAAAGGGTTTAGGGACCCCTAAGAGCAAAAGCCCTCAACCAATTTGAGGTTTCACCGAACGGTTTTTGGAAAAATCGAATTTTTACAATTTTTTACCTAGGTTTTCAAAAATTTCAAAATTTCATGATTTTTCTTAAATTTCTGAAATTTCTTATTGTAATTGCCTATGATTGATTTGTTGAAGAGTGTGGGGGTTACGTAAGTCCTCCTCCCCAAGTTTTTGGGTGAGTTTGAGGCTTTTTCCCAAATTACTGTCGTTATGCTGCCGAAATTTTGACAAAATCTAACATTTTTCTTCTTATTTTCTTTTGTTTTGCAGTTTAAATGGCTCCACGACGTGCTCTTGGCAAACGTCATCATGGCTCGAGCGTGCGCGCTTCTCAGCCACCAGCTCCACAACTCGACGAGCATTGATTCTGTTCCTTGGAGGCACAAGCTCGTTTCCCCTGGTTTGATGGCAAAAACATCGAATCTGGGCGGCGAGTTAACTTGGATCAGTTGGACAGGTTCGATGTGCGAGCAGCTTTTGATGTGCTAGGGTGGGTGCCTGTAATCTCCTACACAGATACCACTCGTCCCAACCTGGTTAAGCATTTTTATGCTAACCTGGAGCTTCATGGGGATGTCAACGATCCCAATCAGGGTAGGGACATGTGCATCACCAGCTACATCAAGGGCGTCCATATTTCCTTCAACACTCATCAGTTGGTCGATCTGCTAGGGGTTCCAAATGATGAAGATCTATTGTATTGCCCTCCAAAAGTGAAGGGTTATCTTAGCGAGGATTTACGCCGAGAGATAACGGAGTAGATCCTAAATCCTGGGGCTCCTATGAGGGCGGCTAGTCTGAAGCCCCTAGCTCGAGTCTATAGCCGCATCATCCAGCACGACATTGTGCCCCAGAGCGGCCACTACAGTGAGTTATCTCAGCTCACTCAGTATATCACCTACTGCATCTGCACCGGGGAGCGGGTCTCTCTCCCTTACCTCATCATCTCGACCATGCATCAGGCGACCTTGGCCGATCAGGCTAGTAACCTTCCATACGGTCGTCTCATCACCTTCCTTTTACGTCGCCTAGGTGTGAGCGTGAGAGGTGAGGTGACTGTTTAGGATACCATGACATCCGACATTGACTGGGATGCCATTCAGAGGATGCAGATGGTCAATCTTCCCGTTAACGACGACGAGTTGGAGGCTCGCCCTCGCCCACTCGGGAGGGTAGCAGCCGCAGCAGCAGCCAATGCGGCCTACGCAGCAGAGGCCGAGCGTGATGATGATGAGGATAGGGCAGAGGATGTACCAGTGCCAGGTCCACAGCCTACACCTGCAGCCCCACCATCTACATCTACAGCTGGACCATCTCATCCCCCTCCAAACCCGGTATTGTGCATGTTCACAAAGATCCGGGACACCCAGAGGGTCATCCTAGAGTCTCAGCGAGAGATGGGTCAGGAGTTGGGACGTCTGACTCGTAGCCTATGGGTGACTCAGGACCAGGTGCACTAGCTTAGGGTCGCATACGAGCGAGACTATGACATAGCGGACCCTATTCCTCCTAGGCCTCCTTCCCCATGATTGTCCCTTTTTATTTTCTTCTGTTTTGACTGTTTATATAACAGGGTAACTGTCTGGTTTGTGGACCGTACCCTGTAGCACTATTTTATCTGATACTTCCTTTTTCCTGTTTAAATGAAAGTTTTCATGGTTCACCTAACTAGTGCATGGGTATCATTAAAATTCCATATTTAATACAGTATTTTATGCTCTTTCTTAATCAGTCTCAGGTATCAAACAATGCTTAGGGTGTGTCTGTAATAAAATTTTTAAATTTTTCCTAACTCAGTTCATCGACTTAGTTAAGTGAAATATGGTCTGTGGACATAGCCCGAAAGTTCTGATACCAAGTTGTCACACCCCAATTCTGATCCAACCAGAATGGTGTGAGTGAACCATCACTGAACCAACTGTTCACACCAGGATCTCGAGTAGACCGTGTCCTCTCATACAAACCATTGCACATAACCACAATCAAAATATAAATAATACAGCGGAAGTCTTTAAATAAATGAACTGAGAATCTATCGATAAATTTAAATAAAATATCCAATTATTCAAATTCAAACATATAATATAATATCCTTACATCCATTTAGTCCAACTGAAAATAACTGAAAATAAATAAATAAAATCAATCAAAGGTACACACAGAAAGGGCACTCGCATGAAGCGTCATGCTCGTCCTCTCCTGCCTGTACATCCAACGCAGCAACACCACCATACGTCGGAGCGCTCATATAGTTGTCCACCGTATAACCTGCATCAATATCTAAAAACATGTATATATACAAAGGGTGAGCTCACAACTTAGCTCAGTAAGACAATCAGATAGTTTCACAATATTATGCATGAGTAACAATCATTTTATGTTGTGGTCTGGTTTAAGTATGCAATGTGCTATAGAAAGGTTTGGTGGCCACCGCACCTCTATACACTAGTGTATGACACCGCATGGAATCACACCACCACCGGCCCACATGTACCCATCATGGAATAGAGATAGAGCTAAGATATCCCCGTACCTCCCCAGATGCTCTACCCGTACCAGTACCTAAGCCTCTACTGGTTAGGACTCGTAAACTGGGCTCACAACTAACCAATCCTATGTCATCAATGTACGCTCTATCCCAGCACAGCCGTCTACGGCATAGAGATAGAGCTAAAGCTTGCAGGCCGGGTTGGAGACCACAATACCTCACCTCCCCCTGATACCCTATCCGTAACTAACACACTAGGATAGAACAATACGCAGGTAGACCCTATCCCAACATAACTCCCTACGGCGTAGAGATAGAGCTAAAGCATCGTGGACAAGCCAGCATCGACCTCGGAGACCACAATGCCACATAACCATGGCCAGGCCAGCATCAACATCGGAGACCACCGTACCACGACCTTCCCCTGATGCCCCACCCGTACCAAGCATGTTAAGATAGAATACTACAAAAGGTGCCAGTGTGAGGAATGATCCCAGGCCCATGCCCCACTCCACACACTAACGAAAGCAATCACATTCTTAACAATCACATCCTATCAATGCATGAACAATAATAATAACTGAATGTAAAGGATGGCATGTGAATATGCACAAACATCACATCATATATATTCAGTGTTAATAACAAAGATTTACTGTCCATTAATTATTAGGTTTAGGTCAGATTCCCTTACCTGACGCTCGTTTGTTAGCTTACTCCACGTCGCAAGATCCAAACGGAAAGTCACAAAGTCCTACAATATTATTAGGTTTTCATTAGAATATTTTTCTTAGGGTTTCATGTTGGTCGGAAACCAACAAAGTTACAAAATACCCTCACAGAGCTGACCGGTGGCATGTACCAGTCGCAGCTCTGAGGGGAAGACTGGTGATTGGTATGGTCAGCCGGTCCCCACAGACCAGCCCCCTGAAAGACACCGGTGGCAACATACCAACCGCACTGTGTGCAACCGGTATAGTCGACCGGTATGTCTCCGAAAGACCATACATGGGTTTTTCGATTGCCGCCGATCATCCTCCATGGATTTCCATGGTTTCTCTTATCCATTCAAAGTCTGAGCTTGGAGTTAGAGTTATCTCCAACTCATTCAAGTCTAGTTTCGATGAATATCATCTCGGAACTCGAATCTAGGGTTTGACGGCAACCTAGGGTTTAATATCCAATTTAGGGTTTTAGATCAATACCTACTTTGCATGGTATTGATCCACCCATACAACTATCCTAGAGTCATAGAGTAAGAAAAATAGTTAAAACACTTACCGTCGACTAGCGTAAAGTTTGCGTCGTCGAACGGTAGTGGCGGCACCTCCTTCTTCTTACTGGCTCCTTCTCCTTTCCAACCTCCTTCTCTTCTCTAGGGTTTGTGAAAGACAATGGAAAGGATTTGAGGAGGTTTAAGGGTGTTTATATAGGCTAGAATTAGGGTGTAGTAACCCTATTAGGATTAGGAAGGTTCAGGCATTAGGGTTTAGGAAAGTGGGACCCACAGAGATCAATTTCCAGATCTTCGTAGTTAGCTGCGCAGAGCTGACCGGTCGACCGGTACTAAGACCGGTACCATGGACCGGTTAACATAAAATCATGTTGATTTGATCGTATTTGGTCTAATTTCGTACCTATTTGTCATCCGCTCGTCCCGTCTGGCCCGGTGATGATCGGAAGACCTGCTACGACACAAAACCAAGGTTTAGACCGGGTTTACGGAGTGCGGGTCTTACATGGGGTTCCTTAGGAGCACAGTACACTAAGGGGCCATCGTTTGATATGCCCAGGAGATCAGCCAACTCCTAACAATTGAAGGAAACTTCCACCCCTTTTACATAGCTGGTGATCCTGAGCTACCTACCCCTGTCTGTTTCATTGCGATCACCCACTACCTGGAGGTTGCAATAAAAATGCTTCACCAAAGCAGGATAGGTACAAGCCTCATATGTGATCATGAGAAGCCAACCCCTATCACCAAAGGCACCCTCTACGTTAAACAAGGCTAGACTAGTCAAGTTTACACAACGACCCCCTTCCACCTTCTTACGCTTATAACGAGCATACTGAGCCTCTGCCTCGTTAGAGTCAAAATGAATGGGATCATGAGCTCTGGGAACCTTAGTACGAGTCATGCTATCTGTAAAGGCACAGAAAAATAAACAAGATATTAGATATGGTGAAAAACTCAAAATTTCTACATATAATGGTATGATTTGGCCAAAAGCCTCACTTTTCACCCAAACAGTTGGGCAGGAGGACTTACATATGTTCCAAACCATTCTGCAAAGCTCATACAGTTGGAAATTTAAACTAGGAAGATCGAATTTGAAGAAATTTCAACAAATTGGAAAAATCTAAAAAATTAGGTCAAAAATGGAAAATTTTAAGTTTCTCAAAAACCAACCGATGAAACTCAAATTTTCTTGAGGGCTTTTGTCCATTGGGTGGCCAATAGAAAAAGCCCCCAATAAAAATCAAATTTTTATGGTTAAAAAAATTTTAATTTGAAAAAAATGATATAAATGGAGAAAAACCTAGTTTTAGCTTAAAAATGAGAAACAATAGAGAGCATACCTGAAGGAAATGAACAGAAGTCGTGAACGGAAGAAATAATCACAAAATACTAGGGGTTGATACTATAGCAACTCAGGGGAAGCGAGTTAAGTTGGAGGAAAGAAGAAAGAGTAAGAAATGACTCCAAAATCGGGTTTAAAAACCTAATTCTGGTTTGTGCGGTCGCAGAATTTGATAAAATGTGCGACCCTACGACCGACCCTACCATCGACCCTAGGCTCTCAGTGATCTGACAGACATCGTGTGGTCGGACCTAGGGTCGGACATATACCGACCCTATGACCGACCCTAGGCTCTCGGTGAGCTGACAGGGTTTTGTGAGGTCGCATACCCTGGGGTCAAACATAGAGCGACCCTACCATCGACCCTACGATGGAAGATTCAGTATTTTCACTGAATGACTTGAAAAATTGGAATTTTACATTGATTAGTTGGATTTTGAGTTGGGAATGACTTATATCGATTGCCTCACATGTTTTATGCTTGTTTCTCAGACACTACCACCACCATAACAGGAAATGGCTGGGCGAAGAGTAACTAGGCGAGGCCGTAACCCAATTTCACCACCACCACCTGTGGAGGAAGACAGCCATGAAAATCCTGAAGTACAAGAGAATCAAAATATGGCAACACCAGGAGCTAATGGCCAGGCAAATCCTACAAACTTGCCAGCCCCACCTACAGATTTGGCCACAGCAGTAATGAATCTGGCATAACAGCTTTAGCAAATACAGTAGGTGCAAGCCAATATGCAAGCTACTATAGGAATGGTTTTTCTAGCTGCACATATGACACCTATGCCATCCGGACAAGCTAGCACAGTACTAGGGGGTAGCAATACGGTACCCCAAGCACCTCAAATGCCAGTTGTGCAAGCTCCAGTATAGAACCCTAAGGTAGCTCAAGGCAGTTACCAATATCAACCACCTATGTATGGGGCCTATGCTTAGTATCAGTTGGACCACTCTCGACTGATTAAGGACTTCCTGAAAATGAAACCTAAAGAATAAAATGGCAAGCCAGCAGATCCTTTGTGGCCAGCTCATTGGATCGATGAGATGGAAAGGAATTTTATGATGATGACAGTTAATGAGGAAGAAAAAGTGTTGTATGCCACATTTATGCTGAAGGGCGATGCACACCATTGGTGGAAGTCTACCCAGACATATCTATTAACAAAGCATGCCCAATTGACCTGGGCTATCTATAAAGAGGCATTCTTTGAGAAATACTTTCCCAGAAGTTTCAGAGATGCTATGGAGAGAGAGTTCTTGAGTTTATATCAGGGACAGATGACTGTGGATGCATACCAACAGCGTTCTGAAGAGCTGTTTTTCTTTGCACCCTCTAGCATGCAAGAGAAAAATACTAAGACCCGAAGGTTCGTCATGGGACTTATGGGAAGCATTCGTGAGCATGTCCTGGGACTAGAAAAGAAAGTTTACAATGAAGCAGTACAGATTGCTCGAGTGATAGAGTCGAACCAGAAGGAGAGCTATTTTGCTCAAAATAGAGGTATAAAAAGGCCAAATGAAAATTCTTATAACGAAGGTAACACAAGGACATTCAAACCCTTCCGTACTCAAGGATTTAATGCTAGAGCCAAGACTACTCCAACAGCCCAATAGCAACAAAAGCAAAATAATGAAGGATTAAAATGATATAACTACAATAAAATGGGACATTCTTCCAGGGAATGTCCTAAGCCCATGAAGCAGCTACAGCAAGGAAAGGTTTATGTAGTTACATCTGAAGATGTTGCCGCATCACCTGATGTGGTCACAGGTATGACCTGAACCTTTCATTTTGTATTACCTTGTGTGAGCATGTAGACTAAATTAAAACAAATCACAGGTATCGTACCTATTAATGGCATACCCACTAGATTACTCATTGATTCTGGAGCTACTCATTCTTTTATATCTGTGACATTTGGAAAGAAGCTAAATCTTCCCCTCAGATCTTTAGACTAAAAATTGCTTGTACGATCGCCTATGGGACTAGAAGTGGAACTAGAAAAAGGTTATGGACCATGTCCAATTCTTATCGATGAGAAGATTTTGGATGCAACCTTGATTCAACTCGAGATGGCAGACTTTGACGTTATCTTGGGAATGGATTGTTTAGCTCGGGATTCTGCAAACCTATTATGTTCAGAAAAAAAATTGACATTTAAGGACAAGCAAGGAGCAGAGTTAAGTTTTGCAAGAACTAAACTTCCCCGTAAACGAAAACTCATCCTCTCTGCATTAAAGGCTAAAAAATGCCTCGAGAAAGGAGGAGTTGGGTATTTAGTGTCCGTGGTCAACCTCACCAAGGAAGCACCACGAATGGAAGATATTGATGTTGTGCGTGACTTTTCATTTCCTGATGAAATACCAAGACTACTACTCGATCGAGCGACAGAGTTCGTTATAGATCTTACACCCGGAGCCGCACCAGTATCTAAAGCACCCTATCGAATGGCTCCTACTGAACTGAAGGAACTAAAGGTATAGTTATAGGAATTACTGGATAAGGGTTATATCAGACCCAGCACATCACCATGGGGAGCGCCAGTATTGTTTGTGAAAAAGAAGGACGGTAGTGTTCGGCTGTGTATAGACTATCGGGAGTTGAATAAGCATACAATCAAGAATCGGTACCCGTTGCCTCAGATCGATGACTTATTCGATCATTTGCTAGGTGCCAAGGTGTTCTCCAAGATTGATCTTCGATCAGGATACCATCTGTTGAAGATTAAGGAAGGTGATATTCCAAAGACAACATTCATAACAAGATACGGACATTCTGAATTTTTAGTCATGTCTTTTAGATTGACTAACGCACCCGCAACTTTTATGGAACTCATGAATCAGGTATTTCATGATATGTTGAATGCGTCAGTCATTGTGTTTATTGATGATATATTGGTCCACTCCAAGGACAAGGAAACTCATGTCATGAATCTAAGAGCCGCTCTGCAACGACTAAGAAAAGAGAAGTTTTACGCCAAATTTACAAAGTGTGAGTTTTGGCTAAATGAAGTCATTTTCTTAGGCCATGTTGTATCCGCTGAGGGAATTATAGTGGATCCTAGCAAGATTGAAGTCATTGTGAAGTGGGAAGTACCTAAGAGTGTTGCAGAAATTAGAAGTTTCCTTGGTCTAGCTGGGTATTATCGACGATTCATGGAAGACTACTCCAGAATTGCCGTACCTCTCACCAGTTTGACTAAGAATGGAGAAAAATTTGTTTGGACCGACAAATGTGAGACAAGCAAACATTGAAGGCTAGATTGATATTTGCTCCCATCTTGACTATTCCTATTCTAGGACAGCCATTTACCTTGTATACTGATGCATCTGGATTGGGTTTAGGATGTGTTCTTATGCAAGGGGAACAAGTAGTTGCATATGCCTCAAGACAACTAAAGACACATGAAAAGAACTATCCCACTCATGACTTGGAATTAGCGGCAGTAGTACATGCTGTCAAGATATGGAGACATTATTTGTATGGAGAGAAATTTCAAATTAAATCAGATCGTAAGAGTCTCACTTATTTTTTTAATCAGAAGGAGTTGAACATGAAACAAAGAAGATGCCTGGAGTTATTGAAGGATTATGATTGCGATATCCAGTATCTTCCAGGAAAGGCTAATCTAGTTGTTGATGCACTATGCAGAAAAGTAATGATAAAATCCCAAGGAGAGAGGTTAACATGACTGTGGCAATGTGTGTTACAGGAAAAGTATTCCATCATAGTAATGAGCAGTTCGTGATAGATGCACCGGGTGGATCAACCAACCAAGAATTTATTCATCGGTTTTCAAATATGTTTGCCACATTGAAGATTGTATTTGATATCATTGATGAAGTGAAAGTCGCTCTTAAATCAGACCCTTATCTGAGAACGGTACAAGAAGACATCAAAAAAGGTAGGACTATTCCTGAGTTCACCTTGGATGATGAAAAGATATTGAAGTACAAAGGAAGAGTATGTGTTCCTGAAATGGAAAACTTGGACATTAGACTTAGACTAATGAAGGAAGCTCACACCACCGCTTATTCGGTACATCCTGAAAGTACAAAGATGTATCATGATTTGAAGAAATTATATTGGTGGAGAGGAATGAAAGTAGATGTAGCTAAATTCGTGTCTCATTGCCTAAATTGTCAGAGGGTGAAGGCTGAACAACGAAGACCTGTAGGATTGTTGTAGCCACTGCCAGAACCAGCATGGAAATGGGACTCCATCACTATGGACTTCGTCACCGGGTTACCATTGACTCCCCGAGTAGTTGACGTGGTTCGGGTGATTGTAGATCGTCTAACCAAAACAGCACACTTTATAGCTATACGACCATAGTATACCCTGGAGAGGTTAGCCAAGCTATATATGGATAACATTGTCAGATTACATGGTGTACCTGAAAGCATTGTGTCCGATAGAGACCCACGCTTTACCTTAAAGTTTTGGAAAGGATTACAGAAGGTTATGGGTACAACGCTGAAATTCAGTATTGCATTCCATCCTCAGACAGACAGACAGTCGGAGCATACCATTCAGATCTTAGAAGACATGCTTCGAGCCTATGTTATCGATTTCAAAGGATCATGGGATGAGAAACTACCATTGATCGAGTTTGCTTATAACAATAGTTATCAGGATACTATACAGATGTCACCCTATGAAGCACTATATGGTAGGAAGTGTCGAACTCCTTTGTTTTGGAATGAAGTTGGTGAACGGAGTATTGTTGGACCAGAATTTGTTGAAGAGACTTGTCGTGTAGTCAACATTATTAAGGAAAGAGTTAGAATGGCTCAGAATCATCAAAAACAGTATGCAGATACTCAACGTCGAGACCTTAAATTTGTCATAGGTGATAAGGTATTCTTGAAAGTATCACCTATGCGAGGTTTAAAACGATTTGGACAAAAAGGGAAGCTAAGTCCGAGATATGTCAGGCCATATGAGATTCTAGCTAAACGTGAAAAAGTGGCTTATCAGTTAGCACTACCACCATCTATGTCAAGTGTGCATGATGTATTCATATCTCATTACTAAAGAAGTACGTCAGAGATCCAACACACGTCTTAACAGTGGATCCACCAGATTTAACTGATGATTTGACATTCGAAGTAGCACCAACTGAGTTCACCAGCTGAAAGGTTCATCGTCTACGCAATTGTGACATTTATTATGTTAAGGTTACCTGGAGGAGCCGAGATATAGAAGAGATCACATGGGAAGAAGAGAATGTTATACGGAACCAATATACCTTTTCGACTCAGAAGGTATGGGAAAATTTCGAGGATGAAATTTCTAATAAGAGGAGGGGGTTGTAAGACCCGTATGGAACTAACCGTTTCTTACCACCTTATACCAGGTCTACCTATTATGGTCGAGCCAACTAGACCAAGTGCGTGAAGAAACCACAAGACCAAGTATCAAAATTTAACTCAAAAATAGTCAAATATGAGTGTGTGGTCGCATCCCTAAACAGGTATGACCGATGTAAGACCCGCACTCCACGAATCCAGTCTAACCTTACATTTCATGTCGTGAACAGTCTACATATCATTGTCAAGCCAAGTGGACCAAGTGTGTGAAGAAAACCAAGACCCAATATGAAATTATACTAAAAAACAGTCAAAATGAGGGTGGGTCGCATGCCCAAACAAGCAGGGTCGACCCCCACCCCAAAAGAAGTCCAACCCTGACTTTTGCTCAGGGGGGTCACAGGGGTCTCGGATTGTCCGACCCCCCCACATCGACTCCCTAGCATCAACCCCCGGAAAACAGCAAAAAATAGCACAAACCGAAAATTAGGAAACTTTCCTAATTTCGAATGGAACCTTTCCTAAACTCAATGGGATGTATTTTGGGAGGTTTTCCTCTATAAATAGGACATCCCTAAGCCTCTTTCACTCCTTTTAGAACCCTAATTGAAAGTGAGAGAAAGAGAAGAGAAGGAAGAGAAGAAGAGAAGGAAAACTTGAAGAAAAGGCTAGGGAAAAAGAAGAAGCTCAGAGAAATCTGTGAACCTCAAACTACAAAAGGTATGAACCTCAATCCCTATCTGAATTGAAAGCTTAGAATTGATTATGATGAAGTTAGATGAGGAGAAACCCTAATACCATCCATGGATGAATTCCAATGGAAATCATGGAAAACTATGAAAAGTGAGTAACTTGGAGTTTTGAGCCATAGAATAATCATAGAATGGACTATAAAAGTAAGCCAAAGGACCCAAACATAAAAGAATGAATTGTAGAATAGAAAATTCAACTAAAACCACGGGGGGTCGCACGTGGGGTTGATTGGGAATCGACCCTACCAGACCACAGGATCGACCCTCAGCATTCGGGAAGTCCAGGGATGGGGTGGTCGCACCCAGGGTCGATGGAACATCCAACCCTAGCATCGACCCTACCTGCAACCCGTCCTGCGACCCTAGCTTAACAGCAAGCCTAAAATTGTCGGATTGAATTCTAACTAAAATCTATCGACTTGTTAGGTTTTCCTATTGATATAAAAGTGATTCTTAAATCTTGAAAGAGGATCTACACTCAAGAAAAGGTGAGGGAACAAGACCTAAACTAATTAGCTAATAATAAACTGTTTTATTTCTTGAGTCCAATGCCATGACTGATTTTATGCGTGTATGCTTGTAATGTGCATTCAATATATCATCCAATATTCCTGCTATTACAGTTCATGCATATTTGATTCTGTTTATTTATAACATGATGATGATGATGATGCTAGGAATAGGCATGTGAATGTATGTGTGTGGTTAGTGTATATGGTGCGGGTAGGGGATGGTATCAACCGGTACAGCCATACCATTTTCATGGGGTGTATATTGTGCCATGGTTCTACTCAAGTCATGTCCACTGACATCGTCATATCGCCATTATCTTAGCAGCCCGTCTGCCTTCCCTATATCATCTTGCGAACGATAATCAGTGCCACGTTGCCCAGTCATACTGGAAACCTTCCTTATGGATGCTTGATCACTACATTGCTTACACGCCTGGGGGTTGATTTATTGGATGAGAAGATTCAGGAGAAATCCTTCTCATCGCCTCTAGATTGGGAGACTATTTGCAAGATGGGCATGCGGGATGCCCAGGTCAGCGATGAGGAGAGGAACGCAATGGTGCACCCTCGCACTCGAGTGGAGATGGCTAACACTGAGGCAGCAGCAGTAGCCGCTGGAGCAGGGGTTCATGGGGATGACGACGATCGGCTATACATGGGTATAGATGCCATACCTCCTCCATCACCTACTCATACTACAGGAGCTGGTCTGTCTTCTTCAGCTGGTCCTTCACATGCAGCTGGTCCTTCGTATCCTCCTTCTGGTAACATGATGGGGATCTTGCACGAGATACTTGAGATTCAGCCCATGTCTGACTTGAGGATGGGAGAGCTTCTAGAGGCTCAGCGCATGTTCGATCAGCGGGTGGGATAGCTTCTGGCTGCTCAGCGCATGTCGAATCAGCGGGTGGGAGAGCTTCTACCTGCTCAGCACATGTCAGATCAGTGGGTGGGAGAGCTTAGGGATGCTCAGCGTGTGACTGACCAACGGGTGGCTGATCTCACAGCTAGTCTCTAGACGACCCAGACTCAGATAGCTTGGTTGACTAGAGTCTACGCTGAGGACTATGATAGAGACCGTGAGGCACTGCCTTCCCCATCACCTCCAGCTTCTTGATGTATTTCTTTTATCTCTCTTTTGTACTTCAGAGTAACTATTCGGATTGTGGACTGTACTCTGTTTTAGTCATATATATATATATATATATATATATATGTGTGTGTTTGTTCTTATTTGGGTGTATATAAATTTGTTTCTCATTTAATAGATGCATTATTCTCTTTTAATTTTGTCTCAAACAACACAGATGCCTATGGTGTGTTATTATTACATCTTTTAAATTTTTATCCTATCTCAGTTCACAGATTTTTATGGAAATATACTGGTTTCACAGACAAGGCCTGAGATGCTCTGATACCAAGTTGTCACACCCTAATTCTGCATCATTCAGAACAGTGTGTTGAACCGCTAATAAACCAACGGTTCAACCAGAATCTCTAATAGGCTATGTCCATTAAAAATAAAACCATATACATCCACAACCATAATCAGAGTAAATACACAATAGCGGAAGTCTTATAGTCGATGAACTGAGAAATTTAATTGTGATAATCATAGATAAAGTATCAATTTATGTTTATCAACTGAGACATAAGTAAATAAAATATTAATTACATTCCCTTAATAAATTCAAATGAAAACCTAAACGAATACGCATGAGTTGCACTCGCATGAGGGGTCATGCGTATCCTCTAAGTCTTCAGCTTCCATCGCAGCAACATGCCCGTACACTGGAGCATTAATATAATCTTCGACAGTGGTACCTGCATCATCAACTAAAAATATTCGACGTCGAGAGGGTGAGCACACATCATGGCTCAGTGAGCAAACAAAACAATACAACAATCATATGCATGCATTCAATTCATATCTTTGGTCTGGTAAATAAGTTTGCAATGCGCTATAGAAAGTTTCGGTGGCCATCTTGTCTCTATGCACAGGGTGTGGAAGCCCGCCCAAAGGTAATGTTTATTGTCGTCCCCATCCACCCTACCATGGAATAGAGTTAGAGCAAAAGTGCTGATGCCCGGCCTATGACACTTCCCCTGATACTCTACCCATACCAACACGTAAGCCCCTGCTGGCGAGGGCTTGCAAACTGGGCTCGCAACTAACCAATCCTAATGTCAAATAGTGTATCCAAGGCCTCACCCCAGCATCGCTCAATACGTCCATAGAGATAGGGCTAAGGCCCCCGGCAGAGTCAGAAACTACACGGTCTGAGACCACCTCCCCTCATATACTACGACGTAATAGTTCTGCTAAGGTAATGGTGATACGACGATGGCAGTGGACAAGACTTGAGTTAGAGATAGAGCTAGAGTGTTGAGGCCCCGCCTATGACACCCCCTGATACTCGCTCGCATCTAGCACACCAACCACACACATACATTCACATGCCTATTCATATCATCATCATCATCATCATCATCATGTTATAAACAATAATTTAAATATGCATGAACAGTAATAATAGAAATATTGGATGACATGTTGAATGCACATAACAAGCATACACGCATAGAATCAATCATGGCATTGGACTCAAGAATAAAACAGTTTATTATTAACCAATTAGTTTAGGTCTTGTTCCCTCACCTTTGCTTGATTGTAGATCATCTCTCAAGCTTTAAGAATCAAGTAAATATCACTATTATATCACTAGAAGACCTAATCAAGTTGATAGAATTTAATTAGAATTAATTCTGATTTTAAAAAGCCTACTGTTAACTGGGGGTCGATGCTAGGGTCGGAGGTTCCATCGACCTTGGGTGCTACCACCCAGATTCTGGACTTCCCGAACACTGGGGGTCGATTATTAGGGTCTGGTAGGGTCGATTGTCCATTGACCCCCCGTGCGACCCCCTGTGGGTTTAGTCAATATTATCATCCTACAGTCGATTCTTCGTGTTTGGGTGTCCTATGGCTTGCTTCTACAATCCATTCCACACATGTTCTATGGTCTAGAACCATAGTTCATTCACCTATATGGTTTTAATGATCTCCTCCATGGTTTTCCATTGAAACCTAACCATGGATGGATGATTTAGGCTTCTCCTAGATCATATCCTCTTCACTATCTATTCTGAGGTCTATAGAATTACATGGAGATAGTATCCATACCTGAGAATTAGGCTTGTTTCTCTGAAGTTTTCTCTTTGATCTTCTTCTCCACTTTCCTTCTCTTCTCTTTCTCTTCTCCTTCTCTTCTCTTTTTCTCAATCCAATTAGGGTTCTAAAAGGAGTGAAAGAGGCTTAGGGACATCCTATTTATAGAGTAGAAACTCCCAAAATAAGTCTCATTGAGATTAGGAAAGAATCCCATTGAAATTTATAAAGTTCCCAATTCACGGTTTCTGTCAGCAGACTGGCGGTCGATGTGGGGGTCGGAGATCCCGTCGACCCCTGGTTCTAAATTGTCCAACCCCCGATTAGAAACTCAGGGTCTGACTTTCTATCTTGGGGGGTCTGACCCTACCTTGCTGGGTATGCGACCCTCCCCCTTATTTTAATGTTTTTGGGTTAGTTTAATACCTGGGATCATGATCTCCTTCACGCACTTGATCCATTTGGCTCGACCATGATGGGTAGACCTGGTTCAAGGTGGTAAGACCGGGTTAGTTCGATATGGGTCTTACAACTCCCCCCTACTTGTAAAAATTTTGTCCCCGAAATTATACATACCTTCCGAGTCAAATAAATGAGGATATTGCTTTCGCATAGTATTCTCTTCTTTCCATGTAATTTCTTCCATATCTCTACTTTTCCAGGTGACCTTAACATAATAGATATCATGGTTGTGTAGTCGTTGGACCTTTCGACTAGTGATTTCAGTTGGTGCTACTTCAAACATTAGTCAAATTAGGTAAGTCTATTGTCAAAACGTGCATCGGATTCTTGACTTACTTATTCAATAAGGAAATGTGAAATACGTCATGCACACTTGACATAGATGGTGGTAGTGCTAACTGGTATGCCACTTTCCCACGCTTAGCTAGAATCTCATATGGCCCGACATACCTCGGACTTAATTTCCCTTTTGTCCAAACCGTTTCAATCCTGGCATAGGCGATACTTTTAAGAATACTTTATCACCCACGATGAATTCAAGGTCTCAGCGTCGAGTATCTGCATATTGCTTCTGACGATTCTGAGTTGTTCTTACTCTTTCCTTGATAATGTCGACCACTCGACAAGTTTCTTCAACAAATTCTGGTCCAACAATACTATGTTCCCCAACTTCATTCCAAAACAAAGGAGTTCGACACTTTCTGCCATACAGTGCTTCATAGGGTGACATCTGTATAGTAGCCTGATAGCTATTATTATAAGCGAACTCAATCAATGGTAATTTTTCATCCCATGATCCTTTAAAATCAATTACACATGCTCGAAGCATATCTTCTAGAATCTAAATTGTACGCTCTGACAGTCCATCTGTCTATGGATGGAATGCAGTACTAAACTTCAATGTTGTATCCATAGCCTTTTGCAATCATTTTCAAAACTTTGAAGTAAATCGTGGATCTCTATCGGACACAATACTTTCAGGTACACCGTGTAATCGCACAATGTTATCCACATATAGCTTAGCTAACCTCTCCAGTGTATACTAAGGTCGTATAGGTATAAAGCGAGCTATTTTAGTCAGGCGGTTTGCAATCACCCAAACTACGTTAACTACTCGAGGAGTCAATGGTAATCCTATAACGAAGTCCATAGTAATGCAGTCCCATTTTCATGCTGGTTCTGGTAATGACTGTAACAGTCCTGCCGGTCTTTGTCATTCAGCCTTTACTTTCTAAAAATTTTGGCATTGAGACACGAACTTAGCTACATCTGCTTTCATTCCTCTCCATCAATATAACTTCTTTAGGTCATGATACATTTTTGTACTTCCAGAATGTATCGAATAGATGGTGGTATGGGCTTCTTTCATCAATCGGTGTCTAATGTCCAAGCTTTCTGTTTCAGGTACACATATTTTTCCTTTGTATTTCAGTACCTTCTCTTCGTCCAAGGTGAACTCAGGGTTAGTCCTACCATTTTCGATGTCCTCTTATACTGTTCTTAGGTAAGGGTCTGATTTGATAGTTGTCTTTACTTCATCAACTATATCCGGTATAATCTTCAATGCGGCGAACATATTTGAAAACTGATGAATAAACCCTTGGTTGGCTGATCCATCTAATGCATCTATCACAAACTGCTCATTACCATACTTGAATACCTTTCCGATAGTACACATTGCGGCGGTTGTGCTAACCTCTCCCTGAGATTTTATCATTGCCTTTCTACTCAATGCATCGGCTACTACATTAGCTTTCCCCAGATGATACTGAATATCACAATCATAGTCTTTCAATAGTTCTAGCCATCTTCTTTGTCTCAAATTCAACTCCTTCTGATTAAATAGATAAGTAAGACTTTTATGGTCTGATTTAATCTGAAACTTCTCCCTGTACAGATAATGTCTCCATATTTTGACAGCATGTACAACTGCCGCTAGTTCCAAATCATGAGTGGGATAGTTCTTTTCATGTGTCTTCAGTTGTCTTGAGGCATAAGTAATTACTTGTTCTCCTTGCATAAGTACGCATCCTAATCCCAGTCCGGACACATCGGTGTACAAGATAAATGGTTGTCCTGGAATTGGGATGATTAAGATTGGAGCTGATATCAATCTAGCCTTCAAGGTTTGGAAACTCTTCTTGCATTTATCCATCCAAACAAACTTTTTGCCTTTCTTAGTCAAGTTGGTGAGAGGTACGGCAATTCGGGAATAGTCTTCCACAATCTTCGATAATATCCAACCAGACCTAGAAAACATATAATTTTTGCAACGCTCTTCGGTGCTTCCCACTTTACAATAGCCTCGATCTTGCTGGGATCTACTTTAATTCCTTCAGTGGATACTACATGGCCTAGAAATGCGACTTCCTTTAGCCAAAACTCACACTTTGTAAATTTAGCGTAGAGTTTTTCCTTCCATAGTCGCTGCAGAGCGGCATTTAGATTCTTAACATGAGTTTCCTCGTCTTTGGAGTAGACTAATATATCATCAATGAATACAATAACCGACGTATCCAACATGTCGTGGAAAACCCAGTTCATAAGTTCCTTAAAGGTTGCTAGTGTGTTTGTCAATCCAAAAGACATGACCAAAAATTCATATGTCCATATCTGGTCCTGAATGCTGTCTTGGGAATATCACCATCCTTAATCTTCAACTGATGGTAGCCTGACCGAAGATCGATCTTGGAGAACACTTTGGCACCTTGAAACTGATCGAATAGGTCATCGATCCGAGGCAATGGATATCGATTCTTGATTGTTAGTTTATTCAGTTCTCGATAGTCTATACACAAGCGAACGCTACCATCCTTTTTCTTCACGAATAATATTGGCGCTCTCCATGGTGATATACTAGGGCGAATATAACCCTTGTCCAGCAGTTCTTGTAGTTGTACTTTCAATTCCTTCAGTTCAGTAGGAGCCATTCGATAAGGTGCTTTCGATACTAGTGTGGCTCCAGGTATAAGATCTATAACAAACTCTGTAGCCCGGTCGGGTGGTAATCCTGGTAATTCTTCAGGAAATACGTCTGGAAAGTCACGCACGACATCAATATCTTCCATTCATGGTGCTTCCTTGGTAAGGTCGACCACAGATACTAAATACCCGACTACTCCTTTTTCAAGGCACTTTTTAGCCTTTAGCGCAGAGAGTATGAGCTTTCATTTACGGGGAAGTTTGGTTCCTAAAAAATTGAACTCTGCTCATTCTTTGTCTTTAAATGCCAGCTTCTTTTCGGCACACAATAGGTTTGCAGAATGTCGAACTAACCAGTCCATTCCTAAGATGACGTCAAAGTCTGCCATCTCAAGTTGGATCAAGGTTGCATCCAAGGTCTTTTCATCAATAAGAACTGGACATGGTCCATAACCTTTTTCTAACTCCACTTCTAATCCCATAGGTGATCGTACAAGTAGTTTGCAGTCTAAGGATTTAAGGGATAGATTTAACTTCTTTCCAAATGTCACAGATATAAAGGAATGAGTAGCTCCTGAATCAAAGAGTACTCTGGCTGGGATGCCATTAATAGGTACAATACCTGTGATTTGTTTTGGTTTAGTCTACATGCTCATATAATGTAATACAACTAGCTAAAAAAATTTAAGTCATACCTGTGACCACATCAGGCGATGCGGCAGCATCCTCAGATGTAACCGCATAAACTCATCTTTGATGTAGCTGCTTCTTGGGCTTAGGACATTCCCTTGCCATATGTCCCACTTGGTTGCAGTTAAAAAATTTTATCCCTTCAGTAGTTGGCTTTTGTTGCTGTTGAGATACGGGAGTAGTCTTGGTTGCAGCGGTATAGCCTTAAGCACGGAAGGGTTTGAATGTCTTGTTATTCCCCCCATTATAAGAATTTCCAGCTGGCCTTTTTATACCTCTGTTTTGCATGAAATAACTCTCCTTCTGGCTCGATTCTATAACTCGAGCAATTTGTGCCGCTTCATTATAGATTTTCTTTTCATGTCCCAGAACGTGCTCGCGAATGCTTCCCCTAAGTCCCATGATGAACCTTCGGGCCTTTGTGTTTTCCTCTTGCATACTGGTGGGTGCAAAGAAGAACAACTCTTCATAACGTTGTTGATATGCATCCACGGTCATCTGCCCCTTATATAAACTCAGGAACTCTCTTTCCATAGAATCTCTGAAACTTCTAGGAAAGTACTTCTCAAAGAATGCCTCCTTATAAATATCCCAAGTCAGTTGGGCGTGCTTTGTTAGTAAATATGTCCTGGTAGACCTCCACCAATGGTGTGCATCTCCTTTCAGCATAAAGGTGGCACACAACACTTTTTCTTCTTCATTTAATGTCATCATCATAAAATTTCTTTCCATTTCGTCAACCCAGTGTGTCGGCCATAAAGGATCTGCTGGTTTGCCATTAAATTCTTTGGGCTTCAATTTCAGAAAATGCTCCACTAGTCTGGAGTGGTCTAGTTACTGCGGGGCATACGCTTCATACAGAGGTGGTTGGTATTGATATCCACCTTGAGCTATCTTAGGATTTTGTACTTGAGCCTGCATGATAGGAGTCTGAGGTGCATGGGGTACTGTGTTACTTCCCCCTGGTGCTGTGCTTGCCTGTCCTGCTAGCATTAGAGGTGTCTGTGCAGCTGGAAGAGTTATGCATATGGCAGCTTGTATAGTAGCTTATGTCTGTTGCATTTGCTGCAGCTGTTGGGCCAAGTTCATTACGACTGTGGCCAAGTCTGTAGGCGGAGCTGGCAGATTTGTAGGATTTTTCTACCCATTTATGATGGATGGTCCTGTATTCGTGTTCCCCTGTGTTTCCGGGTGTGTCTAGTTATCTTCCCCCACAAGTGGTGGTGGTAGAATAGAGTTACGGCTCTGTCTGGTTACTCTGCGTCCAGCCATTAGCTAATCTGATAGTGGGATTGCCTGAAAATGACTGAACACGAGAGACAATCATTAAATACTTCATTCTCATATTTTAAAACCACTAACAAATGCAAATTTCAAATTTTTCAGATCATTCTGTCGAAAATGTTGTGTTTTCACTGCAGGGTCGATGGTGGGGGTCGATGGGTGTCCGACCCTCAGTATGCGACCGTAAGAAATCACCCATTCTTCCCAAAAACCGGGGGTCGGAGGATGTCCGACCCAGGATGCGACCCCTGGTTCTCTGTCAGATCACCAAGAGCCGAGGGTCGATGCAGGGGTCGATGGGTGGGTCGATGGTTTTGAGTCGAATTTTTTGACCCCTGGACTAAAAATCAAATTTTTAAGTTCCGATTCAAAGTCCATTTCCCATTCTTTCTTCTCCGCTTCGACTCATCTCGTCCCTCTGAGTTGCTACAGTGACAACTCTGATCCGTTGGTGGTTTGTACTTCTGGTTTCATCATCTACAACTCAACTACAGGTATATCTTCTACATTTTCATATTTTTAGGTTTCTTTACCTAGGTTTTTACTCGTATTTCTCGTATTTTTCAAATTAAACTTTTTTCAACCATAAAAATTTGATTTTTATTGGGGGCTTTTGTTGTTGGTGACTCTAGGAACGAAAGCCCTCAAAAATATTTGAGTTTCATCGGTTGGTTATCGAGAAACTAGAAATTTACTCTTTTTTGCCCTAATTTTGTCGAGATTTTGAATTTCTTGAAATTTCTTCCAATTCAATCTCATTAGTTGAAATTTTTGACTGTATGAGTCTCACAGGATAGTTTAGGATCTATGTAAGTCCTCCTGCCCACGTATATGGGTGAAAAGTGAGGCTTTTGACCAATTTACGTCGTTATTATGTCAAAATTTTGGGTTTTTCCTCTCTACTAAGCCATTATTTGTTTTTCTTTCTTATTTACAGATACTATGGCACGTACCAAGGTACCTAGTGTTCACGACCATCTTCGCTTCCGTTCCACTGAAGTCGAAACTCAGTATGCCCGCTACGCTCGTAAGAAAGTAGAGGGAGCCTGCAAAGTGGACTTGGCTAGCTTGGCCTTGTTCGATGTGGAGGGGGCTTTTGGTGATATGGGATGGCTCCCTGTCATCACCTATGATGTCTGTACCTGTCCTGACTTGGTACGCCAGTTCTATTGTAATCTCCAAGTGGTGGGGGATTACAACGATGTTGAGAGAGGTGGTGAGCTTCGGATCACTAGCTATGTCAAGGGGGTTGATATTTCTTTCAACTATCGACAGCTAGCGAACTTTCTGGGTATCTCCTATGACAGCTCCTTCATATTCTGTGCCCCTAGGGAGCCCTAGTTTTTTTCATTATAGATGAGGGCTGAGATAGACCGTCAGCTCATCAGACCTGATCACTGGGAGATGAAAGCGAGTTATCTACATTCATATCCATGGGTATACTGCAAGATCATACAGCATAACCTGATATCGCAGAGTGGACATTACGTGAGGGTCTCCCAGTTGACCCAGTATCTGCTATACTGCATATGCACTAGGCAGCCCGTTTGCCTTCCCTAAATCATCATGCGGACGATGATCAGTGCACGTTGCCCAGTCATACTGGCAACCTTCCTTATGGACGCATGATCACTACATTGCTTACCCGCCTGGGGGTTGATTTGTTGGATGAGAGGATTCAGGAGAAATCCTTTTCATCAGCTCTGGATTGCAAGGATATTTGCAAAATGGGCACGTGGGATGCCCAGGTCAGCGATGAGGAGAGGAACGCGATGGTGCGCCCTCGCACTAGAGTAGAGATTGCTGACGCTGAGGCAGCAGTAGCAGCCGCTGGAGCAGGGGTTCATGGGGATGATGATGATCGGCTATACATGGATGTAGATGCCATACCTCCTCCATCACCTACTCATACTACAGGAGCTGGTCTGTTTTCTTCAACTAGTCCTTCACATGCAGCTGGTCTTTCGTATGCTCCTTCTGGTAACATGATGGGGATCTTGCACGAGATACAAGAGGTTCAGCGCAGGTCTGACTTGAGGATGGGAGAGCTTCTAGATGCTCAGCGTGTGTTCGATCAGAGGGTGGGAGAGCTTCTGGCTACTCAGCACATGTCGGATCAACGGATGGGATAGCTTCTAGCTGCTCAGCACATGTCGGATCAGCGGGTGGGAGAGCTTAGGGATGCTCAGCGTGTAACTGACCAGCGGGTGGCTGATCTCACAACTAGTCTTCAGACGACTCAGACTCAGATAGCTTGGTTGACTAGAGTCTACGCTGAGGACTATGATAGAGACCGTGAGGCACCGCCTCCCCCATCACCTCCAGCTTCTTGATGTATTTCTTTTATCTCTCTTTTGTACTTCAGAGTAACTGTTCGGATTATGGACTGTACTCTGCTTTAGTCATATATATATATATATATATATATATATATATATATATATATAAGTTCTTATTTGGGTGTATATAAATTTGTTTCTCATTTAATAGATGCATTATTCTCTTTCAATTTTGTCTCAAACAACACAGATGCTTATGATGTGTTATTATTACATCTTTTAAATTTTATCCTATCTCAGTTCATAGATTTTTATGGAAATATACTGGTTTCACAGACAAGGCCTGAGATGCTCTGATATCAAGTTGTCACACCCCAATTATGCACCATTCATAACGGTGTGATGAACCGTTAATAAACCAACGGTTCAACCAGGATCTCTAATAGGCTATGTCCATTAAAAATAAAACCATACACATCCACAATCATAATCAGAGTAAATACACAATAGCGGAAGTCTTATAGTAGATGAACTAAGAAATATAATTGTGATAATCATAGATAAAGTATCAATTTATGTTGTATCAACTAAGACATAAGTAAATAAAATATCAATTACATTCCCTTAATAAATTCAAATGAAAACCTAGTCGAATACGCGTGAGTTACACTCACATGAGGGGTCATGCGTATCCTCTAAGTCTTCAGCTTTCATCGCAACAACACGCCCGTACACTGGAGCATTCATATAATCTTCGACAGTGGTACCTGGATCATCAACTAAAAATATTCAACGTCGAGAGGGTGAGCACACATCGTGGCTCAGTGATCAAACAAAACAATGCAACAATCATATGCATGCATTCAATTCATATCTTTGGTCTGGTAAATAAGTTTGCAATGCGCTATAGAAAGGTTCGGTGGCCGCCTCGCCTCTATGCACAGGGTGTGGAAGCCTGCCCAAAGGAAACGTTTATTGTCGTCCCCATCCACCCTACCATGGAATAGAGATAGAGCTAAAGTGCTGAGGCCCGGCCTATGATACTTCCCCTGATACTCTACCCATACCAACACGTAAGCCCCTGCTGGTGAGGGCTTGCAAACTGGGCTCGCAACTAACCAATCCTAATGCCAAATAGTGTATCCAAGGCCTTACCCCAGCATCCCTCAATTTGTCCACAAAGATAAGGCTAAGGCCCCCCGGCAGAGTCCGAGACTACACGGTCTGAGACCACCTCCCCTTATACACAACGACGTAATAGTTCTGCTAAGGTAATGGCGATACGACGATGTTAGTAGACGAGACTTGAGTTAGAGATAGAGCTAGAGTACTGAGGCCCGGCCTATGACACCCCCCTGATACTCGCTCGCAACAAGCACACCAACCACACACATACATTCACATGCCTATTCCTATCATCATCATCATCATCATGTTATAAACAATAATTTAAATATCCATGAACAATAATAATAGAAATATTGGATGACATGTTGAATGTACATAACAAGCATACACGCATAGAATCAATCATGGCATTGGACTCAAGAATAAAACAGTTTATTATTAACCAATTAGTTTAGGTCTTGTTCCCTCACCTTTGCTTGATTGTAGATCATCTCTCAAGCTTTAAGAATCAAGTAAATATCACTATTATATCACTAGAAGACCTAATCAAGTCGATAGAATTTAATTAGAATTAATTCTAATTTTAAAAAGCCTACTGTTAACTGGGGGTCGATGCCAGGGTCGGAGGTTCCATCGACCCTGGGTGCTACCACCCAGATTCTGGACTTCCCGAATACTGGGGGTCGATTGTTAGGGTCTGGTAAGGTCTATTGTCCATCGTTCCCCCGTGCGACCCCCCATGGGTATAGTCAAAATTCTCATCCTATAGTCCATTCTTCATGTTGGGGTCCTATGGCTTGCTTCTACAATCTATTCCACACTTGATCTATGGTATAGAACCATAGTTCATTCACCTATAGAGTTTTAATGATCTCCTCCATGGTTTTCCATTGAAACCTAACCATGGATAGATGATTTTGGTTTCTCCTAGATCATATCCTCTTCACTATCTATTCTAATGTCTGTAGAATTACATGGAGATAGTATCCATACCTGAGAATTAGGCTTGTTTCTCTAAAGCCTTCTCTTTGATCTTCTTCTCCACTTTCCTTCTCTTCTCTTTCTCTTCTCCTTCTCTTCTCTTTCTCTCAATCCAATTAGGGTTCTAAAAGGAGTGAAAGTGGCTTAGGGACATCTTATTTATAGAGTAGAAACTCCCAAAATAAGTCCCATTGAGATTAGGGAAGAATCCCATTGAAATTTGGGAAGTTCCCAATTCATGGTTTCTGTCAGCAGACTGGGGGTCGATGAGGGGGTCGGAGATCCCGTCGACCCCTGGTTCTAAATTATTCGACCCCCGATTAGAAACTCAGGGTCTGAATTTCTATCTTGGGGGGTCTGACCCTACCTTGCTGGGTATGCGACCCTCCCCCTTATTTTAATGTTTTTGGGTCAGTTTAATACCTGGGATCGTGATCTCCTTTACGCACTTGATCCATTTGGCTCGACCATGACGGGTAGACTTGGTTCAAGGTGGTAAGACCGGGTTTGTTCGATATGGGTCTTACATCTTCTGATTTATACCTGATTTATTGATGTTTTACAACTTTCTCCAGATTTACTCCTATAGTGCCTTGACCAATGACATTATATATACTCAATAGAACCTGTAACCATGAGGTTAAGAGTCATAAAACCTCTATTTTCATATATTTGGACCATGCAACTTGACGATCTTTTGATGCCGGTTAGATTACCATAGATTACTCCTGATCCTTTAAACTTAAGTTCATTAGCTAAAGAAAGTTTTCATCGTCATACTAAATTGAAAGAAGGAAATGAATTACTTTTGGATAAAAATTTTGATTCTTACATTGATAAGATGTTTAGTGAATAAGGAATTATGGGAAGTAAGATGATTAAATTCATATTTGATTCTATAGCCAATGAACCTCAGATGAAGTAATGGAGAATCTATTTTGAGATTACTGATTTGATGGATATGAGCCATGTCTATAAAAGAGTGCATGAGCAAAAAGTGAAAACTATCAAGAGTAACTAGGAAAGAGTAGATAGCACTCAAGTAAAGTTAAAGATGGTTATATCGGTATGAATTTTGACAAAGCAGAAGATTCCTAAAAGCAAATCTAAGAGTGGATACAAGGATAAAGTCAAAATTATGGCATTGATAGTATGTTATGCCAAATGTCGAGTGAGATGATTAAGTAAAGACCAAAAGAGTTTGGTTGGATTAATGAGTTTATAAGCATATACCCTAATGCTTATAGATAGACTTGGGATATGTAACGAGTAAATTGTCAGAAGATGTTTTTTGAAATATATGATAGAATGATAAAAGAAGGTGTAAGCTAATGAGTTCTTGGGATATATGAGATTTCAAGCAATAGTCTTTGAAAATCATAAGAGATGAAGTAACTTGACAAGCTCTTAAGACCATTACACCAGATTTTCTAGTTCAAGCCCTTTTAAACTAGATGTTGTATTGGATGAGTGTTATTAACAATGTTTGAATCATACGGATGGACAGAATTTGGATGCAACCTAAATCGACTTGAGATGGTAGACTTTGACGTCGTCTTGGGAATAGACTGGTTGTTTCAACACTCTACAAAGTTGTTATGTGTATAGAAGAGATTATCATTCAAGAATAAAGACGGCATATAATTTAGTATTATTGGAAGTACGTTGCCTAAGAAAAGAAAGCTGATCTCCGCTATGCTAAAGGCGAAGAGATGCTTTGAAGAGAAAAGTTGGACATAGGGTATCTGTGGTATACGTTCCCAAAGAATCACCATAGATGGAAGATATTGATGTGATGCATAAATTTCCTGATGTGTTTACAGGAAACTTACCTAGGTTACCATCTGATCATGCGACCGAGTTCGTCACCGACTTGTTACCAAGGACGATACTTAAGTCAAAGGCACCTATAAAGTAGTTCCTATGTAGTTGAAGGGATTAAGACTCAACTACGAGAGTTATTAGACAAGGGTTCTAATCGGCTAAGTATTGCATCACGGGGAGCGCCAATTCATGAAGAAGAAGGACGGTAGTGTCAGATTATGCTCACAATCAAGAATCGATAATTACTACCTCAGACCGATGACTTGTTTAAACAGTTGCAAAGAGCAAAGGTAATTTCTAAGATTGATCTTCGGTCAAGATATCAACAGCTGAAAATTTTGGACAGCGATATCTCGAAGATACTTTTAGAATCAGGATTGGGCAATTTTGAGTTCTCGATTATGACGTTGGGATTAACCAATGCCCCTACATCTTTTATGGAACTGATGAACTGGGTGTTTCATGACATGTTGGACACGTCGGTCATAGTTTTCATAGATGATATTTTGGTTTATTCCAAGAATGAAGCAACTCATACAATGGATTTTAGAACAGCTTCACAACAGCTGAAAAGGGAAAAAACTTTATGCTAAGTTCAAGAAATATGAGACCTAAATAAACGAAGTGATCTGTTTAGATCACATAGCATCATAAAAAGTGATTAAAGTGGACCCTATTAAGATAGAAGCAATTGTATGGTGAGAAACGCCTAAGAACATTGTGAAGATCAGAAGTTCCTTGGGTTTAGCTGGTTATTACAGACGATTTGTAGAGGACCACTCTACGAACGCAAAAACCTCTTACCAAGCTAACCAAGATGGGTGAGGAGTTTAATTAGATTGACAAGTGTGAAGAATGTTTCTAGATTCTAAAGTAAGGTGGATATCAACTCCCATCTTGATCATTCGGACACCAGAGAAACCGTTTACCCTAAACATCGAAGCTTTCAGATTGGATCTAGGATGCGGGTTGATGCAAGGTAAATAAGTGATTGTATATGCTTCAAGAAAACTGAAGGAGCAAGAAAACTGAAGGAGCATGAGAAGAGTTACCCTACTCATAACTTGGAAGTACCGGTGATGTTATGTAATCAAGACTTGGAGACATTACCTATATAGAGAAGAATTTCAAATTAAATTGGATTACAAGAGTTTTATTTATCTCTTCATCAGAAAAAGTTGAACAAAAAGATAAGAAAATGGCTAGAATTTCTCAAGGATTAAGCCTGTGATATACAGTGTTATCCGAGCAAGGCTAAGGTAGTAGCTAAGGCCTTAAGAAATAAGGGAATTATGAAGTCCAATGAAGGACCTAGTATGAATGTTGCCTTATGCTTCGGAGCAATAGATTCAGATTTGGAAGGAGAGTAACATATAATAGAAACTCGTGAGGATCTAATTGAGTGAAAACTTATGGATGAACTTATGGAGCAATAGTTCATCGCTTGCGTTCACAACATTAAAGATCATCTCTGAATTGATAGACGAAGTAAAGGTAGTAATTTTATTAGATCTATATATAAGAACGGTGTAAGCAGATTTAGAGAAAGGAAAACCAAACCCTGACTTACTCCGGATGCGAAAAAGGTCCTATGATACAAAGGATGATTATGTATACCTGAAGTGAAAAATGTTGATCATAAGATATAAGATAATGTTAAAAGCCCATTCTATTCTGTATTGGATACATTCTAGAAGTATAATATATACCAAAACATGAAGAGATTATTTTGGTAGAAGGGAATGGAAGTAGTTGTGGCTCGATGCATGTTTCAGTGTCTAAATTATCAGCAAGTAAAGGCTGAAAGACAAAGACCAACATGGCTTACCATAACCACTATCGGAGCTAGTCTGGAAATGAAACTGCATTACCATGAACTGTATCACTGATTTGCCACTGACTCCTAGAACGGTTGACGCAGTTTGGGTGATTGGGGATCACCTTATGAAGATAGCTCATTCCATTGCTATACGACCTCGGTATGCTTTGGAGCGGCTAACTAAGCTAAATGTGGATTAAATTTGTTACCAAGCTACTATGTAGATGTCACATATAAAGCATGGTACAGTAGAAATGTTAAATTCTTTTGTTTTGGAATAAAGTTGGTAAATATGGAATGGTAAGACCTGAGTCTGTTGAAGAAACCTGTCGAGTAACAAACAAGATCAAAGAAAAGGGCCAAGATAGCTCAAGTTTTTCAGGAGAGACACCAAGACCTTGAGTTCGCCATAAGTGACAAAGTATTTTTGAAGATATCACTTATGCATGGATTAAAAACAATTCAACGAGCAGGGAGAGTTGTATCCGATATATGTTTTGGACCTCATGAAATTGGAGAGATGTAGAAAAGTTGAATATCAACTAGCGTTACCGCTGTCCACGTTTGGTGTGCATGACGTATTTCACGGGTCTCTATTGAAGAAGTACATTGGAGATCCATATCAAAGGTATTGACCACTGATCCACTGGATTAGATAGAAGATTTAACTATTGAAGTGGTACTAGCCTAGTTCACTAGTTAGAAGGTACAACATCTCAAAAACTAGGATAATTATTATATAAAGATAATGTGGCGAAGACAAGATGTGGAGAAGATTACATGGGAGGAATAAGATGCAATGCAGAAACAGAATTCCCACCTATTGCCTTCGAAGTAAATTCAAATTTTGAGGACAAAATTTATTTTAAGGAGGGGAGAATTATAAGATCCATACATTCAAATTTCGAAGACGAAATTTCTTTTAGGGGTGGTGGAGTGGTAAGACCCGCACGCCATGAACCCGGTCTAACCTTACATTTTGTGTCATGATCAGTTTACATATCATGATCAAGCCAAGTGGACCAAGTGTGTGAAGGAAACCAAGACCCAATATGAAATTGTACTCAAAAACAGTCAAAATGAGGGTGGGGTCGCATGCCCAAATAGGCAGGGTCGACCCCCACCCCAAAAGAAGTCCAACCCTGACTTTTGGTCAGGGGGGTTGCAGGGGTCTCGGATTCTCTGACCCCCCATCGACCCCCTAGCATTAGCCCCCCGAAAAACAGCAAAAAACAGTACGAACCGAAAATTAGAAAACTTTCCTAATTTCGAATGGAAACTTTCCTAAACTCAATGGGACGTATTTTGGGAGATTTTCCTTTATAAATAGGATGTCCTTAATCCTCTTTCACTCCTTTTAGAACCCTAATTGAAAGTGAAAGAAATAGAAGGGAAGGAAGAGAATAAGAGAAGGAAAACTTGAAGAAAAGGCTAAGGAAGAAGAAGAAGAAGAAGAAGAAGAAGCTCAGAGAAATCTGTGAACCTCAGACTACAAAAGGTATGAACCTCAATCCCTATCTGAATTGAAAGCTTAGAATAGATTATGATGAAGTTAGGTTAGGAGAAACCCTAATACCATCCATCTATGGATGAATTCTAATGGAAATCATGGAAAACTATGAAAAGTGAGTAACTTGGAGTTTTGAGCCATAGAACAATCACAGAATGGACTATAAAAGTAAGCCAAAGGACCCAAACATGAAAGAATGGACTGTAGAATGGAAAAGTCGACTCAAACCACAGGGGGTCGCACGTGGGGTCGATTGGGAATCAACCCTACCAGACCACAGGATCGACCCCCAACATTCGGGAAGTCCAGGGATGGGGTGGTCGCATCCAGGGTCGATGGAACATCCGACCCTGGCATCGACCCTACCCCTGAGGGTTGCAGAAACCTACGACCCTACCTGCGACCCATCCTGTGACTCTAGCTTAACAGCAAGCTTAAAATTATCGGAATGAATTCTAACTAAAATCTATCGACTTGTTAGGTTTTCCTATTGATATAAAAGTGATTCTTAAAGCTTAAAAGAGGATCTACACTCAAGCAAAGGTGAGGGAACAAGACCTAAACTAAATGGCTAATAATAAACTGTTTTATTTCTTGAGTCCAATGCCATGACTGATTCTATGCGTGTATGCTTGTAATGTGCATTTAATATGCCATCCAATATTCCTGCTATTACTGTTCATGCATATTTAATTATGTTTATTTATAACATGATGATGATGATGATGCTAGGAATAGGCATGTAAATGTATGTGTGTGGTTAGTGTATATGGTGCGGGTAGGGGATGGTATCAACCGGTACAGCCATGGCGTTTTCATGGGGTGTATATTGTGCCATGGTTCCACTCAAGTCATGTCCATTAACATCGTCATATCGTCATTACCTTAGCAGAACTATTACGTCGTAGGATATCAGGGGAGGTGGTCCTGGACCGTGTAGTCTTCGACTCTGTCGAGGGGCCTTAGCTTTATCTCTATGGATGTATTGAGGGATGCTGGGGAGAGACCTTGGATACACTGTTTGACATTAGGATTGGTTAGTTGCGAGCCCAGTTTGCAAGCCCACGCCAGCAGGGGCTTACTTGTTGGTATGGGCAACCGGTACAGCCATGTCGTTTCATGGGATGTATATTATCCATGGAGGGTGCATGTGGGATGACAGTGCCGTTTTCATTGGGCGGCTTCACACACTCGTGTATAGAGGTGAGGCGACCACCGAACCTTTCTATAGCACATTGCAAACTTATATACCAGACCACATATATGAATTGAATGCATGTATATGTTTGTTGCATTGTTTTGTTTTTCTCACTGAGCTCAAGTTGGAGAGCTGACCCTCGTGCACGAAATTTTTTTTAGTTTCTGATGTTGCAGGTATTACGACTGAAGATTATGTCAACACGCCAACATATGAACATGTGCGGCTATGATGACCAAGCTGTGGAGGATGAACATGGTTCATTTAGTGAGCGTTTCAACTATGGATACGCCTAGTGTTTAAATTTCGTATTTGAATATTTGTAATATGTACTAAATTATGTTTTGGTTACTTGGAGATAAATAAAATATCAATTATTTATCATGACTAGACCTCAGATCATTATCTGTAAGACTTCCGCTATTTACTTTATTACCTCAGATTAATGTGAAATGTGTTTTGGTTTAACAACGTGGGCATAGCCTATTCGAGATCCTGGTTGAACCATTGGTTTATTGACGATTCATCACACCATTTGGTTAGTTCAAAATTGGGGTGTGACAACCGACCCCACCTCAAAAGAGTCCAGCCCATGACTTTTGGTCGTGGGGTCGGATGTTTTAAAAACATAGGGTCAACGGATTCTACGACCCTACATTCGACCCCACGAAAACAGGCAGAAACCGAAATTAAGAAACCTTCCTAATTCGAAGGGGAGTCTTTCCTAAACTCATTGGGGCATATTATGGAGGGTTTTCCTCTATAAATAGGATGTCCCTTAGCCTCTTTCACCCCTTTAGAACCCTATTTGAAAGTGAGAGAGAGAAAAGAGAAGGAAGAGAAGGAGAATTGAAGAAGAAGACCAAGAAAGAGGAAAGTTCTGAGAAAACTCTGAATCTCAGCACACCTAAGTTATGAACCTAATTCCCTACATGAATTAAGAGCCTAGAATAGTTCATGAAGAAGATAGGACTAGGAGAAACCCAAATCATCCATCTATGGACAAAATTCCAAGAGAATCCATGGAGGAAGTCATTGTGGACAATGGATGGCGTATAAAATTGTAGTTTTGAGCCATAGAACAATCATAGGAAGGACCATGATGGTAGGCCAAAGGATTCAAATATGAAAGAATGGACTTAAGAGTGAAAGGTCGACCATGAACACGTGTGGTTGCACGTAGGGTCGCATAGTACCCGACCCCACAAGACCTACATGTTCAACCACAGGCCCTCGAAAAGTTCCAGGAAGGGTGTGGTCGCACATAGGGTCGAAGTTTATCCGACCCCACCTGCGACCCTACACCCTGTGGTCACCAAAACTGAGACCCCAGGTGCTGCCCCACCTATGACCACTCAGCTTCTGTTAGTCTACATGTATTGGAATTAATTCTAATTAAAATCTATCGACTTGTTAGGTTTTCAGTGATTTAAAAGTGAATTATAGAGCTTGAACGAGGATCTACTAGCAATCAAAGGTCCTCGAACAAGACCTAAACTAATTTGCTAATAATAAATTTTTTTTATTGAGTCTAATGCCGTGAATGATTTTGTGCTTGTATGTGTGTATTGTACATTTCACATGTCATCCAATATTCCTGCTATTAATGTTCATGCATATTTAATTTTGTTTATTTATAACATGATGATGATGATGATGATGCTAGGAATAGGCATGTGAATGTTTGTGTGTGGTTAGTGTACTTGATGCGAGTAGGGCATCAGGGGAAGTGTGATGCGGTGCGGTCCTAAGCTCTTTAGCTCTATCTCTACTCAAGTCTTGTCCACTGACATCTTCGTATCGCCTTTACTTTAGCAGAACTATTATGTCGTAGGGCATCAGGGGAGGTGGTCTCGGACCGTGTAGTCTCTGACTCTGCCGGGGGGGCCTTAGCTCTATGTTTATGGATGTATTGAGGGATCCTGGGGTGAGGCCTTGGATACACTGTTTGACATTAGGATTGGTTAGTTGCGAGCCCAGTTTGCAAGTCCTTGCCAATAGGGGCTTACGTATTGGTATGGGTAAGGCATCAGGGGAAGTGTGATGCGGTGTGGTCCTAAGCACTTTAGCTCTATCCCTATTCCATGGTGGGTTGGATGTGAATGATAATGGTGTTTGATCCGTTGGGTGGGCTTATACACCCGTGTATAGAGGTGCGGCGGCCACCAAACATTTCTATTGCACATTACAAACTTATGAACCAGACCAAAGATATGAATTGAATGCATGCATATGTTTGTTGCATTGTTTTGTTTGCTCATTGAGCCATGATGTCTGCTCACCCTTTCGACGTCAAATATTTTTAGTTGATGATGCAGGTACCACTGTAGAAGACTATATGAATGCTCCAATGTACGGCCATGCTACGGCAAAGGATGCAAAAGTTATGATGGAGTCGCTTGATTCGTCGTGCGAGTGTAACTCATGCATCTTCGATTAGATTTTATTTGAATTATTCAGACGATTTAATTGATTAAATTATTTTATTTTATGTCTTAGTCTTTTGAAGATAATTGGATAATTTATTTATGTTACCACTGTTAGACTCTCAGTTCATTAGTATAAAAACTTCCACTATTTTTTATTTACTCTGGTTATGGTTGTGGATGTGTATGGTTTAAGCAAACGGACACAGCCTATTCGAGATTCTGGTTAAACCATTGATTTATTGATGGTTCATCACACCATTTAGAATTATGGGCAAGACTTGAGTAGAGATAGAGCTAGAGTCTGGTGATGAGGTCCAAGACCACCATAACACGTCCTCCCCTTGATGCTCCACTCGTATCTAACACACCAACCACCCACAGATATGCACATGCCTATTCCTTGCATCATCATCATCATCATGTTATAAATAAATGGAATTAAATATGCATGAATAGTAATAGCAGGAATATTGGATGACATGTGAGATGCACATTACAAGCATACAAGCATAGAATCAATCATGGCATTATACTCAATAAAAATAAACAGTTTGTTATTAACCAATTTGTTTAGGTCTTGTTTCCTCACCTGTTAGCAATACTCGATCTCCTTCCAAGCCTTAAAACTTTCTTGAATTGATTTAACAACCTAAAAGTTATATGAATTTAAGTTAGGGTTCATATGTGACATGTTACAGTAGTCAAAAATTGAAACAGAGCACTGATAGGAGTCTGATTGGTCCTATGGTCTCATACTGTATCAACCTTACTGCCTACGGTTGATCCCCTACGGTCACATATGGTGCGACAGTAGCTGCAACCATATGATTTCTGAAATTTTCCCGAATGCCTATGGTCAATCCTCTGGTCATGCTAGTCATGCTATGTAGCTACAACCTTGAGATTTTTTATCACAGACTACATGCAATTCGAATTCTTCCTGGGTCAATTCTTCTGATCTTCAATGGGGTTTTTTCTAAAGTTATCTTATGGCCATCATTAGTAGTTTCTTATCAACCCTAATCATCAATTTTACTCCTCATGGTTCTACTTGGGATTTTCTCAAGGAAATAACATAGATCATAATATGTTGATATTGCCTATCTTCCATAGAGGTCTTATTCCTTAGAGTTTACATCTCCAGAGATTCGTTTCATACCTTTGCCTGTGATAGAGAACCAATATCTTCTCAGCAAATTTCTCTCCTTAGCTTTTTCTTCTTCTTCTTCTCTTCCTTCTCTTCCTTCTCTTTCTCTAGGGTTTACTAATGTTCTAAAAGAGTGAAAAAGGGCTGAGGGTCGTCCTTTATATAGAGGAAAACTCTCCATATAGAGTCCTCTTTCAATTAGGAAAGCAATCCCATAGTTTAGGAAAGTTTCCAAAACTCAGAGTCTGATCTGGGGTCTCACAGTCGATCATATGGATGCATAAATCGTCAACCATAAGGTTGAAATCATTGATTGTGGGGTTCGGGATTTGAGATTTTTGTTCCCTTCCTTATGGTCGACCATACCTACCTAGGTATGTGACCTTAGGTATGTTTTCAGTGTTTTTAACTCGATTCTCATACTTGGTTTGTGATCTATTTTTACATGCTCGGTCCACTTGGTCCAAGAATAATGGGAAGATCTGGCACTAAATGGTTATACCAAGTTAGTGGAGTACAGGTCTTATACAGTATCCCTGGTACCATGAAAAAAGGGTTGAGAGGAGTCAATGTGTCAACCTACCCAGCTTAGCCCTATTTGATGTAGAGAGGGCATTTGATGATATGGGCTAGCTTCCTATGATCCGATATGAGGGTTGCACCCATCTAGAGTTGGTAAAATAGTTTTACTGCAATTTACATGTTGAGGGTGATCTAGAGGACGTGGATAGAGGTAGAGACCTTAGGATCACGAGTTGGGTAAAGGGGTACCCATTTCTTTCAACTGTCAGCAGTTGGCTGACCTCCTGGGCATTTCCAACGATGGTCCATTAGTCTACTGCCCTCTTAAAGAGCCCCAGTTCATATCATAGAAGATACGTGCAGAGGTGTCACACCCCAGTTCTGAACCAACCAGAATGGTGTGATGAACCATCAATAAACCAATGGTTCAATCAGGATCTCGCATAGGCTATGCCCAACCAAGTTAAACCAAAACACATTCCACATTAATCAGAGATAATAAAGTAAATAGCGAAAGTCTTACAGATAATGAACTGAGGTCTACTCATGATAAATAATTAATATTCCATTTATCTCCAAGTAACCAAAACATAATTTAATACATATTACAATTATCCAAATACGAAATTGAAACGCTAGCTTGACGAGTCATATTCGTCCTCCACAGCTTGCTCATCCATAGCCGTCACCTATTCATATATTGGCGTGTCGACATAATCTTCAACCGTAATACTTGCAACATTAGAAACTAAAAAGAATTACATGTACGAGGGTCAGCTCTCCAACTTGAGCTCAGTGAGTAAACAAAACAATGCAACAAACATACGCATGCATTTAATTCATATCTTTAGATTGGTTCATAAGTTTGCAATGTGCAATAGAAAGGTGGCCACCACACCTCTATACATGAGTGTGTCAAACCACCCAATGGATCAAACACCATTGCTGTCCCACATGCACCCACAATGGAATAGGGATAGAGCTAAAGTGCTTAGGACCGCACAGCATCACACTTTCCCTGATGCCCTACCCATACCAACACGTAAGCCCCTATTGGCGAGGGCTTGCAAACTGGGCTCCCAAATAACCAATCCTAATGTCAAACAGTGTATCCAAGGCCTCACCCCAGCATCCCTCAATACATCCATAGAGATAGAGCTAAGGCCCCTCGACAGAGTCAGAGACTACACGGTCCGAGACCACCTCCCCTGATTCCCTACGACGTAATAGTTCTGCTAAGGTAATGGTGATACAACGATGTTAGTGGACAAGAATTAAGTAGAGATAGAGCAAGAGTCTGGTGACCAGGATGAGCCACAGTGTCACGTCCTCCCCCTGATGCCCCACTCGCATCAAATACACTAACTACACACATACATTCACATGTTTATTCCTAGCATCATCATCATCATCATCATGTTATAAATAAACGAAATTAAATATACATGAACATTAATAGCAAGGATATTGGATGACATGTGAAATGCACAATACACGCATACAAGCATAGAATCATTCATGGCATTGGACTCAATAAACAAAAATAGTTTATTATTAGCCAGTTAGTTGAGGTCTTGTTTCCTCACCTTTGATTGATAGTAGATCCTCGTTCAAGCTTTATGAATCACTTTTAAATCACTTGAAAACCTAACAAGTTGATAGATTTTTTATTAGAATTAATTATCAATAATTTAGACTAATAGAAACTGAGGGGTCGCAGGTGGGGTAGCACCTGGGGTCTCAGTTTCTGCGACCACAGGGTGTAGGGTCGCAGGGTAGGGTCGGACATACTCCGACCCCACGTGCGACCACACCCTCCCTGGAAACTTCCCGAGGGCATGTGGTTGGACATGTGGGTCTTGTGGGGTCAGACATCATGCAACCCCACGTGCAACCACACGTGTTATGGTCGACCTTTCACTCTTAATTCCATTCCTTCATGTTTAAATCCTTTGGCTTATCATCATGGTCCTTCCTATGATTGTTCTATGGCTCAAAACTATAATTTTATTCACCAACCATTGTCCACAATAATTTCCTCCATGGATTCTCTTGGAATTTGTCCATTGATGGATGATTTGGGTTTCTCCTAGATCCTATCTTCATCATGAACTATTCTAGGCTCTTAATTAATCATGGGAAATAGGTTTATACCTTATGCTTGCTGAAGATTCAGAGTTTTCTCTGAATTTTCCTCCTCCTTTAGTCTTCCTCTTTAATTCTCCTTCTCTTCCTTCTCTTCTCTTTCTCTCACATTCAATTAGGGTTCCAAAGGAGTGAAAGAGACTAAGGGACATCCCATTTATAGAGGAAAACCCTTCATAATAAGCCCCAATGAGTTTAGAAAAGAACCTCCTTCGGATTATGAAGGTTTCCTAAATTCGGTTTTTGACTGTTTCCATGGGGTCGGAGGTGGGGTCGCAGATACTCCGACCCTACGTTTTTAAAATGTCCGACCCCATGACCAAAATTCATGGGGTTGGACTCTTTTGAGGTGGGGTCGGTCACACCTGTTTAGGCATGCCACCACACACTCATATTTGACTGTTTTTTAGTTATATTTCATACCTGGTCTTGTGGTTTCTTCACGCACTTGGTCTACTTGGCTTGACCATGATATGTAGACCTGGTACAAGGTGGTAAGACCAGTTAGTTCGATACAGGTCTTACAACTCCATGACCCTTAAAAAAAATTTTGTCCTCAAAATTTGAACGTACGGATCTTACAACTTCCCCATCCTTAAAATAAATTTTGTCCTCAAAATTTAAATGTACTTCATAGTCAATAGGTGGGAATTATATTTCTGGATTGCATCGTCTTCCTCCCATGCAATCTTCTCCACGTCTTGTCTTCATCAGGTTACCTTCGTATAATAATTATCCCAGCTTTGGAGATGTTGTACCTTCCAACCAATGAACTAGGCCAGTACCACTTCAATAGTTAAACCTTCTATCTAATCCAGTGGATCAGTAGTCAATACCCTTGATATGGATCTCCAACGTACTTCTTCAATAGAGACATGCGAAATACGTCATGTACACTAGACATGGATAGCGGTAACACTAATTGATATGTAACTTTTCTACATCTCTCTAAAATTTATAAGGTCCAACACATATATAGGATACAACTTTTCCTACTTGTTGAATCATTTCAAACCATACATAAGTGATATCTCCAAGAACACTTTGTCATTTATGGCGAACTCAAGGTCTTGGCATCTCTTCTAACAATCCTGAGCTATCTTGGCCCTTTTTCTTTGATCTTGTCTGCCACTCGATAGGTTTCTTCAATAAACTCAGGTCTTACAATTTTTCATTCACCAACTTTGTTCCAAAATAGACGAGTTTGACATTTCTACCATACCATTCTTTATAGGTGACATCTACATAGTAGCTTGGTAGCATATTCAATCTACATATAGCTTAGTTAGCCACTCCAAAGCATACCGAGGTCTTATAGCAATGGAATGAGCTATCTTCATAAGGCGATCAACAATCACCTTCGTCAACCGATCTGGGAGTCAGTGGCAAATCAGTGACATAGTTCATTGTAATGCAATTTTACTTACAGACTGGCTTCGATAGTAGTTGTAGTAAGCCATGTTGGTCTTTGTCTTTCAGCTTTTTACTTACTGATAATTCAGTTACTGAAACATGCATCTAGCCACAACTACTTCAATTCCCTTCCACCAAAATAATCTCTTCATGTTTTGGTATATTTTATACTTCTAAAATGTACCCAATACAGAATAGAATGGGCTTTTAGCATTATCTTGTTTCTATGATCAGTGTTTTTCACTTCAGGTATGCATAATCATCCTCTGTATCTCAGGATCTTTTTCGCATCCGAAGTAAGTTAGGGTTAGGTTTTCTTTCTTTAAATCTTCTTGCACCATTCTTATATACGGATCTAACAAAATTGCTACTTTACTTCATCCATCAATTCAGAGATGATCTTTAATGCCATAATCGCAGCAGATAAACTATTGCTTCATAAGTTCATCCATAAATTCTCACTCAATTTGGATCATCACGAGTTTCTATTATATGTTACTCTTCTTCCAAATCTAAATCTATTGCTGTAAAACTTTGTTTAATCAGGTCTCATATTTCTTGGACTTGGCATAAAGTTTTTCCCTTCTCAGCTATTGTGAAGTTGTTCTAAGATCCATTATTTGAGTTGCTTCATTCTTAGAATAAACCAAAATATCATCTATGAAAACTATGACCAATGTGTCCAATGTGTCATGAAACACCCAGTTCATCAGTTCCACAAGAGATGTAAGGGCATTGGTTAATCCAAACATCATAGTCAGAAACTCATAACGTCCAATCTCGATTCTAAAATCTATTTTCGAGATATCATTGTCCAAATTCTTCAGCTGATGATATCTTGATTGAAGATCAATCTTAGAAAATACCTTTGCTCCTTGCAATTGTTTAAACAAGTCATCGATCGGAGGTAGTAGATATCGATTCTTGATCGTGCTTGCTTAGTTCCCAGTAGTCTATACATAATCTGACACTACCGTCCTTCACGAATTGCATTGGCGCTCCCTGTAATGCAATACTTAGCCTATTAGGACCCTTGTCTAATAACTCTCGTAGTTGAGTCACCATCCCTTCAACTCCATAGGAGCTACTCTATAGGTGCCTTTGACACAAGTATCATCCTTGGTAACAAGTCAATGATGAACTCGGTCGCATAAACAGATGGTAACCCAGGTAAGTCTCCTGGAAACACATCAGGAAATTTATGCATCACATCTTCCATCTGGGGTGTTTCTTTGGTAACGTATACCACAAATACCATATATCTAACTCCTTTCTCTTCAAAGCATCTCTTCGCCTTTAGCATAGAGAGGATCAGCTTTCACTTCTTAGGCAACATGCTTCCAATAAAACTAAATTATATGTCATCTTTATTCTTGAATGATAACCTCTTCTATGCACATAACAACTTTGTAAAGTATTGAGACAACCAGTCTGTCTTCAAGATGACATCAAAGTCTGTCATCTCAAGTCTAATTAGGTTGCTTCCAAATTCCATCCATCCATATGATTCGAACATTGTTAATAACACTCATCCAATACAACATCTAGTCCAAAAGGGCTTGAACTAGCAAAATCTGGTATAAAAGTTTTAAGAGCACATATAGCTCCTTAATCTCTTAGTTTTTCAAAGACTATTGCTTAAAATCTCATATATCCCAAAAAGCTCATTAGCTTACACCTTCTTTATCATTGTTGTTCTACCCTGATCTGTCTTTCATATACCTTGAAAAATATCTTGTGATTGTTACTTACTTTCTTGCTCATGCACTCTTTTATAAACATGACCATATCCATCTATTCAGCAATCTCGAAACAGATCCTCCATTTCTTCATCTGAGGTTCCTTGGCTATAGAATCTAATCTAAATTTAATCATCTTACTTCCCATAATTCCTTATTCACTAAACATCTTATCAATAGATGTCGAGAAATGTAAGAATCAGAATGTTTATCTAAAAGAAATTCATTTTCTTCTTTCAAATTCAAGGTAATGACGAACACTTGCTTGACCTAATGAACTTAGGTTTAAAGGATCAGGAGTAAATCTATGGTAATCCAATCGGCATCAAAAGATTGTCAAGTTGCATGGTAGTCCAAATATATGAAAATAGAGGTTTTACAGTTCTTAACCTCATGGTTTCAGGTTCTATCGAGTATATAATGCCATTGGTCAAGGCACTATAGGAGTAAATCTGGAAAAAGTTTTTGTACATCAACAAATCAGGTATAAATCAGAAGATGTACACTCAACATGATTAAACATTTAACTGTTCATTCAGTTCATATCTCTGTTCATGATGTCGATCATGAGAGTGGTTCAGATTGGTATAATCAAGACTAATACTAAAGAAACAATATTTATAACTCCAATTGACAGGTTGAATCAAGAAGGTATTCTATCAAGACACGAGAATTTAAAATCAGGTATGTGCATCCTCTATAATCATAAGAGTAAGTCAATAATGCACCGCATCCTATATAACCTATCTAGTTATATGGCCATAATAGGTTTGATCCTTTTCTGAAAATGTTGAGGCTTCATCTTCAGAAAATATTCCTCAACCCTTGTTGGATCATTCTGCCATGATGCAATCGTTCCATACATTGGTGACTGATAAGGGTAACCACCTTGATACACTGCTTGTTGTGCATCAAGCTTCTACACGGGGATGTGCATTATTGGGACTTATTGTATGGTAGGCACTGTGTTATAGCTAACAGGTGCTGGGGTACAGTGTTGCTACCAATCGATATCGTACTTGGTTTGACTCGGAGGTGTCGATGTAGCATTGGCAACAATGATAGTGATTCACATAGCAACTTGCATTGTCGGTCTCATCTGTTGTTGCTCTTGTATTTTATCGGGTCAAGTTTATTACAACCATAGCCAAGGCATTTGGTAGTCCAGGTACATTGACTGGAGTGGCCTGGTTGTTATGTAAGACCCGTATCGAACTAACCGGTCTTACCACCTTGTACCAGGTCTACCTATCATGGTCGAGCCAAGTGGACCAAGTGCGTGAAGAAATCACAAGACCAGGTATGAAGTCTAACCCAAAAACAGCAAATGTGAGGGTAGGGTCGCATGCCTAAACAGCTAGGGTCGACCCCACCTCAACAGAAGTCCAACCCATGACTTTCTAGTCGTAGGGTCGCATGACTAGAAAAACGTAGGGTCGACGGACTCTGCGACCCTACGTCCAACCCTATGATGACAAACAGAAAATGAAAATTAGGAAACTTTCTTAATTCCAAAGGAGGTCTTTCCTAAACTCATTGGAACTTATTATGGAGGGTTTTTCTCTATAAATAGGACATCCCTTAGCCTCTTTCACTCCTTTAGAACCCTAATTGAGAGTTAAAGAAAGAGAAAGAAAAAGAAGAGAAGAAGAGAAGGAAACTTGAAGAAGAAGACTAAGGAAGAGGAGGAAGTTCAGAGAAACCTCTGAATTAAGGTATGAACCTAATTCCTTACCTAAATAGGAGAGTCTAGAATGGTTATGAAGAACATAGGATTAGGAGACACCCAAATCATCCATCCATGGACAAGTTCTAAGAGATTCCATGGAGGAAATCATTATGGACTATGAATAGTGTATAACTTGTAGTTTTGAGCGATAGAACAATCATAGAATGGACCATGAAAGTAAGTCAAAGGATCCAAACATGAAGGGATGGACTTTAGAATGAAAGGTCGACTCAGAATACATGAGGTCGCATGTAGGGTCGAATGATATCTGACCCTACGAGACCACAGGATCGACCACATGCCCTCGGGAAGTCCCAGGGAAGATGTGGTTGCACGTAGGGTCGAATGGTATCCGACCCCACCTGCGACCCTACACCCTAGGGTCGCAGAAACTGCTACCCTAGGTGCTACCCTACCTATGACCCTACGATTTCAGTTAGTTTAAAATATATTGAAATTAATTTTGATTAAAATATATTGACTTGTTAGGTCTTTCTAGTGATTTAAAAGTGATTCATAAAGCTTGAATGAGGATCTACGCTCAATCAAAGGTGAGGGAACAAAACCTAAACTAATTGGCTAATAATAAACTATTTTTATTTATTCCAATACCATGAATGATTTTATGTTTGTATGACTGTAATGTGCATATCACATGTCATCCACTATTCCTGTTATTATTGTTCATGCATATTTAATTTCCGTTTATTTATAATATGAGATTGATGATGATGCTAGGAATAGGCATGTGAATATTTGTGTGTGGTTAGTGTACTTGATGCGAGTGGGGCATTAGGGGGAGGACGTGACACTATGGTTCAGCCTGGTCACCAGACTCTAGCTCTATCTCTATTCAAGTCTTGTCCACTAACATCGTCGTATCACCATTACCTTAGCAGAACTATTATTACCTTAGCAGAACTATTACGTCGTAGGGCATCAGGGGAGGTGGTCTCGGACCGTGTAGTCTCTGACTCTGTCGGGGGGCCTTAGCCCTATCTCTATGGATGTATTGAGGGATGCTGGGGTGAGGCCTTGGATACATTATTTGGCATTAGGATTGGTTAGTTGCGAGCCCAATTTGCAAGCCCTCGCCAGTAGGGGCTTACGTGTTGGTATGGGTAGAGTATCAAGGGAAGTGTCATAGGCCAGGCCTTAGCACTTTAGCTCTATCTCTATTCCATGGTAGAGTGGATGGGGACGACAATAAACGTTACCTTTGGGCTGGCTTCCACACCCGGTGCATAGAGGCGAGGCGGCCACCGAACCTTTCTATAGCGCATTGCAAACTTATTTACCAGACCAAAGATATGAATTGAATGCATGCATATGATTGTTGCATTGTTTTGTTTTCTCACTGAGCCATGATGTGTGCTCACCCTTTCGACGTCGAATATTTTTAGTTGATGATGCAGGTTCCACCGTAGAAGATTATATCAATGCTCCGATGTATGGACATGCGGCGGCGATGGACGCTGAAGTTATGATGGAGTCGCATGATTCATCATGCGAGTGCAACTCTGGTGTTTTCGATTAGATTTTTATTTAAATTATTCAGACGAGGTAATTGATTAAATTATTTTATTTTATGTCTTAGTATTTTTGGAAGATAATTGAATATTTTATTTATGTTATCACCTTTAGACTCTGAGTTCATTAAATATTTAAGACTTCCGCTATCGTGTATTTATTCTTATTTTAGTTGTGGATGTGTATGGTTTAAGCAAACGGACATAGCCTATTCGAGATCCTGGTTGAACCATTGGTTTATTAGTGGTTCATCACATCATTCTGAATAGTACAGAATTGGGGTGTGACATGTTCACTTTTTTTATTTGCTACAGTCTGATTATCATTATTTAGCATCTACTCAGATGAGTTTTCATTGCCCATTCTCGACCCTGATAGTGGTGGGGTCAAGTTGCAACCTCTTCTTAATGCTCAGCAGGCAATGGATCAGCTTGTGGTGGATCTCACTCTGAGTCTCCATGTCACCCAGGAGTATAGCTTTATCTTCTTGTAGTTACTCTTATGGCCATTATTCTCCTATCTGTTGGATTTAGCCCAAGATCTTTCCCTTTACCTCTACAGAGATTTAGGTGTCACTAGCCATTTTTCTTCTTCTTTTGCCATACATCGAGTTCACATCTTGTGAATACCAACTCGGTATTCCAATTTCTTTCTGCTTTACAGATACTCCCTTCTTGCTACTATACTATATCCTTTGTATACTTAGGCAACTGCCTGACTTATAGATAGTACCTGTTAAGAGGGAAAAATCCCTTCTATTTTTAATCTTACACGTGTCAAGTTGCGCCTTCGGAGCCTGATCGCTCAGAGTGTCTCGCACTCGGCATCATGTATTCGGCCTGTCATGCATACGGCCTCTCATGCGCCCGACCTCTCGGGTAGCGCTCAGAGTTATAGTCCTACTCGGCTACGGTTCTCAGTCGGAAGCCAGAGTCCCATTGTGATTATGCTACCTCCGGGGAGTCCTTCTCTCAGTCTGATACGACACCGACTATTCCGGTCGGCCATTACTCACACGTTGACACGTGTCAGTCCCAGAGCTAACCGACCTAGCTTCCTTGGCTAAGGTCTCCAACTCCTTCTCGGAGTCTACCACATGAGTGTCCCACAGAGCGACACGTGGCAATCCTATTGGCAGTCTACTCCCCTGAGTCTTGGTACCTCCATGCTTCTTCACAATCTATAAGTAGAGGCCATCCCTCAAGGTAAACCCTAAGTTACAAGCTATTATTATTCATCCCTCTCACACGCTCAAACTCTCTCATCGTCGCACTCTTTAAACTGGAGATAGCTTTCTGCTATCTCTTGACTGTTTGCCTTGGGAATCTAACTTAGGCATCAGAGTGTACCCGGGGCTTAGGCGCCCAACTCCTTTGTCTCATCTCTATGATTGCAGGTCATTCAGAGCGCGGATCGATGGGCGATTTCCAACCGCAACAGTTTGGCGCCCACCGTGGGGCCTCTTTTGACTGAGTTCGAAGATTAGCACGTGAGAACTCTGATTTCGATGGCTCACAGAAGAACTCGAGCACAGGTGTCACGCATCGCTTCTGAGACATCGGTGCATATGGGTAGTACTGAAAGCACGACGAGGGCGGACCGTGAGCCTGCACCCGCACCAGTACCAGAACCTGCACCCGCATCGGAACCAGCACCAATACTACCGCCAGCTCCGGCGCCAGCTCCGAGCCACACGCCGACGGTAACACCACCGCTACCTCCTCCCCAATACGTCACTCGTCAGCAGTTTGATGAGCTGAAGCAGCAAATTGAGCAGCTCGCGAGAGTCTTGAGAGGAGCTCGAGCAAGCTGTGCGGCGGCAGGAGGGGAAAATCCTCTCCCGGTATCGAATCTGCCACCAGAATTTCCACCAGTGGTCCATCCGCCAAGGGCGAGGGTGGATCCTGCAAACGCCTTGCCACATAACCTCCCAGCAGATCGAGCTCCTGGACGGAGCGTGGCCGGGTCCGCCGCTCAGCATCCCCCACCGCCTCAACACCAGGCGCCAGTTGCGCCACCTCCGGTGAGAGGCCCGGGGTCCTTCCTCGATGCCCTCCGCCGGGAAAGAGTTAACGCAGAGACACCAGGTACTGGCGCTCAACCTCCGGGCACGCCCCAGTCCGAGGTCAAGCGGCGTCTATTGGAGATAACCACTCGGCTTCAGCAGGTGGAGCAAAACAGGGTAGCCCCGCCGAGAACGGCCTATACTGCAATTACGGCGCTCTCGGATGAGATTATGAGGGCACCCCCTCCTGACAACTTCAAGATGCCGATCTTGGATTCCTACAACGGGAGTACCGACCCCGAGCAGCATTTAGACGCATTCGTCTCCACAACGCTATTCTACCCTCTGAGCGATAGCCTCATCTGCCGGATGTTTCCTTCAACGCTCAGGGGGGCCGCTCGCACGTGGTTCAATAATCTCCCTGCAAAGAGCGTTACATCATTTGAACAGTTATCGAACAAATTCTTGACGCACTTCCAAGCAAGCCGAGTGCGCAAGAAGACGTCGTACCATCTGTCAACGGTCAAACAGCAGAAGGACGAGTCCCTACAGGACTTCATCAAGCCCTTCAATACCGAGGTGCTTGAAATCAAGGACGTCGAGCCCGCAGTGCACATGTCCAGCCTGCAGGCCGGCATAACCAAACGTCAGCGTTGTTGGTCCCTTGCCAAAAAGCCACCGAAGAACCTGGACGACCTGCTCGCCAGATGCGAGAAGTACGCCTCCACAAACGAGACGACAAGGGCCCAGAAAAATAACTCCGTGAACAATCTAAAGGCCAAACCAAATCCTACAGACAAGAAAAGGTCTGAGATGGCCGACCCGGCACCAAGCTCGGGAGACCCAAAGAAGCAGAAGTCCGGTAAAGATCAGACCTACCGGTACCCCTACAAGACGTTCGAGTATTACACTCTGCTGAACTCTTCGATGACGGAGATCCTCGAAGTAATCAAGAACGATCGGAACCTCCGACCGCCGCCAAAAGCACTCGGCAACGGGAAGAATAAGGAACACTCCCGTTTCTGTCGCTTCCATCGCGACTATGGCCATGAAACAGAAGAATGCAAGTACCTCAAAGGGGAAATTGAGGACCTCATCAGACGAGGATACTATGGTAACTTCGTTTGGCATGCAGACCGAGGACCGGCTCCCGCTCGAAGGGACCGTGGATTACCACCTCCACCTCTGAGAAACCCACAGCCCAACAACTGCCAAGTGGACGCGGGCGTTAATCAAAACGCCTCTCGGAGGGACGACAGAGACCCTGATGGTGGGCCGGCTCCCCCTAGACAGTGAGTCGGCGCCATCCAGTTTGGGACGATTGAAGGCTCATCTGGAGCACAAAAAGAAAGAGTGTCGATAAAAGAAAAACTTGGAGGCCGGCAGCATACCCAGTCCGGGTCCATCCCATCCTGGTTGGAAACAGAAGGTCGAGAAAGAAGAAGAAGGAAGTCCCACCCGGCTTCAAAGAGAAGAAAGGCCGAGCGGAGGTTTGTCGGCAGTCTACTCCCGGAGGACCGACCGAGCACAGTAATGGGTTTGCGCATCCCTGGTGACAATGGGGTCTATACCATCACCAAGGGCCCCCAAGCCGAGGGCAAATCAGTCCTCACAATGATAGGAGGACCCGCCACCGGGAACACCTCCAACAGGTCGGCAAAAGCCTACTCGCGTCTGGTAGCCAAGACAGAGTGGTCGTCGAAGAGAGATCCAACTGGAAAAGTCATCACCTTCAGCGACGAAGATCTTGTCAACGTCATGGTCCCCCATGAGGATGTCATTGTCTTCACGATCGAGATCGGACACTGTGATGTTGCAAAGTGCCTAGTAGACACCGGGAGCTCGATGGGCATTATATTTTACCATGCCTACCGGAGGATGCAGCTGACGGATGACCAGCTCCAACCTATCACTTTCGATCTCATTAGTTTCTCCGGAGACCCAGTTACAGTTAAGGGGGGCATCCAATTGCCTGTCATCCTCGGCCAGAAGCCCAAACAGCGGCGGGTAATGGTCGAATTCATGGTGGTCGATCGACCATCCGTGCACAACGTCATCCTCGGCCGACCTTCACTGAACAAGCTGAAGGCGTGCATGTCTACCTACTATCTGGTGATGAAATTCCCGACCAAGGATGGAGTCGGAGAGTGTCGAACAGATCAAGACACTTCACGGAGGTGGTACGCCACTGAGCTGAAGAACAGTCAGCGGGCCTTGAAGACCGCACAGGTGAACATGGTCGATGTTCCCAAGAATCTCTCTCCCAACAGAGGAGAACCCGCGGAGGAACTTCTACAGATCCCGATGCGGACGATCAGCCCGAGAAGACATTCCACGTCAGCTCCTTGCTACTCAAGGAACAAAGGGAAGAGTTGATCAAATTTCTAAGGCAGAATCTAGATGTCTTCGCATGGTCGGCCTCTGAGATGCCGGGGATTCCTAGGGATGTCAACGAACACCACCTAACCGTCAACCCTCATCATCGGCCTGTGCGACAAAAGAAGAGAAGCTTTGCACCCGCCCGGCAGTCTGTCATTGATGAGGAGGTACAGAAGCTACTGGCAGCCAACTTCATACGGGAGGTCGATTACCCGGACTGGTTGGCCAACGTTGTCAGGGTGCCAAAGTCTAACGGCAAGTGGCGAATTTGCATAGACTTCACCGACCTCAACAAAGCCTATCCAAAGAATAGCTATCCGCTGTCGTGCATTGATCAGCTGATAGATGCTACAGCCGGACACAAGCTACTAAGTTTCCTTGACGCGTACTCCGGCCACAACCAAATAAAGACGCAAAAGGCCGACGAGGAATGTACTTCCTTCGTCACAAATCAGGGGCCTGTGATCAGACGAGGCCGAGAGCGTTATGAAAGAGGTACATGAGGGTATCTGCGGCCGACACCAGGGTGGACGATCGCTTTTCCAAAAGATCCTCCGCCAAGGTTACCATTGGCCGAGAATGCACGACGACTGCATCGAGCTTATCTGCCGGTGCGACAAGTGTCAGTTCTATGCACCCGTGCAACATGCTTCGGCCGCTCTACTACAGCCGATCACAAGTCCCCTCCCATTTGCCATATGGGGTATGGACATCATGGGGCCCTTCCCCCAGGCCACTTATCAGCAGAAATATGTCATCGTGGCCATTGATTACTTCACCAAATGGATCGAAGTCGAAGCCGTAGCCAAGATCGACACCTCCAAACTGGAGCAGTTCTTCAGATTCTCGGTTGCATACAGGTTCGGCATGCCAAGAGTCCTTGTGACTGACAACGGCACTCAGTTCGCCAGCGCATCCTTCGCAAACTTTTGCGAAGAATTCCAAATAGACCATAGATTTGGGTCAGTCGGACATCCGTAGACAAGCGGCCAGACCGAGGCCACCAATAAAACAATATTGTGCGGCTTGAAAAAGATCGTAGAAGACCAAAAAGAAAAGTGGGTGGATATGTTACCAAGTATCGTCTGGTCGTATAGGACGACCAGCCGAACGCCCACGGGAGAGACACCCTTCATGCTCGCCTTCGGCACGGAGGTAGTCGTCCCCGTTGAAGTCTTCCATCCAACATTCCGGATGCTGAACTTCAACTAACACACCAACTCTGAAGATCTACGGACGAACCTCGACAACCTCGAAGATGTAAGGGAATCGGCAGCATTCCGAATGGCAAGTTACCAGCAGGCGACAGCCCGTCACTACGACAAGACAGTCCGACCAAAAAAATTTAAAGTCGGAGATCTTGTCCTTAGAAAAATGGCAGTCTCCAATCCCATAAATCAAGGGAAGATGGCCAAAAACTGGGAAGGACCGTATCGCGTGCTCAGAACAGGACGTCCGGGCTCGTACAAGCTGACCACTATGGACGGTGAAGAAATTTCGAGGACATGGCATGCCACCAACCTTCGAAAATATTATCATTAATCAGCAACTTTTTACAGATTTGTCATTTTTTTTAATCTCAGTTGTATACCGGACCCCAAGAGGGCATCCGCTTATTTTCATTTTAATACAGAACGGCACATATAGCTCAGTCATCTCAGCAATTGTTTCTTAGCCATTCCTTCCGGCCTAGCTGATCACACACAGACATAGGTCAAACTTTGACCATACTTGTATCTTCCTACCACGGCCCATAAGCAGACCAAGGTAGCATGAAGACCATACTCGTACCTTCCGACCATGGTCCCCAAGCAGACCATGGTGGCATGAAGGTCACACATATCTTCCTACCACGGTCCACAAGCAGACCAAGGTAGCATGAAGACCATACTCGTACCTTCCGACCATGGTCCACAAGCAAAACATGGTGGCATGAAGGTCACACATCTTCCTACCACGGTCCACAAGCAGACCAAGGTAGCATGAAGACCATACTCGTACCTTCTGACCATGGTCCACAAGCAGACCATGGTGGCATGAAAGTCACACACATCTTCCTACCATGGTTCACAAGCAGACCAAGGTAGCATGAAGACCATACTCGTACCTTCCGACCATGGTCCACAAGCAGACCATGGTGGCATGAAGGTCACACACATCTTCCTACCACGGTCCACAAGCAGACCAAGGTAGCATGAAGACCATACTCGTACCTTCGACCATGGTGACCATACCGCGGCTTCCCCACCATGGTCCACAAGCAGACCATGGTGGCATGAAGGTCACACTCATCTTCCTACCACGGTCCACAAGCAGACCAAGGTAGCATGAAGACAATACTCATACCTTCCGATCATGGTCCACAAGCAGACCATGGTAGCATCAAGGCTATACTCGTATCTTCCTACCACGGTCTACAAGAAGACCAAGGTAGCATGAAGACCATACTCGTACCTTCCGACCACTGTGGCATGAAGGTCGCATTCGTATCTGCCTACCATGGTCCACAAGCAGGCCATGGTAGCATGCAGACCATGCTCGTGTCTGCCCACCACGGCCTACACGCCGACTCCGGCAGCACATAACATCGCTCTAACTACGCGATCGGACATCAGTAGCCTGGCTAGGGCAAACCATACTCGCCTCCCAAACGTCGCGCTGCATGGATATACCTAAGTGCCCTCGGCCAGCCTAAGCGCCAAGCCGACAACACTTCTGGGGTAAGAGGCAGTCAAGACAACAAATGTAACAATGCCTTAGCCATTTTTCTAAGGAATCTCCGTGGCCGAATTCGACATCGTTCGTTTTCGGACTCTACTACAAGCTACCAGCCCTAGCTACTTTAATTACTTAAAGTGTTCTTGGCCTACCGAAGGCCGAGCAAAAAACATTGGCAAACAACAGATATACAAAAAAAATAGATGTTTATTGATCAAGGCCCTAGAAGGGCAGGGGTACAAATATACAGTTAAAAAAAAATTATACAAGTGGTCTCTTCAAGACCGCTTCTCCTCAGCGGCCGGATTTGCTTGATCCTCGGCTGGCAGCGCAAGGTCCGGGAGCTCAACGAGCGGCGTCTGCGGCACTTCGTAGGAGGGAAGATTGTCCTCTAGCATTTGGTCGGCCTTCGGCTCCGCCAGGACTTCCTCAGCGTCGAGCGGGGTCTCCACAGGATCCGAGGGCTCCAACCCATCAATCTGGCCGATAATTGGGATCTCGGACCAGTTTATCTTGAGGGCGCCCTTATCCGCTAATTGTTCCCTCAAATACCTGACCCCCCTCTCAAAGTACACGCAAGCGGCCTCGTCGACGTCCTCTTCGTACTGAGCCAAAGACTTGTATTCGGCGACAGCTCGAGACAAGGCCTCCCGGTGATCCTCCTCGGCCTTGTTCAACGCTTCCTTGGCAGCCCTGGCTTCTTCCTCTGACTTCTTAAGCTTCTCCTCCAACGCCAGCTTCGCCTGCTGCTCAACCTGCAGATCTTCCTCGGCCTTCCGCCTCTTGTCCTCGGATGACCGAAGCTTTTCCTCGGACGAATGCACTCTCTTATGCTCTTCGCCAAGGGCGGCCTCGGCTTTGTCCAGCGACGCCCAGAGGGTGACCTTTTCTGCAATGAGGCCCTTGAACTCCGAGGATTGGTTGGTCAGATTCTCCTCGGTAGCCTTCAGAGCCTCGCGCAGGGAGATCTCCAAGACCTCCTTCTCGTCAAGGTCAAAGAAGGCCCGAGCAGCCCGCTCACTGACCTCGGCTAGAAGATTGCCCATCTGCACAAAAGGGGCCACTCAGAAAATGAACATGAATAAAAAAGAAAGAAATGAAGACTCTGAATATTACCTGACTACACACTGTGAATGCTCGTCTGTAGACCTCCTCGTTTGACAAGTCGGAGGTGAAGGCTATGTCCGCTGGGAGGCATCCCTCGGTGACTATGATTCTAGCCGCCTTTGTACTCTTGAAGACCGAGTCCGTTGACTTCAGACCGAGTGCAGGAGAGAAAGGTACCTTCGGAGCCTCCTGTTTTTCACCCCTCTGACGGGCCACATGCCTGGCTTCCTCCTTGGAGGCCCCAATGGCCCCCGGTCAGATCAACTACCTTCGGGCTCTCGGTAGCCCTCTTCGCCACAGGCATCACCATGCCCTGATCGGCCTTGGTCTCCTTCGCGGCGACCACCTGAAGGGGCTGGACTTCTTTCGTCGCAGCCCCCGTCGTTGTCTCCTCTTGACGGCCGAGCCTAGGGGCCGGCCTTGTCTTATATATGTCGGTCGGAAGCTCCGCGGCCGACTTTATCTTCTTCTTCGGTGGCCCCTCGGGCATGGGCCCCTTGCCCTTTGCCTCGACCGTGGTCCTTGGTTCTTTCCGTGGAGGTGTGTCCTCCTGCCCGCCAGCCGACTGAGCCCCCTTTGCGGCCTCGGCCGTCCGCTTGGCCATGATCCGGGCAACGATCTTATCGTCTTTGAAGTTCACTGCAAGGAAAAATAGTTAGTGACAACATCAAGATAGCAGCAGTATATAGTCTGAGTCCTAATGTTATTAAACTCACCGAGGAGACCGTGCTCAGCCAACTGCACGGGATCCGCAAGGTCAGAGAGGCGCACAGTCTTCCCATGCATCATCTTGCGCTGAGCCCTTCTCTCCTCCATCATCAGGAAGGGGATTTTGTTGAACCCCGTGGCATCGACCACCAGCCAAACGTTCGACAAAGGAAGAGCCGAGCCGTCCGCAGGAGGACCCACGAAGAAAAACTTATCCTTCCACCCATGGATGGAGGAAGGCTTTTGGGTGATAGTCGGAAGCTTCTTTCCGCCCCTCTGGCTAAAAAAATACCACCCGGTCATAGCCCGGGCCTCAATCAGACTGGCCAACTGGAAGACCGACCGAAACAAGTTCAAGGTCGGAGTCTCACCCAGTCGGCGGACGAACAGGATGAAGGCAAAAATGCATCGCCACCCGTTCGGAGCAAGCTGGGAGGGGGCGATGCGGTAGGTTTGAAGAATTTCTACAACTAATGGGTGAAGGGGAAACCGGAGCCCAGACTTCAGGGTGTGTTTGTACACTTAAATCTCCGACGTGTTCACAGTACATGCCCGCTCATCGAAGGTTGGGAGCCGAACGCGGACATTCATCATTCGCTCTACGAGCTGGTATGCCCGGCAGACCGATAATAAAGCCGCTTCGGTTTTGATCTTACTTGGCACCTTCCATGCTGGGACGGTGCCGAATGCAGTTACTGACGGTCAGCCGCCTCTCTAACGAGAAGCCCGTTGAGCCGTGGGGCCCGCGGGCCGACCACCCTCTTCGGCCTCAGAGGAACTCTTCTCAAGTTCCTCCTCTGAAATTGTATTGGAAGCCTTGGAGGAAGCGGACCATCCTTCCCTGGAGGAGGATGATCCCTCAGAAGAAGAAGAAGTTCGGGAAAGGGCCATTTTCTCACTCATTCTCACTCTACCAGAAGAGGTAATACTGTTGGAAGAAAAGCTACTAAGCATGAACAAACAAGAAAGGAAATGTGAGGAGACTTACTGGTTGGAAGAAATCAAACTCCGACTGCAGAAGCAAAGATCGAAAATGGGGAAGTTCGACTAGACTCTGAGTGCTCTGATGAAACTTCGGTTGCAATTGAAGCAAATGGTTGAATGAATGAAATAGAAGAGTATTTATAGGCCCTGTGACCGTGAACCGTTTCTTCGGGTTTCGAACACGTGCTTTAGCACCATTGGTCGTCGTCTGCCATGCCGAACACGACGTGACAGTCTGACGTCATGCGTAATGATGACGCTTCTCCTCGAGGCACGCAGCCTCCCAATAACCATCGGATCAATATGTCGATCCGTGTCACTTCAGTCTCAACCATTCGATGCATTCAACAGATTCGAAGACGAGCGACAGTTAATGGCACTCCTTCTCGAGGCACACCGCCTCCTGGTGGCCGTCGGATCAAGGGTCAATCTGCATCAAATTAAAAGATCGACGGTTTATCATGTTTGTGGAACCCAAGTTTTACACCTAGAGCCCCGCACCACAATCAATCGTGCAGACGGTTGATGCAACCGCCTCCACTCAGGAGCACCCGGAGTCATTCAATGCAGCCATCAATCTTGCAATCGGCCTCATAGACGCAGGTTTTCTCAATGACTAACTTGTTGCACTATCGAATTTGTTGCATCCGACAGCGCAAGGGGCATCTGTTAAGAGGGAAAAATCCCTTCTATTTTTAATCTTACACGTGTCAAGTTGCGCCTTCGGAGCCTGATCGCTCGGAGTGTCTCGCACTCAGCATCATGTATTCGGCCTGTCATGTATACGGCCTCTCGTGCGCCCGGCCTCTCTGGTAGCACTCGGAGTTATAGTCCTACTCGGCTACGGTTCTCAGTCGGAAGCCAGAGTCTCATTGTGATTATGCTACCTCCGGGGAGTCCTTCTCTCAGTCTGATACGACACCGACTATTCCGGTCGACCATTACTCACACGTTGACACGTGTCAGTCCCAGAGCTGACCGACCTAGCTTCCTTGGCTAAGGTCTCCAACTCCTGCTCGGAGTCAACCACATGAGTGTCCCACATAGCGACACATGGCAATCCTATTGGCAGTCTACTCCCCTGAGTCCTGGTACCTCCATGCTTCTTCACAATCTATAAGTAGAGGCCATCCCTCAAGGTAAACCCTAAGTTACAAGCTATTATTATTCATCCCTCTCACACGCTCAAACTCTCTCATCGTCCCACTCTTTAAACTGGAGATAGCTTTCTGGTATCTCTTGATTGTTTACCTTGGGAATCTAACTTAGGCATCGGAGTGTACCCGGGGCTTAGGCGCCCAACTTCTTTGTCTCATCTCTGTGATTGTAGGTCATTCAGAGCGCGGATCGATGGGCGATTTCCAATCGCAACAGTACCCTTTATTATTTGTTTAGTTTTTTTCTTTCTGTCTGTGTATATATATGGTTCCACCTTTTATATGTACATTATTGTCTTGTTTAAGTTCTGTCTCAACCAACATATGAGCTCATGGTGTATTTGTATTAAAGCTTTTAATTTATCCTAACTCAGTTCATGGACTCTAGTAGAAGTGTTCAAGTTTCATGGGCAAAGCCTGAGAGCTCTGATACCAAGTTGTCACACCCCAATTCTGAACCAACCAGAATGGTGTGATGAACCATCAATAAACCAACGGTTCAACCAGGATCTCTCATAGGCTATGCCCAACCATGTTAAACCAAAACACATTCCACATTAATCAGAGATAATAAAGTAAATAGCGAGTCTTACAAATAATGAACTGAGGTCTAGTCATGATAAATAATTAATATTTCATTTATCTCCAAGTAACCAAAACATAATTTAATACATATTACCATTATCCAAATACGAAAGTTAAACACTAAGCGTATCCGTAGTTGAAACGCTAGCTTGACGAGTCATATTCGTCCTCCACAGCTTGCTCATCCATAGCCGTCACCTATTCATATATTGGTGTATCGACATAATCTTCAACCGTAATACCTGCAACATTAGAAACTAAAAAGAATTATGCACACGTGGGTCAGCTCTCTAATTTGAGCTCAGCGAGTAAACAAAACAATGCAACAAACATATGCATGCATTCAATTCATATATTTGGTCTGGTTCATAAGTTTGCAATGTGCAATAGAAAGGATTAGTGGCTGTCGCACCTCTATACACGAGTGTGTGAAGCCACCCAATGGATCAAACACCATTGCTGTCCCACATGCACCCACCATGGCATAGGGATAGAGCTAAAGTGCTTAGGACCGCACCGCACCACACTTCCCCTAATGCCCTACCCATACCAACATGTAAGCCCCTATTGGCGAGGGCTTGCAAACTGGACTCGCAACTAACCAATCCTAATGTCAAATAGTGTATCCAAGGCCTCACCCTAGCATCTCTCAATACGTCCATAGAGATAGAGCTAAGGCCCCTTGACAAAGTCAAAGACTGCATGGTCCAAGACCACCTCCACTAATGCCCTACGACGTAATAATTCTACTAAGGTAATGGTGATATGACGATGTCAGTGGACAAGACATGAGTAGAGATAGAGCAAGAGTCTGGTGACCAGGATGAACCACAGTGTCACGTCCTCCCACTAATGCCCCACTCACATCAAATACACTAACCACACATATACATTCACATGCCTATTCCTAGCATCATCATCATCATCATCATGTTATAAATAAATGAAATAAAATATGCATGAACATTAATAGCAGGGATATTGGATGACATGTGAAATGCACAATACACGCATACAAGCATAGAATCATTCATGGCATTGGACTCAATAAACAAAAACAGTCTATTATTAGCCAATTAGTTTAGGTCTTGTTCCCTCACCTTTGATTGATAGTAGATCCTCGTTCAAGCTTTATGAATCACTTTTAAATCACTTGAAAACCTAACAAGTTGATAGATTTTTTATTAGAATTAATTCCCAATAATTTAGACTAACAGAAACTGAGGGGTCGCATGTGGGGTAGCACCTAGGGTCTCAGTTTCTGCGACCATAGGGTGTAGGGTCGCAGGGTAGGGTCAGACATACTCCAACCCCACGTGCGACCACAGGGTGTACGGTCGCGGAGTAGGGTCGGACATACTTCGACCCCATGTGCGACCTCACCCTCCCTGGAAACTTCCCAAGGGCATGTGGTCGGACATGTGGGTCTTGTGGGGTCGGACATCATGGGACCCCACGTGCGACCACACGTGTTGTGGTCGACCTTTCACTCTTAATTCAATTCCTTCATGTTTGAATCCTTTGGCTTATCATCATGGTCCTTCCAATGATTGTTCTATGGCTCAAAACTATAATTTTATACACCATCCATTGTCCACAATAATTTTCTCCATGGTTTTTCTTGGAATTTATCCATGGATGGATGATTTGGGTTTCTCCTAGATCCTATCTTCTTCATGAACTATTCTAGGCTCTTAATTAATCATGGGAAATAGGTTCATACCTTATGCTTGCTGAAGATTCAGTGTTTTCTCTGAATTTTCCTCGTCCTTTAGTCTTCCTCTTCAATTCTCCTTCTCTTCCTTCTCTTCTCTTTCTTTCAGTTTTAATTAGGGTTCCAAAAGAGTGAAAGAGGCTAAGGGATGCCCTATTTATAGAGGAAAATCCTCCATACTAAGGCCCAATGAGTTTAGGAAAGAACCCCCTTCGGATTAGAAAGGTTTCCTAAATTCGATTTCTGACTGTTTCCGTGGGGTCGGAGGTGGGGTCGCAGATACTCCGACCCTACGTTTTTAAAATGTCCGACCCCACGACCAAAATTCATGGGGTTGGACTCTTTTGAGGTGGGGTCGGTCACACCTATTTAGGCATGTGACCACACACTCATATTTGACTATTTTTGAGTTATATTTCATACCTGGTCTTGTGGTTTCTTCACATACTTGGTCCATTTGGCTCGACCATGATATGTAGACCTGGTACAAGGTGGTAAGACCGGTTAGCTTGATACAGGTCTTACAAGAGGTGTGTAGTCAGATTCTACGAGACGATCCCTGGTAGATGAAGGCAGTCAATCTCAGTCCTTAACCACAGGTGTACTGCATGATTATCCAGCATAATCTTATTCCTCAGAGTGGACATTACGAGATGGTTTCACAATTGACCCAGTATCTTCTCTACAGTATCTACACCAGACAGGCTTGTCTGCCTTCCATACATCATCATCCGGACTATGTACAGAGCCACGATGCTCGGTCTGAGGGGTAACGTACTCTACGAATGATTGATTATTACTCTACCCTCTCACCTGCACGTGTCATGAATGAGAGGATATACGAGGACACTTTTTCAGCTGACCTCGACTGGGACACCATCTGTAGGATGGGGTTGAGAGAGGTATAGGTCAGTGATGAGGAGAGGAATGCTATGAGACGTCCTCTCACTTGGGTAGTGGCAACAGATGTGGAGGTGGCAGTAGAGGCAACAAAGAGTGACGATGAGGATGATGACCGGATGTACATGGATGTAGTTGCCATCCCTCCTCCTTCTCCACTACATTCTACTGGAGCTGGCCCTTCTCGGACTTTCCACTCTGTTGATCCTTTACGCCCACCACCAGATGACATGATGGTGCTACTTCATGATATTCGGGGAGCTCAGCGTACCACAAATCAGCGGGTAATAGATCTAGCAGCCAGTCTTCGAGAGACCCAGACACAGGTAGCCTTGTTCACTAGGGTGTACGCCGAGGACTATGATAGAGACGAAGAGGCACCTCCTCAACCTATTCCTCCAACACCATGACTATTTTATTTTCTCCTTTTTATTTGTATCATAGAGTAACTGTCCGGATTGTCCGTACTCTGATTTCGATTATATAGTTTCCTATCACTTTTATTCTTGTATATAAATTTTTTCTTTTCCCTTTATATATGTGCATTATTCTCTTTCTTAATTTAGGTCCCAGACAACAAAGTGCTTATGTTGTGTTTATATTACAGTTTTTAATTCATCCTAACTCAGTTTAAGACTCTTGTGGAAGTATTCAGGTTAGTGGGTAGAACCTGAGAGCTCTGATGCCAAGTTGTCACACCCTAATTCTAGATTACCAGTAGTATGATGAACTGTGACTAGAACCAATGGTTTAAACCAGAATCTCGTATAAACTATACCCACCATAATAAACCACACACATTCCACAATAATAATTAGAGATAATAATTAAATAGCGAAAGTCTTTATTAATAATGAACTGAGGTCTAACAATGATAAATAAATAATTAAATCTAATTATCTCTAAATGACTCGAGATATAAAGTAAAATAATCAATTACATGTCTAACTTCTCAATCTAACAAAACTAATCAAAAACACATTGATTGCATTCGCATGATGGATCATGTGAATCCTCTATAGCTTCTACGTCCATAGCCATCACATATCTGTGCGGTAGTGCATACATATAATTTTCCATAGTAAGACCTGCATCATCAACTAAAAATATTTGAAGTCGAAAGGATGAGCACACATCACGGCTCAATGAGTAAACAAAACAATGCGTAAACATATGCATGCATTCAATTCATATCTTTGGTCTGACATAAGTTTACAACTGTGCAATAGAAAGGATTGGCGACCACTACACTTCTATACACGAGGGTGTGAATTCGTCCAATGGATCAAATACCATTGCCATCCCACATGCACCCACCATAGAATAGAGATAGAACTAAAGTGTCCAGATCACATACTGCCAATACTTCCCCTAATGCCCTGTCCATACCAATACGTAAGCCCCTGCTGGTAAGGGCTTGCAAACTAGACTCGCAACTAACCAATCCTAATACCATCCATATGTATCCAAGGCCTTACCCCAGTATCCCTCAATACATCCATAAAGATAGAGCTAAGGCACCTCGGCAGAGTCAAAGACCATACTGTCCGAGACCACCTCCCCAGATGCCCTACGACGTAATAGTTTTGCTAAGGTAACGACGATACGATGATGTCAGTGGGTAAGACTAAGTAGAGATAGAGCTAAAGTCTGGTGGCCAAGCTGAACCACAGTGCCACATTCTCCCCCTGATGCTCCACTTGTATCCAATACACTAACCACACACACACACAAACATATGCCTATCCCTAGCATCATCATCATGTTATAAGTAAACAGAAATAAATGCGCATGAGCAGATTTATAACAAGTATTGGATGACATATGAGATGCACAACCAATTATACAAGGCATGGCATCATATTCAATAACATAAAGTAAAATAAAAGGGCTAGTTTGTTATTAGCCTTTTAGTTTAGGTCTTGTTCCATCACCTATAAACAATGATTGACCTCCTTCCAAGCCTCAAAAACCACTTTGAATCAACTGGGAACCTAGGGAATCTATGGACTTAGGTTAGGGTTCATTCGTACCAAGTTATAGTAGTCAAAAACCTTGTTTGGTTGTAAAATATACTTCCTATTTGCGTATGGTTGATAACGTATGGTCATGCATCATGCGACTACAGCATGCGACGATATGTTTCCTGTCAACTTACCTAATGCTATGGTCGACCCTGTGGTCACATATCATGCGACCACAACATGCAACCATACCATGCTTGGTCAATTTCTTCCTTCAATTTGAATTCTTCATAAGTCGATTCCTTGTTTCATCAATAGGGTTCATCCTATGGTTGGTTTATGGCCATTAAATCATAGTTCACAAATTTATTTACCCTAACCTATTTTCCATGATTCTCCTTTGAGATTTTCTCATGGAGTTCCATGATTGAAGTCTTACATTAATACCATAACTCAATTTATAATTGAACTCCTATTATAAGTGTTCTACTGCTACAGGGAAGAGCTCAATACCTTAGGTCTGCTGTAAAGAACTAGAACCTCCCTTCTCTCAGCCTTCTCCAGATCTCCTTCTCTTTCTCTTCCTTTCTCTCTTTCTTTCTTAGGTTTAGGGTTTGAGATTGATCCAAAAGAATGAGAGAGAGTAGAGGGACATCCTCTATATAGATCCCTACTTCAATTAGGAAAGAGATCTCTTAATATTTGAAAAGTTTCAAAGTCATGGAGTCTGATCTGGCAACGTGCAATCGATTTGTGTGATCGTAAAATCTGTCGACCACACCCCTCACAGATGTCAACCATACGACCCTTTTTGACTGATCTTAATTCCTTCATCGTATGGTCGACCATACTAGTTCGGTAGTCAACTATACAACCTAACTTGACCATTTTTGGGTCGATTAACTTACCTGGTCTTGTGGTTTCTTCACCCGATTGGTCCACTCGATCCGACTATGATGGGAAGACCTAGCATGTCACGAGTAGACCGGGTTAGTAGGGTGCGGGTCTTATATGTATACTCACATTCATAGTAATGCTCAAGTGCCTCAATAGGATAACGTTAGTCAACTTGTTTAGGAACCTGTTCATCCTGAACAAAGATGACCCCAAGGGTACCATGCCCACGGGGTGGTACTTTTTGAAGGGGCGCTTGGGAACACCAAAGGTGGCAACAGTAAGGAACAAACTCCACCATTGGGCGAGGAAATTCTTCTTCGTCGATTGACATGATAGAAGATCCATGTTGCTCCTGAAGATATGGTGACTCCCTGAAGTCGCACCGAAAAACGTCTCTCTAGACTTAAGCTAATATGACGAGGAGAGTTATAATATGATCAAAGCGTGTGCCCCCATTTTGTATGCTGATCTCGAGCGTGCAGAAATAGACTGCCCCAGCGACTTCGAAAATAGGGATGACAAGTATGTTTTTGACGAACCCACAGAGGGCTCAGGTAAGCTTCGAACCAAACCACAAACCATACTTCTCTCTTTGGTTACTAACTTTTCGTTCCCTAGTATTGCAATGAGTCGAGATGGGTTGAACGCTGCTACTATGTCTCAGATGCTTGCAAGCCATCGGCCTAAGGAAAGATTAGCTAGTGGCACCAACAAAGGTACCACTTAAAAGGTGCGGATTACAAAGACTACCGTGACGAAATTCACCCCAACCGAGCTAAAAGAAGGGTCCTCGTCGAGGGTGCAGAAGGGTTCCAATTCTCCTTCCCCTTTCGTGGTTCCTAAACGGGATGCCCCTCTAGAAGATGTCACCACGGAGGGGTCTAATGATGTTCTAGAAATTCCTCCCCGAGAATTTCGTCAGCAGAAGAAAACGGCCTTTCCCTCTCTAGAATTCCATCAACAAGAGGAGGCAGCCGTTTCTACGGGCATGTTAGAGGAGACACAGGTGCGTTTAAGATCACCGTTGCGGACACCGTCTAACTTTCCACCTTAAGGAGGATGAGAAGAGGGACATGAGATGATCCTTGTCCTACTATCAAGGCAGGTTATGGAATCATCGACTTCACACTGATCGTTACCGATGAGGCATTCAACAAGCCCCTCCAGGAAGACCTGCCGAGCAAACTTATCGACTAGGCTTTGGGGTTGAGAGCCCAGCCCTAGCAACATCCATCAGCCGAACTGGAGTTCTGCCTCCCCACCACTATCGACTTCTTCAAATGGATTGAGAGGCCCAAACTTTACCGTCTACTGAAAACGAACGTAGTCCGGATAAGTGCTTTGTCATGACTACAAGTTTGCTTCCCGCCCTCCTTTTTCTTTTCTTTTTTTTATTTACTCATACTTCTTATCTCTTTTTCGTTGGCAGAAGGCACACCTCGTAATGGAGCTCGAGCAGTGCAACGAAGTCTGGGCCATGAAGTTTCAATGAATGGGGATCTAGAGGGACGAGGCACTGGAGTGTACCGAGATGACCAAACAGACCTGGGATGGTGCCATCGAAGAGAGGCACATATTCTCCTAGATGGTCGACTCCCTAACAAAGGAGCAGGACAACCTTAAGGAGGATTTGAGGAGAGCCCAAGATGGTGCCACGCTTACTATTTCAGAGAAGGAACGCTTCGAAGAGACCCTTGAGGGGGAGAGGCTAAGGGCGGATAACTTGGACCAGACCATGTCCATCAAGAAAGCTAGAGTTTGGAGATCTTGAGTCCTAGTTAGAGGCTGAGAAGGCTAAAGCCCACAGATTAGAGTCCCAGTTGGAGGTGGAGAAGAAGAAGAGGGAAGAAGACCTGTCCGTCACTTTTGTCAGGCATCGAGCTAAATCAAAAAAGGTGAAGGCCGACATTCCGGTTAGGTTTGATGCTGCTCTAGGTGAGTCTAAGAAGTTTATGGACTTGGAGGCCTACATCCTACGGCACCCAAATATGGCTGATTTTTGCCTTCAATTTGGAGCCAAGCACTTCTTTGACGGGGTGAAGGACCTGTAGGTGTACTTGCAAGAGAAGCTGTGAGTCGAAGCCGACTTCTCGAGCTATTCCCTTCCATTGGATAAGCCCAAGGATGACGAGGAGGATGAAGAAGATACCTCAAAAGAAGGCGAGGACAAGGAGGAAGCAGATGAGGAGGTTGTGCCAGCTGAAGATGGTGGAAGAGATGGTGCAGGGGATGCTCTATGCGAGGGCCGAAAAAGTGAGGATGACCTTGTCGAAGGGGCTAATGTGAGATCAGCTACCGAACAGGGCCAGCCAGACCTGGCTCTCGAGGTAGAGCCCATCATCGCTATTTTGTCGGGGAATCTAACCCCGTCGCTAGCCTTTCCAGAGTCAGACCCACGGCCAAATCAGGTAATTCTGTAAGACCCGCACTCCACTAACCCAGTCTAACCTTTTCGTGCTAGGTCTTCCCATCATTCTTGGACCAAGTGGACCGAGCGTGTGAAGATAGATCATAAATCAGGTATAAAAATCGACTCAACACCCAAAACTGTATACATATGGTCACATACCTGGGTAGGTACGGTCGACCATATGGAAAGAAACAATGGTCACTAATCAATGACCCTACAGTCGATGATTTTGACCCTATGGTCGATGGGTTTTGCAACCGTAGCCATCGACCGTGAGACCCCAGATCAGACTCTGAGTTTTGGAAATTTTCCTAAATTAAGGGATTGCTTTCCTAATTGAAAGAGGACTCTATATAGAGAGTTTTTCTCTATATAAAGGATGTCCCTCAGCCTTTTTCACTCTTTTAGAACATTAGTAAAACCCTAGAGAAGGAGGAGAAGGAGAAGAAGAAAAGGCTAAGGAGAGAATCTTGCTAAAAAGATATTGGCTCTCTATCACAGGTAAAGGTATGAAACGAATCTCTGGAGATATAAACTCTAAGGAATAAGACTTCTATGTAAACTTAATGTTACTGAAGCTTGCTTTCTTCGTTAGTATCATGTTGATATTCTCCTTCCCTTTTATCTGTCTTCATGTTGCTACTTATCTGTATGTTTTTCTTGTCACCTTAAGCCTATAATAAGAGAAAACTCCCCCCCTGATGGAGAGACTGTGCTTTGGTGGTCCTACTTTCTAGACACATTTTGGAAACTTGCCTCCGTAATATATCAATAAAACAAGACAGACTTTCCGCGCATGTTGCATCTTTAGAAGACGAGCTTAACTCACTCCAATCCTGAGTGGTTATTTTAGCAATGCGTATTGTGGAGTGGGTGATGCTTTAACCGAGCATTTCTCAAAACAAGAAAAGTTTTGGAGGAGTACCATAGCCGTGTTGCACAGTAGGGTAGCCAAGTTAGACGGTCAACACAGAATGATCTATAATCAGCACATGGAAGGTTGTAGAGAGCTTGCTCGGTTAAGAAGTAAAGTTATCGACTTGCGGGAAGAGGATGCCGTGGATAGTCATTTTAAGACTACTGCCGAAGAGCATGCCGATCGACTGGTGGAGAAGCTTACTATAGCCGATGAGAGAGTTTGCTAGTTGATGGGTGGCAGAAGGAACAAGGGGATATACTATCGAACATGTAACCCTGACTTTCAGAAAATATACGACACCATGAAGCAACAAAGTGTGGAGGCGCAATACCAGGCCATGTTAGCTGCGAAGAAAATGCTTAAAGACATCGAGAGTTTGAGGGAAATGACTGGGGTGGAGTTCAAGGGATTGTCTATGACACCTGAGATAGGCACTTAAGGTGTCTCTTTTTATGTTATGTTAATTTTGTAAGTGTTTTTGTAAGTGTGTAGTGTCTGGTCCTCTTGCCCCCAAGTTCTTAGCAGTTGGGGGTTTGTCCACTGCTGAGAAGTGTAGATACTTTAATATAAATAATAAAATGATATTATTCAATGTGAATGTGCGAGTTCTTCTTTTTTTTTTTTTTTTGCCTAAAGTGTGAACTTGAGTGTATTTGACTCTTTGTAAGTTCATAGATAGTTGCATTGTGCGTGCATTTGGATCCGTGTAATGATGTTCCTGGGCAATAGAGTCCAACTCACTTTGCCTAGAACATTGTCTGCAACTTGGCCACTAGCGTAGATATGTGGGCCGTGGAGGCGAGATGTATATGGTTATGCGAGGAGTCATGATATCCGTAGGGTAAGTTGCGTTCAGCTTGCACCAAATTGTTACATTAGATCCAATTAGGCCAAAAAAGGTAATACGAAGATAATTCATTAAAATGAGTAAAGTCAAGTACATTATTGGTCGAATTTCTATAAATTCTTAGAGTGCCATGGCTTCTTGATGTATTTCTTTTTTAATGTCTTGAGGTAATAGGTGCCTGGCCTCGTTACACGGGTTATTCTATATGGTCCCTCCCATGTCGACATTAACTTGCCTTGTCGCTTGAGTTATGAGACAACGGTGCAGCGGAGCACTAAATCGCCTATCTTAAATTTTTGAACTCGAGCACGTAAGTTGTAATACCTAGCCACCCTTTGTTGGTAGGCCAGTATTCTAAGTAACATTGTCGTGGGTTTCTTCTTCCAGATCCAGATTAGCTCTTAGGTCTTCATCATTTGGTAATTCGTCATAGTTGACGATTTGAATCGTAGGATAAGTGGCTTCAACTATTATGACCGCCTCTGACCCATACACCAGCATGAAGGGTGTCTCTCCAATTGGAGTCATACTCGTCATCCTGTAAGACCATAGTATACTCGACAACTCGTTAGCCCATTTGCCTTTTGCTGGCCCAAGTCTCAAAGCGATTCCCCAGGATATGGTCTTGTTGGTTGCTTCGACTTGGCCAGTGGCTTCCGGATGGTAAACTACTGTAAACCACTGTTGGATGTTAAAGCCCTTAAGGAATGCTTTGTACTATTGGCTATCAAATTATGGTCCATTGTCTATCACAATGACTTAAGGGATACCATATCTGTATATTATGTTGTTTCTGGTGAAGGCTTCGACCTTTTTTTGTCGATTTTTACGACAGCTTTTACCTCTGCCCATTTTGAGAAGTAGTCCACTGCTACTATTAGGAATTTCTTAGACGACTTGCTTCCAGGCATGGTGCCAACTATGTCTATCCACCACATTGCAAAAGGGAGGGGACTCGTGACGGGTTGCAATTTGTTTATAGGCAGGTGGCTAACCGTAGCTTGCTTTTGGCAGGTCTCACATTTGTTGGCAAATTGTGTACAGTCAGCCAACATCGTCAGCTAGTAGTAGCCTTGTCGTAGAAGTCGCTGGCATAAGCCCCAGCCTCCAAGATGACTACCACATATGCCAGCATGTACTTCACACATTATTTCCTCTGCTTGTGCGGGTGTGAGGTATAATAAGAAAGGGCGACTTAGGGACTTACAGTATAACTTGCCATTGAGGACAGTGTATCCTCTGAATTTTGCTTGAACCCGTCGTCTCTTTAATCGGTCTTCTGGTAACTCATCAGTCTCAATGTAGGTCTTGATCGGGTCTATCCAAGTCATCTCGCTGGTGTCTTGGTGAACTTCAGGATCACTGCCTATGTTGGGTTTTTTCAATATGTCAATGTATACTGATGAATCCAGCCCACATAAATCTTCTACCATAAGGCGTGATAGTGCGTCGTCTTCTGTATTGTTTTTACGGTCTACATTTCTGATTTGGTAAGCTTTGAATAGTGCGAGTTTCGACTTGGCTTTGGCTAGATATTCCAGCATGTGTGGCTTCTTAGCTTCGTATTCGCCATTGACCTGTGAATCATTGTAAATGTCCAATCTTCGTACCATTAGGAACTTCGCCAGTCTAAGTCCAACTAACAGGGCTTCATATTCAGCCGAGTTATTGGTTGCGTGGAACTCGAACCATAGAGCTACCTACACTCTAAAATTTTTTGGACTGGTGAGTCCAACCCTCGCCCCCAAGTGCTGGTCATTCGAGGAGCCATCCACAAACAAAGTCCATGTCGGTGAAGTTTCGTCTTCTGTCTTTTTTGTTTTTGCTTAACATCTTCTTCTTCTAGGGTCTTGTCGATGTCGGCGATGTCATCCATCGAGATTTTCAATAAGAAGTCGACCAAAACTTATGCTTTAATTGTTGTTTTTGGGTGGTACTATATGTCGAACTCGCCAAGTTCGATGGCCCAATTGACTAGGATGGTATGGGCTTGGAAGTAAGGTTGGAGCTTGTGGGCTACGGTAACAAGGGCCAGGGCCAATTTTTCGACTGGCTTGTATCTAGTTTCCGCCTCTAGTAGGACTTTACTAATATAATATACTGGTCACTGGACTTTATCGATTTCCTTTATTAGAACTGAACTGATGGCTTCGGGCAAGACGGTAAAATAAAGTTGTAGCTGGTTGTTGACTTCCTGATAGGCGAGGAGGGGTGGTGATGTCAAGTATTCCTTTAACTCGTCAAGGGATTTTTGGCATTCCACCGTCCATTCAAATTTCTTGGCCCCCTGAAGAATGGTAGGCTCGGTTCGCCGACCTCGATGTAAACCTGCCTAAGGCGGCTATCCATCTTGTCAATTCTTGGACCTGTTTAGGTTTGGTAGGGGGCCGCATGTTCATTATGGCTTCTATCTTTGCCAGGTTTGCTTCGATCCCTCTACTGGACACCATGAACCCTAGAAATTTTCCTGATTCAACTCCAAAGGTGTATTTCGTGGGATTAAGTTTCATCTGATTGTTGCGTAATACCGTGAAAGCTTCCTCCAAGTCTGTTAAGTGACGAGATGTTTCCTTGCTTTTTATAAGGAAGTCGTCCACATAAACCTCCATGTTTCTGCCAATTTGATTTGCAAACACCTGATTGACTAAGTGATGGTATGTGAAGCCAGTGTTTTTGAGGCCAAAAGGCATGGCATTGTAGCAGTATAGGCCATTGCTTGTTATGAAGGTTGTGTTGATCTTGTTGAGTTTATACATTTTAATTTGATTGTAACCTGAATAGGCATCTAAGAATGATAGCATGCCATGGCCAGCGGTAGCATCAATCAACCTATCAATTCTTGGGAGAGGATAGTAGTCCTTAGGGCATGCTTTATTAAGATCGGAATAGTCAATACAAATATGTCATTGTCCATTGGATTTTTTTTACCATGACTACATTGGAGACCCACTGTGGGTATTTAACCTCTATGATAAAACCAGCGACGAGTAGCTTTTCGACTTTAGCCTTGATTGTTGCTTCCCGTTCAAGAGCGAAATTCCTTTTCTTCTACTGTACCAGCTTGTATACAGGATCTATAGCCAGCCGGTGATCCATTAGGTCATGCGGGATTTCTGGCATCTCTGAAGCTGACCAGGCAAAGACATCAAGGTTGTCCCTAAGGAAGGTGACAATCTCGTCTCGTTGCTCCTTCTGCAGTGAGTGGCCAACTTGGAAATATTTTTTTGGTTCATCTTTGATAACTGGTATTCGGATCAAATCTTCGACGGGGGATCCTTGTTCTTGCTCAAAGTCGTCACGGAAATCTTCTATCTGGATCTTGCCGGTAAGCTTATCCTCATGAGTTTCCAAATCCATCGCGTAACATCTGTGGGAGAGCCTTTGATTAACCTTGCAGCGGCCTTCTTTGTAATCCGTAGGGAACTTCATCACCAGATAATAAGTAGAAATACAGGCCCGTAGTAGATTTAGGCCAGGTCTTCTAAGAATGACATTGTGGTTGGACGGTATATCCACCACAAGGTAGGATAAGGAAACTATTTCCCTTCTCGGCTTAGTTCCAACTCTTGTCTCTAGGATAATCCCGCCTTTGACTTTGATCGCGTCGCCTGAGAAGTTGATAATAGAGAACTTGATAGGGCGCAAGTGTCTTTCGCTAAGGTTCATTGCCTTGAAGGCATAATAGTACAAGACGTAGACTGAGCTTCCTGTATCCACCAGCATTCGTTCTACTTTATTCACCTTATCCATTACCATGGTAATAACCACGGAATCTTCATGTGGGACTTTGACGTCAATCAAATCGTCATTGGAGAATTTTATCACATCTCTGTTTTGGTACGGTACGGAGGAATTGGACGACTGACAGTCCAACTTATGACTTCCCCCCGATCTTCGATGTATTCCCTGTGGCTGGACCTCCAATAATAGCACCAGAATAATGTTCTGAGATTATGAGTCGTGGCTAGTAGTAATCCCAGCTTATGTACTCGCCCTCTCATAGTGAGAGGAAATCTTTCTTAGGAGGTGTTCCAACCCGGCATAATGGTGGGCTTGTGCTTCTTCTCGGTATCTCGACATCCATCGAATCTGAAGGTTTGTCAAGTGACTTGTCATGTGACTTGTCACGTAGGTGCAGATTGGCAAGTCGCTCGGTCAAGTCCCCTCGGTCCTCGGTCCATAGTCGGTCCCCAAAATGGCCCCCGACTTTTGGCCCAAGATGTTTTTCCTTCGGCAACTTATCCTTAGATTCCAATTTCTGGAGCACCCTCTCTACTGTGATGTGATCTCTATGCTTTTTTGGATGACCCCGATCCGTCCTCTAAGGTCACCGATTTTGTTGAGAGGTGGCAACACCGAATCATCCCTTTTTGGTTCGTTTCAGATCCTATGGGGTTGTCATGGTTCAACTTGGATTTCTCTGTTAGCTGGCTGCTTGCCCTTCTGTTTATTGTCAGCATTTTACGACTTGTCTACATACTCCTGGATATGACCACGTTTGATCAGATCTTCGATCGTGTAGCAGAAGGCTTGGCATTTATCCGTGTCATGCCTGTTCTCGTGATGGTACCTATAGTATTTCATTGATCTCTCCCTTCTTGGGCCAGGCCTCATGGGTGGTGGAGCGGCCAGCTCGTATTGTGTGCCCTTCAGGTTGCGTAGCACCTCTGACATAGGAATGGTTAGTTTGGTGAATTGATCGCAGTCAGGGTCCACCTTGGCAACCAGCTTTTTGAGAAATTCATCTTTTCCAGTCTTTTGTTTCTTGGATGTGTCTCTAGGGGTGGCTACTTGGGCATCAGTTCTTCTTTTTTCGTTGGACTTGGGATATGTGAAGAGAAGAGCTTCATCCATTGCAGCGTACTTCTTGGCCCTGATCATCAGCTCAGCATAGGTCTGTGGTGGCCTTTTGTAGATCGATTTCAAAAGATCTTTGTCCTTGATTCCGCCTTGCAACACTGTCATTTTAACCTCCGAGCTGATGTTCTTGATTTCTAAAGCCTCACAATTGAATCTTGAAAGATATGCTCGTAGAGTTTCCTCTGGTTTTTGTTTGACATTGATGAGGTTTGTTGAGGTCTTCTTTGGAGCCGGCTGGGTCTGAAAGTGCTCAAAGAAGCGATCACTCAGCTGATCAAAAGATTGGATGGAGTTAGCTTGCAGGCTGTTAAACCAAAGTCGCCCTGCACCTCTCAACATCAATGGGAAAGCCCGACAAAGAATGGCATCTTCATATTGGTGCAACAACATCAAGGCTGAAAAGTTCTCGAGGTGCAATTGGGGGTCGGTTGTCCCATCATACGGATCGACCTTTGGCATAAAGAAATACTCTGGTCTTGGGACATCCATTATCTCCTTCGTGAAGGCCATATCGGCACAATATTTCTTCTTTCTTGATACTATGGCAGGGGCTGCCTGCTTCTTTTCCATCTCAGTCATGCGGGCTTGCATGGCCAAGAACTACTGCTTCAATTCGCTTTGTGGGGTGGTCAACCATGCTTCCTTTTTTGCAGCGCGCCTTTGCTCTGCTAGTCTGTTTTTGATGGCCGATCTCTCTGCTCGAGCGGCATCCACCCTATCTTGCGAGTCGTTTCGGGATTTTCAGCTGCCTTTTTGTCCCAAATCTTTTGCCCTATTGTGTTGACTGTCCGATGAGTCTGAATCTGTCTGTGACACTGGAACGTTTTACAGGCCTTCGTCGCCGTCGACTAGATTGGGTAGTTCTTCTTCAATAGGCAATTCTTGGTTCTGATTGGAAGTTTGCGGCGCTTCTGGCCCACGAGGTGGTGCACGGGTGCCTCAGGAGGTGAGTTGGTACCTATGGCGGTTTGAATAACCTCGTCAATTCTACAATTTGCACCTTCAGATAGTTGAAGTCCTCCAAGATGACGTATTGAGGCGTAGGTTCAGGACCTTTAGGAACGTATTCTTGAGGGGAATTACAACCGACAAAAGTATTTCCACCGACGTCCCCAATAGGAACCGTGTCCTAGCCCTGTCCCTCCTCTATCTGGTCATCGTTTACTGGTGGGTTGATCCCAGGAGGATTCTCACCGCCAGGGTTATTAGGAGTGTGCCTCACCATTCTTTAGTAGGTAAGATTGGAAGGTTTTGAATTTACGTCTTCAAGAAAATGAATGGCCCTACGGTGGGCGCCAAACTATTGCTGTAATTTACCAACGAGTTCTTGGTCCACGTTCTCCTGCAAGATGGGAAGAGTGAATTATTATCGGAGGGTAGAACGAGATGGTCTGACTTCCACTCCGACGATCAAGTTAGTAAAGAAACTAACAGTATGGAGCTTGGAGAAGAACATAAGTTCCATGGTCGTGGGGGGAGAAGAGGAATTCAAGAATGAAAGTAAGAGAGCATATCTGAGTGTACTTAACTAACTCCTCACCGATTGACCGTTGAGTGGCTTTATAGGCACGGAAAGATCTTGGATAATCTTTAGATAAGGTGTGGGAATAACCGTCTAACCGTCAAGAGTGTCCCCGAGAATCTTGCATGACCGTAGGATGATGAACCAACGGCTAAGATGTCCCAAGTCACCTGTTTTAACCGCTATGGGAGAATCCCACAGGATCTATTGTTGCGATGGTTTAGGAATCTTTCACACGTGCACTAGTCGAGATGTAAGACAACACGCGAGTTGAAGCACAATACCGCCAAGTCGCTGGATGACGACACGACTTGGTGCTCTACGCAGATTCATGACGGGTTCCAACCCACAAGACAAGGCAGCCTTCAACCCGGCAAGTTGAGGGTCAAGTCCAGCAAGACATGCGTCACCCCTCCCACATCGTCATGCCTGGGGACACGCTTCACGCAATGATTGGTGAGCGAAATATGGTATCAATAACCCTGTTCTCATTCATTGTAAGAGAAACATAGAGATCGGGTTAGAGTCTTAGATCTGTTCGTCAGTTCAATCCAATGGAACCCTCGCCTGATCAATCAAGGATATTTGTTTGATTTCTTACATCCTGGAGAAAATAAAAATAAATCAGCTAGCTAAACATCACTTAAATTAATAGAGCTTCACGGTCATCTTCTACAGCTTGAGCAAATCAGATCTCTGTTGACCAATGATGTTGGCGATAGAAGATGGGTCTCAATGCCCGGCCACTTTCCTTAATTTCTCTACTTGTGACATCTATGTAAGAGAGCAAACAAATATCCCAAATTTGATTCGCCAAACGACTTCAATGTGTTGGAAATACAATAGGGCAGCAAAAACCTTCCTCTTTCTACATCACAAAGTATTCTTTTGTTCTTCAAAACCCTATAATCAAAACGTATGCTACTCGATGAGCCTCAGAACTAGCGTGCAACTGGGCACTAATTAGTTTTGTTGCCATTCATCGTGGTGGTTGGTGATCTGACCTCAAATGCCGTAGATTCAAACGGAACTTGTTGTGTAAGAGTTTCAAAGTTTTGAACTATATGAAATCTGCATTGATGGAGTTATTACACAGCATGCACACTTCCGATATCATATTCTAGTAGGAGTTTGGGAGTAGGACTGTTCCCATGTCCAAAATCCTGTCTGGCTTGAGAGTCCGAATGAGGCAGAGATATAAAGGTGTCCAATCCAGTCTATGACGGCATACTATCAAATGTAAAAATACCAGGTCACAACCTATCATGCTTTAGGTAAAATCTTATTCTTTTTACTCCACCCTATTTATAGGGTTCCCAATGGCAAGGATCCCATGTGATATTTTAGGCTTCTGAGCTGGTTCTTCAATTCAGGATTGGGATCCTCTGTAGTGAGACCACCCCTGTAGTGAAGATCTCATCTACTCAAAGTGGATCTGTATATCTCAATGCACTTTGAATGGATCAAGATACATGTTAATCCACTTTGAGTAAATGGGATCCTCACTACATGACGGCCTCACTACAGAAGATCTTTTTCCCCTCAATAGAACCCTTTCAACTACCCTTGAAAATTATACTTAAAAAAAAAAACCTACCCTTGAAATATTTCTTAAGATGAATTTTCTTATTGACACTCTTATGGTGTCAAATACTTTCGTAAAAAAAAATTTACACTTCAAATAAATTCTTTTTTCTCAAATATGGTAAATTCCTACAATGAAAAAAGCTTGTAAATAGTAACAGCTGTGAATAATATAATGGTAAGTCACTTCAAATTCTTTTGTAAAATTCTCTATTTGTCCTGACTTAAAGAACCTTTGAGAATAAAATAAAAAATAAAATAAAAAGATAATAAAAAAAATTCAAATATTCAGAATACACTTACAGGGGTGTCATTGAGGCAATCGCTTTCTTAAAGAACGAATTTTAATGATTTTTGTAGCTTTAACTGCAACATGGCAAGACGGCCTCCCTAAAAAGCTATTCCTGTTTAAATGAGGAACAAGGAAAATTTTCCTTGCAAACACAAAACTATTCCTCGGTCCCCTACTCCATTTTAGAAGGAAAAGCAGTGTCTGGCTGGAAGTGAGGAGAAGAGAAAGAAAATTAAGTTTAAATCAAAATAAAATGGAAACTTTCTGATTACTACCAACAATGATTGTGTAACTAAATTCAAAATCAAACATTTTCTAAATTTAGTAATTAAATTTAATAAATTTTGAGATAAAATCCTTTGGATTTAAATAGAAATATAAGAAATTCACTTGAAATTTGTAATTACCCTATTCGTTAATAAATTATGTTATAGAATTCTGAGTACAAAAGTTCACTTTTATTTTTAAATTAATTTCACTAAAATGCCTTCACTTGGGGAGGAGATGGAGACACAGAAGGGAGATCTTCATGGGAAATCACTTGATAAACTCTAAAAACAAAAACACTTTCTACAAAGAAAACCTTAAGATCTATTTCTCATCGATCCCAATGGACATTATGTAATATGATTTATAGTCACAAAAAATATTTATTATTCTGTTCTAAACGAGTTGGTTCAATCTCAATGCTCTCTATTGTACTTGAGTATCTGTACATGGATTTTGTGCAGATACAACTTCTCGGGAATGCATCCTCTCAAGTCCAACTGTCCCTCAAGTTGAGATCCAACCGAGAGTCAATTCAGCATGCATACCAATACATTGGTTTGCGCATGGAGAAAACTCCAGCCACTGGATCACAAATTGAGGGGCAGTTGGACTTGAAAGCATCTTTTTCCCAACTTTTCGGGGGTTTTTGTACAGTAGAACCAGAGACAGAGGCAGAGACAGCAATTTCTCTGTGATGAAGAGTTGCACAATACCAATATGAATTGATCTCTCTCTTTCTCAATTTTAACTCATCACAATCTTACAACCAAGAATGCTACAATAAAAAAAAAAACAGAACTCTCCCACCTTTTTTCACTCTTTTTGCCCTTCTCGGTCACTTATAAATCTAAACAAGAGCTCTCACTTGACATTGAGGACTCTCCCAAAAACTCTGACCTCAACTGCATCAGAAGCCTGCCTAGATAATTTAGGCCCTCTCCTTCCCGTCCCCCACCCCAGAAGAGATCATGTGGTGAAGCTTCAACAAGTACTGAACCCACAGTTGAAAGCAGCATAGAATTCAAGTGAGGATAGATGGAAAACTTGCAGTTCAGGGCCCTGTACATCACATCAATTTTTACAGTTTCCCAATCGGATCTCACCTGCAGGCAAGCATGGAGAAAATGAAACAATTAGTGTCAGTTTGGAAAGGAATCCAAAGTGTAATTCTCCAGTTGGTAAAAACCTTTTTCTTCTTGTTCTTTGGATGGTGGGGACGGAAACTTCTTATTCAGTTGGGAACAATCATCAGCCTCAAAAGAGGAGAAAATTTGTCTGGTCGGCATGGTCTGCTAACCAGAAAACTTAGTCGGTGGTCTGGAGTGATCTGGCATAATTATCCCCCCCTCCCCCCCCCTTCCTTTTTATTGTATAAAGTTCCCAAAATGAATTCAAGTCCCATCTGTCATTATTACTCCATTTTTTTACTCCGCCAACCAGAGAAACTCTCCCCCTCATAATAACTACAATGAACTAATGATCTTGGACAGAAATAATATGCTCCTTGAAAAAATGCTGCAACAATGACATGCAAAGTTTGTTTTATGTGTGAAAATAAATATAAAATATTCAAGAGAAGGCTTATGATACTTGAGCATCTTCACATTCAAGAGCAGTTGTTCCTTCTCCTAGGAAGTTCAGGCCAGCAAAAAGAAAAACCATAAGCGTAGTCTGCCTTGGGAATCTATTTTAGTTGTTTGTCCCACAATTTTAGTCATTGTAGTAATATTGGCTATCAATAAGTTTATTTTTTAAGATCTATAGTTAATTTACTAAATATAGTAAATTGAGTATTTATTAACAAAATAAAATTGAGTATTTATTAACAAATTTATTAATTAGGATAATTTGAAATACTATTTATAATTCGTATCCCTACTATTTTAAATAGATATTGAGCTCCATTTTATAAGTGATCCATCCCTAATAGAGTTTGATGTCTAGGTAGATTAGCATACAAAGTCCAGTAACGAGACTTTGAGTTTTGAGAGTTGCTCTAGTGTAAAAAGCTCTCCTAGTATATAGGTTTTGCATGGCCAACCTATGTTTCTTGTTTCTAGGTAAAAATTGTGATATGTCCTCTGTTTCTTACATATTTGTGGCAATCAGAACCCAACATGCTAGTAAAAAAATTTGTCCTATTTTATGAAATCGTATATCTTTGAGATTGGTTAAGGGGGCATCTTACTTTTTCCTAATGTTCTCAAGGCTCCATTTGTTCCCGGTAAGGCCAAGTTTATGTAAAATAATAAATTTACCTAAAAATTTCCCTTCATGTGGTTTTTACCTGGAAACAAACAAAGCCTAAATAATTCTTGATTACATTAGTTCTTGGTATTTTTTTAACCATTTACATGAATTATAGTAACTGCAAGCTATATATGATAACGTTTGGGAAACTAAACTAGAAAATTATTGGTGAGATTAATTTTATGCTAGGTAATGGTAATTTCAGGATATCAGATCAAAAGTTTTCTAAAAATTTCAAAAGCCAGAGAGTATAGAAGCCTTAACCGCCTATAGGAAATGGTAATTTCAGGCGCACCATTTTCAAAATTTCATTATTGGTCCAGCTCTATGCAGCAAAAATTGCACCTCTAAAGGACGAAGGAGTAGGAGAATATTTGCCATGTATATCATATTCAAAGGATTGAAACCCACCCCAATTAGCACCACCTCAGAAATGTCACTGATCAGAATGAATCTCAGAAGACGTGTTGCTACCTGAAAATCAGATCTCCACATTTTTCTAAATCTCTTGGCAGGGCAACTTACAGTGAGTGACTGATATTTTGAGAGAGAGAGAGAGAGAGAGAGAGAGAATAGGAATGTCGTAACTGCCTCAATAGAACAAAAAGCCACACATGGTGGCCAAGATTGTTAATCTGGGAAGGTCAGCATATATCCCTGAAAAAACTTGCATTCCACAGTATATTTTCAAATGGTGAATCAATAATTTATGAAAGAGATAAAGGCTTTCAGAATATGAAATACTATATTGATTGGGAGTTCAATGCATACACATTGGACACTTTGTGCCACTGTAAAGATAATCAGTGCATAGAACAATACCAGATCAGAACGTTGCCTCTGTATTGTCCTTCCTATCCGTGCAGCTTCCTCTGGGCTTTTTGCAGCTTTTATTTGCTCAACGCACTCTCTGGCAACAGGATCATTTACGCCAACAAACTTGTGGGCCTGAAAATTGCAAGGTTACAGCACTACTGAACAAAAGTTGCAACAGGAAACCAATACATGCAGAAGATCAGAATTTAACCTGATAATAGTGCTCCACACTTGGCCATGTTTGATATTTTCCATTTTCATCAGGCATCCGCAGAGGATGAGGAGAGAAGTTTGAAAAACATCCATAAGGATCCCATGTTTTATAAAAGAATATGATGTTGGCCTCATAAGGAATAACAGTAGGATCTATGGATGAGATTTCATCCACAGATGGGATTATAGGTGTCAATTCTGGAATGGGCTGAAGAAATCCACTAATAAGTATGTCGGGTCCAATCTGTAATTCATTGAAGTTGAGAACTAAGATACTGTAGATACAAAGCAGCCAAAGAAATTTAACAAACAGGGAAAATGCATACTAGAGTACATAGTCCATACAGATGTTCCATCCACACATGATATCAACTCAAAAGCTCAGACTTTTTAGATATCTTAATCATTCCTCGTTGGATAGCTTGATACCTTTTAATGGCTGATGTTAAGTGATCCTTTACCAGAGTAAGTGTTTACCATTTGATGATAATGGTCCTAATGATTAGAAAATAACAAGAGTCACTCTCGAGGATCCAGTTCAGTTCAGTAGACATGATAAACTTGTCACACCCCATTTTCCGAACACTGGGGCTATGACTAGGATGCTTTCTGCAGTCCAAACCAACAGCCAAAATCTCGACGCAGTGTCATCACATCACACCATATTATCACATAACCACGAAAAGCCACCACATAATCAGAGAAAGCAGTAATAAGAAGAAAACTTTAATATAATATCAAGTTTATCACAAACTGATGGTCTCTAATGATATTATAAATAAAGTGTGTTCTGTTTCACAAGGATACTCAAGAGATAACATATGTAATCCTCAAATAGTATGACCAAGTACGTATAAATAAGTAGACAAGAAGTCCAACAACTAAGTAAATAAAACTCAAGCTTGGCCTCCCTAGGCATAGGTATTGCAGGAACACTCAGCACCGTGAGCCTCCAAAGCTGGATCCTCCATACCGCACAAAGCATCCACATAATCAGCCACAGAGTAACCTACAATAGAATATGAAAAAAAAAAAAAAAACACGATCGTGGGGGTGAGCTTCACCAAGCTCAGTGAAGGGATGGGGGCATGCAAGCAAGCAAGCAACAATGATATGAGCATTTTAATCAAGTCACACATAAGTAAACTACAAACAGTATCTTGGGCACTGCCTCACTACCTCGGGTAGAAACCCTCACTGCGAGGATGAGTTCAGCATTACGATACTCTATTGGGTGACACAAGACTCAAGCCAAACATGGGCCCCTTCCTAGCATCTTAGTAGTGGACACAAGGGACCCTCCGAGACATCACCCCTCTACCGGAAAACGGTAAAAAAGGAGAGAATACAAGACCATGTTCGACAGTTCCCAACCCTAACAGAAACCCCGGTGTGACGGGCAGTGCCGCACCCATGTCCATATCCCTTTTATATGGGCCTACATAACCCCCTGTTGGGAGGGGTGTAGTCACATGGGGATATACACCTAGCCACATGCCATTCTACGTGTTATTACAATTCCATAAATTTCCTTCTCTCCTAGTTCCACTATGAATCTAAGATTGTTGGCACTCAAGTTTTGCCACATATCGAGCTACTCAAGTGGCTGTTACAGGACTCTCACGATACCAGAACTAGGTTCTGGTTCCGTGACTGAACCAGATTTTGTCCTGGTCACATCCAGCCTGGCAGCAGCTTAATTAGATCTGTTTAAGGATAAGATTTAGATTTGTCAATCAAATCTTATCCTCGCTTACATCAGCCATTGTATTTATAGTCATAGCTGTTTTAGTTTCCATGTTTGGCTGAAAAATATTGCTGTAAATCTTTCTCCCCACCTATAAATACAAGGCGATAGGGAGGGAGGGGATCATCATCGATACTTGCCCCCTCTAGTAGTAATCGACCCTCTCCTCTCTACCCTCTTCCTCTTTTTCTTTCTTGGTTTCTGATTTTCTTGTTACTGTTCTCTTTGTATTCATATTAGTTACATGGTATCAGAGCAGCACTAGATCCTTGGTTTCCTAAACTCTAGTGCTGTTTTGATATGCTTCTACCCATGTTCAAAATCTCGGCAAGATCTCACCGAGATCTCGATTTTCTCGGGTATCTCGACTGGGTCGAGACGAGATACCATATCGAAACTAGGCCTCGACCTGGCCTCAACCCTTGTTGACCCAACTCGACCCAACTTGACCCATCTCGACCCATTTTGGACTAGTTTAGAACTGGTTTTCAATAAAAACCTCATTCTCGGTTGAGATTCTCGACCGAGAGTCTTATTTTGCTGCAAATGTTGCTGTTTTCCCTCATTCCTCCTCTACTTCTTCTCCAACTATGCATCTAAGGTTCGAAAAATCTCTCCACCAAAGTATTGTTGGAGGCTCCATTTCACCTATTCTTGGAAGATCTACTGTTTGAGGTATGGTTTTTTTCCTCTAAAACTTACTTTTTTACATCAATATGTTCAATACATGTTGGATCATCATGAAATTTATATATGTGAGACATATGAGCCCGATCTACAACCTCACCTTTTCGAAAAAAATTTCTTGGATATATATTATTATTTTGATTTTTTGTTTAAAAAAAGCTATTTTCCAGCAATTAAAAAATAAAAAAAATATGATCAATATTAATTAGATGGTGTTCAAAATAATATATAATGAACACCATTAGCCGATCTACGTGGCCACAGTTTCATTTTTTTTTTCTGTATATATATATAATTTTCTGTTAAAAAAATTAAAAATATATTTCTTTAATATTAATCGGTTTACTTTTAAAATAATATATGTTGAATACCGTTGGCCGATCTATGCGGTCACGGTTTCAGTTTTTTTTTTTCTGTACATTTTTTTTTTTTTGAATTTCTAATTAATAAATCCTATTTTCCAACAATAAAAAATTAAGAAAAAAATATGTATACTTATCTATTGGTGTTCAAAGTAATATATGTTGAACACCATTGGCCAATCTATGGTTTAATGCTGTCGGATTATATTTTTGAGAAAAATAATTATTTTTATGTAATATCTGAAATTAATAATAATATCAAAATAATTCTGTAAAATAGGGGAAAATTAGGAAAAATATTCTGTTTTCTTATAAAATAGGTTTAAAATTTTGAAAAGTAATTTCAATGTGTTTTGAGTTGTATTTGCATATTTGATGCTTTTATATTCTTCCATTTTATGTTTTATTATAGTAAACCTATTGATTTAAGTTTATCTATTTATCATCTTATGTAACAATGCCTCATTATCAATATAATGGCTGCTTCGGGGTTTGGTGAGGGAGGTAATGCTAGTCGTACTGATATGGCATGGCAGCATTGTACTCCCATTGACGGTGATAGAAAGAAGACCCAATGTAGATTTAGTGGGAAGAAGCTTATCTCTGATGAGATTACCAGACTTAAGCAACACTTGAGTGGGACTTCTACAAATGTGGCGAAGTGTCTCATGGTTTCTGTTGAGATTTCCAGGGCCGTAGGTAAACAAATAAAGGGGAGGACAGTTGAAAAGGACTGAGAAAGAAAAAATAACAATTTACGGATACAATTCGAGAGACAGTGCTTGGTTTGGATGATGATTCTTCAAATGATGATGGTATAGATACCACAAGTATGACTGAGCAAGAAGCTAGAGATGTAAGACGGGCTACAATGGCTAGTAAAGTCACCCTTGAAACGGACCAGGATAGGTTCAGGGCCACCGCCTTAGGGGCAAGTAGCAATGGATCATTTCGGCAGCCTTCACTACAAACACATAGTAAAGGGGTTGGCTTCTATGTTTTGAAGATCGCAAAGTACTAGAGCACAACCCCAGGCACCACCTACTAGGGATGAGGATTATGTTGAGATCTTATGCCAGGATCCAGTAGTTTTTAAGAAGGCTGGCGCCAAGCAGAAAAAACTGAAATCAATGTGGAACGGTACAAAAGAATTTGTTGGGGATGTCTATGCTAAGTAGGTCATCTTTAATAGTATCCCAGCAAATGCTATACTATCAGCCTCTGTTTGATGCAGTTGCTGAAGCTGATCCTGGGGTTAAAGCCCCCAATGCATATGAAGTCATGAATGTGTATCTCCCTGAATTAAAAAAGAACTACAAGAATGGATTTAAGGGTCGAAGATTAGCTAGGGTACATATGGGATGATTGTTATGTGTGATGGTTGGACTGGTCCCACTAGAAAGTCTATCATCAGATTCATGGTCTACAGTGATGGGAAGACATCATTCTTAAAGTCTGTTGATGCATCTGCATGCACAAAAGATGCTAACTACATCTATGGATTGCTACAGACAGTGGTGGATAAAGTTAGTGCTACAAATGTAGTGCAGATTGTGACAGACAATGGCAACAACTACAAGAAGGCAAGAGAGATGATGATGGCTAATATGAACTACAACCTCCTCTAGACTCTATGTGCTGCCCATTGCATAAACTTAATGTTAAAGGACATGGGTAAGATCCAAAAAGTAAAGAAAGTGGTTGAACAAGCATGCCTGGTGACAACATTTGTATACAACCATGGTTATTCATTGAACTTACTGAGGGAGAGATGTAGAGGGTATTTGGTCAGACCCGACGTAACCAGATTTGCTACCAACTACATAGCACTGAAGAGCTTTGAGGCAAAGATGGTAGGCCTCAAATAAATGTTTGCATCTGAGGACTGGTTTGGCTGGAGGGAGACCAACTCTCCTGGTGGGGTTCAAGCACAAACTACTATAGCTTGAAAGGAATTTTAGAAAACGCTTAAGGATGTAGTCAGAATTCTGGAGCTAGTAGTGAAGGTACTGAGATTAATGGATACAACATTTCAGCCTACCATGCTACATTTATATGTTGTCATGGATATGTTGAAGGACCATATTCGTGTTGTGCTTCCACGTGGAAACAAAACTTTTTTGAAGATTATCAAAGATCGATGGGAGATTCAGCTGATGCACCCATTGCATAAGACTGGTGAGTATATTTAATGTCTTTAATTTAGTTCAACTTAGTACTAGATTTTAATCAAGCAACTCATATTTTACAGCATACTATTTGAAACCCAAGTATCAATATTCACATGTGCTTAGACTCAATTCTGATATTATCGGTGCGTTAAAGATGTTATGGCAAAATTGGTGCCAGATTATACTGTACAAGCACTTGTGAACCTGGAGGTGAGTTGTATGGTTTAAGTGCTGAATTATTTGAATATCCATATATTACAATGGCTAATGGTTATAAATTTTCAAATGGATGTAGAATAAAACCTTCAGAGATGGTCTTGGGAGTTTTGGAACTCCCGCCGCAATAGCTGGACAAGAAAAGACCAATCCTGGTATGGAATTATGGAAATTGAAATTTCCAAGTAACATATCTTATTTAATATGTATATTAAAATGTGTTCTTCTTGTGCAATTGAGTGGTGGTTATTGTATGGCGAGCATGCAGCTGAGTTAACGAGAATAGCAATCAGAGTCTATCTTAGACATGTTCCACATTTGGGTGTGAGCAAAACTAAAATACCTTTCCCCTTATCCATTCAAAGAGGCGGAATAGATTGGGCTCTCAACGGCTAAATGACTTGGTGTGTGCCCATTACAACATGAAACTGAGGGTACAGTGCATGAAGTATGAACAAAAAAATGAGCAAGACTTGATCGAGCTAGCAGACGTCTTCTAGCTATCTTCAAATGAGGAGGATCCCTATGTGGAATGGGTGCGAGACAAAGCAGTACCAGTGATGGATGTGCCTGGTGGGATGCCCGACCCCAATGTGGCTACTCCGATGGCTTCTAATCTCCAACGGTTGCAATCCTCGAATGAGGGTCGTGTACATGTACAGTCGTCTCGACCGTTTGACCCCCCAACTGGTAGTCACCTAGAAGGCAGTGATGATACAATTGATCAAAGTGGCTGGTCAGTTTCTAATAGTATTGGTGGTGGTGGTGGTGGTAGTGGTGGTGGTGGTAAGGGTGGTAATGGTGGTGGTGGTGGTGGTGGTGGTGATGTGGGTGGTGGTGGTGGTGGTGGTACTGGTGCCTCACATGATGATCCTAGACCGATTGTACCCATTATTAAATGGACCGGTGAGAGTCAGTATACACATGCTACACAGGATCCAGACCATGGTGGGGGTGCATCTTCATCACGGCCTATGACTGGGTATACACATAGGTCTTGTCAATGGGAACACCCTTTGCAACCAGTGGAAGAAAAAGAAGATTGTTTCTTTGATATCATTCCTGATCCTGATATTATGCCTGATGTTGAAATTGATAACATGTCCACAAGCTTTGGAGGACTGAGCATTAAGGGTAGCAGTGGACAGGATTAGGGGCAGTTGAGTGCTCATGGATTTGGCACCACTTCAGCATACGGTTCTTATTCCGGTGATGATGACTGCATGATGGGGAGTGCACATGATTATTCCACTGATGCTAGTAATGCAACTTCACACACTGGCTCCAACTTTGTGGACAGTCCCTTTTCAGTCTCGAATTTTCAGAGAACCACGTCCCCTTACCAGCCAATATACACTCACTTTACTCCACATTATACTGAATTGTATCCAAGGTTAGGTATCTTTAGAAACTTCTCGGATGCTGTGTATAACAAATATGTGGAAGACTACCAAACCTTCTATAGCAACAGGATGTCGAAGCAGGACTTTGTCTATCAGACCGAAAAATATTTTCTTCAGCAAAGTCAATCTGACCAGATGGAACCTGCACGCCACTCTACATATGAGTAGACATTGGGATGGACTAATGGGAAGGTATTATTTCATTTTGAAAAGTTTTTCAAATAATGAGCATTTGAGTCATTTCATTTTGTGGGATTTATGATTTATGAATATATGATTTTCTGACAATGTGATTACTTTTTATGCTTCAAACATGTCTATATATGTTAAATTAGTATTTTCCTATAATATATAGCCTTAAAATGGCCTTAAAACATAAAAAAATAAAATAAAATAAAAAAATAAAAATAAAAACCTGTCAAACTCCAATTTTTACTCTTTGGGAGTTTCAGCAGGTTCTCGCCGAGGGTCGAGACACCCTCGAGTTCCAAGATTTTGAACCTTGCTTCTACCTTACTCTTTAATGTAACTACTATCATTCTACTACTGCTACTAGGCAATCGAGAATTTTTTTTTATATATGTATATTTCGATTGATCTCTAATATGGTACAAATATAAGATCACATTGAACCTCTGCTTGCAACCACTATATCTCGATCGCTATGCTTGTTACCATACTACAAGCTGTTCTGAACTCTGATGCTACTACTGCCGACATTGTAATGCTGCCCAGATGCTTAAAGATTGGTTCTTCTACCAACGTTTGTTGTTGCCACTAAGATCTGTCCCTGATCTGGGATCCTGTCTTTGCTGCCAAGAACCATTTTCTGCCTGTTACCTGCTATTGTTGGCTGCTTACCTCTGGTAATACCTTTCCTTTTACAAAATTTATTGATGGGTGATTCTAAGCTTTCTAAGGTACAGATCACCACTATTAAACTCAAGGGTGTTTCTAATTATTTACCATGGGCTCAGGCTGTTAAGGCCTATATTCATTCTAAAGGTAAATTAGAATACCTCATGAATGATCTTCCATCCAGTGATTCTAAAAAACCTACAGATATTAAAGCTTATCATGCTTAGATGCGCAAAAATTCAACTCTGCAAACCTGGTTGTGGAATAGTATTGATTCTTTTATTGTTGCTAATGTAATGTTCCATAAAACTGCTAAGGATATTTAATATGATTTACAAGAGAGTTATGCTCAAGATAAGAACACATCTCACATCTATGATCTTCATGAAAAGATGTTCACCTATTCTATATGTGATAAAACCTTAACTGAGTACTACAGTGGTTTCAAAGGTATTATTGAAGAACTATAAGCTGTCCAACATCTCACTATTGATCTTACCAAACTGAAGGCTCAACAATCAGAATTTTATGTAGCTAAGTTCTTGGCTGCTCTCTCTCTCCTGAATATTAGGCTGTGAAAAGTTAGCTACTTGCAGGTGCCTCTATCCCTACTCTCAATGAGACATTCTTTCGTCTCCAACGTTTGGTACCTCAGAGTGACTCTACTACCAAAGACACCTCTGTTTTATATGCTGGTCGTGGCCAAGGCTCCTTCTCTAGGGGTCGCGGCCCTCCGATCAGGGCCCTAGTCGTTCTACCTATGATAAATCCAACAAGTATTGCACTCACTGCCACAAGACCAACCATAATGTTGATACCTATTAGGGAAAGCTTGGTCGTCTTGACTAGGCTGATGCACTTGCCAACTCTGCTACAACTGAGGATATTACTACACCTGTACATGGTCCACCTGACCATGGCCCACCATCGACACCGGATATTGGTACCACCCAATGGACAACCCAAATCGAGGCCTTTCTAAGTCAGGTTCAACAACTTGAACAAGCTGCTCTATCCACCACTACCACCCTAGCTCACACAGGTACCTTTGCCTTATTTTCTACTTCATCCCCTACTCCTCGGATCATTGATTCTAGAGCTACCTACCACATGACTAGTAAGACTTCTATCTTCTCCTTTACTGACACTCCTAAACTTGTATTTGTTTACCTAGCTGATGGCTCTTCTACTACTGCCTCAGGGCATGGACAGGTTTCTCTTACTCCTTCCATGTCTCTGTCCTCTGTCCTCCACGTACCTAAATTACCTCTTAATCTTTTGTCTATCAGTCAAATTACTAAGTCACTTACCTTCTCTGCTACTTTCTTTCCTTCTTATTGTACCTTTTAGAGTCTCAGGACCACGGCGATGATTGCTAACGGACTTGAGCATGCTGGTCCTTATTACTTGGAGCATACTAGACCAACCACTACCACTGCTACCACATCCACTACCACTCTTCAATGGCACCATTGACTCGGACACCTGTCTCTCTCCAAAATGAAGGCCATTATTCCCAGTTGCAAGTCTCTTTCTTCTTTACAATGTAAGGCTTGTGAGCTAGGAAAACATCACCGTTCTTCTTTCCTTTTTAATACTACATCCCGGAGTTCCTTACCATTTTCTTTAGTTCCCCCGGGGGGGGGATAAGTAAATAAAAGATAAAATAATTTTTAAATTGTCGAGTAATAGGAACACCATTTTCTTTAGTTCATTTTTTAATATGGGGGATAAGTAAATAAAAGATAAAATAATTTTTAAATTGTCGAGTAATAGGAACACCATTTTCTTTAGTTCATTCTAATATCTGGGGACCTTGTCATCTCCCGAACGGACGTAGTTATTTTTATTTTGTAACCTTCATGGATGATTATTCTAGGATGACCTGACTTTATTTACTTAAAGACCAGTCTGAATTCCAACATGTTTTTAAGGGTTTTTATCAGGAAATTTCTACCCAGTTTGGTATTTCTATCAAAATTTTGCGTACTAATAATGCCCTTGAATATACTCAAACAGCTATTTCTGACTTTTGTTTTTCTCATGGTCTTATTCATTACAGCAGTTGTTCCTACATTCCCCAACAAAATGGGGTCACCGAACGCAAAAATAGGCATCTTCTAGATATTACCTGGTCCGTTATGTTTCACATGAATGTCCCCAAGTATTTGTGGTGTAATGGTATTTTAACTGCTTGCTATCTTATTAATAGAATGCCTTCCTCTGTTCTATAAAATAAGGTTCCTTTCAATATTCTTTTTCCCAATACCCCCTTATTTCATGTTCCTCCACCGGTATTTGGTAATACTTGTTTTGTCCATGTCTTACACCCCAAATTGGACAAGCTTTCTCATCGGTCTGTCAAATGCATATTTCTTGGTTACTCTTATACTCAAAAAGGGTACAAATGTTTTGACCCCATTATTCAGCGTCATTTTATCAGTGCAGATGTTACATTCTTTGAAGAGACACCATACTATCTGGCACAGGTGCCTCCTATTGTTTCACCCCCTACCCATGATCCTCCGCTACCCCTCGTAACCTCTCTGGGTGATGATTCTGATACCCAACCACCTCCATCCCCGCCGCCCTTGCAAGTCTAAAAACGCCGCTCCCCACCGGCTCTAGTCTCTGCTCCGACTACTGCTCCACCTGCCACTGAATCCAACCTTGGCTCTACGGTTGACCCTGACCTACCTCTAGCTCTTCGCAAAGGTAAACGTACTTGAACTCAGCAATCTTTACTTACCTTTCCGATTGAGCACTTTGTTACTACTGACTACCTTCCCTCTTGTCACCATAACCTTGTTTTCTCCTTATCTTCTACCTTTGTCCCTACCACCTATTCCCAAGCCTTGTCCTATTCAGGGTAAAAGGTGACTATGGATGCTGAAATGGACACCTTAACCTCTCGTCAGACTTGGGTTCTTGTTGATCTTCCACCTGGCCACTTTGTAATTCGTTGCCAATGGGTGTTTACTATGAAGCATCATCCCGATGGTTCTGTTAAATGGCTGAAAGCTTGTCTTATTGCAAAGGGTTTCACTTAGACTTATGGGGTTGATTATTTTGAAACTTTCTCTTTTGTGGCTCGACTAAACGCTGTTCGCGTTCTTATATCTTTGGCTATCAACCTTGATAGGCTACTCTATCAGATAGATGTTAAAAATGCTTTCCTCTATGGCGATCTCTAGAAGGAAGTTTATATGGATCAACCTCTGTGGTATGTTGCTCAGGGTTCGGAATTCTACCAAGGTTGGCAAATTACTTAAAGCCATCTATGGACTCTATTACGAAGTTGGCCCATAGACCCATAGACTCACGGGACCTACTGGGACCCACTAAATATAGCTAGCGCTAGCTAGCGCCAATGATATCTAATGCTGGCTCCCCTTTTTCTTCCTTCTTTAATTAATTACAGATTTATTTTCTTTTATTTTATTATTGTAATCTTAATGTAATCTTATCTTATTGTCTCGTCTTAGAATAGAGACTTTCCTTGTAAATCTGTTTATTTTCTTTCTCTATAAATACAAGGTAGAGAGGAGAGCTATTTAACGATTTGGGCTACAACACATTGTTGTGTCGAAATCTCTCTCTCTTTCTCTTTCTCTTTTTGTCCTCCTCAATCTTCTTCTCTTTTAATTTCTGGTTGCATACTTGCTGGTTGTTTCTTTGAGAAATTGCTACATGGTATCAGAACATCACTGATCAAAGAACTCTTGGTTTGATTGGCCTTTGATATTTTTGCTCTCTCTATGTAACTACAATTTTCTGTCTTACTACTACTAATTGGTGATCGAGATTACATTTATGAATATTGTTGCTAAATACTACTACTTTGTGGACTTATGTTCTTGATCACCCCGTTAATAAGGTTATTATCCTCTCCTTGACATCCATCACCCCCTTTGAGCTTTTCTTTTCCTTTGACCTCTCCGTGGTGGAACCGAGCTTTGGACCTTGTCATTTACCCTACTACCACCATCTACCTTCACCTACACTAAGCCTTTGGCCAATCGGTTGGCTGAACCGATAAGACGTTTTTTTATATATATATTGATTGTGGATTTCGTTCTCTATCATGATGACTGACCATAAGCCCACTGAGGTTCAGATCATCTCCATAAAGTTAAAAGGAGTTTCTAATTATCTGTTATGGACTCTGGCTATCAAAGCCTTTATTCTTTCTAAAGACAAAGCCACATTGTTAAATGATGAGCCCCCTGTATGTGATGTGAAAGACAGTGAATCTGTCAAATTGTACAATACCTGGTTAAGAGATAATTCCCAGGTTCAAATATGGTTGTGGAACAGTATTAATACGTCCATCCTACCCACTGTAATGTTCCACAATACAATCAAGGCCATTTGGGCTGATCTGCAAGAGACATATGGGCAAGATAAGAATGTCTTTCGCATCAATGACCTCTATGATCGGATGTTCACTTACTCTATTGGTGAAAAATCCCTGAGTGACTACTATGGAGGCTTCAAAGGGCTTATTGAAGAAATACAGGTTGTGCAGCCTCTTACCAATGATTTGAGCAAAATCAAAGCTCAACAGTCTGAGTTCCACGTTGCTAAATTTTTGGCTGGCCTTTCCCCGGAATATTAGAGTGTCAAAAGTCAACTTCTTAGCGAGACCTTCTTTCGCCTTCAGTGATTGGCCCCACAAAGTGACTCTCCTATCAATGACACTTCTGCTTTGTTTGTCGGCCGTGGCCAAGGCCGTGGTCGTGGCCGTGGTCCTCTTGGACATGGCAATGGACGGACATCTTCTGAAAAAAGCTAATAGATATTGTACCCATTGTCACAAGACTAACCACATGGTGGAAAACTGTTGGGATATAAATGGTCATCCTGATTGGGCCGATACCATTGCTAACAATGTTACTACTACGGATGCCTCATATCCCATCCAAGCTCCTCCTACGCAGACATCAGCGCCATATAATGCACAGTATGAGGCCTTGCTCCGTCGGATTCAACATTTAGAGGCTACTGGACCACTACACGCTGCCACCCTGGCCCACACAGGTACAACTGCCTTGTTATCTACCACCCTTTCTACCCCTTGGATTATAGACTCTGGCGCTACCTATCACATGATGGGACAGCCTTCTACCCTTACAGCCCTTAATGATACACCGAAGCCTGTCACCATTTACCTTGCCGATGGATCATCTACCACAGCTTTCCAACATGGGAATATTACCCTTACCTCGTCCTTATCCTTGTCCTCTGTCCTTTATGTTCCCAAATTTCCTCTTAACCTTATGTCTATTAGTTAACTTACAAAATCACTTAACTGTGTTGCAACATTTTTTCCTTCTTATTGTACCTTTCAAGATCTCAGGACCAAGGCGACGATTGGTGGTGGGCGTGAGCATGCTGGTTTGTTTTATTTGGAGCTACCTAAACCCGTTCCCACCATTGCTACCACATCTACTTCCACCCCTCTTCATTGGCACAATCAGCTTGGCCATCTATCTCTTTCTAAGTTAAAGGCTCTTGTCCTTAATTGCAAGTCGCTCTCTACCTTACAATGTGAGGCTTGTGAACTAGGAAAACATCACCGTTCCTCCTTTACAACTAGTTCTACACCTAGGAAATCTTCTCCGTTTTCTTTAGTTCATTCTGATGTTTGGGGACCTTCGGCTTGGTTTCTCCTATTTTGTAATCTTTGTAGACGATTATTCCTGCATGACTTGGCTCTACTTAATAAAGAACGGTCTGAATTTATTAATATTTTCAAAGGTTTTCATAAAGAAATTGCCACTCAATTTAGTACTCCTATCAAAGTTCTACATATTGATAATGCCCTTGAATATGTTCAGTCTGCAGTCTCTGATTTCTGTTTTGCCAATGGCATTATACACCATACCAGTTGTGCTTACACTCTTCAACAAAATGGAGTTGTTGAGCGTAAAAATAGATATCTTTTGGATATTGCCAGGTCTCTCATGCTCCATATGAATGTTCTTAAGTATTATTGGAGTGATGCTGTTTTAACTGCCTGCTACCTGATTAATAAGATGCCTTCTTCTGTTCTCCATAATAAAATTCCCTTTAAACTTCTCTATCTTAATATTCCCTTATTTTCAGTTTCTCCTCGTGTTTTTGGTAGTACGTGTTTTGTCCACATTTTACATCCTAAAGTGGACAAATTATCTCCCCGATCTATCAAATGTATTTTCCTTGGTTACTCTCGTACTCAGAAAGGTTACCGGTGTTTTGACTCTGTTAGTCGGCGCCATTTTGCCAGTCATGATGTAACCTTTTTTGAAGACAAGCCATACTACCCTATTTTTGTTCCCACCAATTTACCTTTCACTGATATTCCTTTACCTTTCATTCCTTCTGATGATGAACCCACCTCCATCCCATCTGCTTCTAAACACCCCTCAATCCCACCCCAAACTTCGCAACCCTTGCAGATCTATACCTGTCGCACTCAGGTTGCTCCACCTACTACGATTATTGCTCCAGCTGCTGGTGACGTTGTCCCTGGTTCTGCAGTCAACTCTGACCTACCTATTGCTCTCCGAAAAGGCAAAAGAACTTATACACAGAAATCCTTCGTTACCTTTCCCATCTACCCACTTTTCAACGGTGACTTGTTTACTCTTTGGTTGCTACCTTTGTACCCACTACCCTATCCCAAGCCTTGTCCCATCCAGGGTGGCATGCTACTATGAATGATGAAATAGATGCTCTGAACTCCCGTCAGACTTGGACTCTTGTTGACCTCCCTGTTGAGAATATTACGTATTTCATTTTTTGTCTAGATTCATTGTACTACCTGTATTGTACAATTGTAACCTCTTTCTGGGATAGAGAGTTTTAAAATGGACAATCTCACTATTCCCACTAATACCACTAAACTTGATGGTGGTAATTACCTAATGTGGTCTCGGGCCACTCAACTCTCAATTACAGCTCGGGGATTATCGGGATATTTCACTGGCACCAAGGAAAAACCTCTGACCAAGGACATTGTTTTAGAGAAATGGCATGCTGAAAATTCATTAGTAATGTAATATCTCCTCAATTCCATGCAACCCATTATAGTCAAGGGTCATTTGTTATTGGATACTGCTGCACAAATTTGAAAGTCTGCTAAGGATACCTATTCCCAAGTTGGGAATGCTGCTTTAATTTATGTCATTCAAAAAAGTGTTCATGAAACTATCCAAAAAGAATTGACTGTATCCCAGTATTATACTAAGTTGATGAGCTATTGGCAAACAATTGATTTTTATGATTCTATTCATGCTAAATGTGAAGAAGATGTCACCCTATTTTACAAAAGGGAAGAGAAATACAGGGTTTATAATTTTCTGGCAGGACTAAATGTGGAGCTTGATCCTATTCGCTCATAAATTCTCAGCGGGGACCCTTTCCCCATCATCGAACAGGCTTATTCCATGGTTCAGTTAGAGGACCAATGACGAATAACAATGTTGTCCCCTTCTGTTCCGGATAGGTCTGCTCTCCAGACAAATACTCAGACATACAAGAGTCCTCCTGTTTCCCGTGATGCTATTAAATGTGAGTATTGTAGCAAGTTTTGGCACACCAAAGACACATGCTGGAAACTTCATGGCAAACCGGCAGATTTGAAGCAAAAAGCCGGGAAAAAGGTATGCACAAGGCAAAGTCCTCCCACGCACCTCAGGCACATCAAACAGAAGCAAGTCCTCCTACTGGTCCTCTGCCACAACTCTCTGCACAAGAACTTCAGACTCTCCGACATCTCCTTCGACTACCTCCTGCGACTACAAATCAATCATCCACATCTACATCTACCAATCCAGGTTCTTTTTTTGTTCAGTCAGGTATTTCCCATGATGGTCATTGTGCTTTTTCTGTCTCTAGCCCTTGGATTATAGATACTGGAGCCACTGACCACATGACTGGTTCGTCTGAGTCTTTTTATTTATACTCTCCTTCTTCTGGACATAATACTGTGAAGGTCGCTGATGGATCCCTCTCTCCTATATCTGGAATTGGATCCATCCACGGTTCTTCCTCCCTTGAATTGAATTTCGTTCTACATGTTCCTAATTTATCCACAAATTTACTCTCCATTAGTAGTCTTACAAAGTCTCTAAATTGTAAAGTAACATTTTTTCCTACCTATTGTGTAATTCAGGATCTGAAAAAAGGGAATACGATTGGACATGGTAGTGTGCATGGTGGCCTGTACTTGCTTGACAATGGTCATTCAGCACCTTCCTCCCATTCCGCAGTCAGTACCCTTCAGCAGTGGCACCGCCGTCTTGGGCATCCCTCTTCTGCTGTTCTATCTCATTTTTTTCCAAAATTATTTAAACAATGTAATAAAGACGAGTTATTATGTGAGGCTTGTGTTTTGGCCAAACAAGCTCATATTTCTTATTTACCTTCTGTTTCGAGAAGTCCTTATATCTTTGATTTAGTCCATTCTGATGTTTGGGGGTCCAACACGGACTACCTCTATTTCTGGTCATAGGTGGTTTGTAACCTTTACTGATTGTCACACTCGTACTACATGGGTCTATCTGATGCGTCAAAAAAATGAGGTCTTTGCATGCTTCCTCCATTTCCACAATATGATCAAGACGCAGTTTCAAACTCAGTTGAAGATGCTCCATAGTGACAATGGTAAGGAATATCTTAAAGGATTTTTTCAGCAATACTTGGCTGATAACGGGATAATTCATCAGACAAGTTGTGTGGACATTCATGCTCAGAATGGAGTCGCTGAAAGAAAGAACCGCTACTTACTCGAAACAGCTAGAGCACTAATGTTTGAGAGACATGTTCCCGCTCAATACTAGAGTGATGTTGTCCTCACTGCAGCATCCTTGATCAACCGCCTTCCTTCTCGAGTTTTAGACAACAAAGCTCCCTTGGACATCTTACTTGGAAATTCTGATTTTGTTCTTCCTCCTAGAATCTTTGGTTGTCTTTGTTATGCTCGTAACCATCGTTCCCCTGGCAAGCTTGATCCACGTGGATTAAAGTGTATATTTTTAGGGTATTCTACAACACAGAAAGGATACAAGTGTTATCATCCTCCCTCTCGTCAGGTCCTTGTTAGTAGAGATGTCATTTTTCATGAGCATCTCTCCTATTATCAGGCTCCTCTTCAGGGGGAGACACAGACAGTTGAAGATGCACCTGATATCCCTAATATACTTATACCGGATATACCCGATGTACCAGAAATAGTCCAAGAATAAGTGCTCGATACAGCTGCACCCATGGTTTTAAAACTCGACCGATCTCGACCCTTCTCGATGGTCTCGACAGGGTCGAGACGAGATCACTGGTCGAAACTGGGTCTCGACCAGTCTCGACCAGTTCTCGACTGGTTCTCGACTGGTCTCAACCAGTTTCGAACTGGTCTAAGGCTTTATATAAGAGTCTCGGTCGAGATCTCGACCGAGACTCATTTTCCTTCTCTAAACCTTCTGTTTTCTTCTCCTCTTCCATTCCTTCTTCTCCAACCTTGCATCTAAGGTTCGAAAACCTCTGTTCTTTGCAAATCTCTCCATCAAAGTGCTGTTGGAGGCTCATTTTGACTTATACTTTGCAAAAGAATATTCACATGTGCTTGGGCTCAATTCTGACCTTATCGGTGCGGTAAAAGATGTTGTGGCAAAATTGGTGCCAGATTATACTGTACAAGCACTGGTTAATCTGGAGGTGAGTTGTATGGTTTAAGTGCTGAATTATTTAAATATCCACATATTACAATGGCTAATGGATATAAATTTTGAAATGGGTGTAGATGAAAACGTTCAGAGATGCTCTTGGGAGTTTTGGAACTCCCACTGCAGTGGCTGGACGAGATAAGACCGATTCTGGTATGAAATTATGGAAATTGAAATTTTCAAGTAACATATCTTATTTAATATGTGTATTAAAATGTGTTCTTCATCTTGTGCAGCTGAGTGGTGATTGTTGTATGGCGAGAATGCAGCTGAGTTGAGGAGAATTGCAATCAAAGTCCTATCTCAGACATGTTCTGCATCTGGGTGTGAGCGAAATTGGAGTACTTTCTCCCTTATCCATTCAAAGAGGCGGAATAAATTGGACTCTCAACGGCTAAATGACTTGGTCTATGCCCATTACAACATGAGACTGAGGGTACAATGCTTGAAATTTGAACAAAGAAATGAACAAGAGCTGATCAAGCTAGCCGACGTCTTCCAACTATCTTCAGATGAAGAGGATCCCTATGTGGAATGGGTGAGAGACAGAGCAGTTCCAGTGATGGATGAGCCTAGTGGGATGCCCGACCCCACTGTGTCTGCTCCGATGGGTTTTAATCTCGAGCGGTTTATGTCCTCGGATGAGGGTCGTGTACACGCACAATCGCCTAGACCGTTTGACCCCCCAGCTGGTACTGGTAGTGACTCAGAAGGCGATGATGATACAATGGAACAAACTGGCTGGTCAACTTCTGATAGTAGTGGTGATGATGGTAGTGGTGATGTTGGTGATGGTGGTGATGAGGGTGGTGGTGGTGATCCTAGACCGACTGTACCCATTATTAGATGGACCGGTGAGAGTCAGTATACACACACTACACAGGATCCAGATCATGGTGGACGCGCATCTTCATCACGGCCTATAACTGGGTATAAACGTAGGTCTAGTCAACGAGAACGCCCTTTGCAACCAGTGGAAGAAGAAGATCGTTTCTTTGACATCGTTCCAGATCCTGATATTATGTCTGATGTTGAAATTGATAGCATGTCTACAAGTTTTGGAGGACTGAGCATTGAGGGTAGCAGTGGACAGGAGCAGGGGCAGTGGAGTGCTCATGGATTTGGCACCACTTCGGCGTACGGTTCTTATTCCGGTGATGATGACCGCATGATGGGAAGTGCATATGATTATTCCGCTGATACTAGTAATGCTACATCACAAACTGGCTCAAACTTTGTGGACAGTCTCTTTTCAGTCCCAAATTTGCAAAGAACCACGCCCCCACACCAACCAATATATGCTCACTTTACTCCACATTATAATGAATCGTATCCAAGGTTAGGTATTTTTAAGAACTTCCCAGATCATATGTATGAGAAATATGTGGAAGACTACCAGACCTTCTATAGCCGAAGGATGTCGTGGCAGGATTTTGTTTATCAGACCAAGATATATTTTCTTCAACAAAGTCAATCTGATCAGATGGAACCTGCACGCCACTCTACATATGATTAGACATTGAGATGGACTAATGGGAATGTATTATTTCATTTTGAGTATTTAAGTCTTTCATATAATGAGTACTTGTAAATTATGTTATTTTGTGGGATTTTTGATTTATGAATGTATGATTTTTCGATAATGTGACTACTTTTTATGCTTCAAATGTGTTTATATATGTTGAATAAGTATTTTCCTACAATATATAGCTTTAAAATGGCTCTAAAATGGACTTAAAACAGCAAAAAATGGCTTACACCATAAAAAAAAACCTGTTGAAACTCCCATTTTTACCCTCTGGGAGTTTCAGCAGGTTCTCGTCGAGATCTCGGTCGAGATCTCGGTATCTCGACCGAGATCTCGGTAATCTCGGTTTTCTCAAGGGTCGAGACACCCTCGAGAACCGAGATTTCGAACTATGGCTGCACCATCCAAGCATCCAACCACCAAGCCACATCTGCAAGTTTATAACCGTGCCAAAGACAAGCAAGGAAAGGCCACTACCACTCCTGCACATGTCCCTTCGCTAGCCCTGGATCCAGAAACTGAGTCTACTGAGCCTTTTTCTGGTAAGGAACTTACTCCTTCTTCTGATCTTGATCTTCCAATTGCACTTCGAAAAGGAACTAGGGCCTGCACCCTACATTCTATTTCCAATTATGTTTCCTATGACTCCCTTTCCCCTTCTTTCGGTGTTTTTGTGTCTTTGCTCTCTTCTGTGTCTATTCCTCAAAAATGACAGGATACAATTATGGATGAAAGGTGGAAAGCTACAATGGTAGAAAAAATGAGGGCTCTGAAAAAAAATGGTACATGGGATCTTGTTCCACTTCCTGCAGGATCAAGGTCAGTAGGATGCAAGTGGATCTTTACAGTGAAACAGAAACCAGATGGGACTATTGATCGGTACAGGCTACATTGGTTGCACGGGGATTTACTCAATCATATGGGATTGACTATCAAGAAACCATCGCTCCAGTGGCCAAAATGACTACCATCAGGGTTTTACTGTCCTATGTTGTACATCACAACTGGGACTTGCAACAGTTAGATGTAAAAAATGCATTCCTTCATGGAGAACTTACTGAAGATGTCTATATGGACTGCCCACCGGGTTTCACAAATGATAAAAGCCAAGGAAAAGTCTACAAGTTGAAGCAATCTCTTTATGGTCTAAAACAATCCCCTAGAGTATGGTTTGGAAGATTTAATAAAGCTATGGTAGCATTTGGCTATGTTCAAAGCAATGCTGACTATACTTTATTTATAAAACATTCCCCTAACACTTTTACTACCTTACTTGTATATGTAGATATCATCATTGCTGGCAATAACAATGATGAAATCACGAAACTAAAGGCATTTCTAGGGAAGGAGTTTGAGATCAAAGACCTTGGCAAACTTAGGTACTTTCTTGGGATTGAAGTTGCCAGATCTACAAAAGGCATCTATCTGTCTCAAATAAAGTATGTTCTTAATCTTCTCCCGAAACAGGGTTACTTGGGGCTCGACCTTGTGATACTCCTCTCGATCCCAATACCAAGCTAAGGGCAAAAGAAGGCACACCAGAAGACAAAGGAAGATATCAGAGACTTGTTGGCAGACTCATATATCTTGCCCACACACGGCCAGATATTGCATTCGCAGTTAGTTTGGTAAGCCAGTTTATGCACGACCCATACTCTATACATATGGAGGCTGTCTATCGGATACTGCACTACCTAAAGTCAGCCCCTGGAAGAGGAATCCTGTTATCTCCTAATGACCTTCTGAAAATGGAAGCATATGCCAATTCAGATTCACCAAATAAACAAATCCAGGTGGAGGCTTATACTGATGCAGATTGGGCAAGAAATCCTGATCGTAAGTCTATCTCTGGTTATTGCACATTCTTAGGTGGCAATCTGGTAACCTAACGCAGCAAGAAGCAAAATGTGATTGCCCGATCCAGTGCAGAAGCAGAATACAGAGCAATGGCACATGGAATATGCGAACTACTATGGTTACAACGACTACTCAAAGATTTGAAGGTTATGTGTAACCAGTCCATGAAATTATTCTGTGATAATCAAGCAGCCATTAGCATTGCTAATGATCTAGTTCAGCATGATAGGATAACATGTTGAGGTAGACCGTCACTTCATCAAAGAGAAACTGGACAGTGGATAAATCGAGATTCTGTTTGTCAGATCAAAGGACCAACTAGCAGGCATCTTCACCAAAGGTCTGCCAGGGAAATCCTTCCATATGATATTGTCCAAGTTGTGCATGCATGATATATATGCACCAACTTGAGGGGGAGTGTTGAGATTATTACGTATTTCATTTTTTGTCTAGATTCATTGTACTACCTGTATTGTACAATTGTACTATCTGTACTACCCTCATTGTACTACCTGTATTTTACTACCTGTACTACCTCTTTCTTTCTTTGTATTCATTCTCACATTATAAATAAGAGGACCTCTGTCTATTACAGACAAGTCATTCCATCATTCAACACTCCCACCTGGCCACTCAGTTGTGTAGTGCAGATGGATCTATACTGTGAAACATAACTCAGATGGCTCTGTTGAACGGCTGAAAACACGGTTAGTTGCCAAGGGGTACACTCAAACCTATGGGGTAGACTATTTTAAGACATTCTCTCTTGTGGCCTGTCTCAATTCGGTCTGGGTACTTGTTTCCATGGCTATCAATTTTGATTGGTCCTCGTATAAAATGGACGTCAAAAATGCGTTCTTGTATGGGGATCTTCATGAGGAGGTATACATGGACCAACCTCCGGGGTATGTTGCTCAGGGAGGAAATTCCACTAAAGTCTGCAGGTTACTAAAAGCAATATATGGAATAAAGCAGTCCCCTCATGCGTGGTTTGATAAATTTAACACTGTCATTACTAGTCTTGGCTTCACTACTTGCTATTCAGATCATTCTGTTTTTGTACGTCGTCATCAGGCTACTGTTACTATCATTACTGTCTATGGGGACAACATAATTATTACAGGGAATGATAAGTTAGGTATTACAAAACTTAAGTCTCACCTAAATACCCACTTTCAGATGAAGGACTTAGGACTCCTTTACTATTTTCTTGGTATTGAGGTAGTTCGAAGTTGTACTAGTATCAATCTTTCCAAACACAAGAATGTCCTCAATCTCCTTGCAGAAACAGGTCTTACTGGCACCAAGCCGGTTGAAACTCCTATAGATCCACATCAGAAATTTGAAACATGTGATAGTCCTGAATATTCTGATGTTCATCAATATAGACGGTTGGTTGGGAAGCTAATTTATCTTACTGTTACTAAAGTTGACCTTTCTTATATTGTTGGAGTGATGAGTCAATATATGCAAGCTCCTAAAGTTGTCCATTGGGAGGCGGTCTGTCGTATCTTGCGGTATCTCAAGAAATCTCCAGGCACAGGTCTTGTTTATTCCAGACATCGCCATCTTGACATTGCTGGGTTTTCAGATGCTAATTGGGCCGGGGCAGAAGGTGATAGACGTTCCACTACAGGTTATTGTACTTTCGTTGGTGGCAATCTCGTCACTTGGCGAAGTAAGAAGTAAACCACTGTCTCCAAATCCAGTGCTAAGTCTAAATACCGTGCTATGGCATAGACTATTGCTGAATTAATGTGGCTGAAGAATCTTCTGCAAGAGTTGGGATTTCCTATTTCTCAGCCTATGACCTTAAAGTGTGATAATCAGGCTGCGATCTATATTGCCAGTAATCCAGTCTTCCATAAACGTACCAAGCATATAGAAGTGGATTGTCATTTTGTCTGTGATGCAGTTATGAAGAAGCTTGTTGTCACTCCATTTGTTTCATCTTCAAATCAATTTGCGGATATTCTCACTAAACTTCTATTTGGACCAGTATACCGATTGAACTGTTACAAGCAAAAGAGCAAATGAAGGAAGGGACCCAGGACGCCCAGGAGAGCATAAGAGGTCGAAAAGAAAAGAAGCCAGAGCCCGAGGGGTCATGAGGAGGTTCGATGACTATACTCCGTTGAACAAACCCCTTGGAGACGTCTACACCCTTATTGCGAAGGACAGGTATCTCCAGAGACCCCCAAAGATCGTAACTGAGGCCGGGAGGAGAAACCCCAACAAGTTTTGTCGATACCATCGTAACATTGGCCATACCACCGATGAGTGTTGGAACCTACAGACCAAGATTGAAGACCTCATTTGAAGAGGATACTATGGTCAGTATGTTGACCATGATGCGCCCCAGATACCAACACCTGTGCGAGAAGACCGGAGGATGCCACCTCCGCCACCTCGTGAAAGAACTCCCATAAGGGAACCAAGAAGAGAAGTAAGAAGAAAAGAAAGAAGAGAAGTCAGAAGAAAAGATAGAAGGGAAGATAGAAGAGAACCTCTAAGGGAGGACAAAAGAAGAGGAGACAAGCGAGGATATAAGGACCAGCGTCATGAGCCCATACAGCAATGTCATGAGGAAAGACAAGAAAGAGGTCCGACCCCTACTAATAGGGACGTAGGTGTCATTCATGGTCAGTTTACCTTTGAGCTCAACCCAGTCCCGCAACAGATACATGAGAAAGGAAGGATCCTCAACTCCCTAAAGACAAGAGGCAGGCCCTTATTAAGAACCGACCCTCAGATAGCACGGCCACGTCAAGACCAAACGCAGCCTCCTCAGCCACGCTTAGTCTTAGACCCCCCAGAACCTTGTATAAATTCACCCTTCGATCGGGTAAATGCCATCCAAGTTGCAGAACCAGGGTACATACCGCCTATAAGGGCTCGGACATCAGAAAAGCAAGGCATCAGGTTTCAAAATTCCTGACCCCCTGTAACCAAGGCGGCCACCTCGGCCTCAGCGGAAGGATTGCAATATGATCCCCCCAAGGAAGGAAGGAAAGCGATGACCATCATTGACAGACCCACAGCAGGCAACACGTCCTCAAAGGCACAAAAAGCCTATGTGAGGAGTGTAAAGTCTACCGAGTGGCCAAGAAAGAGGGCGTGCATAGGAGACTTTCTGACCTTCAGCGATGAAGATTTGTGTGGGCTGGAAGTCCCCCATGAAGACGCCATTGTCATCACCATACGGATAGAAGATAGTGATGTGAAACTGGAAGGTAGTTTAATCTGAAAATACTTCTAAAGTAGCACTCAACTTCTTTCTTTATCTCCGCCACGTCAAATAAAACTGCTCCCCTCCAGAAGTTAAGTAGGAGATGGAATTTCTGTTATGATTTGCTTTCGTTGTCTTGTGAAAATAGCCTGTATTCCAGTTACCAAGCTTGATGTGAGATTTCTGTTTATAGAAGCTCTCCTCTCAGGCCACCAAGGTAGCCAGCTTTTTAGTGAGATTCTTCTCTTTCTCCATGAGCAAAGAATTTTTCTTATCACCATGTTGGGAGATTTGGATAGATTGAAGCTCATCCCTACAAAGCTGGGTTGCAGTAGAGATACTCCAAAAACATCTTTGTCCAATGAGTAAGAGCCTGTTTACCCTCTCTGAGCCAAAATGCTTAGGAGATGAGGGGGCGCACTTGGTTTCTGATTGATTTGCTTCAAGCTGAGCTCACAATTGATAGGAAATCAAAGTGAGAAGTCCACATGTCAAAGAACTTGAAGGGCTTGGGGCCGAAAGAGCTGTACAGATGAATGGTGAGAACAATTGGGATGTGGTTGAAAAGACCAGAGCAGCCAAAAAGAGGTTCAGAGGCGGTGAAGGACGAAAGCCAACTACCAATAACCAGCACCCTATAAAGTTTACAGGCTTCTCTCTGATCTCCAAGCCCTCTGTTGTTCCAAATGTACCTCATACTTGGCCACTTCAAGTCAACAACCCCAATGTCCTCAAGACAGGAATTAAAGTTCCCAACCGAGTAATAATCTAGACATCGAAGTCAAACCATTATCAACAATAGAGACTAGTGTTTACTAGCTATAGAAAGTCCAAAACATGATACCGACCATGGTTTCCCAGCCTGCTTCCTCCTCTGATCCGTCTGCTTCCATTTCCCCTGATCCTTCCATCCCTGTCACCGGTGCTGGCCAGGATCCCCCCCGTGGCTGGTTGCCCTCCCTCTGGTGGCAAGGGTCCATGGAATGCCTTGTTTAATGCTGCCCCTCCTCCACCACCTCCTTCTTGTGGTGAAGGCTTCTCTCTTCATTTCAATGCCCCGTCGCTGGAAGAGGAGACTCCAGTTGCTTCATGCTTTGACTCTTCTTTTCCAGACCAAATCTCTAATTGGTCATCTGCTCTTGCGGGTCAGTTTATGGGTAGGAAACTTCCATTCCAGCTTATGGAGAAATCCTTATTGAGACAGTGGAAACCAGCTGCCCCAGTTCAAACGTTTCTTGCACATAGTGGAACATACGTCTTCCGTTTCTCTGATGAAAATGATAAGCTGAGTGTCCTGGAAAGGGGCCTGTGGTATGTGGCCTGTAAGCCCATCTTCATGAGGCAATGGGATGAATTCCTGAGATTCGATAGCATTAGCATCCGCTCTTTACCCATTTGGTTATCGCTCCCTGGTTTGCCTCTACACCTGTGGTGCGAAGAGGACCTGAGTTCCATTGGCTCGGTGGTTGGCAACTCTCTGTATTCTGATAGATGCACTCAAGCCCAATCTAGACTGGGGTTTGCCTGTATCTGTGTTGAAGTTAGGGCGAACCGAGAACTTGCTGACTTCATTCTCGTTCGATCATCAGAAAACAGCTGCTGGAAACAACCCATCCAGTATGAATGGAAACCCCCTGTTTGCACAGTTTGCAAGACCTTTGGTCATGCCACTGTGAGCTGTGTTCCGAAGAATATAGCTCCTATCGACTCTTCTGGCTGGAAGAAAGCAGGCAAAACCAGAACAAAGTGGCAAGAAAAAGTCATTGGCAGCTCTTCCGCCGGCGGTGAAATCCCTAAAACCAGCAATGATGATAAAGAAGATGAGGACATGGATGATGACATGGATGGGTGTCAGATTTTGCCTGAGGATAGCTCTGCTGGAGGCGATGATACAATGCCCGATGCCATCCCTGTGAGCAACAGATTCAAATCCCTGGAATCTGAAGAAGAGGAGACAGACGTTGTTTGCCATTCTGATGTTAGTGTCCCCGCTGTGTCTCCCAACCTCCCGTTGACGCTTTCCATTTCGAGCTCTCCGTCTGCAGCGATGCCTGCGATTGGTTCCAGTGCGACACTGTCTCAGTCTGCTTTGCCACCTGGTGTTGCAGGTCCTCGATTTGCTTTTGAGAAGCAAGTTTCGACTTATACTTCCCGCAAGAAAGCCAAGGCTAGCCAGTCCGCCAAACCCTTGAACCAAGATCTGGTCTGTCATGCTGTGGTTCCTGGTCCAACCTGCTCTCCTATTAGACCTACCCCAATCCAAACCCAGACCGTTTCTTCCTCTCCTATTAGACCTACCCCTAACCAAACCCAGACCAACTCTCTCCCTGATCCAAATATCACCCCTAGCCTATCATTTTCTCCCCCGGTTCCATCTGTTACCGACCCGAGACCAAATCAAGGACCCAATCACCCGACCCATCAGCCCGATCAATCCATTGCCCCTCCCGACCATCTGCAAACCAATTCCAACCCTCCCTCTGCAATTGGATCAGCCAATCGTCTCCACCCGACATACCCTGAAACTCTAAGCACCATTTCCTAACCATTACCTGGCAGCGATACCCTTGGACTTCCCGGCTCTCCTCCGTCCCCCCCTCCTCCTGCGTCCAACCCTCCCCAGTGTAGTGCAGGTGTGCCTGCGTCTTCTGGTTGCATTCTGGAAGCTGTGACTGGGTCCAATCATCCTGATAACCTTTCGGATTCCAAGGAGCTGTCCAAAGGTCGTCGAAGAAGTAAGAGAGTCTCTCGCAAAGCGAAGAACAGCAGCCATGAGCCCTTGGGCTGGATCCTCTTCCCGATCCTCTTAGAATCGTGTTTGATATCGGCTTCCTTCTCTATTGGTCAATAATGATGAAAGGGATATACTGGAATATTTGGGGCCCGAACACCCCCGCTAAACAATCTGAAGTTAGAAACTACATCAAGAAAAACCACCTTTCTTTCTGTCTGCTTGGAGAAACTAGAGTAAAAGAAGGTAATGCTAATGACATTGCCAAGTCAATAGCTCCTGGTTGGAAGACGGCTTTCAATTACAACCATCATGGTAATGGTCGTATATGGTGCCCATGGGACAGCACAAACATCAGTTTCTCTGTGGTATGTTCCTCTGATCAATTCTTGCATTGTAAAGTGACTGGTTGTATAAGTTCTAATGCTGCCAATGTAATTCATATTACTGCTATATATGCTGCTAATTCTGCTACTGAGCGCAGAAAGCTATGGGAGGATCTTTGTAGGATTCATTATTCTTTGGGAGACAGCCCATGGGGTATGTTGGGGGACTTCAATGTTATCAGGTATGCTAATGAAAAGATGGGTGGCCAAATTGATGAGAACTCAGAGGATGAATTTGTGAGGTGCATTGATTCCATAGGTATGGACGACCTCAAGTGGGTGGGTATGAAGTTTACATGGAACAACAGAAGAACGAGGGATCAAAGAGTTTCATGCAAGCTTGATAGAGTCTTGATTAAAAAAAACAGATTTGAGGTCGCTCAGAAACTCAGAGATGTCAAGCGAGCCCTTGTGTCTTGGAATAAAAACAGATTTGAAAACATCACCAGTATGGTGCAGGAGTGCAGAAATGAGTTGAGTGCTCTTCAACTCATTCTTCAAAACCCGGGGAATGATTGGTCTGGGGCTGAGGCAGAAAGGGAGTTACCCACAAAATTAGCTTCGTTGATCGCTCAAGAAGAGAGCTTCTACAAGAAAAAGTCAAGAATCTCCTGGCTCAAATTGAGCGATAAAAACTCTACATATTTTCATAAATCTGTCAATGCTAGCCATAATAGAAATCATATTTCTTCTCTTCATGCTGAGGATGGTCAGGTTATCTCCAATGTGGAAGGAATCAAAAAGGGAGCAGAAGATTACTTCACCAAATTATATTGCCCGGTCGATCTTCCTTCTATTGTTAATATCCCTATGGAATTGTTTGATAAAAGCCTATCTCATGATCAAAGTGCTCAGCTGGATGCCATCCCTGATGAGAAGGAGATTCTCCTTGCCATCAAATCCATTAAATCTCAGAAGGTGCCGGGTCCGGACGGATTTAGCATGGGATTTTTCATTGTTGTCTGGAATGTTGTGAAAGGGGATTTCCTTTCAGCAATCAGGAGCTTCTTTTATAACCCTAGACAAATTAGTGAAGTTGATCAAACTTTCCTACGCCTTAACCCAAATAAGGAGGGAGCAGACTCTATTGCTGACTTTAGGCCTCTATCTCTGTGTAACACCTTGTACAAAATCATTGCCAAAATCCTTGCTCTCAGGATGAAAGAGGTGGCGGGGGATCTTGTTAGCCCGAATCAATCAGCTTTCATCCATGGCAGCAACATAGTTGATAATATTATGATTTGTACGGATTTGGTGAGGGGTTTTGATAGAAAGAATCATTCTCCTGCTCCAATGATGAAAATTGACCTCCAAAAAGCTTATGACAATGTGAGATGGGAATACATCATGGAAGTATTGCACAAAATGAAGTTTCCGGTGCGTTTCTCCCATTGGATCTTTAACTGTGTATCCTCAGCTAAATTCTCAGTTTTGATGAATGGCTGTCCGGTTGGATTCTTCAAGGCCAAACGGGGAATTAGACAAAGATGTCCCATGTCGCCGCTTCTTTTTGTGATAGCCTTGGAAGGTTTATCTCGTGCATTACAGATTAATGCTGATCACCATTATATTGATTACTTTCCACGTCGGCCTCCTAAAAGTGGGGATATGGCATTCTGGTCAGCGTCTTCAAATGGATTATTTGCTACTGTATCTGCGTGGGAAACGATAAGGTCTAAATATCCCAAGGTGGCCTGGTATGATGCTGTTTGGTTTCATGGACATATCCCTCGTCATAGTTTTACCCTTTGGAGAGCAATGACTCTATCCCTCCTGACATGCTCTTTACTTCATGAACGGGGCTTAATCCCCAACTACAATTGGGGTCTATGCTGGGCGGCAGAAGAAAACATTAAGCATTTGTTGTTTGGTTGCCCCTTCTTGACGCTCTCACTTTTTATTTTTCGTTCGATAGGATATAATGTCAGTTTTTTTTCTGTTGTTTGGTTGCCCTTGACTCTCCAGCAAAATTTGGGAGAAGAACCTTGGTAAAAATGTTGGCCCAATACTCGAAGAATTCTCCCTTTCGACCACGAATGGCGATGGATGATTAAGAAATTCAAGGATAAAGACCCTTGTGACACTTTAGCTAAGCTAGCCTTTGGGGCTATTGTGTACCACATATGGCTCAAGAGAAATCTGAGATGATGGAAGCACAAATCAAGAACGTTTGACCAAATTTGGGAAGCTATTGGGTTTGATGTTCGAGGTGCTATTCTACCTTTTAGATCCCAGCCTCCGGAAAATGCTAGAAATAGATACATTCTAAATGCTTGGAATATATCTAACACTTGAGCCGGGTGTGTTGGCTTGAGGTCTATTGCTTTTAGCTTTTGTCATTGGTTTGTAAGGTGCCTGGCCCCATTGCCTTGTTTTCTAGGTCTGTCTTTTCCCCTCTTGCGTGCTGTTAATATATTCTTTTATTCACCTAAAAAAAGAAAAGATAGTGATGTGCACAAGATATTGGTAGACACCGGCAACTCCACAGATATCATCTATTGGCAGGCCTTCCAGTGCATGGAGATTCCTCCAAAATGTCTGTTGCCAGTAAATTACCCTCTTGTAAGTTTTTTTGGGCAACCTAGTCCCGATGAAAGGCTCTATCCGGCTACCAGTCAGAGCAAGCGCTTACCGAAGGGAATCTAGGGCCATGATGAACTTCTTGGTGGTCGACGTGCCCTCTTCTCACAATGCATTGCTAGGGAAACCTAGCCTATGTGCCCTGCGGTCAGTCCCCTCTATCTATCATCTGGTGATCAAATTCCCTACCCCAAGAGGCGAGGGATAATGCCGAACCGATCAACTGGTCTTGTATAAATGTTATTCGGCCAAACTTACTGATCACAAGAAGCCAGCGCAGGCCATGCCCATTCACATTGAAGATATGAAGGATGATCCCAAACAGCAGAGAGGGACCCCAGCCGAAGACTTAGTCAAAATTCCTCTGAACGAAGCCGATCCGGAAAGAATGGTCCAAATAGGTTCGACACTCATCGAACCTCGGAGGACGGAACTGATAAACTTCTTGCGTGATAATGCAAACATTTTTGCTTGATCAGCAGTAGATATGCCAAGTATTCCACGAGAGGTGGTGGAACACTGTTTAAGTACAGATCCCCAGCATCGACCTATACGCCAGAAGAAGAGGTCATTTGCCCCGGCTCGGCAACTCACTATCGACAAAGAAGTGGAAAAGTTGTTGAAGGCTAAATTCATTAGGGAGGTCAATTATCCAGAGTGGATATCAAACGTCGTTACGGTTCCCAAACCAGGAGGCAAATGGCGCATATGCATTGATTTTTATGACCTCAACAAGGCGAGCACCAAAGGATAGTTTCCTGCTTACTCGGATCGATCAGCTAATCAATGCTACTGCCGTACACGAGCAGCTAAGTTTTATGGACGCATATTCTAGCTACAATCAGATCAAAATAGATGCAGCAGATGCCGAAAAGAGTCAAGACAGCATTCGTCACCAACCGAGGGTTGTTCTGTTACGATGTCATGCCCTTTGGCCTCAAAAATGCCGGGGCTACATACCAATAGTTGGTTAGTCGGATCTTTGAAGAATAAATTGGAAGAAATGTTGAAGTCTATGTAGGCAATATGCTGGTAAGTTTGAAGGGAGGCAACCATGTCAAGGACCTGGAGGAGGCATTCGGCGTCCTTAGGAAATACCAAATGAGACTCAACCCGGCGAAATGTGACTTCGGTGTCACATCAGGCAAGTTCCTTGGATTTATGGTCTCCAGCTGTGGCATCGAGGCGAACCCAGCAAAAAATATCAGCCATCCTCGACATGCACCCTTCCATCAAAGTGAAACAAGTCCAAGAGCTTTGAGTGGACGACGGAATGCCAACAGGCGTTTGATGAATTGAAGGTGTACTTGTCATCCCCTCCGCTCTTTGTGAAACCAGAAGAAGGAGACACCCTAAAGCTATATCTCGCAGTATCTTTCAAAGCGGTCAGTGCGGTTCTACTCAAGGAGGTCAATACCGCACAAAGGCCAATCTATTATGTGAGCAAGATACTACTCGACGCCGAGACAAGGTACAAATGTATCGAAAAAGTTGCTTTGGCATTGGTAACCGCGGCTAGGAAGCTTCGACCATACTATTAGGCACATTCCATTGTGATCTTAACCAACCAAACCTAGAAGAAAATTCTCTCCAGGCCCGATGTTTCAGGACTGATCATCAACTAGGTGGTCGAACTAGGTGAGTTTGACATAATTTATAGACCGCACGCAGCAATCAAGGCACAGACCCTTGCTGACTTCCTGTTGAATCATCACTCCCAGAGGAAACCGATGAAAAGGTAGACAAGAGGAACGACGAGAGCCCACCCCCACCACCATGGACCTTATTTGTTGACGGAGCTTCCAACCAAGGAGAGTGCGGAGCGAGCCTCATCTTCACAAGTCCGGAAGGTTTTCAGATCCAATACGCCCTCCGATTCAAATTTTGAACTTCCAACAATGCAGCAGAGTATGAAGCACTCCTCGCAGGACTGAGATTGGCCAAAGCTGTATTGGCCAAAAATGTCGAAGCCTTCAGTGACTCCCAGCTGATGGTGAAACAATTTAACAGTGAATATGAAGCTTGGAAGGCCAACATGGCAGCTTACTTAAAGAATGTTCGTAAAGCCGCCTCGGTATTTACCAATTTCACCCTCGAGCACATTCTGAGGGAGCAGAACACGCAGGCCGACACTCTTTCAAAGTTAGTCACTTCTGAAATTTTCAATTTAGATCACTCGGTATACACCGAGATTATGGAGAAGTATTGACCCGGCCGTCGCCATTGTCATACCAACCAACATCGAGCCATCATGGATGGACCCAATCTATTCATACCTCAAGGAAGATCCTACCAAAAGAAAGAGTTGAAGCCAGAAGGGTCCAATTAAAAGCAACTCACTATGTGGTAGAGCAAGACATCTTATATAAGAATTCCATCACATTCCCATCGTTTCGATGCTTACGGCCCTCGGAAGCCTCCCTCTCAATTAAAGATGTGCACAAAGAGATCTGCGGCTCGCATCTAGGAGGAAAAGCACTAGCATATAAGATCCTTCGGCAGGGATACTACTGGCCTAAGATGAGGAAAGAATGCTTGGACTATGTCAAGAAATGCGAAAAATGCCAATTTTTTGCCCCAATTCCCCACCTCCCGCTGCCCCCTTGCGACCAATTTCATCGCCCATCCCTTTACCACATGGGGCATGGACATCAAGGGTCCTTTCCCTCCCATCCACAACCAAAGAAAATTTGTAATCTTCGTAGTCGATTATTTCACGAAATGGGCAGAGGCGGAAGCAGTATCAAGAATACCGGAAAGCACGGTGCGAGAGTTCTTCAAGAAATCAATTGTCTATCGATACGGTATTCCACGTGTGCTGATCACGGACAACGGTAAACAATTTGATAACAAATCCTTTGCCCAATTTTGTGACAAGAATAACATTGACCACAAGCACGGCACGGTGAAACACCCTCAGAGCAATGGTCAGACTGAATCTACTAACAAGATCCTCCTCAAAGGGATTAAGACGTTGGTTGGATGAGCTCCCACATATATTATGGGCAGATCGGACCACTCCAAAGACAGCCACAAGGGAGTTGCCCTTCCTGTTGGCTTTTGGAACCGAAGTAGTCATTCCTCTGGAGGTCCACGTCCCTTCTCATAAAATCACCCATTACGACCCCAATACTAATGAAGGACTAGGGGTGAACTTGGACCTATTAAAGGAAACCAAAGACCAAGCTTAGATCATAGTTTTAAAACTCAACCGAGAAGGGTCGAGACGAGAAACTGGTTCGAAACTGGGTCTCGACCAGTTCTCGACTGGATCTCGACCAGTCTCGACCAGTTTCGAACTGGTTTAAGTTATAAATAAGAGTCTCGGTCGAGATCTTGACCGAGACTCATTTTTTCTCTAACTTTGCTTCTATTTTCTTCTTCTCCTCCATTCCTTCTTCTCCAACCTTGCATCTAATATTCGAAAACCTCTGTTATTTGCAAATCTCTCCATCAAAGTGCTGTTGGTGACTCATTTTGACCTATTCTTTACAAATCTAAGGTTTGAGGTATGGTTTTTCCCATAAAACTTACTTTTTTACATGAATATGTTCAATACATGATGGTTCATCATGAAATTTATATATGTGAGAGTCATTAGGTCGATCTACAACCGAATCATGTGAATTGTATCCAAGGTTGGGTATCTTTAGAAACTTCCCGGATCATGTGTAAGAGAAATATGTGGAAGGATGTCATGGCAGGATTTTGTTTATCAGACCGAGATATATTTTCTTCAGCAAAGTCAATCTGATCAGATGGAACCTGCACGCCACTCTACATATGATTAGACATTGGGATGGACTAACGGGAATGTATTATTTCATTTTGAGTATTTAAGTCTTTTATATAATGAGTACTTGTAAATTATGTCATTTTGTGGGATTTATGATTTATGATTTATGAATGTATGATTTTTCGATAATGTGATTACTTTTTATGCTTCAAATGTGTTTATATATATTAAATAAGTATTTTCCTACAATATATAGCCTTAAAATGGCTCTAAAATGGACTTAAAACATCAAAAAATGGCTTAAACCATAAAAAAAAAAAACCTGCCAAAACTCTCATTTTTACCCTCTGGGAGTTTCGACAGGTTCTCGCCGAGATCTCAGATGTAAATTTCGGTTTTCTCAAGGGTCGAAACACCCTCGAGAACCGAGATTTCGAACTATGGCTTTGATCAAGATCGCAGCTCACCAACAGCAAACAGCCAGGCAGCCAGGCACTACAAGCATGTCCGTGAACGCTCATTTAGGGTCAGCAACCTCGTCCTTAGATTTACAATTGCCTCGGATCCGACCAACCAAGGAAAGTTGGCCCCTAATTGGGAAGGCCCATACAGAGTTACTCAAGCACTTCAGAATGGCACCTACCATCTTGAAGACATGGAAAGAAAGCCACTACCTCGAACATGGAATGCCGAGCACCTACGTAGGTTTTACCAATAGTTTTTCACTGATCATGATGTACTCAGTCCACTTACAGTTCAATGAAAGCAGCGCTCGGTTGGGATTACATCGTCTACATCTTCAACTAATAAGACTATCTGTCGGCCAAAAGAGCTCGCCAATTACCAAGCACATTTGGCCGAGGAGGGTAAATCAAACTTCTACATTAATTGAGCCCAGTCGGCCAAAAGAGCTCGCCAATTACCAAGCACATTTGGCCGAGGAGGATAGATAAAACTTCTACATTAATTGAGCCCCAGTCGGCCAAAAGAGCTCGCCAATTACCAAGCACAATTGGTCGAGGAGGGTAGATCGAACTCCTACATTAATTGAGACCCAGTCGGCCAAAAGAGTTCACCAATTACCGAGCACATTTGGCCGAGGAGGGTAGATCAAACTCTTACATTAATTGAGACCTATAAGGCCAAAAGAGCTTGCCAATCACCGAGCACATTTGGCCGAGGAGGGTAGATTGAACTTCTACATTAATTGAGACCCAATCGGCCAAAGGAAGCTCGCCAATTGCCGAGCACATTTAGCCAAGGAAGGCAGATCAAACTTCTACATTAATTGAGACCTAGTTAGCCAAAAGGACTCGCCAATTACCGAGCACAATTAGCCAAGGAGGGTAGATCGAACTACATTAATTTCGACCCAGTCGGCCAAAAGAGCTCGCCAATCAACGAACACATTTAACCAAGGAGGGTAGATCGAACTTCTACATAAATTAATACCCAGTCGGCCAAAAGAGCTCGACAATTACCGAACACATTTGGCCGAGGAGGATAGATGATAGGACTCTAGCACACACGCCGAAATTAATTCCCAACCCCTATTGTCCGAGGCGGCCACATCGGACTCAGCTGAAAAGTTGAAAGTAAATCAACAGTATTCCAAGCACATTTGACATCGACAGAGAGAAAAGAAACCATTCCGAATCGAAAGCATACAACAAGAAAACCAGCAAAGTACAACTTTCATTCATATTATATAGTTCTTAAAGGATAAATACAGACTCCGAGGAGAACCTCCTGCTACAAAAAGGTAAAGCAAAGGACCCCCTGTATACAAAAAAAAAAAAAAAAAAAAAAAAAAAAAAAAAAAAGAGATCTACATATATCCGAACCGAACGATAGTCAAGGCCCTTCACAAAAAAACACTACACAACCTTAAGAAAAGACTACAAGGTCATCGTTCACTACCGCGAGCCGAGCCATCACCACTACCAAGGGCCGCCGGATCTGGAGAAAGGTTGAAACCGCTACCAGGGTTCAGAGGGAGCCCTGTGCTGGGAGAAATGCAGACCCCAGGGGTCGAAGGAGACTCTCCGCCTGTCTCAAGGAGTGAAGGATCATGGATCGGAGAATCCTCCCTTTCAACATCCGAAGGGGGATCTGGATCCTCTCCATCAAGAACGTCCTCAATCTGACAGAACGCCGTCGCATCAGCCTCTTCCTCTTCCTATACAAATACCTGGACGGGCTTTAAACAGTCAGCCTTGGAATAATCTACCCCCGGCACTCTCTTCTCAATGTACTCCTGAATGGCTTGTGCCCCAAATGTATAGCTCTGCAAAGCCATCTTCCCCACCAGTTCCTTGAATGGCTCGAACTTCTTGTACAAGCGCACAGCCCCTTAAGCAATAGACCGAGCCTTCATAAAACCTTCTTTGTACTTGGTGACCCGGGCTCTAGCAGCCCTGACATATACCTTCAACTTTTCGATACGTCCCTTGGAGGCCCTATCAATCTGGACTTTGGCCGCCTTCTCATCTTCCGTACACTTCTTCAGACACTCAACCTCGGCCCTGAGAGTAGCAATCTCCGAGGTCATGGAGTTGACATGCTCCTCCTTCGCGTGAAGCTGCGATCGAGCCTCATCCCTCTCCTTCTTCGCCTTATCCAAACTCCTTCGACCTTATCAAGATCCTTCACGGTGTAGTTGAAACGAAATTTTAGCTGCTTTTCATAATTTACAAGCTGCACAGATATAGAACATCAGTAATGCACAAAGCCTTGAAGGGAATGGGAAAAGGTAGAACTCACCGATGATATCAAAGTATCTGAACCAGAAATAAGAGCCGAAGTGGTAAGACTGGCCACCACTTCCTGGTCTCGTTTGAGGTGACATTCCATCATCAGTTCCCCGGCCACGCGAGGGTCCCCCTCGCCGTATCACTTTGTGACCGCCCAGTCAGGTTGAAAGGCCAGCTCATCCCCAGTCTTACTCTTTGGAAGGGGGCCCATCAGAGGAATCCGCCTCATCTAACTCAGGTTGGCTTCCAGGGACAAACCCTCCTCGTGTCTAATAGGAGACCACCGGGCACTACCAAACCCCCCATCTCCTAGAAGAGCCAGGACCACCTCGAGCGTGGTGCTCAAGGACCCCTAGCCTGAAAAGTCAAGAGCACTATGCATAGGAGAAAGCCTTAGCATATATACGAGCAGCACCGGCGAGAGCCATATTAAGAGAAGCCTTACGTGGTCTTTTCTTGGAGATCTTCTTCGATGGCTCGCCCTCACCCCCCTCTTGGGCTGCCTGCTTACTCCGGACCAACGCATCTTTCTCCTACCTCTTCAACATTTCTTAGGCTTGCTTCACCTTCTTCTCTTCAGCCTCGTGAGCCTTGGCCACCTCCTTTTTCTACAACTCCTCCAGATATTCCTTGGACAGCATTACTGCATCAGAACAAGCAAAAATCAGCAAACAGTTAGATACCGGACCCCAAATACATAAAAGATAGAACACTCACAAAGTTTATATTCATGCAGAAACAAAGGGTTCAGAAGATCCGAGACTCGAACTGTGGCACCCTCTTCAGCCTTAACACAATCTAATATACGAAACTCTTTGGATGTTAGGGTTACATCGGTGTTGAAACTGTCCGCATCCACCTCCAACCAAATATTGTCGAAGAGCACCTCTTTACTTTGGACGTAAAAAAACTTATTTTTCCAGAGTTTTATGGAAGTCGGCTTATCGGCAATCTCAAGATACTCCGGACTCTTGGCGAATTAGTACCAGCCCGACCCCTGGTAAGTATTGAAAATAAATATGGCTCAAAACATTTTCAGGGTGGGCTTCACCCCATCCTTCGAAGGAAAGCAATAAACCCTGTGATAGTCTTCCATGAGTTCGGCATTATCGGGACAAGCACAACTTTATAGTACTCAATGATTTCGCACACCAACCGAAGCGTAGGTATCCGAAACCGTGCCTTGAACATCTCCAAATTGACACACAACTTGGACTCCTTATTCCAACAGGCCCTTTCGGCCACCCTGGGCATTCGGAGCGAAATGCTATCTAGTATTTGATAACGCTCGCGAAGTTTAGCGAACTCCCTCTTGATCAGCATACAGGTTTGTTTCAAAGCATCAAATTCCGGGCTCGGATCAACGTCTTCTTTAGCTTCTTGTACAACATTCGCCACCAAGCCTCGGAAAGGTGTGCCTGATTTTCTCGGTCCGACTTTGGGTGGACCTACCCACCTCAAGCATCCCCCCGGTTGGAAATTCTTCTCCAATGTCACCCTCGGATTCATGATCTGTCGACCCCTCATCTTTAGAGGAGGCCGAGCTACTACTAGTAATACTACTATCAGAAAAGGCAGATGACTAGCCCGCGGTTGACACGGACGGTTCTGCAACACCTAAAGTCTCGATATCTATCATCTCGATATCTATCATCTCTACATCTACATCCTCCCCTCGTGTACCCGACATATTTGAAAATAGAAACAAAGCACTTAAGGTAAGAAAGACTTACTGATGGGCAAAGAACCAAAGCGACCAACACAAGATACCGAAGCCGATCCGATAGCTCCCACGTTCGAACTAATAGATTGCTTGCACAACCTCAAAATTACAGAATGGTAAAAAATGTCTAAGGCATACCAATATATAGGGTAACTTCAACAGGGGAAAAAGTGAAAAGTGGGTTCCACGTGGCAGTTCGCTACAGGAGGGACTTCAATTGATACTTGGTAATAAATGCCAACCTTTCTATGCAGGTCCATTAATCAGGTCCCACCAAGCGGTATCTATAAAAACAGACCCGAATCCAATAGACCTGACCCGAATCCAACAAACCTGATCCGTATCCACATCCTCGAGGCAGTCGCGTGCCGAAACACTGTGACTCACCTCGGAGGTAATTCAAGAAATGACCGATGTATATTGACCGAGGCGTCCACATCGCCCAAGACACATCGGAGAAGCCATCAATCAACACCCCAAGGAAATCGAAACACCATGACTCACCTTGGAGGTAATTCAAGTAATGACTGATGTATATTGACTAAGGCGTCCACATTGGCCAAGACACATCGGAGAAGCCATCAATCAACACGTCAAGGTAGTCACGTGCTGAAACACCATGACTCACCTCGGAGGAAATCCAAGAAGTAACCGATGTATATTGACCAAGGCGTCCACCTCGGCCAAGACACATTGGAGAAGCCATCAATCAACACCTCGAGACAGTCGCGTGCCGAAATACCCTGACTCACCTCGAGGCTCGAAGGTAATTCAAGAAATGATCGATGTATATTGACCGAGGCGTCCACATCGGACTACATCAATCGAAATCATGAGGAGGCCACGTGCTTAAAACCCGTGCCTTACCTCGACAATTCTTCAAGGAATGACCGATGTGAATTGACCGAGGCGTCCACATCGGTCAAAACACATCAGACTTCATCAATCAAATCACGAGGCGGTCACGTGCTCAAAACCCGTGCCTCACCTTGGTAATTCTTCAAGGAATGACCAATGTGAATTGACCGAGGCGTCTACATCAGTCAAAATACATCGGACTTCATCAATCGAAATCCCAAGGCAGTCACGTGCTCAAACCCCATGCCTCACCTCGGCAGTTCTTCAAGGAATGACCGATGTAAATTAACCAAGGAGTCCACATCGGTTAAAACACATTGGACTTTGTCAATCGAAATCCCGAGGCAATCATGTGCTCAAACCCCGTGCCTCACCTCAGCAATTCTTCAAGGGATGACCGATGTAAATTAACCAAGGCATCCACATCAATCAAAACGCATCGAACATCTACCAGTAATGGCCTCAAGGACTCGCATCAACGCCAAGACAGATTTTTCAGACCATCCCCCTCGGACAAGCCAAAGTAAATGGTCTCAAGGGCTAGTGACAACTCTTGATGTTCTATTTTTTCGCTTACTCTGTTGAACCTTGCAGATCCAACAGAGCAAGGAGATAAGTGTTAGGAGAATTTCTATTTTTTCGCTTACTCAGTTGAACCTTACAGATTCAACAGAGCAATGAGGCAAGTGTTAGGAGAATCTCTCACGTCACCAATAAGATGGCGACAGCTATGAAGATACAATCCACGTCAGCGCCTCCAAATAAATCCAAGGGACATTCCTATAACTTTTACCAATGGATAAGGGTAAAGGCGTCTTTTCCCTGCATCACGAGGTTGCTTTCGTCATCATAATCAAAAATAGCAGTAAAAGCGACATTTGCAAGGAAACACTATTCACTATAAATATTGTGAATCCCGAAATTTCAGGTACACAACATTTAATACTCTTTCCTAGGGATTATCACTCTAACACCTTGGACTAAGAATCTCTCACTTACCCATATAAATTTAAGTGGGCTCGGATACCGGGCCCATTGACTGTTCACAGATCCATGACTTTGGCATCGAAGTGAACCCAGAGCCATAGGCCCACCTCCCCATTGCCTTGTATTTTTGTCTTGCAGGTTCAATCAGCATTATGGGCCTCGGAGTCGGATATTGGACGAAACATCTGTCATAAACTTTTTCTAGATCAATAAAGACCATATAAAGGTCCTTTTTGCCTTCTCTACATCTTTCCATGAATCTCCTAAGTAAATAAATAGCTTTTGTAGTGGATCTACATGATATAAAACTAAACTAGTTCTCCGTAATAGTTGTTTCTTTTCTCATGCAAGTTTCAATAACTCACTCCTATAGTTTCATAGTATGACTCATTAGTTTTATGCCTCTGTATTTTTGTAGCACTGAATATCACCTTTATTTTTATAAATCGGAACCATAATACTTCTCCATTCATTTGGCATTTTCTTTGAACTCATAATTTTATTGAACAACTTAGTTAGCCAAGATACTCCATACATTCCTAGGCTCTTCCAAACTTATATTGGGACCTCATTTGTACCCGGTGCTTTGCCTACATTCATCCTCCTTAAAGTTTCCTTCACTTCTGTCACCCTACTTTTGCGTATATACCTATGACTAATGGTGTCATGGTGGGGTAATGTAGCAATCTGGGACACAATTACCTAAAAAGTCTTCATTTAGAAGGTTGTAGAAATAATCGTTCCAACTCTCTTTAATGTCTTCATCCCTTACTAGAACTTTCCCATATATACTTCAAATACATCTAACATGGTCTAAATCTTTACTCTTCCTTTCCCTCATCTTAGCTTTTTTATAGATAGTTTTTTCTCCTTCCTTTATGCTCAGATTGTTACAAAAATTTTCATATTTTTTCATCATTACTTTTCCCACAATCTTTTTGGCTTCATTTTTGACAAGTCAATAACTTTTTAGATCCTCTATATCCCTAGTCTTTTGCCATGTCTTAAAACTATCTTTCTTAGCTTTAATAGCTGCTTGAACCTCATCATCCCATCACCAAAAGACTCTAGGGGAATGACGTTTTCCTTTCGATACACTTAAAACATCTTTAGCAACTTTCTAGATACAAGCAGTCATCTCGTTACACATTATATTACCGTCTCCTTCAAAGTCCCACATTCCTTCTTTGACCACATTATCAGTAAAAGCTTTCAAGGTATTTCCTTTTAAACACCACCACTTATCCTAGGGCAAAAAAATGGACCTTTCCTACGATTTGTCGTATTGACAAATACCCATGACCAATAATCTATGTTGAGTGGTTAGGCTCTCTCCGAATATAACTTTACAATCCTTACATAACCTATCGAACCTTCTAGTGAGAAAGAAATCTACTTAGCTTTTATGATGGCCACTTTTGAAGGTACCGAGATACTCCTTTATCTTTTCAAAGTATGTGTTTAAGATGGATAAATCATAAGCTGTAGCAAAATCTAAAATTAAAGTCATGATGCAAAGACTAGGGTTTATGATCAACTTTAGACCCTTAGCCTTGCTATAGAATCTTCTACAATCAGCCCCAATAAGAATGTAATCAAAACCAGGAAACTAGAATTAGAAAACTTATCTTTGAAAGCAATCCAACTGTTGGTCACAAAACTTGGAGGGATTGTAGCTTAGGATATACTTGCAACCATATCCGAATTTGAGATCAATCCAACCAAGGGTTGAAGAGTTATGAATTTTGTAAAAACCACTATCATCTAAAAACGGGTTTAACTTTACATTAGCAACAATAACTCCTTGATATCACAACAGATTTTAGAGATTTATTTCCTTTTTATGTCATTACTTTCCTAAGAATAGCTACCATATAATCTTGTCTTTAAAACTAGTAAAATAATTAGAGACTTGTCTAAGTTATAGAGTTTTATTTTTAAGGAACTTTCTATTCTGTGATTAGGAAAGTTCCTTATTAGTCATGGTCTAAAATCTCGCCGAGATTTAGGCAAGATCATCTCGGCGAGATCTCATTCTTGATCTTCTCTGTGAAGACGGAGGCGAGATTTAAGTTGATAACTCATCTCGGTCTCGCCTGTAAGTTCACGGGAGATTTCGGCATATTTTATGTTCTCTACAGTTTCTCTAAGAGATCTCGCGAGAAGCTGCTTTTTGCTTCTTTTTTTTCACTACATAAAAGGGGCAAGCCCCTGTTCTCAATCGAGAACTCGACCGATAATAGGTCTGCTTATGTTTTCTTTAGTTTTTTTCAACAAAACTTCAAATCCTCCTCATTTCTTCTTAGTTTTCTCTTTGAAATTGTTGTTGGAGGTGCTTTAAAATGCGGAGATTGCTGTGGGAGCACCGTATCAACTATTAAAGGTAAGATTCTTTGCCAAAAATGAGATTTTTACATGAAAGGAAAAAAAATAAAGTTTGTAGAATGTGATGAGATTTTTATGTGTTAGACACGTGAGCTCGATCTACAAGCTTACGGTTTCAGATTTGGATTTCGGTTGTTGAAGGCATTTTTTTGAATTATTTCTGCTGTATTCAAGTTTGAAAGGTTATTGAAGTTTGTTTATTCTATGAAAGAGTGCTAGGAAAGCTTTGAGAGATAATGTCTAGACTAAGTTCTGGGGCGGGGGATGGAAGAGACGGTGCCGGTTCCCGTACTAACCCTACATGGTAGTATGGGAGTGCCATTCAGGGTAATAGAAAGAAGACCCAATATAATTTCTGTGGAAAGAAGCTTTAGTCTAATGGCATCACAAGACTGAAGCAACAGTTGAGTGGATTGGGTAAAGATGTTGTCAAATGTCCACAGTGTCCTGTGGAGATATCCAGGGCCATAGGTGAACAGCTAAGGGGAGGGAGCCAGTGGAGGGCAACCATGGAAAGAGAAAAATAGCAGTTTAAGGAGGCAATTCGAGGCACCCTACTAGATTCTGGTGATGAATATGATGTTGGGGAATGGGATGTACGTGATATGACCGAGGCAGAGACAAGACAGATGCGCCATGTGGCAATGGCTAATAGAGAAACCTTAAGATCGGATGAGGAAAGGAGATGGACAGGAGCAAAGACATCTAGAGCAGGTGGCAGTGGTAGTGGATTAGCTTAGCCCCAACCAAAGACACGGAGCAGAGGGTTTGCTTCTTGGTTTTCTAGATCACGAAGTACAAGGGAATAACCCGTGCCTCAGCCACGAGATGATGATTATGTTGAATTGCTACGGCAAGATGCTGGAGTATTTAGGAAGCCCGAGAACAAGCAAAAAAAAATAAAGGGAATGTTAGAGGAAAATCTAAGGAGTCTTTAGGGTATGCTTACTCTAAGTGGTCGTTCTTTCACAGCATCCCAGCAAATGCCACCACAAGCCCCTACTATTAGAGCATGCTAGATGCAATTGCTGAGACCGGCCCAAGGATTAAAGGCCCAAATCAATATGAGGCAATGAATCAATATTTGCCTAAACAGAAGAAGGAACTACAAGATTGGATTTCGAGTATGAAGAAGAATTGGGATGATTATGGAGTAACCATTATGTGTGATGGTTAGATTGGTCCTATCAGAAAGTCCATCATCAACTTCATGGTTTATTGTGATGGGAGGATGGTGTTCCTTAGGTCTGTGGATGCATTGACTAAGCGAAAAGATGCAGAATATATTTATCAGCTGTTGAAACAAGTAATGGCTAAGGTAGGAGATGAGAATGTTGTCTAGATTGTGACGGACAATGGTAGCAATTACGGGTAGAGACGGCATACGAGTTAGCTTAAGAAGGCAAGGGATATGATGATGAATAGACCTGAGTATAGTCTCTTCTGGACTCCATGTACAGCCTATTGTATTGATTTGATGTTGAAGGACATGGACAAGCTCAGTAAAGTAAAGAAAGTGGTTGAGCAAGCAAGACAAGTCACCACTTTCATCTACAACCATGGTTATTCTTTGAACATGCTCGGGGAGAGATGTGAAGGGGACTTGGTCAGACCACCAAATTTGCGACAAACTTCATAGCTTTGAAGAGCTTTGAGGCGAAGATGGCCGGACTTAGATCGATGTTTGCATCTGAGGACTGGTTTGCGTGGAGAGAGTCATCTTCCCCTGCTGGAGTGCAAGTACAGACTACCATTGCTTCAGATGAATTTTGGCAAAACATGAAGGTAGTAGGCAGGGTGTTGCATCCCGTAGTGCATGTGCTGAGAATGGTAGATACTGAACGGAAACCTACCATGCCACTCCTTTATGCTACCGTGGACGTACTGAAGACACGTGTTAAAATTGTGTTACCACATGGCTACAAGAACTATATAAAGTTCATCAATGACCGATGGGAGAAGCAACTCATGCATCCATTGCATAAGGCTGGTGAGTAAATTTGATGATGTATTTACTTTAGTGTTACTTATGTACCAATATAATTTTTATTTGTTTTAATATTCTGTCTACTGTCAAATAGTTCAGCATACTATTTGAACTCCAAGTACCAATTTATGCATGTACTTGGGATGAATATACACCTAATTGAAGCAGTGAAGCAAATAGTTGCAAAGTTGGAACCAAATCCAAACAAACAGGCAATGGCAAATATAGAGGTAAGTTGTATGCTTCAATTACTGGAAATATGGCAAAACCATTTATTGTAATCGCAAAATTTTATAAGTTTTTGATTGTGTGTAGATTAAAGTCTTCAAGAAAGGCTATGGTAGTTTTTCTTTCCCCGTTGCAGTGGTTGGCCGAGACACTACCGATCCGAGTATGCAAATTGCAAGCAAATTAAAATTTGTTATTGTTCTTATGTTTTATGTATTATGTTTAAATGACATATGAAATTAAAATATGTTATTGTTCTTATGCAGCTGAATGATGGGTGTTATATAGCAAAGATGCACCTACTCTGAAGAAGATAACAACTAGAGTGTTATCTCAGACATGCTCCGTATATGGCTATGAGCGAAACTGGAGTACTTTTAACCTCATTCATTCAAAGAGGTAGAATTAACTTGGCTCTAAATGGCTAAATGACTTGGTCTTTGTGCATTACAACATGAGGCAAAGGTCACAAAACCTACCCCAAAAAAAGGAAGATGATACCCCGCTCGAGCTCGCTAATATCTTCTAGCTTGACTCTGATGAAGAAGATCAATTAGTGGAGCGGGTGCAGGAGAAAGCAGTACCAATGATGGATCAACTTGGAGGGAGGCCTAATCCCGAATTGGCCAGACAGTTGGATGCTTTTCTAGCCTCGGTCCTTAGACGAGGGTCGTGTACATACACAGTCACCCGTGCCATTTGACCCTCCTGTTGGCACTAATACGGACGATCCTGAGTGGAGTTGGAGTGGTATTGGACCTAGTGGTAGTGATCATGGGGGTGGGGGTGGAGGTGGAGGTCGAGCCACTATTGTCAATATTGGGACTAATCCTGAGCCACAAGCATCACCTGTTAGATACACTGGGGAGAGCTAGTACACTCATGCAACACAAGATACAAACCATGGTGTACGTGCACCATCTTCATCACGTAGAACTGGAACGTATTCGTGGAGGCCTCGTTATCTTTCCCAAGTTCAACAGGATGAAGATGTTGATTGCTATAGCATGATGGACGTCGACGTTAATAGCCTCTCTACTGGCTTACGAGGATTTAGTGTGGAGGAGGATAGCAGTTACGGCAGTGGACATGAGCAGTGGATTGTTCCTGGATATAGCACTGGGTCAGCTTACACTTCAAATGATTATGGTAATGCTTGTGATACCCACTTCATTCCCTATCCCACTACATATGGTTCTTCCTTTGACAATCGTTCATCAGTAGTACAGAGTCAGAGTGGATCATCCAACTTTGTGGATAGTTTCTTTTCCATTCCATCCGTGCTTCCGCAAAAGTCTTCGCACCGGAGTAGTACTTCTGACGTTGATCGATTCTTCCCCAAGATAGGTATCCTTCAAGGCATTGATGATGATGCATATATGAATCATGTGCAAGACTACTGGACCTACTTCACCTCAAGAATGTCGTGAGAAGACTATGTTGCTCAGTTGGAAGACAATTGGCATCGACAACTTTCCCACATGTATGATGATAGTCCGATGGATCATGCACGACACTCTACGTATTATTAGACATTGTATGTGAATTATGGGTTCATGGGGACTGGGGAGTTAGGAATTAGGATTTCTTTAATGTATTATCCAGTACTAAACTATGAAGTAATGATTTATATGATATACTTGGGTTGTTTTAAAATAAAGTGTTATTTTGTTTCTCATTCCCCTAATGCATAATTTTATTGTCTCATTTGCCATTTTTGAATAATTATATTAGATAATTGTACAATAGTCAATATTAGCCTAAGTTTACAACAGGCTTCAGCGTTTACTACCAAAACATGGGAGTAAACCCAAACAACCACAAAATGTGATTATTTTTACAATTATATACTATAAATATGTTTATGTATGCTAAAATAAGGTTTCCCTGAAGTATGAAGCCTAAAAAATAACATTTGGACACCAAGACACCCTTTTTTGTGGTGCCTCGTGTTTTTACACTGTCTTAACGAGATCTAGCTGAGATCTCGGTTTTTTAAGAGGCCAAGACGCCTCCGACAACCGAGATTTTAAACCTTGCTATTAGTTTCTTTTCAGATTTTAGAAAGATCGTAGCAAGGAAAGATTGGTCTTTCCTTCTATAAGGCTAGCCAACAATGAAAGGATTGAATAGTTTCCCTTCTATTATTATGTAAGCACAACAATCTATATATATATGGATGAATAAGATGAAAGAAGTTAAACTTGAAAACCAAAAGCAATTATTGCATTCCCAGTTGAGTCTCCAGGTTGTGAGACTCAACCACCCCCCTTATTCCTTTTTCCTCTCTTCTCTCAATCTCTTCCTCTATCTCCCCTACTGTCCCTTATTGCTTGTGCAATTATCACCCTCCAAAGATCCATCGGTTGCTGATATCAAGGAGTTACTATTGTTACTGTAAACCCAGACCCGTTTTCAGATGATAGCAGTTTGAAGAAAATTCATAACTCTTCAGCCCTTGGTTGGATCGATCTCAAATTCTGATATGGTTGCAAGTATATCCTAGGCTACAACCCCTCAAGTTTGTGACCAATCAACGATTTAGATTGCTCTCAAAGATAAGTTCTCTAATTCTGGTTTCCTGATTTTGATTACATTCTTATTGGGACTGGTTGTAAAAGATCCTCTAGCAAGGCTAAGGGTCTAAAGTTGGTCATAAACCCTAGCCATTGCACCAATTGGTATCAGGGCATGGCAATGGAGGGTTCCAACTCTCCTAACCAGCCCCTTGACTCTTATGGTGCTCCAGCAATTGGCTATCTAACTAGCCACTAGCCTATCTATCATGGCTACTATTGATCCAAAATGCTCTAAACTTGTGGCTAAGATACTCAGGTTAACCTCAGAACTTGCTGCGACATTGGGATGCATAGACAGTAAATTGGATACTTTCATTCAGGAAAGAGGAGGCATAATAGCAAACAACATCCCCAAGAGGTCAGCGGAACAACTTGATTTAATACAATCTCAATTCAGTTTTGCACTGTCAAAAGAAGATACAACCCCCGCACGCAAATTTATTGTGGATCACGAATGTAACAAGGAGACAAAGACTATAGAGGAAATAACCAATTTCAAGGTGGAAGATGTTTCTTCTCTCAAATCTACAGTTGAAGACCAAATCAGTCCCCATGGTGGAAGATCCTATCATTTTAGAGTCATCCATTGAAGAATGTGCTGAAGTGGTCAAGAGTGAGATTGAAATTGTGGTTCAAGAAGATTTCAAGAGCATCCCTCATTTAGCCGTGAATGTTACCAACAATGTTATAGGATTTTAGGGTTTTAGGGTTCAGGGTTTCGGGTTTCTAGTTAAGGGTTTGGGGTCTATGGTTTAGGGTTTGGTGTTTGGGATTTATGGTTTAGGGTTTAGGGTTTCGGGTTTAGGGTTTGGAGTATGGGGTTTGGGGTTCACGGTTTAGGGGTTTTCGATTTAGGCTTTAGGGTTTTAGGGTTTAGGGTTTTAGGGTGTTTGGGCTTAGGGTTTTGGGGTTCAAGGTTTAGGGTCTTACGGTTTACAATTTTAGTGTTTAGGGATTAGTGTCATACCCCAATTCCAGCTGAACCAAAACTCTGAGTGAACCACCACTAAACCAATGGTTCATATTAGGATCTCAATAAGACCGTGTCCACACACACACAAACCAGTGCACATAACCATAATCAGAATATAAATAAATAAAGCGGACCCAATTTTCGAGAGCAACCAGATTTCTATTTTCAAAGGAAGTTGAGTACTCACCCCGATATGTTGATACTCAACTGATTCAAAACTCGTGGTTGAGTTTTTTTTAACCAGGGGAGAGTTGATGCAGTATTGTTTAGCCAGCCAACACTGTTCACGTAGTACTATTTAACAAATTTTAGAGATTTATTTCCTTCTTATATTATTACTTTCCTAAGAATAGTTACCATGTAATCTTGTCTCTAAAACTAGTAAAATAATTAGAGACTTGCTTAAGTTATAGAGTTTTATTTTAAGGAACTTTTTATTCTATGTTTAGGAAAGTTTCTTATTAGGCAAGTCTAATAGAAAGTTCCTTAAAAATAAAACTCTGTAACTTAGGCAAGTCTCCAATTATTTTACTAGTTTTAAAGACAAGATTACATGGTAACTATTCTTAAGAACATAATAATATAAGAAGGAAATAAATCTCTAAAATTTGTCGGTATTATTCACGTGAACAGTGTTGGCTAGCTAAACAATACTGCATCAATTCCCCTCCTCATTCCTTCATGGGCTTCAAGGCCCTCATGTATGGGTCATGTGCATACTATATTTAAGTCTGACACTGTATGGTAAGATGTACTTACGATGTAGGAGTTTAATAGATTCACACTATGCTAGCTCAAAATCCATGGAGTCAGTAGTGGGAAAAACCTGCCGTTGGACCACTGTTCGAGGTTTCGGTCGAAACTTGAAACAACTCGGTTTCGAGCCTGGGCGAGACGAAACCCAGGCTCGAAACTGTTTTGCGCATGGTTTCGAACCGAAACCACTGGGTTCAACCAGGTTCGACCCATAAATTTTTGGTTCAGGAGCTTTTAAGTGTCGAAACCTACTCGAAATCAGTAGGTTTCGACACTTCATTCTAATTTTCCCCCTTTTGCTCTCCAACCTCATTTCTCTCAATTTTTTCTTCCTAAATCTTCAATTCTTCAAAGGATATCAACTTTTGTCAAGATTATTCAAGGATCCTTGCTCTCAACTCATCTCTCTCTCTTCAAGGTAAGTCATTCTCTCTATTTTGTGTATTTTTGAATGAAATGGTATGCAAACATCACGGATGGCTTCCAATTTTTTATATCTTTGATTCTAACACCCGATCTATGAATCCATGGAAGTAGTTTTTTTTTTTTGACAAATAATTTATTTATTAGATTTTCTGTTTGAAAAAAAATATTTTCCTACAACTATTTTTTGAAAAAATTACGTCTTACACATGTTGTATGGCATTGAATTAAATATACGTTAAACAAAATAAGGTGATCCACATTTTGTATGGAGTAAAATTATTTTTCTGTTTTTATTTAATTATTTTAATTTTCGGATATTGATAAAATAATTAACTAAATTGAAAATAAATATAAATAAATGATAAAATATTTCTGTTTTCACTTTGAAAATCTTTATAAATAAAATTATTTTTAAAAGTATTACTATTTTATGGTGGGTTGCTGTTTTATTTAATAAAAGTAATATGTATAATTCTTTATGTTGATTTAAGGGCATTTTAATTACTGAAAAATTAATAAAATATTTTTAACTTATGGAAAAAATATAAATGCGTTAGAAATTATAATATGTTGTTGTTTTATGTAATAATGCAATGTAAAAATGATAAACCTATGCTGTTTTTTTACTTTAAAGTGTATTATTTAGTTATAAGATATTATTTATGTAATAAAATGTTGTTAGAAATGAAAATATAGTTTGTTTCAATTGTAGTAATTGTTGTCTTTTTGTTTCAACAGTATAAGTGTTTGAAATGACTGATGCACCACTGCAAGTGGTGACATTGCATGGAGGCATGGGATACCATTGACTGCCAATAAAAAACAGTCACAATGTAATTATTGTGGCAAGCAGATAAAAGGAGGTGGTGCCACTAGACTGAAGTGGCATCTTGCTGGTGGTAACAAGGATGTTATGGGTTGCCCCAACGTACCAAGTGAAGTGAAAAAGGCTATGGCAAGCTTAATGAAGAGTGATATTGATAGAAGAAATAAGAAGAAGGCAGATAAACAGGAGTTTGAGGAGGCTTGTCTGGAGGGCAATCTAGGGGTTAATGAAGATGACATTAACCTTGACAGTGATGAGGTAGACCAAGAAATGACAGAGGCAAAGGTGAGACAGCTGAAGAGAGCGACGATAGCAAGTATAAGGCAAAAAGAGCTAGATCGACAAAGACAGTTTGAGAGGACTAGAGGAGTTGGGTCATCTAGAGAGGCAGCAGCAGAGGATGAGGGGAGGAGGCCGAGGCTGAAAAGTAGGGGTGCCCCTGAGATACCTTTTAGGAGGACTCAGAGTGTTAGGACTCCAGCTACTGCACAGGCACCACCACCTGTTCGTGACCCAGATCTTGAGGTCCTGAGGGCGGATCCTAATCTATTTGTCAGATAGGATAGTAAACAAAAAAAGTTGCCCATTTTTGAACTGATGTCAAGACGAGAGTAGGAGACAAAATCTCCAAGTGGATGATGTACCATGGCATTGCAGCAAATGCTACCACAAGACCTCACTATCAGACTATGTTGGATGAAATAGGTAGGACAGGTCCAGGAATTAAAGGGCCTACAGCTTGGGAGTTGTACAACACCTACCTACCCAGACATAAAAAAGAAATGAAACAATATGTGGATTCTTTGAAGACACAATGGGAAAGATATGAGGTGACTGTGATGTGTGATGGGTGGACCGGACCCACCAAAAAATATCTCATCAACTTTTTGGTGAATTGTGATGGTAGAACAGCGTTTCTGAAGTCTGTTGATCCATCCAATCATATCAAGGATTCCAAGTACATTTATGGTCTCTTGAAGAAAGTGGTGAAAGAAGTGGGGATAAATCATGTGGTACAAGTGGTCACTAATAATGGTAGTAACTTCAAAAAAGCAAGGGAAAGGTTGATGAATAATAAAAAAATACCGACTTTTTTGGACACCATGTGTAGCCCACTGTATTGATTTGATGCTGAAGGACATGGGGGAAATAAAACTGGTAAAAGAGACTGTAGAAAATGCAAGGCAAGTAACCACTTTCATTTATAACCATGGATATGCCTTAGAGATGATAAGAACCAAGTGTGGTGGAGACTTGGTGAAGCCAGGGTTAACGCGTTTTGCAACAAACTACATTGCCCTCAAGAGTTTTGACATGAAGAAGTCTAGTTTGATATCAATGTTTGCTTCAGAGGAATGGTTTGAGTGGCCTCAGTCTAGTACTCGAACTGGTAGAACAGCACAAGCAACCATATCCAGCGATAAATTCTGGGATGATGTCAAAAAAGTTGTGGCGATATTAGATCCCATTGTGAAAGTGCTGAGAATGGTTGATGGACAAAGGAAGGCCATCTTACCATACTTGTGGGCTGTCATAGACATGATGAAGATGCAAGTAGAGGAAGCTTACAGACGCGGGAACTCAAAATATATTGCCATCATCAAAGATCGTTGGGAGCGACAGCTCAAGCACCCACTACACAAGGCTGGTGAGTCTTTACTTGATGTACTTCAGTTTCTCAACTAATTAAAATTACATCAGCTTGCATTGACGTAATTATAATATTTGTCAATTTTCGCATATTATTTGAATCCTAAGTATCAATACAAAGACAACTTGGGAATGCGTCAAGAATTGATAGATGCAGTACAAGAAGTGGTTGCCAAGCTTGAGCCAAACGCAAGAGCACAGTCTATTGTTTTGCAAGAAGTAAGACTTTTACTTACTTTGTTGTCAACATAATTTATAAGAATTTTATTTTTACTAAAACTATTACCCATCAAACATCAAAATTGGTTCAGCTCAAAAGCTTTAGAGATGCCACTGGAAGTTTTGGTAGGGCGGCGGCTGAATCTGGTAGACAATCAACACCCCCTGGTACGTATATTTACTTTATGGATGCCAATATGCCATTGTGGGTTTTTTCATCATTTAATATTTGTTTCCTATGTTATTTTGCAGCTAAATGGTGGGTCCTATACGGATCGGAGTCACCCAACCTTCGTGCAATAGCAGTGAAGGTGTTATCACAAACATGCTCTGCCACGGGATGTAAACGAAACTGGAGCACATTTTCGCTTATATATACTAAGCGACGAAACCGGTTGGGTGCAAAAAGGCTTGAGGACTTGGTGTATGTGCACTATAATTTGAGACTGAAAGAAGAGCACATACGGTTAAGCAGGGACAAAGATGTTAAAACCCCCATTGAGCTGAGTGAGATCTTTGAGTTGAAGGGAGAGAAAGTTGATCCTTTGAATGAGTGGGTTATAGATCGTGGTGAGCCTCAATTAGATGAGGCTGGTGGTCGACCAAGTCGTCTTATTGCTGGAGCCTTGGAGGCTGATGTAGGAGAGTTTATGGCTACTGAGGGTAGAGTCCACGCACAGGCAAGACGTCCATTTCAGACTGGTGATAGTGAGACTGAGAGTGATTCGCCGGTTTCTTCTGGAGAAACACAGTCACCTTCTGCCACCCAGGGTGGTACTGGTACTAGTGGACCTAGTGGTACTGGGGATAATGATGATGATGGTGGTGGTGATGACAGATATGTTGCCTTACGCAATGAGCCCGATCAGTATGACCAACCACAGCAGTTAGATCCATTGCCTTCTCCCTTGAGATTCACAGGGGAGACTCAGTATGATCATGCTACACAGGATACTGACCACGGAGCCCGGCCTAGTGGTAATAGTAGGTACACTAGAGGATCACGCCAGCAGTTCATGCCACAAGAGGAGATGGATGAAACAGATCCCATGGATATATCGACCATGTCTGGCAGCATGAAAGGGATGCATTTAGGGGAGAGTTCTCAAACTGGAGGGACTGGGCATTGGTGTGCACCAGAATTCATGATCACACGGACCTCGAGCCCAGCAATTCCTGAAGAGAGTGGCGGCGAGAGTATCGGTTCGACGGCACATGGTGGATTTGGATGGTCTACTACTGGGGCTAGTGGGGTTGGAGATGGTGGGTATGGGGGTTATTATAGTTCCTACCCCAGCAATCAATTTAGAGAAGACTCAGCCTCAGGTGTTGGCAGTGGCACTGTTGGATCATCGTTCGTCGACTCCATATTTCAGTATGTTCCTCCTCCGACGTTCATGCCTACTCCTGCTCCACCCACACACACACTCGATCAGCCTTACCCTCGACAAGGGTACTTATATTATGTTGATGACTCTATCTACTCATGGGCTGTTAGAGACTATCAGAACAATTGGAGTGATACCATGTCTTGAGATACATACGTGCTGTAATCTGAGGAGCGTTATCGCCACCATCAGTGGTATATTGCACGTGGTTTAAATGTACCACGAAGCTCCACATGGAACTAACTGGTGAGATTTCTAATTTCTAAGTTCAATCATCAATGTATTAATTTTTAATGAATATTGTTAATTAGTGGCTTAATAGTTAGTAGCTTAGTACATTACCACATTGTGACATTTGTGTAATATTTCAGCGTACACTACCAAACATTGGTCCACACCACATGTAGCTATTTTCTCTGTCTTTTTTGCAAACTAACAATAGAAATAGGTGTAAAATGATTTAAATAGGGTACACAAAAAAAATCAGACAAAAAAAAAACATTTTTAAGCCTCGAAACCATGGAGTCAATAAAGTTGGTAGAAAATACCAGGTTTCGGCCTGGTTTCGGTGGTTTCGCCGAGTTGTGCCGGTTTCGAACCTGACCGAAACAGGTCTCGAAACCGGCACCTTGATCCATGCGTTGGACAAAATCCAAATTAGCCCTGGATCTTACAAAAGTAGTTATGGTTTCCTCTGGAAAGGACAAAAACATAGAATTGCAAAGCAAAAGAAATTACCAATATGGTGTAAAACAAAACATGAAGATACACAACTCAGGAAATACTGCTTCCATCCATTTCAAGAATTGGGTGCCCTGAAAATTTCCCAGCTTTACCAAAAAAAAAAAAAAAAAAAAGGAAAGAAAGAAAGAAAGAAAATTTCACATCTAACAAAATGGGACCAAATTGACTCACTTAAATCAAGCTGCCCATCACACAAATAGTTTATCTACGATTGTGTAAGACAAACCTAAAAACCTTGAGCAAGTAGTTGAATATCCCGGAAAGCAAAATGTAAGAACCATCCCCTCCTCCTCCTCCTCCTCCTCCTCAAATGGATTGGGAAAGAAAATGAAGAAAAATGAGCAATCTGGACTGATCTAGAAGAACATCAGAGTTGCATCCCTAAGAGATATGGACAACACATAGCCACATACAAGAGTCGATCTTATATCATTTCATACAACTTCCCTCTCTGAATTTAGAAGATAGATATGATATAAATAAACATATAAGAACAAAGATAAATGAGCTTATTTGATTAGGACAACCTAGAGTCTCTAGACTAACCTACTTTAACACGACGGTTAACATAAAGATTTACTAAATAAACTTCCTTAATAGGTATGGACTGGAATGGGAAGCAACACACATGCAAACAAAACTAGTACCATGATAACCATATGTAATAAACATTATAAATCCAAGTAACATGCTTTCGACTCAACAATAGTCATATCCCGATATCTATACTCATCATCATCTCCAAAAGGAGAGTGGTTGATGGCAAAGAGGTTAAGACATCTCAAATTAACAACCCTTCTTTGTTATAGGATCTTAATTCAATCCAATACAAAAATCTGTAGAGAAAAGTAATAGAAAAAAATTCTTATCTAGAAATCCGACCGTCAGAAATTAATGAAATTTGGTTTGGAAGTCCTTGATGACATTTATGAACGCCCTTCTAAAATTGAAGAAGATCAGAATAGAATTGAGGAAGTTGTGGGGCCCGCAAGTTGGCTGGGCCTGGTAGCGCCTAGATCTGAGCAGTGTTAACTATCAGCTTTATAATCTAGACTCAGTTCAGCAATAGATCTCAATGGATCTGTAGGAACAGTGTCGCCAGCAAAGGAGGAAATTTATAACTCAAAATAAAAGTCAGAATATCAAGGAAGAAAGAAGAATGATAGGTTGAGTCTCACAACCTGGTGAGGCTCAACCAGAAAATTTTAAGTCTTTAAATTTTCTGGAAAAACTCTACTACAGCTAGCCTGTTTTCTCTTCATTTATAGCTTGAGATCTTACAAGTAAATAGGAAAGACTAGAAAATAGGAAAGACTAACCTCCTTTATAATATAGGAAGGTTCTAATACAATGCAATAGGAAACTTCTAAAATCTGGAAATAGAAAACTTCCAAAATCTGGAAATTAGGAAAGTAACTCTAAATCTGGAAATTAGGAAAGTAACTTGGTCTCCAAGTAATTGAGACCCACTAACAATCTATCATATATATTAGGAAACTAACAATGACAATAGAGTCATAGGTAATTAGGAAACTCAAACTAACTACTAATAATCCTAATTAAGAAGGTTGAGTGCTGTCAGATAGAAATAGTTGGGGTTTGGTACTGTTCACATGAGCACTGTGTTCACGTGAACAGTGCCGTGAACAGTGTTTCATCTTGGCTTGGTTGGGCTGCTTTGCTGGTTGCTTAACCCAATGGGCCAGGCCCATCTAATTGTTGCTTGCGGCCCCTCTTTGAGCAAATCCTGATCTGCATCAGTGGTGCCACTAACCTCGGTATCCTCGACCTCTAAATCCACCTCTAAACCTACCATGTCCTTGACCTTGGAAATTGTCACCCATCCGGTCATGGACTTCAGCATAATCGTAATGTCTCTCATTCGCATAATTATCCGGAATAGAGTTGGGATCTTCCACTCAAAGTCTATTTCCTTGGACATTTTGGCCTTGCTGTCCATCAGGGTTCTGAACAGAGGGTACAATGGCAGCAAGCCTATTGGTCAGGTTCTGGACACTTTGGGTAAGAGTGTGAAGGCTGGTGTTTTGCCTTTCTCGGTCAGCTCTACTGGCAGTCAACTCTACTTGGTTAGTTCTTATTATCTCTTGATTCTCTTGGAAAGCTTTCGAGGTTTCTTTGTGTCGTTGAAGAAACCTTTCCACTTGCTCAAATGTCATAGGGGTGTTAGGAGGGTTCGACATGTTGTTGTAATTTCTACCACTCCTAATGGACATATAAGGGTTCACTCTAGGCAGGATTCTTAACCAACACCTACTAAACACTCTAGCCTAAGCTCTGATACCAAACTGATGTAGGACAACCAAGGATCTCTAGACTTACCTACTCTAACACGACGGTTAACACAAAGATTCACTAAATAAACTATCTAATAGGTATGGACTAGAATGGGCAGCAACACACATAATATGCAAACAAGACTAGTTTCATGATAACCATATAACATTATAAATCCAAGTAACATGCTTTCAAGTCAACAATAGTCAATTAGGATTCATGTTATGTTCAAAATAAACAGCAAGTTATGATGGACTAATGTGCAAGGAAGTGTCAAAACCCCTAAACTAAAAAGATTAAATACCTAGTACTAAAGTAGACCTAAGAACATGTAAAACAGAATTATTTCCAATATAAAAGAAAGGAATACTAACCATAAACAATGCTAAGACGAAGGCTTAGCTGTAAAGATGATCCTCATAGTTGCTGTCCATGTTAGTAAGAGCCAAACATAACAAGAACTATGGCAGACGTTAGCGCCAAGAGAGAGAAAGGGGGGGAGTCAGCGCCAAGAGAGAGAAAGGGGGGAAGTCAGCGCAGAGAGAGAGAGAGAGAGAGAGAGAGAGTTACATGAGAGAGAGCAGTCGAGAGTTTTCAATTTCTTCTTTAATCATCATCTAATTAATCTCATTAATAAAATCTGTCTTTATATGGCTTACAATCCTAATCATAAACTAACTCTAAAAGGACTAATTAGAAAATATAAAAACTGCCTATTATTTAGGTATTACAAACCAACTCAAATACTAACTAACAAAAGGATAAGACCACATCTAAGGAGGGGTGGGGTCCATGCCTCTAATATAAGAAAACAAATAGATAGCGCCTCTAACAAATAGGACCTCCAATATAGAAAATAAATAAAGTAAAAGGAAAGAAATGGATTCCTAAGGAATGTGATGTCCTCATCATTATTTGTTTTTTAGGGTAAAAATTGTATCCCCACCATGGGTACAAGCATTTCGTTGCATTGCACATGGCAGTGAAGAAGAAAGTTGCTAGAGCTTGCTCATAATTTTTCAGGAACTATAGAGATCACATTGTAAATTTGAAAATATAGATGTGCCACTATAACCAAAAAAATACCAAATAACAGACAGAAGCAAGGTTTAAAATCTCGGATTTTGGTCTCGTCTCGGTCAGACCGAAATCTCACTGAGACACTGCATTTACAAGCTAGTCGCTAGCTCGCTCTGAACCCTAAGCTCTTAGTTCCAGTGGTTCAAACTTGGAAGATCATGTTTATGAAACCAGTATGGTGATTAAGAAGTCGAGATTCTCAGGATTTTTGAGATCTCGCTGAGCTTTTGTTTAATTTTGTCCATGGTCCAACCGAGACTTCTAAGATTTCCGAGTTTTTTAATTCGGATGCTGTTTCGTCTTGGCAATGTCAAGATTTCCGAGATCTCACTGAGATACTCTTCTATGGACGGGCTAAGGGAAAACAACAAAGAAGATGTCACTAAAATAAATTCAAAAAAATATTACACATATTAAATTATTACAACAGTCTTCGAAATTAATGTGAGCTCCCTACAACAAAAAACAACACAAAAATGCCATATAAAAAATAGTTCCTCAAACACCAACCTGCTCATAAGAAACATCAATCAAATTGAGGGCTTGTGACATCTCAACCATCCCAAGTTCACCAACTGGAGAAGGAGCGTTCTCTCCTCCAATGATTTTAGGGGCAACAAATGCATAAACCTGCACATAAAAGCAGTTAAAATATACAAATGTAGCCATTGCACAACAGAAAAACTATAAATCATAGGAAACTGAATAACCGATAGTCATCCTAGATGTATAAATTAAATTATTAGAATTTTCATACAAAGACAAGAAGAGAGAAAACATCATAGAATGCACAGAAGATATCCTCAACATTAAGTCACCCCAGACCCCCAAAAGCAAAAAGGAAACAAAAAGGCAGTATTACAGTCATGCCTATTTATTTGGAGAGAGAGAGAGAGAGAGAGTCAGACTGGGTCATGTAAGACAATAGAAAACCTGTTGAAGTTCTAGGCACAACCAGTACACAAATTAGTATTTTTCCCTCTTTCAAGGATAGCTAGGTAGTTCTGTTGAAAAGGGAAAAAAAAAAAAAAAAAAAAAGATTAAGCTCTAGCAATACCAAAATAAGTGGGTTTTAGAGGAAAAAAAATGCAGGACACAACTGGAATTAGTGTATACATAATACACTGTGCCAACACAAACTCCCATTGGTTCTCTGTTTTCCTATTGGTTAATCTAGGAAGTGAGGCCCATTAGAGGAAATCATACTTTATGGTGGAGCCAAGGAATCAAGTATCGACACGATACACTACGTATCGGCCGATACGTATTGGTATAGACACTAGTCGACACGATACAAGGCGATACGTATCCCATTTTAAAAAAGTGCAAAGTATTGTAGTGTATCGACCGTTTCGAGCTCTATCGGTTCGATACGGCTCGATACGGTCGATACATACTTCTATATCGATACAGTTTTTAAATTAGCTTTAAAAAAAAAAAAAAAGCCCATATGTATCGAGCAGTATCGAAAAAGGCCAAAATCACTCAAGTTCGTCATTTCTAACAGAGCCGAAACTGATTCTTCTCTCTAAAACTCCATTTTTCTCTGAGATTTCTCCAAAATAGCATAGGGCTTTGATTCTTAGCCCTAAAACGACTGAAAATGAGGCATTAAACACTTTGTTTGTGAAGATTAGAAGCTAAAATCATCTCTTCAGGCTCCACAGGCGGAAAACCCTAAGAGTATCACTTTGAACTTCAATTTTTTTCATATTAATTCGATTTTTGTGTTGTTTTTTCCCATGAATCAGTGAAGTATGGTCCTATTTGATGAATGCATACTACAATCATGGATTTAAACACTGATTTGAGGTTCGATTTGAGAATTTTTTAAAAAACAGTTAAAATTTCAATTTTTTTTTTTCCAAAAATTATTCCTTTGGTCTTCTATTATTGTGTAGACCACTGATCTACCATCTTTGCTGTTCAGTGGTAATTTTCAAGTTTTTTTTAATTTTTTAATTTTTTTGTTTAAGAAAATAAATGAAATTCTCAACAGCAAGTTGATTTTTTTAATTTTTTTTTTTTTTTAAATTTTTTTTAATTTGTAGACCACTGATCTACCCCCTCCCCCTTGGGTTCTTATCTCAACCGTAAGTCCCAAATACCAATGAAATTGTTTACCCAAAAAAATAAATAAATAAAAACGTTATACGCATAACTCTTTCTATGTATGTCCAAGCACCAGCCATGCCATTCTTGGGTTCCTTCCATCATTTGTAATCTCTTCCCAGAATTTCAACTGAGAAGGGCTTAAGTCCATACTCTTACCTTTGACATGGTCCAAAATGTTTGGTTCACATGGTTTTTGCTTTCTTCGATATTGGTTTCATGTTGAGGCAACCAAACCATATGAACCTGATAATTGTTCCTACATCTCAAACTGCTACTTGGAAGAGAGCTTCTCCAAACATATAGACATCAAATTTAACTTCAAAAGGGTGGTTTGCACCTATTTGGAACTAACATTGATGTAGCAGAAGCATATCAGCAGTAAGGCTGCCAAATGGTTGGATTTGAATCTGATCAAGAATCCAAATCCGACATGAAAATCTGCAGATTCAGTCAAGATGAATAATTTATTGGTTTCACTTATTAAATAAATTTTGTAAAATTGGCATATTCCTATTGTATGTAATTCGATAAATTGTAACAATTAAATACTTTTTCACTATAGATTATGATCAAGAAGGCAAACGGTAATATAATCCATCAAAATTTAAAATCATAAAAATGGGCCGGTGAACTATGCGGGGTTTGTACACCTCTTCAATAATTTATGTACTTCTTTTTGGAATCTCAAATGAAATTTGATATGTGGCAAGAATTAGTCAGCCACCCATTCAAGCTTAGGTAGGTACATTAACAAATATTGAAATATTAGTATCGGTTATAATAAAGTATTTATAAAAAGTTGTGATGATTTGAAACGACAAAGATGGTTAGTAAAATGATTAATTAATAATGGTCAATAAATTCATGTGATGGTATTGCTTGCTTGTTCATCCATGATCATGAACTCATAGTTTTTTTTTTTTTTTTTTTTGGAAGAAGGCTATAGATTATATTAATAAAGGTGTAGAAACAATGAATGGATGACTTGTCTCACAATAGACAGAGGTCATCTTATTTATAATGTGAGAATGAATAAGTAGTACAATACAAGTAGTACAAGTAGTACAGGTAGTACAATACAATAAGGGTAGTACAGATAGTACAAATATACAATACAGGTAGTACAATGAATCTAGACATAAAGATAAATTAATCTAAACCACACGATGGTTAATCCATGTGGATCATACGATCTCTCCATCGTGATTCCTCTCAACACTCCCCCTCAAGTTGGTGCGTGTATATCATTAATGCACAACTTGGATAACACAAGATGAAACTGTTTCCCTGGAAGTCCTTTGGTGAAAATATCTGCCAACTGATCACTAGAGGTAACATAGGGTACACAGAACAGTCCTCTCTCTAACTTTTCCTTGATAAAGTGACGATCAATTTCTACATGTTTGGTCCGGTTATGTTATACCAGATTATGAGCAATACTAATCGCAGCTTTATTATCACAGAACAACCTCATAGGTCTTGTACGAAACCCCAAATCTTGGAGTAGTCCCTTTAACCATAATAACTCACAGATAACCTGAGCCATGGCTCTAAACTCTGCCTTAGCACTTGAACAGGCAACCACATGCTGCTTCTTGCTGCGCCAAGTAACTAGATTTCCTACCCAATCTACATCGGTGTAGGCATCTACTCTGAAGTGACCCCTAGAAGAGACTAATATTCCTCTTCCAGGGGCAGATTTGAGATAGTGCAAAATCCGAAGCACAGCATCCATATGCGATGAGTACGGATCATGCATAAATTGACTTACCAAGCTAACTGCAAATGCTATATCAGGCCGGATATGTGATAGATATATCAACTGACCCACTAATCGTTGATACTGTCCTTTATCTACAGATGTACCTACTTTTCCTTCCAATTTTTCATTTGGGTCAATTGGTGTATCACATGGCCAACACCCTAAGAGACCTATTTCTGTGAGAAGGTCAAGTATGTACTTCCTTTTTGAGACAGAACAATACCCTTGGTGGAACATGCTACTTCAATACCAAGGAAATATCTCAATTTTCCAAGGTCTTTAACTTCGAACTCCTTGCCCAAGAAGTCCTTCAAATGCTTGATTTCATCATCATCACTACCCGTAAGGACAATATCATCAACGTAAACAATGAGAATAGTGATCTTACCATGCTTACTTTTGATGAATAGGGTATGATCAGCATTACTCTATTTGTACCCGGCAAATATCATAGCTCGGTGGAATTGTCCAAACCAGGCCCTAGGTAATTGTTTTAGTCCATACAAAGATTTCTTCAATTTGCAAACTTTTCCTGTAATAGCGGACGATTCAAATCCTGGGGGGATATCCATATAGACTTCCTCTTCTAGCTCTCCATGGAGGAAGGCGTTCTTGACATCTAACTGTTGCAGATCCCAGTCAAAATAAACAGCACATGCTAAAATTACCCTAATAGTGGTCATTTTAGCCACTGGTGCAAATGTCTCCTGGTAATCAATCCCATATGTCTGAGTGAACCCACAAGCGACGAGTCTAGCCTTGTATCTGTCTATGGAACCATCTTCTTTCTGCTTGATGGTGAAGACCCATTTGCATCCAACCGTTTTCTTCCCTGTCGGAAGGTCTACCAGATTCCACGTCTCATTCTTAGCTTCAAGGCATTCATCTCCTCAACCATTGTTGTTTTTCATTTCACATCTTTAACTGCATCCTGCCATTGTTTAGGAATGGACATAGACAACAATGTATAAACAAAAGCACGATATGAAGAAGAAAGGGAGTTATATGAGACAAACTGAGACAAAGGATGTTGAATACAAGACCTAGTACCTTTCCTAAGAGCAATAGGAACATCTAAATTAGACTCAGAAGAAAAAGTCTAACCAGGCTGAAGTATCTCATCCTCTGTCATAGTCTCTGGTTCCAAAGTTGACGAAGGGATGTGTGTAGGTGCAGTTGTAGTAGAAGAGACCTGTCCTTTCTTGAGTTTGGTCCGAGTATAAACCTGTAGTATAGGATCAGCAGGTCAGCTATAGTTTCAGCCATAGTTTTTTGTTCATCTTCAGTGTGAGGTTCAGCCAAGGTTTTATCAAGGGGTGGTATTATAGGAGAAACATCTTCTGATGAATCTATGAACTCCCCCTGAAGTGGATAAGCCATAGGTTCAATCATCTGACCATCTTCCTGTAATAGTGACTCCCCCTGAAGATGGGATGGAAGAAAATACGAAAGATGTTCATAAAATTGAACATCCATGGAGACAAAGTGATGACGGGTAGGAGGGTGATAACACCGATATCCCTTCTGGGTTGGAGAATAACCCAAAAAAAGACACCGAAAACCACGGGGTTCAAGCTTTCCTGGAGATCGATGGTTGCGCACATAACACACACAACCAAAGTCCTTAAGAGGAATAATATGGGTGGTGTTATTGAGCAAGAGGTCTAAAGGAGAGCGGCGATTGAGGACATGGGTAGGAACACGGTTAATGAGATAAGTAGCGGTAAAAACGGCATCACTCCAAAACTACGGTGGAACATTCCTGGCAAACATCAAGGCACGAGCTACTTCAAGGAGGTGTCGATTCTTCCATTCAGCCACAACATTTTGTGCAGGAGTGTCAACGCAACTTGTCTGATGGATGATGTCATTATCGCCAAGGTAAGTCTAAAAGGCCCCCTCGAGATATTCCAGTCCAGTGTCACTCCAGAGGATCTGGAGTGTATCTCCAAATTGGGTTTGAACCATATGATGGAAATGGCAAAAACATGAGAAAACATCACTTTTATGATGCATAAGATATACCCAAGTAGTACAGGAATAGCAATCAATAAAAGTGACGAACCATCTATGACCAGTGCTAGAAACAGTACGAGCTGGTCCCCATACATCAGAATGGACCATATGAAAAGGAATACTACTCCGTATAAGAGATGGACGATACGAAGATCGAGTTTGCTTAGCCAAAATACAAGCTTCACAAAAAAACTCGTCTTGTTTACATTTATTTGCTAATGACGGAAATAAACTTAACAAAATAGTAAAAGAGGGATGGCCGAGACGTTGGTGCCATTGATGCAGATCGGAGGATGCCAGATCAAGGTGAAGAGCAGGGTTTGCGGAAACAGGTGCGGAAACTGATGGAGAGAGACCGTCTTCAAGCAAGTACAAGCCTCCCTGCAGCCTACCACATCCAATCGTCCTCTCTGTTGTCAAATCCTGAAACAAACAATGAAATAGAAAAAACATAACTTTGTAATTTAAAGTAGAAGTAATTTGACTAATTGACAAGAGATTGATATAAAATTTAGGAACAACGAAAACAAACTGCAAAGTTAAATTAGGGGTGCATTTGATGGAACCTTTTCCGGATACAAAGGATAGGGTCCCATCAACTACACAGACAGGATTAGTTTCAAGGACAGAAAAAAAATGAGAGAAAGAATCAGAGTTACCAGTCATGTGAACCATGGCCCCAAAGTCAATAATCCAAGGATTAGAGACAGTGGATGCAATAAAACACATACCTGAATGGGCAAAATTTGAACCTGGAGTATGGGAAGTGGCAAGAACAGATACAGATGATGATCTAGAAGCAGTAGATGGCTGTAGCAGACGACTGATTGCCTGAAGTATTTGCTGAGTGTCTTTGGAAGATGTAGTAGAGGCTTTAGCCGGCTGGGAGGTAGTTTGGTGTGCCTGAGGACCCTTGGAAAACCTGTTCCTTTGCTGGCCTTTTTCTCTTCGCTTGGCTTCGAAATCTACCGGCTTCCCATGGAGTTTCCAACAAGTGTCTTTTGTGTGCCAAGGTCTACCACAGTGCTCACACGTCACATTCAAGCTAGGGGTGGTTGAAGTTACCTGGTGAGGTGCTGAAGTCTGAAGAGCTGATCTTGTGGGAACAGCTGGTAAGAGCATCGTGGTTCGCCGTTGGGCTTCAAGTTGCACCATTGCATATGCTCGTTCCAAAGATGGGAAGGGGACCTTGTTGAGGATCTGGGATCGAATGGGATCCAATTCAACATTTAAACCTGCTAAGAAAGTGTAAACCCTGTATTGTACATCTCTTTTTTTGTACTGGGTTGCATCAGCATCACATTTGGCATGAAAACCATCATAAAAATCCAGAGTTTGCCAAAGACTCCAGAGCTTAGTATAATACTTAGATACAGTTAATTCATTTTGTACAGTTGCCGTGATCTTCTTCTGGACCGCATAAATCAAAGCATAGTTCCCTACTTGGGAATATGTGGCTTTGGCAGATTTCCAAATCTGGACAGCCGTATCTAACAGAAGGTACCCCTCGGCTATGGGTAGTTGCATAGAATTAAGAAGGTACTTCATAACCAAAGAGTTTTTGGCATTCCATTTTTTTAGGACGGCGCCGGCAGATGGTACACTTTCTATACCGGTAATATAGTCAGCTAGTCCTCGTGCAGTAATTAAAAGAAGAGAGGATCTAGACCACATTAAATAGTTTCCACCATCCAATTTTATGGTATTGATAGGAATTGTAAAATTTTCTAATTTAAAAGACTCAACCCCAGCAAAAGTAATTTCAAATGCTCCAGACATGATAAAAAATCTAGATAACCAGTAATAGGCGTGTACCAATCCTGTTGTTTATGGAAGAACTTAGTCCACCAACAGGGATACCGCAATGGGTCGTGTACCAATCATATTGTTTATGGAATAAGAGAATCAAGTTCCGCAAAAAACACGATCTTCAATTAGGAATAGAAGATCGGTATATACGCAAGGACTGATCTAAAATAAACCACCAACAGGGATACACAGCAAAAAAGAAAAAAATGGAAAAAAAGTTTTAGATCATGGAAGGATAAAAATAAAAATAAAAAGATTTCCGGTAACCTTAACGCCGGCGGTGATCTAGGTAAATGGCGGCAATAGTCAAGAGGTGGTGGCGCTGGAGATGGAAGATGATGAGCCGGTAGAGCCTAACTTGGCTCTGATACTATGTAAAAACAATGAATGGAATGACTTGTCTCACAATAGACAGAGGTCCTCTCATTTATAATGTGAGAATGAATAAGTAGTACAATACAAGTAGTATAAGTAGTACAGATAGTACAATACAATAAGGGTAGTACAGGTAATACAAATGTACAATATAGGTAGTACAATGAAACTAGACCTAAAGATAAATTAATCGAAACCACACGGTGGTTAATCCATGTGGACCATACGATCTCTCCATCGTGATTCCTCTCAACAAAAGGATTTTCTTTTTTATTGCTTTGCAACAGCAGTAGAGTTTAAACCTATAAAGAAGATTTTCATTTTGTTGCATGTGTTTGTTGCCCTTGGATTCTAATGTTAGTTGTTTCATTAGAATTTTCACTTCAATTCAATTCTCATCTTAGATGTCACATCATTGCTTGTAAAATTTAAATCATCCATCATATCATTGAAAACAATCCAATTATTTTTTAAATGAAAATAGTTTGCTAGGTTTGACATTTTATATTAATCTTGCATTTCGTATCATACGTGTGTGTGTAGGCATATTGCGAACAAAGATGTGGGTTGGTTGTATTGCACTAAAATCAACGACAATAGATTGACAACAAAGTGCAATTTTTGCGGCACTGAATATCATGGTGGTGGGGTGACACGGCAAAAGCAACATATGGCAGTGGGTTTTGCCAATATCAAGAAGTGCTCAAAATGTCCAATGGAGGTAAGCACGGCAATGGCAAAGCACTTAGCTGAAAGAAAAGCAAAAGGAAAACAGAGAAAGGATGATGAAGAGAGAATAACAGAAAACCTTATAGAGGATTAGAGTCACTTAAATTTAGAGGATTATGAGGGGTCCGATATGGATGCTGAAGATGAGATTCAACAGATGCTTAGGAGATCAAGCCATGAGGCAGGAGAGAAACATTGGAATGAGGACCAGCTGATAAGGGTGTTAGTGATAGTGGTGCTGTTGGTAATGGGACACAAAGAAGCAGGGGCAAGCAACCAGCTTCATTGAGTAAATCCAGCAGTGTAAGAGATATGTTTGATCAAGTGAGAGGCAAGAGGAAAAAGAACACAGAAATTCATGACATGGCTCCTTCAATGCCCTTCAAACCAATAGATGCAAGGAAACAGAGGATAGAGGAGTCAATGCATTCTAAGTCCATGAGTGAGAGAATGGGAAAGTCCATTGCTAGATGGTTCCACAGTACATTTATCCCATCACACAAGGCCAAAGATCCCTATTTCAAGGCAATGGTGAGAGAGATACAGCGTTGTGGACCTGGTGTGACGGCCCCATAGCTTATCATATTGGTGGCCCTTACTTGGATGCCATAGTGGATAAAGTGAATGATTATATAGAAACTTTCAAACAGAAATGGTCCCAGTATGGAGTAACCATCATGTGTGATGGTTGGAGTGGGCCCACAAGGTTGTCCATTATCAACTTTCTTGTCTACTGTGATGGGCGTTCCATCTTCCTTAAGTCAGTGGATGCATCCGTTCACATGAAAGATGCAGATTATATCTTCAAATTGATGGATGAAATTGTCGAGGAAGTTTGGGAGGAAAATGTAGTTCAGATTGTTACAGATAATGCTCCTAATTACAAAAAAACTGGACTAACCCTTATGCTGAAGAGTCAACACTTATTTTGGACACCTTGTGCTGCACACTGTGTTGAATTAATGTTTAAAGATATTGGAGAGTTGCCCAAGGTAGCTAAGGTGGTTGGTCAAGCAAGAACGGTGACAAATTTTATTTACAATCACAGTTGGGTGTTGGCTTTAATGAGGAAGCACACACAAGGGGACTTGATAAGGCCAGGAGCAACAAGGTTTACAATCAAATACGTTGCCTTGGACAGCCTTAGGCAGCGAAAGGCAGGTTTACTCCAGATGGTAATTAGTGGAGAATGGTTGTCGAGTACATATCATGCAACCAAGATAAGGACTGAGATGACAGAAATCCTTATGTCAACAAAATTTTGGAAGAAGGTTGATGAAATAACACAGATTATGAAGCCCCTATTTGTTCTACTTAAGTTGGTTGATGATGATAAGAAGCGAACAATGGGGTTGTTGATCGATGCAATAGGGACGATAAGGTATAAGTTAAATGAATAGAACCCATCATCCAAGAAAAAATATTTGAAGATTATAGAGAACCGATGGGAAGAAATGTTGTTACAAGACATTCATATGGCAGATACTTTGGTTTCCATTAGTCTTAGACTACTGCTTTTTATATTTATTGGTTAGGATTTGAATTATAAATTTCTAATGTATCTTACATCTGGATGTATAGCATATTACTTAAACCCGGATCAACAATGTTCAAACTCTGGATTGGCGTATGACTTGAAATATATAGAAGCTGTTAGAAAAGTTATCAATAGAATAGAGCCAGATACAAGTAATGCCTTGTTAGCCACAGAACAGGTAACAAAAACCACTTTTGTTTTCCATAAATGTTAGTTGCACAAACCCTTAATGATTGGCTAAAGTTATTTTAATGTAGATTAAAATTTTCCGTGAATGTCGGGGACAATTTGGTGATCGGGTTGCTAAGGCTGTTGCATTTACCATGTCTCCTGGGTAAGTTAGACAACAAACATATTATTTTTGTCTTAACTGATTAGTGTCTTACTTAACTAATTAGTGACTAATTAGAAATATTGTTCTTTGTACAACTGATTGGTGGCTTAACTATGACACAAGTGCTCTACACTTGAGGAGGATTGCAAACTAGATTTTGTCCCAAACGGCCTCCTCAAGTAGTTGTAAAAGGAACTAGAGCACTTTTGGGCTTATACATACTAAACCACGCAACCGCCTCAGCAATCAAAAACTTCAGAAGCTGGTCTACATGCACTACAACATGAGATTGATGAAAAAATTTATAGAGTTGGAGGGACTAAATGAGACAAAGCCTACATCGACCCACTTGACATGACCCATACGCTTGATGAGGATGACCCAGTTAGAGCATGGGTAGAAGACATCGATAAAGCATTTGTGATGGATGAGATTGCTGAAGATAGACAATCTACTAGACTTGATCCTTTAGTGGATGACATCATGAGTCAACTAAATGAAGAGGACGAAACACAACCACCATTAAAAATACAAGATCAAGTCCAAAGTGAGAGTACTTTGTCCCCCTCTGATGGTGATGCCAGAAGGACGAAGTCAGGTGCTAAATATGGAGGTACTATTTCTGAGGAGAGTGGTGATGATGATGATGGTGGTGGTGGTGGTGGTGGAAGTGGTGGTGGTGGTGGGGTCAGTGGTGGAAATGATGCTGGTGGTACAGGTGGTAGTGGTGGTGGTATGCAATCATATGATCCGATGCACTTTACAGAGGAGGCAGGATATACTCATACAACTTAAGACGATGATCATGATGGTCGCATACAACAAAGGAGTTACAGCCGAAAGGGGAAGGGGAAGGGTAGGCAGCAACTCCATGATGATGATACTAATATGATTACACATGAAATGGAGTCAATGAGCATGAGTTCTGCTGTAGACAATGGAGCAAGAATGGTGAACATCGACGCTGGTAGTACATCACATGGAAGTCAAACTGAGACATCGTGGATCCCAGAAATGAAAATGTCGACTTTAGAAAAGTATGCACGTTTCTACTACCAGTTTACTACCTTCTATAATCAACATATGGATTGGTTCACCTACTGTACATGGATAAGAAATACGTTCTAAATAATTGGTTGCATCTCTTCCTCCCCAATATGAGTCAGAGTTCGATCCAGGCCATTACTCGACATGGAATTAGCTGAGTAATATACATGTAAGAAACACTTTCCTTCTTAATGTTGTTAATTATAGATTTATTATATTTTTATGCTTTAAAAATGTGTTTTGTATGATCCTTAATCATTTCTGTGCAAAGCCTGCCCCATAATCATGTGTATCTATGATGTAAGAAACATTTTCTTTTTCAATGTTGCTAATTATAGTGTTTTTATACTTTAAAATTGTGTTTTGTATGTTCATTAATCATTTTTGTGCGTATCTTGTCCCGTATCCATGCGTATCCGTGCGTATCCACCATATCCATGATACGACACGATACGATACATCTCTTAATTTCAGCTGACCGATACGGTACCAAAACACGATACTTAATTCCTTGGGTGGAGCCATTCAAGTCATGGTTGCCGAAATTTTGGATTTCGTCTGAAATATTTCGAAAAATCAGTGGTCCGAAACGAAACCAGGTATCAAAATGAGAAAGTACCGAAATTTTGGTTTTGGTCCAAATTTCAGTATAAATATCCCTGATTTCGGTCAAAATCTCTCTGTTTCACCTGTTTCATTAGGTTTTTTGAAAAATCTCCTTTTTTTTTCTTCAAAAAACTAGTGTTCTTCACTCAAATCTTCCACTCTCCACTCAATCTATACACTATAAGCAAAATTCATATTTATGTATGTTTAGATTACTTAATACATGATAGATTAAGTTCATATTTATGTATGTTAGACAACTTGACCAGACAATGTTGTGAACTCGGATCCCATTATCGATAGCAGCAGTAATAGTACTCGAGTCGGGGATTAGATGCGCTACAAAACTCACTGTGGATTTGACTTTGAGTGATTTCTAGTTCCATTCCATATATTATGTAATTTGATAAATAAACTTTAAAAAAAGTTATTGAATGATGTAATAGTAATGCCACATGATATTCTAAATTACTACCATAGTACCATTTGCATAATTTCATAGCAACATACATTAGTATAATATGGTTTATATCATAGAAAAACTATTTAGAATGTTTTTTTAGTGAAAATAATTCAATGTAGATGAGAAGAAGGTTAAAAAAGTATCACAAGAAAAAATTAAGCTTAAAAAACATTTTTTTTCCCACCAAAATTACAATTCAAAAAAAAAAATACCATATTTCGGCCAGGTTTCGACCATTTTGGCCGAAAAAACCAGGTCTGAAACCGAAATTCTGAACCTTGATTCTAGTACTAAAGTGGGGACCTACTATTTGATGAGATACATATTGCACACGTGCACTTGGTGGTTATTGCTTATTCATATACTGCTCTCTTGAAGAAAATGTTGGCTCTGCCATTGTAAAAAGTAATTTACCTCATACCCTATTATATGGAGTAAAGGATGTCAGCAAAACTTAAACATGGTTTTCAGTGTTTCCTTATAAAAGAATTTAAAGATTTGAAAAGATATTAAATGCATCATGTGTTTTGATAAACAAAAAAAAAAAAACCCCTCCAAGAAAATAAATTGAAAAGTACCTTGTGTATGACTCCAGCTGAAATAGCAGGCGCAGATAATCCCCCACCACACTCCCACAAAATTGAAAGATACCCACGGTCATAACAGTATTCCATGAGGTCTCTAGGGTTTAAGATGTCAAATTCCACTACTTCAACACCTTTGAATGCAAGCCATTTCTGAAAACTCTTCCTCACACCCCTTTGTGTTGCAACTATAGTTCGTACTTCAGATATGTCCCACAGGTTTGCTACCTCAGGAAGATTAAGGGTTTGTGACATAACAACCCGTACAGGCAAATGCCCACCTCCATGTCTCGCAGTAAGCCGTGGATCTGCAATTAATGTATGAGTTGGAACAGTAAATAATAATCGATGCATCTACAGATTACTATATTATCCGATTGATCAAAAACTAATTGATTGAACGTTAACACATACTATCCTTGCGTACTGTGTTTCCTCCCACAATAATGGCATCACTTCTACCCCGTAATTCATTTACTCGATTCCTTGACTGTTTGCTGCTAATCCATGATGCATGTCCACTACTGGCTGCAATTTTTCCTGACAGTATCCAAGTAACATGGACAATCAGCAAAAGCTATATCATGGTTCTATGATTATATGAAGTTTGATTATCTTCCTAAGTTATGGTAGGTAGGGAGGTTCCTATTATATCTCAAAAGGAGCCTCAACTAAATCTAGAAACTGGAAATCAACCGTTATATGTTGGACTCATTGCTCACCATCTAGGGTCATAGCATACTTGAGAACAGAGAATGGGACTCGCGAAGCAGCTCTATAGATTAAAGGAGCATTAACAAAGAGGCATGCTTTCAAAGCTTCCTACAGCATATAAGTTTGAAAAATTAGAAAAATTATAGCCATGAAAGTTCAACAACTGATTAAGCACTTTAAAAGCAAAAGTAAGCTACAGGATCCTTCTAGTGTAACATTATATCAGCTTAGACATCATTCACAAGAGAACTAAATCCTGCCTGATACAGATTAAAAGTTCAGAGTAATACTAAGACTGTAATTAAGATAAGAGGTCAGTGAGAATGGCAACATACACACACAGGGTAGGTTTGTGTACAAAGAAATAATAGACGGTCTCAGAAAAGAAAAAGGAAGAGGTATAAGGAAATCCACTTCAGTCATAGCAAAAACCATGTGAGATGAAATGTGAGAAGTTTAAAATTTCAAACAGAGAACAAAATTTTACAAACACATAGTGAATGATAAAATTTCAAACAGAGAATAAAATTTTACAAACACAAAGTGAATGACAATACTAGATATTTCAACCCCCCAAATGAACTTTCTTGTCAACAGGGATGACAAGCTGGAAAAACAGACGGACACAAGTGTAGCACACAAGAAATTAGATCTTTGCTAGCCTATCCTGCATCTTTCAGAACTATTCTAGGGTAGATTTGACAATAAGAAAGGATGTGAAGAAAATTTTTGAAATTGGCCTCAGTTTCATGTCTCCATTCATGAATTTCTTATTCCAAAGCAAGAAACCAAAGTTTTTGACGACAAACCCCAAAGTGTACCTCCAATTAAATAGAATTGGTAACCTTCAGTATCCTTGGTTCCCTACTGTTGAACTTTAAAGAGTTTGAGTTGCATGCTTTAGTGGTGATCTGAAACCACTTTCATATGAGAAGACATAAGGACAAATATATGGGGAGCATCCCTTCCCATTTCTACATCTATATATATATATATATATATATATATATATATATATATATATATATATATATATATATATATATATATATATATATATATATATACGCCTTTCTTGAGCTGATAAAAAAGAAGTGATGTTGAATGTTAAGACATTGAAAGTTAGAGGTCACTAAGTTTATTGCAATAATTGCAAGCAAGGTCTTTGAATACCTTATGAAGAAGATAAGACGATCAGAACATGAAATAAACATAGGCAGATTCGTAATACCATGTAAGAAATTCAATTAACAGATTCTACCTCCTCAGTTGCTTTACATTGCAAATCCTCACCAAGAACATCAACCTGCACACCTTCACTTCTTAATGCACGTATTGCTTTGCCACGAAGATGTTGTAAAGGATGTCTGATACCAACAACAACTCTTGAAATCCCTGCCTAATGTACCAATATCAGTATTGTGTGCGTGTGGGTACTCTCATACATGGTATCAGTTATCGAGACAAAACCATTAAAACAAAAATATAGAACATTCATGCAACTAGTTAAGATGCATTCAATTATCATTCAATACACCAAAGGAACTTGGGAAATCATTAACCTTCAAACAATCACTATGTAATATAATTCAGCTGACAGATCCACAATACGGAACTTGGCTGGTAAAGTAATAAGATGAAAAATTACTCACCAAGATAAGTAGGAATATGAAAGGAAAATAACAAAAGAAAGAAATACCATCTTCTGCATTCCACAACAGGTAAGTACAAGACTGGAGGGTAGCTGAAAACTTGACAAACACACCAAGAGAAGTTGCACTAAAGAATTTGCAAAATGGCATGACGATAGATATCGAAAGAAGGAATTGACTGACGCATCAAAAAGCTTTTCAAAATGTTTATCTTTTGTACAACATAATATCCACTTCATGGATGTTTGGTTGTATATTCCTTAGGTATAGCAAGAAGATATGCAGTCCAAATATCCCCAGTAGTTTAGCGACAAAAGTACTTACAAATTTTTTGGGGACGAAATTTTTTTAAGGGGGGAGGATATAACACCCCGCATTTGTATGCATGTATAAGTACTAATCTTATGTTGGTTACCGCAGGTACCTTACCAGAGTGTTCCGGCGATCATCGTGTATGAGGTACTTACACAAGGGTAGAAGTTTTTTTCTTTCTTTAAATTATCAATGTTAAACATAAGAATTTTTGCCATATTACATTACTCATATCAAGAAAGTGTGATAACATGAGCTTCTGTTGAGTTGGGAGCGGGAAAAGTTGGTTAAAGAGATCAAGTTAAAATAAAAGGGACATTTTTGTAATTTTTAACACATTAACACAACAATTAAAATATTATGTGATTAATTTTACTCAAACTATATGTTGTATTTGAAATTAAAAATAATTAGTTATTATAAGTCAATGGTCTATTATTATCAGGGAATTTAATTGATGTAAGCCGAATGATCTGGTTTTTGGGTTGGTCTGGTATTTGGGTGGGTTCAGCCACAATGATTAGAAGCTGTACTTTAGTGAAATTAATTACTTATATGAATATTAAAGTATAAGGTGAACAAGGATTAATTAGTGAATATGATTATAACAATAATTAAGCATTATGGCATATGGTTACTTAATTAGAGTAGGTGAGCATCATTAGTTAGAACTAATCTATGTTAATTTTAGGCTAATTGGGATTAGAAGTTTGTGTCCATCTCGCACTGATGCATGGTAATTATTAAGTGAATCAAGAGTGCCACGTGGAAGGTAAGGATTTAGTTTGGTAAAATGAAGATCTAATGAACAAGATCTTGTAGGAGCTTTCCACAATTCCACTATGAATGACTTAGATTGAGGGCAGCCACTAAGAGACTTAAATAGTCTCTTTCTAGTTCATTCTTTGCACATTTGGGAGGAATACGTATGAAGTTGCTAGAATTTTTGTTGAGGTTATTCATGCTTTACCTCCAAACCCAAGAAATCAAGAGCTATAGAAGGAAGAAATCAAAGGGCAATCGTAGAGATTTTGAAGAATAAGGGGTAAGCATCTAGTGGAGTTCAATTTCCTAAACTTTATAACATCTTAGAGGGTTGATTTAGGTTCTTACATGAAATTAGTTGTTGTTTAGGTTGTCTTTCATGGAGTTAATTAATCAAAGAGAAGAGAAGAGAAAGGAGAATTTGAGAGTTAATTTAAAGGGAAAATTGTTTACTGTCTAGGTTAGCATAGATTTTTTTCATTTCCCATGTTCTTTATGAAAATTTCTTATTCATTTGCGTGATTCATCACTCTTTGTTGCTGTAAAAAAGAATCAAATGAAGATATCAAGAAAAAGAGAAGGCTAATTAAAGGAAACAAGAAGGATTTTCTATGTATTCTAGGAGAACATCATATTCAGAAATTCAAGGTCAGATTTGGTCCATTTGGTTTCAATTCAGGAAATTCTGCTATGGCTATGTTGTTGTGGGGTTTAGGAACTGATTTAGAGGAAAAAAAGAGTCTGATTTTGGCTTCATTATGCCGATTCCCACCCCTCTTGATTCCTACAAATGATGGGGAAAAAAAAGAGTTTTGAAAGCAATGTGACTGTGAAAATGTTATAGAGAAATGCTTAGTTTGCTCATACTTAGTATTGTGTAGCTCTTAGCATATTCATGAAATGGTATGTGAATTGAAGGAGGATTTTAGGTGTGGACGCAATGTGAATATTTGCCATTTCTAAGAATAATTGACTAATTGACTGAAACTTGAGTTAATTGAAAAGAAGGATAGGATAAATTGATAATGTCTACTTGAAGTGAATGGGATGGTGAGATAATGACTGAAATAAAGTGTTGAATATGCTCATATCATGTGCATTTTACAGATTAATATGTGTTCGATTAGGACCTCACATTGGTAGATTCTTATTGTTGAGACCTTATGTCAAACACCTTGTGGGTATGTAAGGATAGCGTATATTATGTGTGATTAAAGGGAATTGGGATTGTAATTATACCCAGTATTTTAAATCTCGAAGATCTCGAGATCTTCGAGATCTCGAGATCTCGAGGAGCTCGAGACGAGATCTCGCCTCGATACAGTGTATTGACCATCTCGACTAGTTCTTGAGCATTTCTCGACATTTTCGATCATTTCTCGACATTTTCAACCATTTCTCGACGTTTTCGACCAGTTCTCGACCATTTTTCGACTAGTATGAATTATGATTGTATAGTCTACTTGACTATTTTGGGTTTTTTTTACCATGATAATTAACTAATTAAGTGTTATTATGTTTATTCTTCTCCTAATATATCATTTTACTGGCCCATTTGGCCTTCTGTGATCTTCTAGTAGTGTTATATTATGTAGACTAGCCAATATTACCCTAGGTTTACATTTGAATTTCAAGCCGACACTGCCAAATATGGGTGTAAACCCAAACAACCACCATGTGTGATTATTTATACAATTTTATGGTTTAAATATGTTTATATATGCTAAAATAGGGTTCCCCCAGAGTATCAAGCTTTAAAATGGTCATTTTAAGGGTCGAAATACACATTTTAAGCCTTCACGGCTTTTGTACAATGTCTCGCCGAGATCTCGACCGAGATTTCCGAGATCTCGGTTTCTCAGAGGGTCGAGACACCCTCGAGACTCGAGATTTCAAACTATGATTATACCTACGGGTAGCAACTACATGGGATTAGTGAGCAGAACCCTTCTATATATCAAGAATTAGGAGCTAATGGCATGGATTATTGTATAAAGCAAGGGTTTGAGAAAATGCCCAAATGAATCATATATTTGAAACATGCTTTGAGAGACCAACTTGTGAGTTTAATTGTGGACTTTAAGTCTTCATATTAGCTGTACCCAGGCTATTTCAGAACTTGAATTAGTGAAATTCAGTCCTAAAGAACACAATATGAATATTAAAGTAAATGAGAATTGAAGGAACATTAATGGCAACAGTAAATATAAATTTGTTGAGAAAAGAATGAGAAGAATAGAAGAAATAATTGATCCTGTCCTCCAACCTTTATTTATAATAAAGCAACCATATGAGAGATTACAAAATTAACCTCCAATCTAAGAAGATAAACATAGGAACTAAAACATAACATAAAACCATAAACTAACATATTCCTAAAATATCCTAAAATTAACCCACGACACACTAGTTAGCTAGCGCTAACCAAATTCTCAACTCCAACACTCCCCCTCAAGTTGGTGCATAGATATCATGCATGCCCAACTTGGACAAAATTATTTGAAATGACTTGACATGTAAGCCTTTTGTGAAGATATCGGCCAGATGATCTTCTGATCTGACATGCAGAATCTGAATCTGACCGCTCTCGAGCTTTTCTTTAATAAAATGACAATCTATTTCAACATGCTTGGTCCAATCATACTGAACTGGATCGTTCGGAATGCTAATAGCAACTTTATTGTCACAAGAGAGAATCATAGATTGAGAACAATCAACTTTCAAGTCACTGAGTAGACCTTTCAACCATAGGAGTTCACATATGCCTAGAGCCATTGCTCTGAATTCAACTTCTACACTAGAACGTGCCACAACATTTTGCTTTTTACTACGCCAAGTGACTAACATTCCTCCCACAAAAGTACAATAACCAGAAATAGATTTCCTGTCTGGACTGCCTGCCCAGTCAGCATCCGTATAAGCTTCCACTTTGAAATTATCATGTAGAGAGAATAGGATCCCCTTTCCTAGAGCTGCCCTTAGATAACGAAGAATCTTATAAACAGCCTCTAAATGCGAAGAATAGGGATCATGCATAAACTCACTCACCAGGCTAACTGCAAATGCTATGTCTGGTCTTGTATGAGATAAGTAGATTAGCCGTCCAACCAACCTTTGATATCTTCCTTTATCTGTTGGTGTTCCTTCTTTTTCTTTCAGTTTGGTAGTTGCATCTGGTGGAGTAATACACGGCTTGCAGCCTAGCAAACCTGTCTCTGAAATAAGATCAAGGATGTACTTCCTTTGAGAAAGAAATATGCCTTTTGCAAAACGAGCAACTTCTATCCCAAGAAAGTATCTAAGCTTTCCTAGATCTTTAATTTCGAACTCCTACCCGAGAAACACCTTGAGTTTCTCTATCTCCTCGTCATTATTTCCAGTGACAATGATATCATCCGCATATACCAGAAAGGCAGCAAAACTTCCAAACGAATGTTTAATAAACAATGTAAGATCAGCATTACTGTGTGCATAGCTACATGCTATCATGGCCTTATGTAGTCTCGAGAGCTGATCTCTCTGCTGGAAGAGGAGGCATAATGGATGTGCGCTACATATCCTCAAACTGAACTAAGGCATAAGATTGCTCAAGTAATGGTAATGGCTCTCTACTGAGGATCTGAGCACAAATCTGATCAAATTCAATATTAAGTCCAGCCAGAAAATTATACACACGGAATTTGTCTTTGGCACTTTTCATTGTTGCAGCATCAGTTAAACATGCAGCTATAAATGCATCATAATAGTCTAATTCTTGCCACAAACTGCAGATCTCAGAGTAATATTGGGAAACAGTTATATCCCATTGCTTAGTAGTACCAATCTTTACATGGAGGTCATAAATCAAGGAATAATTTCCAACCTGGGAGTAAGTCTCCTTGGCAGCCTTCCAAATTTCAGTAGCATCAAGTAGTAAAACATACCCTCACCCAATCTTGGGTTCCATAGATCCAATCAAATATGCCATGAGAATGATGGTTCCGAGCATAACAGACGCACCCAAATACCTTTGGTGGGAGACCAAAGGAATGATCCCCAGGTAAAAGGTCCAGAGGAGCCTTATTTTGTAGTATCCTTTATGGCAAGCGATTTATAAGAAAAGTTGTTGTCAAAACAGCATCACTCCAAAATTTTGCTGGCACATTGCCCTCAAACATAAGGCCCAAGTTGTTTCAAGGAGATGCCGGTTCTTCCTTTCTGCGACCCATTTTAAACTGGAGTGTTAACACAACTTGTTTGATGTATGATCCCATGATCAGACAAATATCTCTGAAAGTGTATTCTTGTCCATTATCACTCTGAAGAACTTTGATTGGTGTCTGAAACTGAGTCTGAATCATTTTATAAAATTGGCTAAAGCACTCAAAAACTTCACTCTTTTGATGAATAAGGTACACCTAAGTAGAACTAGTGTGACAATCAATGAAAGTGACAAACCATTTGAGGTTGTCCTAGCTGGACCCCATACATCAGAATGAACCAAATCAAACATTTCTGTCTCTATTAAATGAAGGTAAATAAGTGATACGAGCCTGCTTAGCAAAAATACATGCTTCGCATAATAACTCGTTTTTATTACAATGCTTTGAAAGGGAAGGAAACAACTTGGATAAAATAGCAGGTTAGAAATAGGTTTGAAAGGACAGATTTGAAGTTGCAAGAAGCTGCAGGAAGTTGCAGGAAGTTGTAGGTTTTTTTTTTCTCTCTAATGGCGGTAATGGAGTTGCAGGTTTTTTAACAGATAAAAGCTTGGACAGAGGGTTGCGGCAAGATGTAATGGAGTTGCAGGATGTTTGCAGCAGAGTTTTTGGGAAAAAGAAAAAGAAAATTAAAGAATAGAGAGGAGGAAGAAGAATGGTGGCAGCCCTAACTTGGCTTTGATACCATGTTGAGAAAAGAATGAGAAGTATAGAAGAAGTAATTGATCCTCTCCTCCAACCTTTATTTCTAATAAAGCAACCATATGAGAGGTTACAAAATTAACCTCCAATCTAAGAAAAACATAGAAACTAAAACATAACATAAAACCATAAACTAACATATCCCTAAAATATCCTAAAATTAACCCACGACACACTGGTTAGATAGCGCTAACCAGATTCTCAACTCCAACAAAATTAAATGCTACTTTATCTAGAGGTTGTTATAATTAAAGTGAGATCTAAGACTATACTAGATAAAGCTTATATTGCATTAATGTATCCAGTAGAGAGGGCGGACTGTTACAGCCTTATAGGAGCTACCCATAGACCCCGATAGACAGTATTCTAAACCTAGGAATTTATCTATTATAGGTTGCAAGAAAGGAATCCAAAACATTTGTAGTGAGGGGTAATAAAGTAATAAAAATGAAAATCTGATTTACTGATTTATGTTAACATAGGTGATCTTTTAAGAGAAATAGAAACGTCACAAGACCCTGTTCCCGTTGGAGCTACCAGTGACTGGAACTTCGGCTTAACCACCGGTTTATTGATGGCATATCTTATTCGATGACGTGCTATGCTTAATGTTGTCATATGGGTTATTGTATGAAAATAAAATGCAATGCTATGTTTAAGTAAACCCATGAATGTTGAAAAATGTGAGAAATGAATGTTAAATGAAGAAAAATGCGAATAATATGAAAGAGAATAGAGACGAAAACCAAGTGACTACCACCCCTTACTAGTAGGGGGCTAGGTGCTGATTGGGACACAAAGATTTCTACAGAATTTTATTATTCCTTGCTTAGCCACGAGATACCCAGTGATGCTGGCTGGTGGGCCAAGTGTTACGATATCTGGGGCTATCGTAGAGGATTCTATCCGGTGTTTTAGCAACCGGCTAGGGTGGGGATCAGAGTTTTGCATTTCGGGTGCTACAAGCCGATGGTGGGATGAGGCTCAGAGATAGAGGCCGTCTGATCAATGGTGTGTCCCCATTTTTGCATAGTTAGACCAGTAGTTCAAAGAGATTATATACTCAGAGACAGAGATAGAAACAGACTTAATGAAACATTTTCTGAAACATAGCAGATTACATTTTCATATTTCCAGATATTCTTATGCTTGCTATTCAGAATTTCTTGTTTTGAAATACTTAAATGTCTGAGTATAAATATTTCAGAGATGTTTATTTGGTTTAAAGCTCACTTTTCTATTCTCAGTTTCTGCCACTTGCAATTTCATATAGAATTCAGTCCAGGAAAACAAAAATGAGCATAAGAAAGAGACAAGATGATTTGATGATAAAAACAAGACTCAACAAAACTTAATCGAAGAAGACATAAAAGTAGGACTAACTCTCCCCAAATCATTAAATCTCTGTGTCAATACAATGTAGTCATAAACTTCATGAATCTCTATTCAATATTTCAAATTAGATTCTTCCTTGAAATACACACAATGCGGATCAAGCATAACCTACAAGATAGCATCTAAACCCGCACTTTTCTTTATTTAATTAGATAAAACCACTCAACATGTTGTTTCAAAATTGCATAAAGTTTCCTGAATTGAAATTTTGTCCGGATAGAAAAGCAGCAGCAGCAACAACACAATACCAGTAATCAAATTGGAGGTACCCAAGTCAAAGAGACGCCAAATTCTCAAAATATAAAACTAACCACCAAAGGGTTTCCAATTTCATTTTCTACCATATGAGTTTCAAAAGAAAACTGTGATGATTTATGATGAAAACGAGAATCCACAAACCTTAATCAAAGAAGACACAAGAGTATAGTCAGCGTAGCAATCCAGTTAGAGGAACTCAAGTAAATGAAACACCCAATACGCCAAATTTAGAAATTAACCCAGGTTTTCAAATTCAGCTTCTACCGTTTCAGTAACTTGTAGAATTCAATCCAGAAAAAATTAAAACGAACATAGGAAAGAAACCAGGATGATTTGATGAAAAAATGAGAACCCACAAACCTTGATCAGAGAAGAAACTGAAGTCTGGTCAGCATGGCAATCCCCAGGCTCCATATTGAGATAAGCAGTGGCGCCCTTACACAGCTCACCAGCGGCCTCCACAGCCTGCAACTCTGCACACTTAGTCCCCTGCGCATAGAGATACCCTTCTCCGACCACATTTTTTCCCACTGCAATCACGCAACCAAAATTAGGGTGTGGAGATGTGAAGCCAGCCGATTTGTCGGCGATTTGTGCGGCCCGGCTAATGTGGGCAGCCTCGAGGGAGTGACTGTTGCTGGTTATGCAGGAAATAGGAGAAGAAAACGCTCCCAAGGAGAATGACATTCTCAAGCTTCAAACTCTGTTAATGCTCAAAAATCTCTTGGGTTTTGATTGTTTGACATGGGTGATTATATAACCACCCATGGTCCTGAACTCCTTGCCAACAGGAGTTATGTTAATGCATAGGTTCATATCCCCGGTTACGCCGACGTTAGTGTGCGATGGGGGAATCCAATTGGCCGAGGTCTTGGATGCCAGGACGGAACCTATTCTCAGAGTGATGAGCCGCTTGATCCAGGATCTATGAAGGTTCACTTGTAGAGGCAATCTAATGGCCTGATACGGTTGTCAAAAAATTAAAACCATTTAAGGTTTCAAAAGATTTTCAAATGAAATTTCAAATTTTCATTTTTAGTTTTGGGTGGAAAATTTTGAATTTGGTTTTTTCGGAGTTGGTCCATCCAATATAAGATTATTAGTCTCACATTGCTTAGGCATGGTGGAGAAGGGTGTCTTATATATAGGAGATTATCCTTACCTATTGAGCCCCAAGTAGGAAGGTAAACTCGGTTTCGAGACAGCTTTTACACATATGCATGCCGAACCGAACCAAATCGGACCACGGGTGTCACACCCCAAATTTACTATATGTAAAATTTTGGAGCTGACTGAACCGACACACATTTTATATTCAGTCCAATCCAGAATCACATAAGCAGTGAAATGCTCGTCTCAACCATATCACGACCAATGTCACAAATAATTATTCAGAATTATATAAACAGCGGAATAAACTAAACCAAGTGAGTTTCCATTGATACTTTAAATAAAATAACTAACATTGTATCAATTTATTCTAGTTCAACCATTCACAACCACAAATAAAAACCATTCTTAATTCAGCCTTGTAACACTGGGCTATAAAATAGTACTCATAAAAATAATGAAATAAATGAATTAAACTAAAGTGAAGCTTTAGCATCCTACAACAATCGACACAGCGTCTCTCGCTTCATCTACCAAAACACGCATGCGTCACACTCACAGTTAGCATCATGTTCGTCTCCCTCCAGAGCTTGTACATCCATGTATGCTATAGAAATGACAGTCAAAGCATTCACATAATCAGCTACGATATTACCTGGAACATCAACTAAAAAGTTTGTGTATACAATGGTGAGTTCTCCAACTTGAGCTTGTGAGAAAACAGGTATGCAAATGGCAATATGCATAATCAGATTATTATTTATAGCTTACACTACTGGTCTAGTATAATGTATGCTATAGCTATGGGAAGGCCTAATCATGCTCACCAAAGCTGACTATAACCTCCATACACAGTAAAGAATAGGTGATCACCAGCTGACACCAATAGCCCTAGTGTTCTCACACATCATCCCAAGACAGATAGTACTAGGGCAAACGTTTGGCCAATGACAGTCCAATGAACGCTTCCAACACCCTCCCCTCTTCCTCCATCTGTACCAACACCTAACCTCCTATTGGCTAGAGTCACATACCTTATTTGCCATAGCAAACTCGATGTCCTTCCTTCTTACATCGAAATAGCTCTTTTAACGAGTTTATGCGGCCTTGATTCTTTCTCTTATTAGGTCAAGTTTTTAACAAGTTTCTTATACAAAGTCTAGTCCGATGATTCTCCTTTCTCCAACTTCTTCCCAATATAAGGGAGTTCAATATCTTCTCCCATATAAGGCTTCATTTAGGGCCATGCCAATACTAGTGTCACACCCCAATTCCAGTCCAACCAGAAGTGTGAGTGAACCGTCACTGAACCAACAGTTCACACCAGGATCTCAATAAGACCGTGTCCACTCATACAAACCATTGCACATAACCACAATCAGAATAATAGTAAATACAACGGAAGTCTTAAATAAAATGAACTGAGTAATCTTGTAAGACTCATATCAAACTAACCCGGTCTTACCACCTTGAACCAGGTCTACCCATCATGGATGAACCAAATGGACCAAGTGCATGAAGGAGATCACGATCCCAGGTATTAAACTGACCCAAAAACACTTAAATTAAGGGGAGGGTCGCATACCCAGCAAGGGAGGGTCGGACCCCCCAAGACAGAAGTCAGACCCCTAGTTTTACATTGGGGTCGGACTGTCACACCCCAATTCCACACTATTCAGAATGGTGTGATGAACCGCTAACAAACCAACAGTTCAACAGGATCTCGAGTAGGCTATATCCGTGTTATCTAAACCCCATACATCCACATTCATAATCAAAATAAATATATAATAGCGGAAGTCTTATAATAAAATGAACTAAAGAATCTAAATGTGATACTAATATTTAAATACCAAATTATTCTGCATTAACTAAGACATAAATAAATATCATTACATCTCTTTAATAAATCCAAATAATTAAATAAAAGAAAAACCCTAAACGAACACGCATGAGTTGCACTGGCAAGAGGAGTCATGCGTATCCTCTACATCTTCAGCTTCAATCGCCGCTACATGTCCATATGCTGGAGCATCAATATAATCTGCAACAGTGGTGTAAGACTTGTATCAAACTAATCCGGTCTTACCACCTTGAACCAGGTTTACCCGTCATGGTTGAGTCAAATGGACCAAGGGCGTGAAGGAGATCGTGATCCCAGGTATCAAATCGACCCAAAAACACTTAAATTAGGGGGAGGGTCGCATACCCAGCAAGGGAGGGTCGGACCCCCCCAAAACAGAAAGTCAGACCCTCTGTTTTACAGGGAGGATCGGACACATTAGGAAACCTAGGGTCGACAGGATCATCGACCCTCCCATCGACCCTCAGTTGCCGCCGAAGTTGAAATTAAGAAATTTCCATAATTTCGATTAGGATTCTTTCCTAATCTCAAAGGGACTTATTTTAGGATGTTTCTACTCTATTTAATGGACATCCTTAAGCCTCTTTCACTCCTTTTACAACCCTAATTGAATTGAGAGAAAGAGAAGAGAAGGAAGAGAAGAAGAAGAGAAACAAGGTAGAGAAGAAAGCAAAAGGAGAAGAGTTACAAAGAAAGAGTATTCTTCTCAGGTATGGATACTAATTCCATGAGTTTCTACAGGCCTTAGGTTAGATAATGATGAGAGTGTGATCTCGGAAAAACCCAAACCATCAACCCATGGTTAGGTTTGCATGGAAAACCATGGGAGGATACATGAAAGCTATTTAGGTGGGTGATTCATGGTTCTAGACCATGGAATGCATGTTGAATGGACTGTAGGAGCAAGCCATAGGACCTCAAACATGAAGAATGGATTAAAAGGAGGAAAATTGACCAAAATCCACCGAGGGTCACACAGAGGGTCGATGATCATCCGACCCTATGTGATCTTGAGTATCGACCCTCAGGGTTCTGGAAGTCCAGATTTGGGGAGGGTCGCACCCAGGGTCGATCATGACTCCGACCCTACCTCCAACCCTCAGTTAACAAAATGGTTTTAAAAATTAAAAAATAAATTCTAATTAAATTTTATCGATTTTGTTAGGTCTTCTAGCAATATAATAACATTATAAAGGTGATTCTAAAGCTTGGAAGAGTATCTATTAGCAAGCTAAGGTGAAGAAACAGAACTCTAAACTAATTGGTTAATAACAAACTGTTTTCTCTTATTTTGAGTCCAATGCCATGCTTGATTCTATGCGACTATGTTTGTAATGTGCATACAACCTGTCATCTAATATATCTATTACTTGTTCATGCATATTTACTTTATTGTTTATAACATGATGATGATGATGATGATAAGAATAGGCATGTGATTGTATGTGTGTGGTTGGTGTACTTGATGCGAGCGAGTATCAGGGGAGGTGTGATGAGAACGTCAATAAATGTTAACCTTTGACGGGTCTCAGCACTTTAGCTCTATCTCTAACTCGAGTCTTGTGCATTAGCATCATCGTATCGTCATTACTTTAGCAGAACTATTATGTCGTAGAGTATCAGGGGAGGTGGTCTCAATCCTTGTAGTCTCTGACTCTATCGGGGGGCCTTAGCTCTATCTCTATGGATATTCTGAGGGATGCTGGGGTGAGGCCTTGGATACACTGTTTGGCATTAGGATTGGTTAGTTGCGAGCCCAGTTTGCAAGCCCTCGCCAACAGGGGCTTACGTGTTGGTATGACACTATACAACAATAAACGTTAACCTTTGTTGTATAATGTTCATGATTAGGGTGGATGGGGACGACAATAAACGTTAACCTTTGGGCGGACTTCCACACCCTGTGTATAGAGGCGGGGTCAATAAATGTTAACCTTTGACCACCCAACCTTTCTATTGTGCATTGCAAACTATAAACCAGACCAAAGATATGAATTGATTGCATGCATATGTATTGTTGCATTGTTTTATTTGCTCACTGAGCCATGATGTGTGCTCACCCCTCGACGTCGAATATTTTTTAGTTAATGATGCAGGTTATACCGTTGAAGATTATGTAAATGCTCCAGCGTACGGGAACGTAGCGACGATGGAAGTTGAAGTTGAAGTGGATACACATGACTCCTCTTGCGAGTGCAACTCATGTGTATTTGATTAGATATTTTCTTAGTTTTCTTTACTTGGATTTATTATGGACATGTATTTGATATTTAATTATGTCCCAGTTGATATAGAATAATTTGCTATTTAAATATTAATATCACAGTAGATTCTCAGTTCATTTTACTATAAGACTTCCGCTATTATATATTTACTCTGATTATGAATGTGGATTTATGGAGTTTAGATAACACGGATACAGCCTACTCGAGATCCTGGTTGAACGGTTGGTTTGTTAGCGGTTAATCACACCATTCTGAATAGTGCGGAATTGGGGTGTGACAACTTGGTATCAGAGCATCTCAGGCCCTGTCCGCTGAACTAGTATACATTCAAGACAATTGTCCTAGTTGATATAGAATAATTTGCTATTTAAATATTTAATTATGTCCTAGTTGATATAGAATAATTTGCTATTTAAATATTAATATCACAGTAGATTCTCAGTTCATTTTACTATAAGACTTCCGCTATTATATATTTACTCTGATTATGAATGTGGATTTATGGAGTTTAGATAACACGGATACAGCCTACTCGAGATCCTGGTTGAACGGTTGGTTTGTTAGCGGTTAATCACACCATTCTGAATAGTGCGGAATTGGGGTGTGACAACTTGGTATCAGAGCATCTCAGGCCCTGTCCGCTGAACTAGTATACATTCAAGACAATTGTGAACTGATATAGGATAAAAGTAAAAACAGTAATATTAACCCACTATAAGCACAAGTGATGGTTGAGACCAAATTAAAAAAGAGATCAGCCAATTTGGTCTCCTCCTTCATAGCCTCCACATGTTCATATGTTGGCGTGTCGACATAATCTTCAATCATAGTACATGCAATATCAGAAACTAAAAAGAATTGTACGCGCGAGGGTCAGCTCTCTAACTTGAGCTCAGTGAGTAAACAAAATAATGCAACAGTACATATGCATGCAATCAAATTATATCTTTGGTCCGGTTTAAAGTTTACAGTATGCAATAGAAAGGTTTAGGTAGCCAAAGGTCGCGTTTATTGACCCCGCCTCTATACACGAGTGTGTGACGTTACCCGAAGATCACGTTTATCATCAACTCACATGCACCCAACCATGAACATTATATAACAAAGGTTACGTTTATTGCTATATAGTGCCATACCAACACGTAAGCCCCTGTTGGCGAGGGCTGCAAACTGGGCTCACAACTAACTAATCCTAATGCCAAACAGTGTATCCAAGGCCTCACCCCAAAGATCCCCTCGGAATGTCCATAGAGATAGAGCTAAGGCCCCGGTAGAGTCGAGACTACAAGGACCGAGACCACCTCCCCGATACTCTACGACATAATAGTTCTGCTAAAGTAATGGCGATACGACGATGCTAATGCACAAGACTTGAGTTAGAGATAGAGCTAAAGTGCTGAGACCCGCCAAAGGTTAACGTTTATTGACGTTCTCATCACACCTCCCCTGATACTCGCTCGCATCAAGTACATCAACCACACACATACAAGCACATGCCTATTCCTATCATCATAACCATCATCATCATCATCATGTTATAAACAATAAAATAAATATGCATGAACAAGTAATAGAAATATTGGATGGCATGCTGTATGCACATTACAAACATATTCGCATAGAATCAAGCATGGCATTTGACTCAAGAAATAGAAAACAGTTTGTTATTAACCAATTAGTTTAAAGTTCTATTTCCTCACCTTAGCTTGCTAATAGATACTCTCTCAAGCTTTAGAGTCACCTTTATAATGTTATTATATTGCTAGAAGACCTAACAAAGTCGATAAAATTTAATTAGAATTTATTCTAGGTTTTAAAACCATTCTGTTAACTGAGGGTCGGAGGTAGGGTCGGAGTCATGATCGACCCTGGGTGTGACCCTCCCCCTTATCTGAACTTCCCGAACACTGAGGGTCAATGCTAGGGTCGGATCTGCCATCGACCCTAGGTGCGACCCTCCATGGTTTGAGTCAAAAATATCAGATTTCGTTCTCTCTTTCATGGTTAGGTCCTATGGCTTACTTCCACGATCCATTTTATAATGTTCTATGGTTTAGAACTATACTTTATTCACCTACATGATTTTAATGATCTCCTCCATGGTTTCTATTGAAACGAAACCATGGATGGATGATTTGGGTTTCTTCTTAGTCATACCCTCTTCATAAACCATTCTAAAGTCTTAAATAAATGATGGGAAACGTATTCATACCTTAGGTTTGCTGAGATTCAGAGTTCCTCTGAATTTCCTCTTCTTCCTTAGCCTTTTCTTCAAGTTTTTCTTCTCTTCTTCTCTTCCTTCTCTTCTCTTTCTCTCAATCCAATTAGGGTTGTAAAAGGAGTGAAAGAGGCTTAGGGACGTCCTATTTATAGGGCAAAACCTCCCAAAATAAGTCTCATTGAGTTTAGGAAAGGTTCCAATTGAAATTAGGAAGGTTTCTCAATTTTCGGTTCGTGCTGTTTTTCCCGAATGCCGAGGGTCGATGGTGAGGGTCGATGGGAGGGTCGGACAACTCATAAACCCTGCGACCCATGGTTGAGGGTTTATGGTGAGGGTCGATGGGAGGGTCAGACCTGCCTGTTAAAACATGCGACCCTACCCTCATTTTGACTGTTTTTGGATAAATTTTCATATTGGGTCTTGGGTTTCTTCACACACTTGGTCCACTTGGCTTGACCATGATATGTAGACGGGTCCCGACACGAAATGTAAGGTTAGACCGGGTTCGTGGCGTGCGGGTCTTACAACTCCACCACCCTTAAAAAAAATTTCGTCCTCAAAATTTGAAAGTACGGATCTTACAACTCCCCCATCCTTAAAATAAATTTTGTCCTCAAAATTTGAATTCAGGTGGAAATTCTACGTCCGCATTTCATCTTCTTCCTCCCATGCAATCTCCTCCACGTATCGTCTTCGTCAGATTATCTTCGTATAATTGATACCAAGTTTTTAAGGTGTTATACCTTTCAACTAGTGAACTAGACTGGTACCACTTCAATAGTTAAATCTCCTATTTAATCTAGTGATTCCGTGGTCAATACTTTTGATATGGATCTACAATGTACTTCTTCAATAGAGACACACGAAATACATCATGCACACTAGACATGGATAGCGGTAACGCTAATTGATATGCAACCTTTTTACGTCTCTCTAGAGTTTATAAGATTCGACGCATATATAGAATACTACTTTCCTTCTTGTCTAATCATTTCAAACTTCGCATAAGTGATATCTTCAAAAACATTTGTCCCTTATGGCGAACTCAAGGTCTTGGTGTCTCTTCTGACCTCTTGAGCTATCCTACCCCTTTTCTTTGATCTTGTTTGCCACTCGATAGTTTTCTTCATTAGCCTTAGGTCTCAAAATTCTTCATTCATCGTATTTATTCCAAAATAAAGGATTTTGACATTTCTACCGTACCATGCTTCATAGGTAACATTTACATGGTAGCTTAGTAGCAACTTTAATTCACAGTAACTTCTCAACTCAAGTTCTTTGAAATCAATTTTACAAGCTCGGAGCATATCTCTTAGGATCTGTATAGTCCGCTATGACTGTCCGTCGGTTTGAGGTAAAATGCGGTACTAAACTCCAACTTTGTTCCCATTATCTTCTGTAGATCCTCCCAAAACTTCGAAATAAAGCATAAGCCTCTGACCGACACTAAGCTCTCATGCATACCATTCAGTCTGGCAATATTATCCATATATAGCTCAGTTAGTCACTCCAAAGCATACCGATGTCGTATAGCAATGGAATGAGCTATCTTGATAAGGCGATCAACAATCACCCAAACTGCGTCAACCGATCAGTGGTATACCGGTGACATAGTTCATTGTAATACAGTTTCACTTTCAGACTGGCTCCGATAGTTATTGTAGTAAGCCACGTTGGTCTTTGTCTTTCAGCCTTTACTTGCTGATAATTCAAACACTGGAACATGCACTAAAATATATTTGTTATCATTCCTCTTTACTAGTACAATCTCTTCAGGACATGATACATATTGGTACTCCAGTATGTACTGAATATTGAGTACAATGGGCTCTTATCATTTTTCTCTTCATGATATCTGAATCTTTATCTTCAGGTATTCAGAATCTACCTTTGTATCTAAGTACCGTCTCCACATCCAAAGTAAGTCAGGTTTGGGTTTTTCTTTCTCTAAATCTTCTTGCGTTCTTCTTATATACCGATCTAACAAAATTGCTACTTTTACTTAATCCATCAATTTAGAGATGATCTATAATGCCACAAACGTAGCCGAATTATTGCTCCATAAGTTCATCCATAAATTCTCGCTCAATTGGATCATCACTAGCTTCTATTAGAAGTTACTCTTCCTCCAAATCTGAGTTTGTTTCTGCGAAACATAAGGCAGCATTTATACTAGGTCCTTCTTCGGACTTCATAATTACCTTTTGCTTAAAGCCTTAACTACTACATTAGCCTCGCTCAGGTGACACTGAATATCACAGTCTTAATCCTTGAGCAATTCCAACCATCTCCTTATCCTCATGTTTAACTCTTTCTAATGAAGAGATAAATAAAACACTTGTAATCCGATCTAATCTAAAATTTTTCTCCGTTTAAATAATGTCTCCAAGTCTTGATTGCATGACACAATTGTTTACTCCAATCATGGGTTGGGTAACTCTTCTCATGCTCTTTCAGTTTTCTTAAAGCATATGAAATCGCTTATTTACCTTACATCAACCCACATCCTAGATCCAATCCAAAAGCTTCAATGTATAGGGTAAAAGGTTCCCTTGGTACCGAAATGATCAAGATGGCAGTTGATATCAACCTTACCTTAGAATTTGGAAACATTCTTCACACTTGTAGGTCCAAATAAATTCCTCTCCCTTCTTGGTTAGCTTGGTAAGAGGTTTTGCGATCTTAGGGTGGTCCTCCAAGCATCGTTTGTAATAATCAGTTAAACTCAAGAAACTTCTGATCTTCGCAATATTCTTCAGGTGTTTCTCACCATACAATTGCTTCTATCTTAATAGGGTCCACTTTAATCCCTTTTTTTTTTTTTTTGCTACGTGATCTAAGAAGATCACTTTGTTTAATCAGGTCTCATATTCCTTGGAATTGGCAATAAGCTTTTCACTTCTCAGCTGTTGTGAAGCTATTCTAAAGTCCGTTGTATGAGTTGCTTCATTCTTGGAATAAACCAAAATATCATTTATGAAAACTATGACCGACGTGTCCAACAGGTCATGAAACACCCAGTTCATCAGTTCCATAAAAGACGTAAGGGCATTGGTTAATCCAAACGTTATAATCGAGAACTCATAATGTCCAATCCCGATTCTAAAAGCTATCTTCGAGATATTTCTGTCCAAAATCCTTCCGCTGATGATATCTTGATCGTAGATGAATCTTAGAAAATACCTTTGCTCCTTGCAACTATTTAAACCAGTCATCGATCTGAGGTAGTAGATATCGATTCTTGATCTTGAACTTGTTTAATTCCCGGTAGTCTATGCATAATCTGACACTACCGTCCTTCCTCTTTACGAGTTGCGTTGGCGCTCTCCGTGATACAATACTTAGCTGATTAGGACCTTGGTCTAGTAACTCTTGTAGTTGAGTCTCAATTCCTTCAATTCTATAAGAGCTATTCATAGGTGCCTTTGACACAAGTATTGTCCTTGGGTAACAAGTCGATGACGAACTCGGTCACTTAATCAGATGGTAACCTGATAAGTTTCCTAGAAATACATCAGGAAATTCACGCATCACATCAATATCTTCCATCTGTGGTGCTTCTTTGGTAACGTATACCGCAAGATACCATATATCCCACTTCTTTCTCTTCAAAGCATCTCTTCGCCTTTAGCATAGAGAAGATCAGCTTTCGCTTCTTAGGTAACATGCTTCCAATAATACCAAATTATGTGTCGTCTTTATTCTTGAATGACAACCTCTTCTATGCACATAATCACTTGTAGAGTGTTGAAACAACCAGTCTATTCCCAAGATGACGTCAAGGTCTGCCATCTCAAGTCTAATTAGGTTGTGTCCATATTTTATCCAGCCATACGATTTGGACATTGTTCGTAACACTCATCCCATACAACATCTAGTCCAAAGGGCTTGAACTAGCAAAATCTGGTGAAACGGTCTAAGGAGCTTGTCTAGTTCCTTTATCTCTTATGATTTCTCGAAGACTATCGTCAAAATCTCATATTGCACTTATTAGCTTGTATTTCTTTTATCCTTGCTGTTCTACCTTGCTCTCTCTTCCATATACCTCGAAAAATATCTTGTGATTGTTACTTCATATCCCAAGTCTATTTATAAGCATTAGGGTATATGCTTATAATTTCATTAATTCAGCCAAACTATTTTGGTCTCTACTTAATCATATCCCTCAACATTGGGCATAACTCAATTATCATTGTATTAAATCGAGTACTACTTATGCCATGACTTTATCCTTGTATCCACTCTTAAATTTGCCTTTAGGATCTTCTACCTTGTCAAAATTCATACCGATATAACCATCATTAACTCTACTTGAGTGCTATCTATTTCTTTACTGGCTACTCTTAATAGTTCCCACATTTTCTCATGCACTCTTTTACAGACATGATTCATATCCATCCGTTTAGCAATCTCAAAACAAATTCTTCACTTCATCTGAGTTCCATTGGCTATAGCATTTAATCTGAATCCAATCATCTTTCTTTCAATAATTCCATTATCACTAAACATTTTTATCATCAAAGGTCAGGGAGTGTATGAATCAAAATATTCATCCAAAAGTGATTCACTTTCTTCTATCAATTTAGCATAATGACAAACACTTGCTTTATCTAGTGAACTTAATTTTAAAGATCGGGGTAAATCTGTGGTAATCCAACCGGCATTCAAAGTTCGTTAACTTGCACGGTGGTCCAAATATATGAAAATAGAGGTTCTACAGTTCTTGACCTCATGGTTATAGGTTCTATCGAGTATATAATGCCATTGGTCTAGACACTATAGGAGTAAATCTGGGGAAGCTTTCATACATCAGTAAATCAGGTATAAATCTGGAGAAAGATTCCGTACATCAATAAATTAGGTATAAATCAGTAGATGTACGCTCAACATGATTAAACATTTAACTGTTCATTCAGTTCGTATCTCTGTTCATGTTGTCGATCATGAGAATGGTGCAAATTGGTATAATCAGGAGTAATACTAAAGAAAGAATATCTGTAACTCCAATTGACAGGTTAAATCAAGAAGGTATCCTGTCAAGACACGAGAATTTAAAATCTGGTATGTGTATCCTCTATAATCATAAGAGTAAATCAATAATGCATTGCATCCTATATAATCATATCCAATTATATGGCCATAATTAGATTTGATCCTTTACTGAAAACGTTTAAGGCTTCGTCTTCAGAAAATATTCTTCAATCCTTGGTCGGATCATTGCAACTATCCCATACATCGGTGACTGGTAAGGTTAACCACCTTGATATACTGCTTGTTGTGCACCAAACTTCTGCACTGGGGTATGCATTATTGGGACTTGCTGTATGATAGGTACTGTGTGCTAACATGTACTGGGGTACAGTGTTGCTACTAGTTGGTACCGTACTTGGTTTGACCCGGAGGTGTTGATGTAGCATCAGTAACTTGGGTAGCAACTTGCATAGTCGGTCTCATCTGTTGTGTTTTTTGTATTTTATTGGGTCAAGTTTATGACAACAATAACCAAGGTACTTAATAGTCTAGGTGGTTGGCTGGAGTGGCCTGGTTGTTCACCTCCTCTCATTTGCTCCAATCTGATTATCATTATTTAGTATCTACTCATATGAGTTTTCATTACCCATTCTCGACCCAGATAGTGGTGTCAAGTTGCAACATCTCTTCATAATGCTCAGTGGGCAATGGATCAGCGTGTAATGGATCTCACTCTAAATCTCCACACCACCCAAGAGTATAGCTTTATTTTTATAGTTGCTCTTATTCTTAATGTTTGGCCATTATTCTCTTATCTCTATTGGATTTAGCCCGAGATCTTTTCCTTTATCTCTACAGGGTTTTGGCATTACTAGCCATTTTCCTTCTTCCTCTGTCCTACATCGAGTTTCACATCTTGTGAGTACCAACTCGGTATTTCAATTTTCTGCTATACAGATGCTCCCTTCTTGCTACTGTACTATATCCTTGTATACTTGGATAACTACCCAACTTATAGATAATACCCTAAATTGTTTGTTTATTAGGATAATTTTTGGTCTTCTCTTTCTGTGTGAGTGTATATATATGGTTCCACCTTTTATATGTACATTATCGTCTTGTTTAAGTTCTGTCTCAACCAACACAGGTGCTTATGGTTTGTTTGTATTAAAGCTTTTAATTTATCCTAACTCAGTTCATGGACTCCAGTGGAAGTATTCAGGTTTAATGGGTAAGGCCTACGAGATGCTCTGATACCAAGTTGTCACACCCCAATTCCGCACCATTCGGAACGGTGTGATGAACCGTCAACAAACCAACGGTTCAACCAGGATCTCAAAATAGGCTATCCCACATATGATAAACCAAAACACATTCCACATTAATCAGAGGTAATAAAATAAATAGCGAAAGTCTTACAGATAATGAACTGAGGTCTAAACATGATAAATAATTAATATTCCATTTATTTCCAAGTAACCAAAACATAACTTAATACATATTACAATATCCAAATACGAAAACTAAACACTAAACGTATCCATCGCTGAAACGTTCGCTTAACGAACCGTGTTCGTTCTCCACAGCTTGCTCATTCATAGCCTCCACATGTTTATATGTTGGCGTGTCGACATAATCTTCAATCATAGTACCTGCAATATCAGAAACTAAAAAGAATTGAGCGCGCGAGGGTCAGCTCTCCAACTTGAGCTCAGTGAGTAAACAAAACAATGCAACAGTACATATGCATGCAATCAAATTATATCTTTGGTCCGGTTTAAAGTTTACAGTATGCAATAGAAAGGTTTAGGTAGCCAAATGTTTCGTTTATTGACCCCACCTCTATACAGGAGTGTGTGCCGTTACCTGAAGATTACGTTTATCGTCAACTCACATGCACCCAACCATGAACATTATATAACAAAGGTTACGTTTATTGCTATATAGTGTCATACCAACACGTAAGCCCCTGTTGGCGAGGGCTGCAAACTGGGCTCGCAACTAACCAATCCTAATGCCAAACAGTGTATCCAAGGCCTCACCCCAGCATCCCTCAGAATGTCCATAGAGATAGAGCTAAGGCCCCCGGTAGAGTCAGAGACTACAAGGACCGAGACCACCTCCCCTGATACTCTACGACATAATAATTCTGCTAAAGTAATGGCGATACGACGATGCTAATGTACAAGACTTGAGTTAGAGATAGAGCTAAAGTGTTGAGACCCGCCAAAGGTTAACGTTTATTGACGTTCTCATCACACCTCCCCTGATACTCGCTCGCATCAAGTACATCAACCATACACATACAAGCACATGTCTATTCCTATCATCATCATCATCATCATCATCATGTTATAAACAATAAAGTAAATATGCATGAACAAGTAATAGAAATATTGGATGGCATGCTGTATGCACATTACAAACATATTCGCATAGAATCAAGCATGGCATTGGACTCAAGAAATAGAAAGCAGTTTGTTATTAACCAATTAGTTTAAAGTTTTGTTTCCTCACCTTAGCTTGCTAATAGATACTCTCCCAAGCTTTAGAGTCACCTTTATAATGTTATTATATTGCTAGAAGACCTAACAAAGTCGATAAAATTTAATTAGAATTTATTCTAGGTTTTAAAACCATTCTGTTAACTGAGGGTCGGAGGTAGGGTCGGAGTCATGATCGACCCTGGGTGCGACCCTCCCCCTTATCTGAACTTCCCGAACACTGAGGGTCGATGCTAGGGTCGGATCTGCCATTGACCCTAGGTGCGACCCTCCATGGTTTGAATCGAAAATATCAGATTTTGTTCTATCTTTCATGGTTAGGTCCTATGGCTTACTTCCACGATCCATTCTATACATGTTCTATGGTTTAGAACTATACTTTATTCACCTACATGGTTTTAATGATCTCCTCCATGGTTTCCATTGAAACGAAACCATGGATGGATGATTTGGGTTTCTTCTAAGTCATACCCTCTTCATAAACCATTCTAAAGTCTTAAATAAATCATGGGAAACGTATTCATACCTTAGGTTTGCTGAGATTCAGAGTTCCTCTGAATTTCCTCTTCTTCCTTGGCCTTTTCTTCAAGTTTTTCTTCTCTTCTTCTCTTCCTTCTCTTCTCTTTCTCTCAATCCAATTAGGGTTGTAAAAGGAGTGAAAGAGGCTTAGGGACGTCCTATTTATAGGGCAAAACCTCCCAAAATAAGTCCCATTGAGTTTAGGAAAGGTTCCAATTGAAATTAGGAAGGTTTCTCAATTTTTGGTTCGTGCTGTTTTTCCCGAATGCCGAGGGTCGATGGTGAGGGTCGATGGGAGGGTCGGACAACTCATAGACCCTGCGACCCATGGTTGAGGGTCGATGGTGAGGGTCGATGGGAGGGTTGGACCTACCTGTTAAAACATGCGACCCTACCCTCATTTTGACTGTTTTTGGGTAAATTTTCATATTGGGTCTTGGGTTTCTTCACACACTTGGTCCACTTGGCTCGACCATGATATGTAGACGGGTCCCGACATGAAATGTAAGGTTAGGCCGGGTTCGTGGCGTGCGGGTCTTACAGTGAGGGCGCACCATCTCATTCCTCTCCTCGTCACTGACTTGGGCATCCCGCATACCCTTCTTACAGATAGCCTCCCAATCTAGAGGCGACGAGAAGGTTTTCTCTTGAATCTTCTCATCCACTAAATCAACCCCCAGGCGGGTAAGCAGAACAGTGATCATACGTCCATAGGGTAGATTACCCCTATGACTGGGCAATGTGGCACTGATCATAGTCCGCATGATGATGTAAGGAAGGCAGACGGGCTGTCTAGTGCAAATGTTGTACAAAAGATACTGGGTCAGCTGAGAAACCCTCTCGTAATGACCACTCTGCGGAATCAGATTATGCTGGATAATCTTGCAAAAGACCCGTGGAGCCGGACGCATATAGCAAGCTCTCATCTGCCAGCGATCAGGTCGTAGTAGCTGACTATCAATCTCAGCCCTCATCTTTGTGGAAACGAACTGGGGCTCTCCAGGAGCACAATAAACCATGGGGCCTTCATAGGGAATGCCCAGTAGGTCGGCCAGTTGCCGATAATCGAATGAAATATTCACCCCCTTGACATAGCTTGTGATGCGTAGCTCGTGACCCCTATCCACATCATTGTAATCCCCCACCACCTGGAGATTACAATAAAACTGTCGCACTAAATCCGGGCATGTGCAAGCGTCGTAAGTGATGACAGGGAGCCAACCCATATCACCAAATTCACCATACGACCACCCTCTACCTTCTTACGGGCGTAGTGGGAATACTGTGCCTCGACTTCGTTGGAGCAGAAGCGAAGGGGATCACGAACTCTGGGTACCTTGGTACGAGCCATGGTATCTGCCAAATAGGAAGAAAAACAGATAATGAGTTAATAGGATAAAAATCTAAAAATTGACATTATAACGACGTAAGTTGGCCAAAAGCCTCACTTTTCACCCATACACGTGGGCATGAGCACTTACATAGGTTCCAACATATTCTACAACACTCAGACAGTAGGAAATTCTATCTAATGAAGTCCAATTTGAAGAAATTACGAGAAATCGAAAATTTCGACAAATTAGGGCAAAAAGAGCAAAAATCTAAGTTTCTCGATAACCAACCGATGAAACTCAAAAATTTTTGAGGGCTTTCGTTCCTCGAGACACCAATAACAAAAGCCCCCAATACAAATTTTTACGGTTGGAAAAAGTTTAATTTGAAAAATATAAATTAAAGGGACAAAAACCTAGAAATGAAAACCTAAAAACAGGTAAAAACGAGAAAGCATACTTGTAGGGATGATGTGGACGACGAAACACGGATCCAAACTGACTAAAATAGCGTAGTGGCACTGTAGCAACTCAGAGGTGAGAGACGAGTCGAAACGGGAGGGAAATAATAGAGAATGAGCCCAGAATCGGATCTTAAAGGTCTGATTTTTAGTCCGAGGGTCGGACAATTCGACCAGGATCATCGACCCTCGGATTGACCCTCCCATCGACCCTCAGCTCTCAGGAATCTGACAGAAAACCAGGGTTGGATACTAAGGGTCGGATACCCATCGACCCTTACATCGACCCTCAGCTCTCGGGAAGAACAAGTCATCCCCAGGTGTGAGGACAAAGATGAAAAATCTTTAGAAGTCGCCACCTAGATTTAGGTCTAGGACCTTGGAAATGTGAAATCTCACCCTAAGATAAGACTTCGATTGACTCATGACCCTTAGATTGGATTTTTGGTCCATCAGAGATTGGGTAAGCGTCAGGAACGGTTATGGGAAGGGGTTAGGCACCCAAACCGTCCGATCGAAATCGGTCTTCTATACCTTTCCTATGCTAGACTCTATTTATTAAGCCAAACCAAACCAAGTGGTTTGATATCATTGAACCGAATCTGTATCCATCAGATTGCCTACGTATTACGGAATTATTCCGAAAATCAGGTTCACCATCGTAGTTCAGGTGTGATTAAAGTTTATAGCTGTAATTTATGCTTGTGCATGATTGAGTTCTTTGTTCAAGTTGAAGTTTTATGCTTGAAAGGTTGAGAGACCCTATGGATTAGGATCTGGATAGTCCATGTGGACCAATAGATAGTCTTAGTGGATCTAAGAATGAATAACCCTTTCTGGGTCAAAATATGGATAACCCATTCTGGGTCTGAATAAGGATAACCCTATCTGGGTTGGAATGTGGATAACCCTATTTGGGTCAAAATTGGAGTAGATATCCTAGTGGATCTATGGATAGTCCAAGTGGACTAAGGTGTGGATAACCCTTTTTGGGTTGGAATATGGATAACCCTTTTTGGGTTGGAATATGGATAATACCTTTTGGGTTGGAATATGGATAATACTTTTTGGGTTGGAATATGGATAACCCTTTTTGGGTTAGAATATGGATAACCCTTTATGGGTTGAAATATGAATAACCCTTTATGGGTTGGAATATGGATAACCCTATCTGGGTTGAAATGTGGATAACCCTATCTGGGTTGGAATGTGGATAAATATCCTAGTGGATCTATGAATAGTCCGAGTGGACTAAGGTTTGGATCCGAATTTGGGTTTTTCCCAAATGGCCTACGTATCCTAGGGTTTGCCCTAGGAATCAGAATCCGCGTAGTTTGGGAAATTGGGTAACCTTTTCTAGGTTAGAATGATTGAGAACCTATTCTAAGTTTAGGCTTTAGAACCTATTCTAGGTTTAGGGTTTACCGAGGGGCAAAATCATCCTAAATTACCTTTTTCATCCTGAATTCTAATTTTGAAAGGTTTGGCAAAGTATTTTTTTCTTTCTTTATTATGTTTTTTTTATAATTCTCATTATGCCCTCCTCAAGAATGTGGGTGCCTAAATGCACGTCCCCACACCTAATATGTTTGCTAGGTGTACAGATATGGCAGTTCGACTAGGGTGTTGCATAATTAAATTATTGCCAAAATTGAATTATTCATCTAAATATTGCATATAACACATTTATGGCAAGAAATACACATATAGCAAGATTGTGAAAATCTCCTTAATATGGCATGCACTGCAAATAAGGCAAGATCCTATATGGTAAGATCTAATATGCTATTTCTAAGCATGGCAAGACCTAATATGACTATTTTTAGGGTTTTCTATCCTAATTGCTATTTTCTTTTCATTTTAGGGTTTTCTACCCTAATTTCTATTTTCTTTCCATTTTTAAGGTTTTCTACCCTAATTGCTATTTTCTTTCCATTTTTAAGGTTTTCTACCCTAATTGATATTTTCCTTTCATTTTAGGATTTTCTACCCTAATTGCTAATTTCTTTCTATTTTTAGGGTTTTCTACCCTAATTGCTATTTCCTTTCCATTTTATGATTTTCTACCCTAATTGTTGTTTTTCAATTTATCTCTTTCCAAGACGAATATGATGAATGAAAAAATTCCAACTATAGCAGTGGTAGTAATCCAAACATAGCAGTAAGCATCCAAACATGGCAGTAATCATCTAAATATGACAGTAAGCATATGACAGACAAATATAGCAATAAGCATGTGTAGCATTCCAAAACAGCAAGAATCATGCAAGCATCAAGATGGTGGACATATCAACATAGAATCCAATGGTTCAGATTTAATGTCATCACATAATCAGAAATCAATTGATCATCTAGTGGATCAAATTTATCAATCAATGGTTCAAAATCAAAGGCCATAATTAAATCATGTGAAAATAACTTAACATCAAATGGTCATATACAAATTTGTATTAAAAAGTTTCAAATCAATGGTCAATATTAATCACATCAAACTCCCAAGATCAGATCCAGATAAGATGACAATAATTTAATCATCTAAAATCCATATTAATGGTCCATATTTAATCACCTTAAATTTCAAACCAATGGGATCAATTTCGTAAAATTCTAAGCATTTCAGATCAATGTTGATCACATGAAATTCCTACATGTAATTGATCCAATTAATCTCAAATTCCCAAGATCAGATCCAGATCAGATGACCATAATTTAATCATCTAAAATCCATATCAATGGTCCATATTTAATCACCTTAAATTTCAAACCAAATGAATCAATTTCATAAAATTCTAAGCATTTCAGATCAATTTTGATCACATGAAATTCCTACATGTAATTGATCCAATTAATCTCAAATTTCCAAAATCAGATCCAGATTAGATGGCCATAATTTAATCATCCAAAATCCATATCAATGGTCCATATTTAATCACCTTAAATTTCAAACCAAATAGATCAATTTCATAATATTCTAAGCATTTTTAGATCAATTTTGATCACATGAAATTCCTACATGTAATTGATCCAATTAATCACATCAAATTCCCAAGATCAGATCCAGATAAGATGACCATAATTTTAATTATCCAAAATCCATATCAATGGTCCATATTTAATCACCTTAAATTTCAAACCAATGGGATCAAATTTCATAACATTCTAAGCATTTTCAGATCAATTTTGATCACATGAAATTCCTACATGTTTGGATCAATTTTATCCACATAAAATTTCAACACATTTGGGTCAATTTTAGCACATGAAATTTCAAATAAAGAACAAAGAAAACGATAAAGTAGAGTTTACCTATTTTTTATGATTTCTCTTTCTCTTGATCTTCGTCTTCTTCTTCTTCTTCTTCTTCTTCTTCCTCTTCTGTTCTTTCTTTTTCTAGTTTCAGCTCCTCTTCTCCTTTCCCGTGCTCTCTCTTTCTCCCTCCCTTCTTTCGGATCTCCCCCCTCTTCTTCTTATTATTATTATTTTTTCTTTCTTTCCTTTTTCTTCTCTTTCTTTCCTTCTTCTTCTTTTTTCTTTCTTTCCTTTTCTTCTCTTTTTCTCTTTCTTTCCTTTTCTTCTCTTTTCTTTCTTTTTCCTTTTCTTCTTTCCTTTTCTTCTCTTTTCTTTCTTTCCTTTTCTTTTCTTCTTCTCTTTCTTTCCTTTTCTTCTCTTCTTCTCTCTTTCATTCTAGAAAACGTGAAGGAGATCCTCTTTTTATTATTTTTTCTTTTTCCTTTTTTTCTTTTATTTATCTTTCTTTTCCTTTTTTTTTTCTTTCTTTTTCTTCTCTTTTCTTTCTTTCCTTTTCTTTTCTTTTTCTCTTTCTTTTCTTTTCTTCTCTTTTCTTTCTTTTTCCTTTTCTTCTCTTCTTCTCTTTCTTTCCTTTTCTTCTCTTTTCTTTCTTTTTCCTTTTCTTCTTTCCTTTTCTTCTATTTTCTTTCTTTCCTTTTCTTCTCTTCTTCTCTCTCTCATTCACGTTTTCTAGAAAGAAGACGTGAAGGGGATCCTTTTTTTTTTCTTTTCTTTTTCTTTTATTTTTCTTTTTTCTCTTTTTCTCTTTTTTCTTTCTCCCATTCTCTTTCCTATGGCCTCTCTTTCCTCTCTCTTTCCTATATATATATATATATATATGTATTAATACAAATATGGGGTGCTTACACCAGGGTCGGATACTGAGGGTCGGACATACCATCGACCCCCACCATCGACCCTGCATAGAAAAGACAGTATTTTTCATAGAATGAGCTGAAAATTTTGAAATTTTACATCGATTAGCATGCCTACATGTAGTATAAATGATTGTCTCACCTATTTTGATGATTTTCAGGCACCACCAATCTTAAAAGAAAATATGTCTGGGCGTAGAGTAACCAGGCAAAGCCGAAATGCAGTTCCACCACCACTTGTAGAGGAAACTAGCCAAGAAGATATATACGCCCGGGGAAATCCACGGGTTGTACCCCCAGAAATCCAGACCAGGCAAATCCTGCCAACTTGCCACCTCCACCTCCGGAGCTAGCAACCGTGGTAATGAATCTAGCACAGCAGTTGCAACAAATGCAACACACACAGGCTCAAATGCAAGTTGCAATGGGGATTATGTTCCAGGCCGCACATGCTACACCCATGCAGACCGGACAAGTCAGTGCAGCACTAGTGGGTAACCGCCCAACACCTCAAACACCTCAACCACCAGCTGCACAAATTCCAGTACCAGTTTCTGAAGCAGCTCAGGTTAATTATCAGTATCCACAACCTATGTTTGGGGCTTACCCCCACAATCAGATGGATCACTCTCGACTGGTTGAGAGATTTTTGAAGATGAAGCCCAAGGAATTTAACAAAGAAACCGTCGATCCGTTATGGCCAGCACCATCGGATCGACGAGATGGAGAGAAACTTTCTCATGATGACTATCACAAAAGAAAAAAAGGTGTTATGTGCCACCTTCATGCTGAAAGGCGATGCACATCATTGGTGGAAATCTACCAGGGCATATCTACTGACCAAGCACGCCCTATTGACTTGGGCTATTTATAAAGAAGCATTCTTTGAGAAGTATTTTCCACGAAGCTTCAGAGATGCTATGGAGAAGGAATTCCTGAGTTTATATCAGGGCCAGATGTCTCTGGATGCATATCAACAGCATTATGAGGAGCTGTTTTTCTTTGCACCACTTAGTATGCAAGAAGAAGACACTAAGACCCGTAGGTTTGTCACGGGGCTTAGAGGAAACATCAGAGAGCATGTTCTACGCTTGGAAAAGAAGGTATATAACGAAGCTGTTCAAATTGCTCGAGTTATAGAATCGAGCCAGAAGGAGAGTTATTTTACACAGAAGAGAGGTATAAAAAGGCCAGCCGAAAATGCTTATAACGGAGGGAACAACAAGACATTTAAACCCTTCCGTGCTCAAGGCTTTACTGCTGCACCCAAGACTACTCCAGTAGCTCAACATCAGCCAAAGCCAAATCCTGAAGGTCCGAAATGTTATAACTGCACCCAAGCAGGACATATGGCAAGGGAGTGTCCTAAGCCCAAGAAGCAGTTACATCAAGGACGAGTATATGCGGTTACAATCGAGGATGCTGTCGCATCACCCGATGTGGTCACAGGTATGACTGAAACCTTTTTAAATTGTAATTACATTGAATGAGCATGCAAACTAAGTAAAATAAATCACAGGCATAGTACCTATAAATGGCGTACCCGCCAAAGTACTCTTTGATTCAGGAGCTACTCATTCCTTTATATCTGTGTCATTCGGAAAGAAGCTGAAATTACCCATCAAAACACTGGACTATAAAATACTTGTACGGTCACCGATGGGGTTAGAAGTGGAATTAGAGAAAGGTTATGGACCATGTCCACTTCTTATTGGCGAGAAAACCTTAGATGCAATCTTGATCCAACTGGAGATGGCAAACTTTGACGTCATCTTGGGAATGGACTGGTTAGCTCGGCATTCTGCGAACCAATTATGCGTAAAAAAGAAGCTAACATTTAAAGACAAAGAAGGAGCATAATTTAGTTTTTCAGGAACCAAACTACCCCGTAAACGCAAGCTCATACTCTCAGCACTAAAGGCTAAGAAGTGCCTTGAGAAGGGGGCAGTCGGGTATCTAGTATCAGTGGTTGACCTAACCAAGGAAGCACCACGAATGGAAGATATTGATGTCGTATGGGACTATCCCGATGTATTTTCAGAGGAACTACCAGGATTACCACCCGACTGAGCCACAGAGTTTGTAATAGATCTTATACCCGGAGCCGCACTAGTATCAAAAGCACCTTATAGAATGGCTCCTACAGAACTGAAGGAATTGAAAGTGCAACTACAGAAACTGCTGGACAAGGGTTATATTCGACCCAGTATATCACCATGGGGAGCACCGGTATTATTCGTAAAGAAGAAGGACGATAGCGTTTGATTATGTATCGACTATCGGGAGTTGAATAAACTGACAATCAAGAATCGATATCCACTACCTCGGATCGATGACTTGTTTGATCAGTTGCAAGGAGCAAAATTATTTTCTAAGATCAATCTTCGGTCAGGCTATCATTAGTTGAAGATTAAAGAGGGTGATATTCCTAAGACAGCTTTCAGGACCAGATATGGACATTATGAGTTCTTGGTCATGTCTTTTGGATTAACAAATGCACCGGCAACTTTCATGGAACTTATGAATCGGGTCTTCCACGATATGTTGGATACATCGGTTATTGTATTTATTGATGATATATTGGTATATTCCAAGGACAAAGAAACCTATATCAAGAACCTAAACGCCGCCCTACAATGTTTAAGGAAAGAGAAGTTATATGCCAAATTTACCAAGTGTGAGTTTTGGTTAAGTTAAGTCGCCTTCCTAGGCCATGTAGTATCCGCTGAATGAATCAAAGTGGACCCCAGCAAGATCGAGGCTATTGTAAAGTGGGAAGCACCAAAGAGCGTTGTAGAAATTAGAAGTCTTCTGGGTCTCGCTGGTTATTATCGGAGATTTGTGGAAGACTATTCCTGGATTGTCGTACCTCTCACCAGTTTGACTAAGAAAGGTGAAAAGTTTGTGTGGATGGATAAATGTGAGAAGAGCTTCCAGACATTGAAGACCAGATTGATATCCGCTCTGATTTTGACAATTCCTGTCCTAGGACAGCCATTTACCCTATACACTGATGCGTCAGGATTGGGATTAGGATGCGTGCTTATGCAATGAGAACAAGTAATTACTTATGCCTCAAGACAGTTGAAGACACATGAGAAAAATTATCCCACTCATGATTTGGAGTTAGCAGTAGTAGTACATGCTGTCAAGATATGGAGACATTACCTGTACGGGGAGAAATTCGAGATTAAGTCAGACCATAAAAGTCTTACTTATTTATTTAATCAAAAGGAGTTGAATATGAGGCAAAGAAGATGACTGGAACTATTGAAAGACTATGATTGTGATATCCAGTATCATCCGGGGAAAGCTAATGTAGTAGTGGATGCGTTGAGCAGAAAGGCGATGATAAAATCTCAAGGGGAGGTTAATATAACTGCAGCTACATGTACTAGCGGAATGGTATTCAATCATGGCAATGAACAATATGTGATAGATACAACGGATGGATCAACCAACCAAGGGTTTATTCATCGATTTTCAAATATGTTTGCGACATTAAAAATTATACCGGATATAATGGATGAAGTGAAGACAGCTATCAAATCAGATCCTTATCTGAGAACAGTACAAGAAGATATCGAGAAAGGTAGGACTAACCCTGAGTTCACCTTGGACGAAGAAAATGTACTGAAGTACAAAGGAAGAATATGTGTATCCGAAACAGAAAGTGTGGACATTAGACACCGACTGATGAAAGAAGCCCATACCACCATCTATTCGATACATCCTAGAAGTACAAAAATGTATCATGATCTAAAGAAACTATATTGGTGGAGAGGAATGAAAGCAAATGTAGCTAAGTTCGTGTCTCAATGCCTAAATTGTCAGAAAGTAAAGGCTGAACGACAAAGACCCGTAGGACTGTTACAGTCGTTACCGGAACCAGCATGGAAATGGGACTGCATCACTATGGACTTCGTCACGGGGTTACCACTGACTCCTCGAGTAGTTGATGCAGTTTGGGTGATTGTAGACTGTCTGACTAAAACAGCTCGCTTCATACCGATACGCCCTCAGTATACACTGGAAAGGTTAGCAAAGCTGTATGTGGATAATATTGTTTGGTTACATGGTGTACCAGAGAGCATTGTATCCGATAGAGATCCACGATTTACTTCCAAGTTTTGGGAGGGATTGCAAAAGGCTATGGGTACAACATTGAAGTTCAGTACTGCATTCCACCCACAGACAGATGGACAGTCGGAGCGTACAATCCAGATTTTAGAAGATATGCTACGAGCATGTGTAATTGACTTCAAGGGATCATGGGATGAAAGATTACCACTGATCGAGTTCGCTTATAACAATAGCTATTAGGCTACTATACAGATGTCACCCTATGAAGCACTGTATGGCAGAAAGTGTCGAACTCCTTTATTTTGGAATGAAGTTGGAGAACGTAATATTGTTGGACCGGAATTTATTGAAGAGACTTGTCGAGTGGTCGACATTATCAAGGAAAGAGTGAGAAAAGCTCAGAACCATTAGAAGCAGTATGTAGATACTCGACGCAGTGATCTTGAGTTCGCTGTAGGTGATAAAGTATTTTTGAAAGTATCACCTATGCGAGGATTGAAAAGGTTCGGACAGAAAGGGAAACTAAGTCCAAGATATGTCGGGCCGTATGAGATTTTAGCTAAGCGTGGAAAAGTGGCTTATCAGTTAGCACTACCACCATCTATGTCATGTGTGCATGACGTATTTCATATTTTCCTATTGAAGAAATATGTCAAGGATCCAACGAACGTTTTAACAGTAGATTTACCAGAATTAACTGATGATTTGACATTCGAAGAAACACCAACTGAAATCACCAGCCGAAAGGTTCAACGACTATGTAACCGAGATATTTATTATGTTAAGGTCACCTAGAAAAGTAGAGACATGGAAGAAGTTACATGGGAAGAAAAAATGCTATGCGAAAGCAATACCCTCACTTATTTGATTCAGAAGGTACGTACAAATTCGAGGACGAAATTTTTATAAGTAGGGGGGGAGTTGTAAGACCCGTATCAAACTAACCCAGTCTTACCACCTTGAACTAGGTTTACCCATTATGGTTGAGTCAAATGGACCAAGGGCGTGAAGGAGATCGTGATCCCAGGTATCAAATCGACCCAAAAACACTTAAATTAGAGGGAGGGTCGCATACCCAGCAAGGGAGGGTCAGACCCCCCCAAGACAGAAAATCAGACCCTCTGTTTTACAGGGAGGGTCGGACACATTAGGAAACCTAGGGTCGACGGGATCATCGACCCTCCCATCGACCCACAGTTGCTGCCGAAGTTGAAATTAGGAAGTTTCCATAATTTCGATTAGGATTCTTTCCTAATCTGGACTTATTTTAGGATGTTTCTACTCTATTTAAAGGACGTCCCTAAGCCTCTTTCACTCCTTTTACAATCCTAATTGAATTAAGAGAAAGAGAAGAGAAGGAAGAGAAGAAAAAGAGAAACAAGGTAGAGAAGAAAGCAAAAGGAGAAGAATTGCAGAGAAGGAGTGTTCTTCTCAGGTATGGATACTAATTGCATGAGTTTCTATAGGCCTTAGGTTTGATAATGATGAGAGTGTGATCTCGGAGAAACCTAAACCATCAACCCATGGTTAGGTTTGCATGGAAAACCATGGAAGGATACATGAAAGCTATTTAGGTGGGTGATTCATGGTTCTAGACCATGGAATGCATGTTGAATGGACTGTAGGAGCAAGCCATAGGACCCCAAACACGAAGAATGGATTAAAAGGAGGAAAATTGATCAAAACCCACCGAGGGTCGCATAGAGGGTCGATGACCATCCGACCCTATGTGATCCTGAGTATCGATCCTCAAGGTTCTGGAAGTCCAGATTTGGGGAGGGTCGCACCCAGGGTCGATCATGACTCCGACCCTACCTCCGACCCTCAGTTAACAGAATGGTTTTAAAAATAGAATAAATTCTAATTAAATTTTATAGACTTTGTTAGGTCTTCTAGCAATATAATAACATTATAAAGGTGATTCTAAAGCTTGAAAGAGTATCTATTAGCAATCTAAGGTGAGGAAACGGAACTCTAAACTAATTGGTTAATAACAAACTGTTTTCTCTTATTTTGAGTCCAATGCCATGCTTGATTCTATGCGACTATGTTTGTAATGTGCATACAACCTGTCATCTAATATATCTATTACTTGTTCATGCATATTTACTTTATTGTTTATAACATGATGATGATGATGATGATAGGAATAGGCATGTGATTGTATGTGTGTGGTTGGTGTACTTGATGCGAGCGAGTATCAGGGGAGGTGTGATGAGAACGTTAATAAACGTTAAATTTTGATGGGTCTCAACACTTTAGCTCTATCTCTAACTTGAGTCTTGTGCATTAGCATCGTCGTATCGCCATTACTTTAGCAAAACTATTTTGTCGTAGAGTATCAGGGGAGGTGGTCACGGTCCTTGTAGTCTCTAACTTTATCGGGGGGGCTTAGCTCTATCTCTATGGATATTCTGAGGGATGCTGGGGTGAGGCCTTGGATACACTGTTTGGCATTAGGATTGGTTAGTTGCGAGCCCAGTTTGCAAGCCCTCGCCAGTAGGGGCTTACGTGTTGGTATGACTATACAACAATAAACGTAACCTTTATTGTATAATGTTCATGATTAGGGTGGATGGGGACGATAATAAACGTTAACCTTTGGGCGGACTTCCACACCCTGTGTATGGAGGTGGGGTCAATAAACGTTAACCTTTGACCACCCAACCTTTCTATTGCGCATTGCAAACTATAAACCAGACCGAAGATATAAATTGATTGCATGTATATGTACTGTTGCATTGTTTTGTTTGCTCACTGAGCCATGATGTGTGCTCACCGCTCGACGTCGAATATTTTTTAGTTGATGATGCAGGTTATACCGTTGAAGATTATGTAAATGCTCCAGCGTACGTAAACGTAGCGGCGATGGAAGTTGAAGTTGAAGTAGATACACATGACTCCTCTTGCGAGTACAACTCATGTGTATTTGATTAGATATTTTCTTAGTTTTCTTTACTTGGATTTATTATGGACATTTATTTGATATTTAATTATGTCCCAGTTGTTACAGAATAATTTGCTATTTAAATATTAATATCACAGTAGATTCTTAGTTCATTTTACTATAAGACTTCCGCTATTATATATTTACTCTGATTATGAATGTGGATGTATGGAGTTTAGATAACATGGATACAGCCTACTCGAGATCCTGGTTGAACCGTTGGTTTGTTAGCGGTTCATCACACCATTCTGAATAGTGCAGAATTGGGGTGTGACAAGTGGTACATGCATCATCAACTAAAAACATTCGACGTCGAGAGGGTGAGCACACATCATGGCTCAGTGAGCAAACAAAACAATGCAACAATACATATACATGCGATTCAATTCATATCTTTGGTCTGATTTTACGTTTGCACTGTGCTATAGAAAGGATAGGAGACCACCGCACCTCTATGCACGAGAGTGTGGATACGCCCGATGAACCTCTCACCGTCACCCACAGCACCCACAATGAACATTGTACAATGAAGGTCACATTTATTGATGCACAACTTCATACCAACAAATAAACCCCTGATGGCTAGGGCTGCAAACGAGGCTCGCTACTAACCAATCCTAATGTCAAACAGTATATCCAAGGCCTCACCCCAGCATCCCTCAGAGTACCCATAGGGATAGAGCTAAGGCCCCCCGGTAGAGTATAGGACTCAAAGACCGAGACCCTCCTTGATGCCCTACATCGCAATAGTTCTGCTAAGGTAATGACAATACGACAATGCTAATGCATAAGACTTGAGTTAGAGATAGAGCTAAAGTGCCCGGATCAAACACCGCCTAATACTTCCCCTGATGCCCTACTCACATCAAGCACACTAACCACATACACAAACATTCACATGCCTATTCCTAGCATCAATCATCATCATCATGTTATAAGTAAACAAAATTAAATATGCATGAACAATAATAGCAGGAATATTGGATGACATGTTGAATGCACATTACAAGCATATTCGCATAGAATCAAGCATGGCACCGGACTCAAATTTTTTTTTATTATTAACCAGTTAATGTAGGTCTTGTTTCCTCACCTTAGCTTGCTAGTAGATCCTCTTTCAAGCTTTAAGAATCACCTTTATATTGATATTATATTGCTATAAGACCTAAAAAAGTTGATAAAATTTAATTAGATTTAATTCCAATTTTCTAACTTGCTGTTATCTATAGGGTCGCAGGATGGATTGCAGGTAGGGTAGCAGTATACTGCGACCCCCTGTAACAGGGTCGATATCAGGGTCGATGGGTCTATCGACCCTATGTGCGACCACCTCTGGTTTTGGTCGATATTCTCATGTTTTGATCCATTCTTCCTTGTTTAACTCCCATGGCTTCTTCCATAGTCCATTCCACATACTTTCTATGGATTAGAACTTCTCTTCACCCAATATATAGTCTAATTGATATCCTCCATGGTTTCCATTGAAACCTAACCATGGATGGATGGATTGGGTTTCTCCTATATCTTCCTTTAACTATTCTAAGTCTCACGAAATTCATAGGATTAGTATTCTTACCTGAGAAGAATACTCCTTCTCTGCAACTCTTCTCCTTTTTCTTCTTCTCTCCTTTCCTTCTCTTCTTCCTCTCTTCCTTCTCTTCTCTTTCTCTCAATTCAATTAGGGTTCTAAAAGGAGTGAAAGAGGCCTAGGGACGTCCTTAAAATAGAGTAGAAACAACCTAAAATAAGTCCCTTTGAGATTAGGAAAGAGCCCTAACCGAAATTATGAAAATTTCCTAATTCTGTTTTCGGCGGCAACTGAGGGTCGATGAGGGGGTCGATGATCCCGTCGACCCCTAAATCCTCAAGTGTCTGACCCCCTCTGTGAAACAGGGGGTCTGACTTTCTGTCTTGGGGGGTCCGACCCTCCCTTGCTGGGTATGCGACCCTCCCCTTTATTTAAGTATTTTTGGGTCGATTTGATACCTGGGATCACGATCTCCTTCACGCCTTTGGTCCATTTGGCTCGACCATGATGGGTAAACCTGATTCAAGGTGGTAAGACCGGGATAGTTTGATACGGGTCTTATACGGACACTTTAGGAACCAGGGGTCGACGGGATCTCCGACCCCCCCTATCGACCCCTGGTACTCGGTAAAAACAGAAATCAGGAAAGTTTCCTAATTTCAATGGGATTCCTTCCTAATCTCAATGAAACTTATTTTAGGAGTTTTTACTCTATAAATAGGACGTCCCTAAGCCTCTTTCACTTCTTTTAAAACCCTAATTGAATTGAGAGAAAGAGAAGAGAAGGAAGATAGGAGGAAGAGAAGGAAAAAAGAGAAGAAGGCAGAAAGGAGAAGAGTTGCAGAGAAGGAGTATTCTTCTCAGGTATGGATACTAGTTCCATGAGTTTCTAAAGACCTTAGGGTAGATAATGAAGAGAGTATGATCTCCGAGAAAACCAAACCATCAACCCATGGTTAGGTTTTTATGGAAAACCATGGAAAAAATCATGAAAGGCATATAGGTGAATGAATCTTGATTCTAGGCCATAGAACATGTGTGGAATGGACTGTAGGAGCAAGTCATAGGACCCCAAACACGAAGAATGGACTGAAGTAAGAAAAACTGACCAAAACCCACAGGGGGTCGCATGGGGGGTCGATGGCCAATCGACCCTACCAGACCCTGAGCATCGACCCCCAGTGTTTGGGAAGTCCAGAATAGGGGTGGTCGCACCCAGGGTCGATCATTACTCCGACCCTACCTCTGACCCCCAGTTAACAAAATGATTTTTAAATTCAGAATTAATTCTAATTAAATTCTATCGACTTTGTTAGGTTTTCTAGCAATATTAACAATATAAAGGTGATCTTAAAGCTTGAAAGAGGACCTAATAGCAAGCTAAGGTTTGGAAACAGAACTCTAAACTAATTGATTAATAATAAACTATTTTCTCTTTTATTGAGTCCAATGCTATGCTTGATCCTATGCGAATATGTTTGTAATGTGCATACAACATGTCATCCAATATTTCTATTATTTGTTCATGCATATTTACTTTATTGTTGATAACATGATATTGATGATGATGATAGGAACAGGCATGTGAATGTATGTGTGTGGTTGGTGTACTTGATGCGAATGAGTATTAGGGGGGGTGTCATAGGCTGGGCCTCAGCACTCTAGCTCTATCTCTAACTCAAGTCTTGTGCATTAGCATCGTTGTATCGCCATTACTTTAGCAGAACTATTACGTCGTAGAGCATCAGGGGAGGTGGTCTCAGTCCTTGTAGTCTCTGACTCTACTGGGGGGCTTTAGTTCTATCTCTATGGACATTCTGAGGGATGCTGGGGTGAGGCCTTGGATACACTTTTTGGCATTAGGATTGGTTAGTTGTGAGGCCAGTTTGCAGCCCTCGCCAGCAGGGGCTTACATGTTGGTATGGCACTGTACATCAATAAACGTTAACCTTTGTTGTACAGTGTTCATGAATTGGGTGCTTGTGAGTCAACGATAAACGTTACCTTCGGGTGGTGTCACACACTTGTGTATAGAGGCGGGGTCAATAAACGTTAACCTTTGACTACCTAAACCTTTCTATTGCATATTGCAAACTTTAAACCAGACCAAAGATATGAATTGACTGCATGCATATGTATTGTTGCATTGTTTTGTTTGCTCACTGAGCCATGATGTGTGCTCACCCCCTCGACGTCGAATATTTTTAGTTGATGATGCAGGTACTACCGTCAAAGATTATGTCAATGCTCCTGTGTACGGGCACGTGGCGGCGATGGAAGTTGAAGATGAAGTGGATACACATGACTCCTCTTGCGAGTGCAACTCATGTGTATTAGATTAGATTTTGAGTTTTCTTTATTTGGATTTAGTAAAGACATGTATTTGATATTTATTTATGTCTTAGTTGATACAGAATAATTTACTATTTAAATATTAATATCACACTAGATTCTCAGTTCATTTTACTATAAGACTTCTGCTAGTATGTATTTACTCTGATTATGCATATGGATGTATGAGGTTTAGATAAAATGGATTCTGCTTGTCCGAGATCCTGGTTGAACCGTTGGTTTGCTAGCGGTTCATCACACCATTCCGAAGTGTGTAGAATTGGGGTGTGACAACTTGGTATCAGAGCATCTCAGGCCGCGTCTACTAACCTAGCATACTTTCACGTCGAATTGTGAACTGAGATAGGATAAAAGTAAAAAACTGTAATATTAACACACTCTAAGCACAAGTGATGTTTGAGACCAAATTTGAAAAGAGAATAATGCATCTATTAAAGGGGGAACAATATTAAATACAATGAGAGAGAAACAAACGTATATAAATAGCTAAAGCAGAGTACAGTCCACAACCCGGACAGTTACTCTGTAGTACAATGAAAGGAAATAAATACAATCATGAAGGTGGAGGTGAAGGAGGAGGCGGTGCCTTACGATCTCTGTCATAATCCTCAGTGTAGACTCTAGTCAACCAGGCTATCTGAGTCTGGGTCGTCTGAAGACTAGCTGTAAGATCAGCTACCCGCTGATCAGTCCCGTGCTGAGCACCCAAAAGCTCCTCCATCCGCATATCTGATCGACGCTGAGCCTCTATCAGCTCTCCCATCCTCATGTCTGATGTACGCTGGGTGTCTAATAGCTCATCCACTCTCACCTGCTGAGCGTCTAGTAACTCCCCCATCCTCAGATCAGATCTGCGCTGAACCTCTCTGATCTCATGCAATATCTCCATCATATCAGGAGGTAGGTGTGAAGGACCTGCCGCATGAGAAGGACCAGCCGCATGTGAAGGACCAGCTGCATATGAAGTACTAGCTCCAGCCGCATGTGTAGGTGAAGGAGGTGGTATAGAGTCTACATCCATGTACATATGGTCATCATCTCCAGCAGGCTCCGTATGAACTCCAACGGCAGCGGCAGCTGCCTCAGCGTCAGCTATCTCTACGCGAGTACGAGGGCACACCATCGCGTTCCTCTTCTCGTCACTGACCTGAGCATCCTGCATGCCCATCTTGCAAATAGCCTCCCAATCTAGAGGTGATGAGAAGAACTTCTCCTGAATCCTCTCATCCACTAAATCAACGCCCAGGCGGGTAAGCAAGATAGTGATCATACGTCCGTAGGGAAGGTTACCAGTGTGACTGGGCAATGTAGCTGTAAGACCCGCACTCCGTAAACCCGGTCTAAACCTTGGTTTCGTGTCGTAACAGGTCTTTCGATCATCACCGGGCCAGATGGGACGAGCGGATGACAAACAGGTACGAAATCGGATCAAAGACGGTCAATTAATCATCATTTTATGTTGACCGGTCAGCTCTGCGCAGCTGAGTGCGGAGATCCGGGATTAGATCTCTGTGGGTCCCATTTTCCTAAACCCTAATGCTTGAACTTTCCTAATCTTAATAGGGTTACTAAACCCTAATGTTAGCCTATAAATACACCTTAAACCTCCTCAAATCCTTTCCATTATCTCTCATAAACCCTAGAGAAGAGAAGGAGGATGGAAAGGAAAAGGAGCTAGGAAGAAGAAGGAGGTGCCGCCATTACCGTTCGACGACGCTCACTTTACGCCAGTCGACGATAAGTGTTTTAATCATTCTTCTTACCCTTTGACTCTAGGATAGTTGTATGGGTGGATCAATACCATGCAAGTAGGTATTGATCTAAAACCCTAAATTGGCCAATAAACCCTAAGTTGCCGTCAAACCTAGATTTGAGTTCCGAGATGATATTAATCGAAATTAGACTTGAAAGAGTTGGGGATAACCCTAACTCAAAGATTAGACTTAGAATGGATAGGAGAAACCTTGGAAATCCATGGAGGATGATCGATGGCAGTAAAAAAACCCATGTATGGTCTTTTGGAGACATACCGGTCGACTATACCGGTTGCACATAGTGCGGCCGGTATGTTGCCACCGGTATCTTTCGGGGGGGCTGGTCTGTGGGGACCGGCTGACCATACCGGTCGCCAGTCTTCCCCACAGAGCTGCGACCGGTACATGCCACCGGTCAGTCTGTGAGGGTATTTTGTAACTTTAGTGGTTTCCGACCAACATGAAACCCTAAGAAGCTATTCTAATGAAACCTTAATAATATTGTAGGACTTTGTGAAAGCACGTTTGGATCTTGCGACGTGGAGCAAGCTAACAAACGAGCGTCAGGTAAGGGAATCTGACCTAAACCTAATAATTGATGGACAGTAAATCGTTGTTAATCATTAATTATATATGATGTGATGTTTGTGCATATTCACATGCCATTTTGTAGTTTCAGTTATTATTACTGCTCATGCATTGATAGGATGTGATTGTTATGCATGTGATTGTTTTCGTTGGTGTGTGGAGTGGGGCATGGGCCTGGGATCGCTCCTCACATTAGCACCTTTTGTAGTATTCTGTCTTAACATGCTTGGTACGGGTGGGGCATCAGGGGAAGGTCGTGGTACGGTGGTCTCCGATGTTGATGCTGACCTAGCCATGGTTATGTGGCATTGTGGTCTCCAAGGTCGACGCTGGCTTGTCCACGATGCTTTAGCTCTATCTTTATGCCGTAGGGAGTTATGTTGGGATAGGGTCTACCTGTGTATTGTTTCTATCCTAGTGGGTTAGTTGTGGATAGGGCATCAGGGGAGGTGTGGGAATACCTTAGCTCTATCTCTATGTCGTAGACGGCTGTGCTAGGATAGAGCATACATTGATGACATATAGGATTGGTTAGTTGCGAGCCCAGTTTGCGAGCCCTGGCCAGTAGGGGCTTAGGTACTGGTATGGGTAGAGCATCAGGGGAGGTACGGGGTTATCTTAGCTCTATCTCTATTCCATGATGGGTGCATGTGGGCTAATGGGGGTGTGATCCATGAGGTGCCACACACTTGTGTATAGAGGTGCGGGGGCCACCAAACCTTTCTATAGCACATTGCAAACTTAAAACCAGACCACAACATAAAATGATTGTTACTCATGCATAATATTGTGAAACTGTCTGATTGTCTTACTGAGCTAAGTTGTGAGCTCACCCTTTGTACGTACATTGTTTTAGATGTTGATGCAGGTTATACGGTGGATGACTATATGAACGCTCCGGCGTATGGTGATGTTGCTGCTCTGGGTGTGCAGGCAGGAGAGGACGAGCATGACGCATCATGCGAGTGCCCTTTCTGCGTGTACCTTTGATTTGACTTTTATTTATTTTCATTATTTTTGGTTGGATTAAAGTGATGTAACGGTATTATATTTGTGGTTTGGATTTGAATAATTGGATACTTGTTTAATTTATCAATAGATACTCAGTTCATTATATTTTAAAGACTTCCGCTGTATTATTTATATTCTGATTGTGGTTATGTATAATGGTTTGTATGAGTGGACACGGCCTATTCGAGATCCTGGTGTGAACCGTTGGTTCAATGACGGTTCACTCACACCATTCTGGTTGGATCAGAATTGGGGTGTGACAATTTGGTATCAGAGCTCTTGGCCTCTGTCCAACAAACCATATTGCACTTAACTAAGTCGATGAATTGAGTTAGGAAAAATTTAAAAATCTTAATACAAACACACCCTAAGCATTGTTTGATACCAGAGACGGACTAAGAAAGAGCATAATACACTATATTAAATATGGAATTTATTGATACTCATGCACTAGCTAGGGTGAACCATAAAACTTTCATTAAACCAAAAGAGAGTATCAATTGTACTAGTACTACAGGGTACAGTCCACAAACCGGACAGTTACCCTGTTATATGAGCAATCAAAAGAGAAGAAAATAAAGAGGGACCATCATGGGGTAGGGGGCCTAGGAGGAATAGGGTATACTATATCATAGTCTCGCTCGTAAGCGACCCTGAGCCAGTGCACTTGATCCTGTGTGACTCTAAGACTGCAAGCCAACTGCGCCAAATCACGACTCATCTCACGCTGAGTGTCCCTGATCTCCATAATCATACCCATCATGGTGTCGGGAGAAGGCTGAGATGGTCCAGCTGTAGAGGTAGACGGTGGTCTGCAGGTGTAGGCTGTGGGATAGGCACTGGTGCTTCCCCAGCCATATCGTCATCATCACCCCCGGCCTCTGCCACATAGGCCGTATTGGCTGCTGCTGCTGCGACTGCTACCCTCCCGAGTGGGCGAGGGCGAGCCTCCAACTCGTCATCGCTAACGGGCAGATCGACCATCTGCATCCTCTGAATAGCCTCCCAGTCAATGTCGGAGGTCATAGTATCCTCAACTGTCACCTCGCCTCTCATGCTCACACCCAAGCGATGAAGCAGGAAGGTAATGAGACGACCGTAGGGAAGGTTACTGGCCTAATCGGCCAGGGTCGCCTGATGCATGGTCCTGATGATGAGGTAAGGGAGAGAGATCCGCTCCCCGGTGCAGACGCAGTAAGTGATGTACTGAGTGAGATGGGATAACTCACTGTAATGGCCGCTCTGGGGCACGATGTTGTGCTGAATGATGCAACTATATACCCGAGGTGCAGGTCTCAAGCTAGCCGCCTTCATAGGAGCTCCAGGGTTTAGTATCTGATCTGCTATCTCTCGGCGCAGTTCCTCAGTCAGATAGCCCTTCGCTTTGGGAGGGCTATACACTAGATCTCCATCATTAGGAACCCCTAGAAGGTCGGCCAACTGGTGGGTGTTGAATGAGATAGGTACACCCCTGACATAGCTGGTGATGCATAAGTCCCTACCCTGGTTGGGATCGTTAACATCCCCATGCAGCTCCAGGTTAGCATAGAAATGCTTAACCAGGTTGGGACGGGTGGTATCAGTGTAGGATATTACCGGTACCCACCCAAGTGCGTCGAAAGCGGCTCGCACATCGAACCTCTCCAGCTGATCCAGGTTAACCTGGTGCCCAGATTCTATGTTCTTGTTATCAAACCACGAGAATCGAGCCTGTGCTTCCATAAAACGAAACCAGTGCTCGTCAAATTGGGTAACTGGTGGCTGGGGAGCACGTGAGCTCGATCCATGAGGACGTTTGCCAAGAGCACGTCGGGGAGCCATTTTTAACTGCAAAACAAAGGGGAACAAGAAGAAAATGTTAGAAAATTTTCGAAATTTCGGCAACATAACGACAGTAAATTGGAAAAAAGCCTCAAACTCACCCAAAAACATGGGGAGGAGGACTTACGTAACCCCCACACTCTTCAACAAATCAATTACAAGCAATTACAATAAGAAATTTCAGAAATTTAAGAAAAATCAAGAAAATTTGAAAATTTTGGAAAACCTAGGTCAAAAATTGAAAAAATTCAATTTTTCCAAAAACCGTTCGGTGGAACCTCAAATATGTTGAGGGCTTTTGCTCTTGGGGGTCCCTAAACCCTTTCTAAGCTGAAGGAAAAGAGTTCCTACAGTTAGAATCTCTCAATCAAAGAAAAAACTAGAATTCTAGGTATAGATGATATGGAAAATTTGTAGAAAGTTGTTTAGGAAAGAAGAGACCTACCTGGAGACGATGTTCTAAGCTTTGAACGGAAGGAATCGACTTCTAAGGTCACCGGTCGGACTGTAGCAACTCGGAGTCCAGAGTAGAATCGCCACCGGAGGAGAGGAAAGAAAGAAAAGTGAGAAATTTCTCACTTTTCGTGATTTTAAAGCCCTTTCTGGGCGTACCGGTCGACATACCGGTCGACCGGTACCCCACAGGGACTGCGACCGCTATGTCGGTCAAAATTTTCATTCTGATCGGTCGACTATACCGGTCGCAGCTCTGTCTACAGAGTGTCGACCGGTATGTATCGACCGGTCAGCACCAGAATAGCCAGAAAAATCTTGGAAATTTTTTTAAAATTTTAGTAAATTTAAATACTCCTTTTTGCGACTGTTTCGCCTTATATTGTTCAAGACTAACACCACTATTGCTTCATTCTCATGTGTTATGTCTTCTTCTCAGATTCAAACAGAATAGTTTGAGATGGTGGGCGGAAACGGTCGTAGGGGTCGGAAGCGTCACCAGGCTAGGATGCACCTCGAGGAAGAAGAACAGGTTGAACCAGGCCATGTTAGAGAGCCAAGCCCGGAAGTTGAGGAAGAACAGGTTCCGGAGGTACCAACAAATTTACCTGGCCCACCTCACAGGAATTCGGAGAGCATTGTTACAAACTTGGTCTATCAGATGCAAGCTCAGCAGAAAGAGTTCCTGAGCGAGATACTGAAGATGCTTAGGCCACCGGGTTCTGTCCCCACTGAAGGTACGCCTGAGTCTGGAGAGAAAAATACTTCACAGCCGATGCAGGGTAGCACAAGGCCGATGGGCCAAGCACAGAATGTACCACCACCGCACCAGTTTCCGTCGCCTTCTGCATACCCGGGAGCCTATCCGTATCCACCACCATGGTACGGAATGAACACTCAGGGACAGCATGATCTGAGCAGAGCGGTGGATAGATTCCTGAAGTTGAAGCCTTCATCATTCACCGGTAAGACAGGGAAACCATTGTGGCCAGCACAGTGGGTTGCAGAGATGGAGAAAAACTTTCAACTGATGACCTGTACAGAGGATGGAAAGGTCTTATTTGCCACTCATATGCTAAAAGAAGACGCAAATGCTTGGTGGAATTCTACACGGGCATATCTGGAGACGAAGCATACACAGGTGGATTGGGAAGTGTTTAAGGTTGCCTTCTTCGATAAGTATTTTCCAAAGAGCTTTAGAGATCAGATGGAGAAGGAGTTCCTTAATTTGCAACAGTCTCAATCGACTGTGGATGCTTACCAGCAGAGGTACGAAGAGTTATTTTTCTTCGCACCGGCAAGTATGCAAGAGGAAGAGACCAAGACACGTAGGTTCACCATGGGACTACGTGGAAGCATCAGAGAGCACATATTGGGTCTAGAAAAGAAAATCTATAATGAGGCTGTGCAGGTTGCGAGGCTGATAGAGTCCAGTCAGAGGGACAGCTTCTTCGCTCAGAACAGGGGAGTGAAGAGACCCGCTATTGAGAGTTCTGGTGGCGGTAACAATAGACCCTTCCGCCCATACAGGGCTCAGAACGCTATAGTACCTACTAGAAACAATACGGCACCACCTGTGCCACAGAATGCCGGATTCAACCCGAATATCAAATGTTTCAACTGTCAGCAAGTGGGTCATATTGCAAGGACCTGCACTCTACCTAGGAAGCAACCTCCCCAGCAAGGAAAAATATATGCGGTCACCACTGAAGAGGCAGCTGCATCACCTGATGTGGTCACTGGTATGACTCTATCCCTTACTATTTGGCTTACTATTTTCATTGTGTGTATGCGCATGTAGAACTAAGGGATAATAAAAATTTCAGGAATTGTAAATGTAGCTGGTATACCTGCCAGAGTACTATTTGACTCTGGGGCCATGCACTCCTTTGTTTCTATTTCCTTTGGGAAGCGAATGGAGTTACCAATTAAGCACTTGAACCCAAGCTTGATAGTTCGCTCTCCGCTAGGAGTCGAAGTGGCTTTGACTGAATATTATGGACCATGTACTGTATGTATTGAGGGCCAAGACTTAGAAGCAAGTCTGGTACTACTCGAGATGGAAGACTTTGATGTCATCTTGGGGATGGATTGGCTAGGCCATCATTCAGCTATTCTATTATGTGGTGAAAGGAATCTTGTGCTTACGGACAAAAAGGGAAGGGAGTATAGCTTCACTGGGATCAGGCTATCTAGGAAGCGGAAGCTAATCCTCTCCGCCCTAAAAGCCAAGCGATGCTTAGAGAAATGGGGAGTAGGGTATCTAGTGTCTGTAGTCGACATCACTGCCGAGGTGCCAAAGATGGAAGATATAGATGTGGTTCGAGAGTTCCTAGATGTATTTCCAGAGGAGCTTCCAGGTCTACCGTCGGATAGGGCTACAAAGTTTGTAATAGATCTTATGCCAGGTTCGGCGCCGGTGTCCAAAGCACCATGCAGGATAGCCCCTACCGAGTTAAAGGAGTTGAAGACCCAATTATAAGAATTGTTAGATAAGGGTTTCATACGACCTAGCATATCGCCTTGGGGAGCACCGGTATTATTCGTCAAGAAGAAAGACGGAAGTGTAAGGTTGTGTATCGACTACCGTGAGCTGAACAAGTTGACGATCAAGAATCGGTATCCCTTGCCTAGAATCGATGATCTGTTCGATCAGTTGCAGGGTGCAAAGGTTTTCTCAAAGATTGATCTCCGATCGGGGTATCACCAACTGAAGATCAAGGCCGGAGATATTCCGAAGACTACTTTCAGGACGAGGTATGGGCATTATGAGTTTCTAGTTATGTCTTTCGGGTTGACCAACGCTCCAGCGTCGTTCATGGAACTGATGAACCTTGTGTTTCATGATATGTTGGATACTTCGGTCATCGTATTCATCGATGACATATTGATCTACTCTAAGGACATGGAGACTCATACAGCACATTTGAGGGCCGCCCTACAACGGTTAAGACAAGAAAAACTTTATGCTAAGTTCAAGAAGTGCGAGTTTTGGCTGAAGGAAGTGGCTTTCTTGGGCCATGTAGTATTTGAAGACGGTATCAAGGTTGATCCAAGTAAGATAGCTGCTATAGTAGGATGGAAAACACCAAAATCTGTTGCGGAGATTCGTAGTTTCCTTGGGTTGGCTGGTTATTATAGAAGGTTCGTGGAAGACTACTCCAGAATCGCTGTTTCACTCACCAGATTGACCAAGAAGGGAGAGAAATTCATATGGACAGATGAGTGCGAGAAGTGCTTTCAGACTGTGAAGTCAAGACTAGTCTCTACACCTATCTTGACCATCCCAGAACCAAGCGTACCGTTTACTTTATATACGGATGCTTCAGGGTTGGGTATCGGGTGTGTATTGATGCAAGGAGAACAGGTGATTGCTTACGCATCAAGACAGTTAAAGGAGCATGAGAAGAACTATCCTACGCATGATTTGGAGCTAGCAGCAGTTATACATGCAATCAAGACTTGGAGACACTATTTGTACGGTGAGAAGTTTCAGATCAAGTTAGATCACAAGAGCTTAACTTATCTTTTCACTCAGAAGGATCTGAATTTGAGACAGAGGAGATGGCTGAAATTGTTGAAAGATTATGATTGTGACATCTAGTACCATCCGGGCAAAGCAAATGTCGTGGCTGACGCCTTAAGCAGAAAGTGGGCATCGAAACCTGAGGCCGGGCCAAGTACAAAAGCTGCATTGTGTGCTGCAGCCTCAAGTTCAATGGAAATTGATGAAGAACATATTATAGAGACTGTAGAAGATCCAGTTGAGCAAGGCTTAATTCATAAGTTCACCATGATGTTCGCAGCTTTGAAGATCTCACCGGATCTAGTTGATGAAGTCAAGGTAGCAATCCTTCAGGATCCACATCTCAAGACAGTCTTCTAGAGAAGGGTACGAGCAATCCTGACTTTACCTTGGATTTAGACAAGGTACTCAGGTATCATGGACGGTTATGTATAACTGAGAGTGAAGACTGCAATATCAGAGATCGAGTTATGACTGAAGCTCATTACACTCCATATTCGGTACATCCAGGAAGTACCAAAATGTACCATGATTTAAGAAGACTATATTGGTGGAGGGGTATGAAAGCAGATATAGCTCATTTCGTGTTCCAATGTTTGAATTGTCAACAAGTTAAAGCGGAAAGGCAGAGACCCGCAGGTTTACTACAGCCATTACCAGAATCTGCATGGAAGTGGGATTGCATTACCATGGATTTCATCACTGGCCTACCTTTGACACCAAGGTCAGTGGATGCAGTTTGGGTTATAGTCGACCGACTCACCAAGACAGCTTGATTTATTGAGGTCAGACCTCAGTATACCATGGAGAAACTGGCCAAGTTATATGTGGATAATATAGTCAAACTTCATGGCGTTCCAGAGAGTATAGTATCTGACAGAGATCCCCGTTTTACATCAAAGTTCTGGGAAGGATTACAGAAAGCTATGGGAACAAAGTTGAAGTTCAGTACAACTTTTCACCCTCAGACGGACGGACAGTCAGAACGAACTATTCAAATTTTAGAAGATATGCTCCGAGCTTGTGCATTAGCTTTCAAGGGAGCTTGGGATGAGAAACTATCACTTATCGAGTTTGTTTATAACAACAGTTATCAGGCTACAATTCTGATGGCCCCATATGAAGCACTCTATGGGAAGAAGTGTCGTACACCTCTGTTATGGAACGAGGTGGGAGAAGGAAGAATTGTAGGACCGGAGTTTGTTAAAGAAACTTGTCGAGTGATTGATCAGATCAAAGAAAGAGTAAAGACAGCTCAAGTTCGACAGAAGCACTATGCGGATAATCAATGTCGAGATATGGAGTTTGTAGTGGGTGACAAAGTATTCTTGAAGGTATCACCGGTGCGAGGTCTGAAACGGTTTGGTAAGAAGGGGAAGCTATGCCCAGGTATGTGGGACCATATGAGATATTGACCCGACGTGGTAATGTAGCATATCAATTGTCTCTACCACCATCTATGTCAAGCGTTCATAACGTGTTCCATGTATCATTACTGAAGAAGTATGTCAGAGATCCATTACACATCTTGACCGCTGATCCCCCAGACTTGACTAAAGACTTAACATTCGAAGTGTTGCCTGTGATGCTCTCAAGCCGAAAGGTACAACAACTTCGAACCAAGGATATTCATTATGTGAAGGTGCATTGGAGAAGCCAAAATGTCGAAGAAATTACTTGGGAAGAGGAGGGCGTGATGAGGAAGGAGTACCCTAACCTTTTCGATGATCAAGGTATGTTCAAATTTTGAGGCCGAAATTTCTTTTAAGGGTGGGGGAGTTGTGAGACCTACATGCAAATTTTGGGACGAAATTTCTTTTAAGGGTGGGGGAGTTGTAAGACCCGCACTCCATAAATCCGGTCTAAACCTTGGTTTCGTGTCGTAGAAGGTCTTCCGATCATCACCGGGCCAAACGGGATGAGCGGATGACAAACAGGTACGAAATGGGATCAAAGACGGTCAATTAATCATCATTTTATGTTGACTGGTCGATGGTACCGGTCGACCGGTCAGCTCGGCGCAGCTGAGTGTGGAGATCTGGGATTAGATCTCTGTGGGTCCCATTTTTCTAAACCCTGTTGCCTGAACTTTCCTAATCTTAATAGGGTTACTAAACCCTAATGTTAGCCTATAAATACACCTTAAACCTCCTCAAATCCTTTCCATTATCTCTTATAAACCCTAGAGAAGAGAAGGAGGTTGGAAATGAGAAGGAGCTAGGAAGAAGAAGGAGGTGCCGCCTTTACCGTTCGACGACGCTCACTTTACGCCAGTCGACGGTAAGTGTTTTAATCATTCTTCTTACCCTTTGACTCTAGGATAGTTTTATGGGTGGATCAATACCATGCAAGTAGGTATTGATCTAAAACCCTAAATTGGCCAATAAACCCTAAGTTGCCGTCAAACCTAGATTCGAGTTCCGAGATGATATTCATCGAAATTAGACTTGAATGAGTTGGAGATAACCCTAACTTAAAGATTAGACTTAGAATGGATAGGAGAAACCTTGGAAATCCATGGAGGATGATCGACGACAGTCGAAAAACCCATGTATGGTCTTCCGAAGATATACCGGTCGACTATACCGGTTGCATACAGTGCGGCCGGTATGTTGCCACCGGTATCTTTCAGGGGGGCTGGTCTATGGGGACCGGCTGACCATACCGGTCGCCAGTCTTCCCCACAGAGCTGCGACCGGTACATGCCACCGGTCAGCTCTGTGAGGGTATTTTGTAACTTTGTTGGTTTCCGACCAACATGAAACCCTAAGAAGCTATTCTAATGAAACCTTAATAATATTGTAGGACTTTGTGAAAGCACGTTTGGATCTTGCGACGTGGAGCAAGCTCAAACGAGCGTCAGGTAAGGGAATCTGACCTAAACCTAATAATTAATGGACAGTAAATCGTTGTTAATCATTAATTATATATGATGTGATGTTTGTGCATATTCACATGCCATCTTGTAGTTTCAGTTATTATTACTGCTCATGCATTGATAGGATGTGATTGTTATGCATGTGATTGTTTTCGTTGGTGTGTGGAGTGGGGCATGGGCCTTGGATCGCTCCTCACATTAGCAGCTTTTGTAGTATTCTGTCTTAACATGCTTGGTATGGGTGGGGAATTAGGGGAAGGTCGTGGTACGGTGGTCTCCGATGTTGATGCTGGCCTGGCCATGGTTATGTGGCATTGTGGTCTCCGAGGTTGACGCTGGCTTGTCCACGATGCTTTAGCTCTATCTCTATGCCGTAGGGAGTTATGTTGGGATAGGGTCTACTTGCGTATTGTTTCTATCCTAGTGGGTTAGTTGCGGATAGGGCATCAGAGGAGGTGTGGGAATGCCTTAGCTCTATCTCTATGCCGTAGATGGCTGTGCTGGGATAGAGCATACATTGATGACATATAGGATTGGTAAGTTGCGAGCCCAGTTTGCGAGCCCTGGCCAGTAGGGGCTTAGGTACTGGTATGGGTAGAGCATCAGGGGAGGTACGGGGGTATCTTAGCTCTATCTCTATTCCATGATGGGTGCATGTGGGCCAATGGGGGTGTGATCCATGAGGTGCCACACACTCGTGTATAGAGGTGCGGGGGCCACCAAACCTTTCTATAGCACATTGCAAACTTAAAACCAGACCACAGTATAAAATGATTGTTACTCATGCATAATATTGTGAAACTGTCTAATTGTCTTACTGAGCTAAGTTGTGAGCTCACCCTTTGTATGTACATTGTTTTAGATGTTGATGCAGGTTATACGATGGATGACTATATGAACGCTCTGGCGTATGGTGATGTTGCTGCTCTGGGTGTGCAGGCAGGAGAGGACAAGCATGACGCATCATGCGAGTGCCCTTTCTGCGTGTACCTTTGATTTGATTTTTATTTATTTTCATTATTTTCGGTTGGATTAAAGTGATGTAACGGTATTATATTTATGGTTTGGATTTGAATAATTGGATACTTATTTAATTTATCAATAGATACTCAGTTCATTATATTTTAAAGACTTCCGCTGTATTATTTATATTCTGATTGTGGTTATGTGTAATGGTTTGTATGGGTGGACACGGCCTATTCGAGATCCTGGTGTGAACCGTTGGTTCAATGACGGTTCACTCACACCATTCTGGTTGGATCAGAATTGGGGTGTGACAGTAGCAGTGATCATGGTACGCATGATGATGTATGGAAGGCAGACAGGCTGCCTAGTGCAAATACTGTATAGAAGATACTGGGTCAGCTGGGAAACCCTCTCGTAATGACCACTCTACGGGATCAGGTTATGCTAAATGATTTTGCAATATACCCGTGGAGCTGGCCGCATATAACATGCTATAACATGCCCTCATCTGCCAGCGATCAGGTCATAGGAGTTGATTATCGATCTCGGCCCTCATCTGTAGAGAGAAGAACTGGGGCTCTCCAGGAGCACAGAAAACCATGGGGCCTGCATAGGAAATGCCCAGTAGGTCGGCCAGCTGCCGATAATCGAATGAGATGTCAATCCCCTTGACGTAGCTCGTGATGCGTAGCTCATCACCCCTCTCCACATCATTGTAATCGCCCACCACCTGGAGGTTACAATAGAACTGGCGTACCAAATCCGGATGGGTGCACGCGTCGTAAGTGATGACAGGGAGCCACCCCATATCACCAAAGGCTCTCTCCACGTTGAACAAGGCTAACTCAGCCAAGTTCACCATACGACCTCCCTCTACTTTCTTGCGAGCGTAGTGGGCATACTATGCCTCGGCTTCGTTGGAGTGGAAACGAAGAGGATCGGGGACTCTGGGTACTTTGGTACGGGCCATGATATCTATAAATAAGAAAGAAAAACAGATAGTATGTTAGTAGGGTAGAAAAATCCGAAATTTTGACATTATAACGACGTAAGTTGGCCAAAAGCCTCACTTGTCACCCATACACGTGGGCAGGAGGACTTACGTAGGTTCTAGCATATCCTGCAACACTCACATAGTAGGAAATCCTAACTAATGGAATCCAATTTGAAGAAATTACGAGAAGTTGAAAATTTTGACAAATTAGGGCAAAAAGAGCAAAATTCGAGTTTCTCGATAACCAACTGGTGAAACCCAAATATTTTTGAGGGCTTTCATTCCTCGAATCACCAATAACAAAAGCCCCCAATAAAAATCAAAATTTTATGGTTGGAAAAAGTTTAATTTGAAAAATACAAGATAAATGGGAAAAAACCTAGAAATGAAAACCTAAAAACAGGTAAAAGTGAGAAGACATACCTGTAGGAATGATGTAGACATCGAAACACGGAACCGAAATGACCAATATAGCGGAGTTGACACTGTAGCAATCAGAGGTGAGAGATGAGTTGAAACGGAGGAGGAAGAATGGGAAATGAATCAGAATCGGACCTTAAAAATCTAATTTTTGGTCCGGGGGTCAAAGAATTCGACCAGGATAATCGACCCCATATCGACCCCCATATCGACCCCCAACTCTCGGGAACCTGACAGAAAACCAGGGGTCGCACCTGGGGGTCGGACATCCATCGACCCCCGCATCGACCCCCGGCTCTCGGGAAGAATGGGTGATTCCCAGGGTTGGATACTGAGGGTCAGACATACCATCGACCCCCACCATCGACCCTGCATAGAAAAGACAGTATTTTTCACAGAATGAACTAAAAATTTTGAAAATAACATCGGTTAGCATGTCTACATGAAGCATAAATGATTGCCTCACGTATTTTAATGATTTTCAGGCACCACCAATCTCAGAGGAACATATGGCTGGACGTAGAGTAACCAGGCAAAGCCGAAACACAGTTCCACCACCACCACCTGTGGAGGAAGTCAGCCAAGAAAATGTTTATGCACAGGGAAATCCATAGGTTGCACCACCAGTAAATTTGGGCCAGGAAAATCCTACAAACTTGCCACCCCCACCACCGGAGCTGGCAACTGTGGTTATGAACCTAGCGCAACAGCTTCAACAAATGCAACATGCACAGGCTCAAATGCATACAGCAATGGGCATTATGTTTCAGGCAGTACATGCTACACCAATGCCGACTGGACAAACAATTGCAGCACCGGTGGGTAAACACCCAGCACCTCAAACACCTCAACCACCAGCCGCACAGATTCTAGTACCAGGTCCTGAAGCAGTTCAGGCTAATTACCAGTATCCACAACCTATGTTTGGGGGCATACCCTCAGAATCAGATGGACCACTCCCGACTGGTTGAGCGATTCTTAAAGATAAAGCCCAAGGAGTTTAACGGTAAACTGTTCGATCATTTATGGCCAGCACATTGGATCGACGAGATGGAGAGAAATTTTCTTATGATGACTGTTACAGAAGAAGAAAAGGTATTATGTGCCACCTTCATGCTAAAAGGTGATGCACATGATTGGTGGAAATCTACTAGGGCCTATCTATTAACCAAGCACGCCCTATTGACTTGGACTATATATAAAGAAGCTTTCTTTGAGAAGTACTTTCCCCGAAGCTTCAAAGATTCTATGGAGAAGGAGTTCCTGAGTTTATATCAGGGACAGATGTCCGTGGATGCATATCAACAACGTTCTGAGGAGCTGTTTTTCTTTGCACCACTCAGCATGCAAGAAGAAGACACTAAGACCCGTAGGTTTGTCACGGGGCTTAGAGGAAGCATCAGAGAGCATGTTCTAGGATTGGAGAAGAAAATATATAATGAAGCTGTGCAAATTGCTCGAGTTATTGAATCGAGACAGAAGGAAAGCTATTTCACACAGAACAGAGGTATGAAAAGACCAGCCGAAAATGCTTATAACGGAGGGAATAATAAGACAATTAAACCCTTCCGTGCTCAAGGCTTTGCTACCACACCCAAGACTATCCCAGTAGCTCAACATCAGCCAAAGCCAAATACGGAAGACCCAAAATGTTTTAATTGCAACCAAGCGGGGCATATGGCAAGGGAGTGTCCTAAGCCCAGGAAGCAGCTACATCAAGGACGAGTTTATGCTGTTACATCCGAGGATGCTGCCACATCACCCGATGTGGTCACAGGTATGACTGAAACCTTTTTAAGTTGTATTACATTGTATGAGCATGTAGACTAAGAAAAATAAATCATAGGTATCGTACCTATAAATGGCATACCTGCCAGAGTACTCTTCGACTCAGGAGCTACTCATTCTTTTATATCTGTGTCATTTGGAAAGAAACTGAATTTACCCATCAAAACATTAGACTACAAAATACTTGTACGGTCACCGATGGGGTTAGAAGTGGAGTTAGAAAAAGGCTATGGGCCATGTCCAGTTCTCATTGGCGAGAAAACCTTAGATGCAACCTTGATCCAACTTGGGATGGCAGCTTTGACGTCATCTAGGCAATGGACTGGTTAGCTCGGCATTTTGAGAACCTACTACGCGCCGAAAAGAAGCTAACATTTAAAGTCAAAGAAAGAGCAGAATTCAGTTTTTAGGGCACCAAACTTCCTCGTAAACGCAAGCTCATACTCTCAGCACTAAAAGCTAAGAAGTGCCTTGAGAAGGGAGCAGTCGGATATCTAGTATCAGTGGTCGACCTCACCAAAGAAGCACCACGGATGGAAGATATTGATGTCGTGCGGGACTATCCCGACGTATTTCCTGAGGAACTACCAGGATTACCACCCGACCGAGCCACAGAGTTTGTGATAGATCTTGTACCTGGAGCCGCACCAGTATCAAAAGCACCTTATCGAATGGCTCCTACTTAACTAAAGGAATTGAAAGTACAACTACAAGAACTGCTGGACAAGGGTTATATTCGACCCAGTATATCACCATGGGGAGCGCCAGTATTGTTCGTAAATAAGAAGGACGGTAGCGTTCGATTATGTATCGACTATCGGGAGTTGAACAAACTGACAATCAAGAATCAATATCCACTACCTCGGATCGATGACTTGTTTGATCAGTTGCAAGGAGCTAAAGTATTTTCTAAGATCGATCTTTGGTTAGGCTACCATCAGTTGAAGATTAAGGATGGTGATATTCCTAAGACAGCTTTCAGGACCAAATGGACATTATGAATTCTTGGTCATGTCTTTTGGATTAACAAACACACCAGCAACTTTCATGGAACTTATGAACCAGGTTTTCCACGATATGTTGGATACGTCGGTTATTGTATTAATTAATGATATATTGGTATATTCCAAGGACAAGGAAACCCATATTAAGAATCTAAACGCCGCTCTACAACGTTTAAGGAAAGAGAAGCTATATACCAAATTTACCAAGTGTGAGTTTTGGCTAAGTGAAGTCGCCTTCCTAGGCCATGTAGTATCCGCTGAAGGAATCAAAGTGGATCCCAACAAAATCGAAGCAATTGTAAAGTGGGAAGCACCAAAGAGCGTTGCAGAAATTAGAAGTTTTCTGGGTCTCATTGGTTATTATCGGTGATTTGTGGAAGACTATTCCTGGATTGCCGTACCTCTCACCAGTCTGACTAAGAAAGGTGAAAAGTTTGTGTGGACGGATAAATGCGAGAAGAGCTTCCAAACCTTGAAGACCAGATTGATATCCGCTCTGATGTTGACTATTCTTGTTCTCGGACAACCATTTACCCTATACACCGATGCGTCAGGACTAGGATTAGGATGTGTGCTTATGTAAGGAGAACAAGTAATTGCTTATGCCTCAAGACAGTTAAAGACACATGAGAAGAATTATCGCACTCATGATTTGGAGTTAGCGGCAGTAGTACATGCTATCAAGTTATGGAGACATTACCTATATGGAGAGAAATTCCAGATTAAATCGGACCATAAAAGTCTTATTTATTTATTTAATAAAAAAGAGTTGAATATGAGACAAAGAAGATGGCTGGAACTATTGAAAGATTATGATTGTGATATCCAGTATCATCCGGAATAGCTAATCTAGTAGCGGATGCGTTGAGCAGAAAGGCAATGATAAAACTCAGGGGGAGGTTAGCACAACTGCAACAATGCGTACTACCGGAATGGTATTCAATTACAACAATGAACAGTATGTGATGGATAAAACGGATGGATCAGCCAACCAAGGGTTTATTCATCGGTTTTCAAATATGTTCGCCGCATTGAAGATTATACCGGATATAATTGATGAAGTGAAGACAGCCATCAAAGCAGACCCTTACCTAAGAACGGTACAAGAAGACATCAAAAAAGGTAGGACTAACCCTGAGTTCACCTTGGACGAAGAGAAGGTGCTGAAGTACAAAGGAAGAATATATGTACCCGAAATAGAAAGTGTGGACATTAGACACCGACTGATGAAAGAAGCCCATACCACCATCTATTCGATACATCCTGGAAGTACAAAAATGTATCATGATCTAAAGAAACTATATTGGTGGAGAGGAATGAAAGCAGATGTAGCGAAGTTCGTGTCTCAATGCCTAAATTGTCAGAAAGTAAAGGCTGAGCGACAAAGACCTGCAAGACTGTTACAGCCGTTACCGGAACCAGCATGGAAATGGGACTGCATCACTATGGACTTCGTCACAAGATTACCACTGACTCCTCGAGTAGTTGATGCAGTTTGGGTGATTGTAGACCGCCTGACCAAAACAGCTCGCTTAATACCGATACGACCTCAGTATACACTAGAAAGGTTAGCAAAGCTGTATGTGGATAATATTGTTCGATTACACGGTGTACTAGAGAGCATTGTGTCCGATAGAGATCCACGATTTACTTCTATGTTTTGGGAAGGATTGCAAAAGGCTATGGGTACAACACTGAAGTTTAGTACTGCATTCCATCCATAGACAGATGGACAGTCAGAGCGTACAATTCAGATTCTAGAAGATATGCTACGAGAATGTGTAATTGATTTCAAAGGATCATGGGATGAAAAGTTACCACTGATCGAGTTCGCTTATAACAATAGCTATCAGGCCACTATATAGATGTCACCCTATGAAGCACTGTATGGCAGAAAGTGTCGAACTCCGTTGTTTTGGAATGAAGTTGGGGAACGTAGTCTCGTTGGACCAGAATTTGTTGAAGAGACTTGTCGAGTGGTCGACATTATCAAGGAAAGAGTGAGAACAGCCCAGAATCATCAGAAGCAATATGCAGATACTCGACGCAGAGATCTTGAGTTCGTCGTGGGTGATAAAGTATTCTTAAAGGTATCGCCTATGCGAGGCCTGAAACGATTCGAACAAAAAGGAAAACTAAGTCCAAGATATGTCGGGCCATATGAGATCCTAGCTAAGCATGGGAAAGTGGCTTTCCAGTTAGCACTACCACCATCTATGTTAAGTGTGCATGACGTATTTCATATTTCCTTATTGAAGGAGTATGTTAAGGATCCAACGCACGTTCTGACCGTAGATCTACCTGATTTGACTGATGATTTGACCTTTGAAGTAACACCAACTGAAATCACTAGCCGAAAGGTTCAACGACTACGCAACCGAGATATCCATTACGTTAAGGTCACTTAGAGAAGTAAAGACATGAAAGAAATTACATGGGAAGAAGAGAGTGCTATGCATAAGCAATACCCTCATTTATTTGACTCCGAATGTATGAACAATTTCGGGGACAAAATTTTTATAAGTAGGGGGGAGTTGTAAGACCCGTATCAAACTAACCTGGTCTTACCACCTTGAACCAGGTCTACCCATCATGGATGAGCCAAATGGACCAAGTGCATGAAGGAGATCACGATCCCAGGTATTAAACTGACCCAAAAATACTTAAATTAAGGGGAGGGTCGCATACCCAGCAAGGGAGGGTCGGACACCCCCAAGACAGAAGTCAGACCCCCAGTTTTACATGGGGGGTCGGACACTTTAGGAACCAGGGGTAGATGGGATCTTCGACCCCCGTTACTCGGTAAAAACAAAAATTAGGAAAGTTTCCTAATTTCAATGGGATTCCTTCCTAATCTCAATGGGACTTATTTTAGGAGTTTCTACTCTATAAATAGGATGTCCCTAAGCCTCTTTCACTCCTTTTACAACCCTAATTGAATTGAGAGAAAGGGAAGAGAAGGAAGAGAAGAGGAAGAGAAGGAAAGAAGAGAAGAAGGCAGAAAGGAGAAGAGTTGCAGAGAAGGAGTATTCTTCTCAGGTATGGATACTAGTTCCATGAGTTTCTAATGACCATAGGGTAGATAATGAAGAGAGTATGATCTCGGAGAAACCCAAACCATCAACCCATGGTTAGATTTTTATGGAAAACCATGGTGAAAATCATGAAAGCCATATAGGTGAATGAATCATGATTCTAGGCCATAGAACATGTTTGGAATGGACTGTAGGAGCAAGTCATAGGACCCCAAACACGAAGAATGGACTGAAGTAAGAAAAACTGACCAAAACCCACAGGGGGTCGCATGGGGGGTCGATGGCCAATCGACCCTACCAGACCCTGAGCATCGACCCTTAATGTTCGGGAAGTCCAGAATAGGGGTGGTCGCTAGGGTCGATCATTACTCCGACCCTACCTCCGACCCCCAGTTAACAGAATGGTTTTTAAATTCAGAATTAATTCTAATTAAATTCTATCGACTTTGTTAGGTCTTCTAGCAATATAATAACAATATAAAGGTGATCTTAAAGCTTGAAAGAGGACATATTAGCAAGCTAAGGTGAGGAAACAGAACTCTAAACTAATTGGTTAATAATAAACTATTTTTTATTTTCTTGAGTCCAATGCTATGCTTGATCCTATGCGAATATGTTTGTAATGTGCATACAACATGTCATCCAATATTTCTATTATTTGTTCATGCATATTTACTTTATTGTTGACAACATGATATTGATGATGATGATAGGAATAGACATGTGAATATATGTGTGTGGTTGGTGTACTTGATGCGAGCGAGTATCAGGGGGGGTGTCATAGGCTGGGCCTCAGCACTCTAGCTCTATCTCTAACTCAAGTCTTGTGCATTAGCATCGTTGTATTGCCATTACTTTAGCAGAACTATTACGTCATAGAGCATCAGGAGAGGTGGTCTCGGTCCTTGTAATCTCTGACTCTACCGGGGGGCTTTAGCTCTATCTCTATGGACGTTCTGAGGGATGCTGGGGTGAGGCCTTGGATACACTTTTTGGCATTAGGATTGGTTAGTTGCGAGCCCAGTTTGCAGCCCTCGCCAGCAGGGCCTTACGTGTTGGTATGACACTGTACAACAATAAACATTAACCTTTGTTGTACGATGTTCATGAATTGGGTGCTTGTGAGTCGACGATAAACATTACCTTCGGGTGGCGTCACACACTTGTGTATAGAGGCGGGGTCAATAAACGTTAACCTTTGACTACCTAAACCTCTCTATTACATATTGCAAACTTTAAACCAGACCAAAGATATAAATTGACTGCATGCATATGTATTGTTGCATTGTTTTGTTTGCTCACTGAGCCATGATGTGTGCTCACCCCCTCGACGTAGAATATTTTTAGTTGATTATGCAGCTACTACCATCAAAGATTATGTCAATGCTCCAGTGTACGGGCACGTGGCGGCGTTGGAAGTTGAAGATGAAGTGGATACACATGACTCCTCTTGTGAGTGCAACTCATGTGTATTCGATTAGATTTTTAGTTTTCTTTATTTGGATTTAGTAAAGACATGTATTTTATATTTATTTATGTCTTAGTTGATATAGAATAATTTACTATTTAAATATTAATATCGCAGTAGATTCTCCGTTCATTTTACTATAAGACTTCCGCTATTGTGTATTTACTCTGAATATGCATATGGATGTATGAGGTTTAGATAAAACGGATTCCACTTGTCCGAGATACTGGTTGAACCATTGGTTTGCTAGCGGTTCATCACACCATTCTGAAGTGTGCGGAATTGGGGTGTGACAAATCTATTGATAACTTTAAATAAAATATTCAATTATTCAAATAACCAAAACTTAAATAAATATCTTTACATCTACTTCATCTCAACTGAAAATAACTAAAATAAATAAAACCCAAGTCCTAGAGATACACGCAGAAAGGGCACTCGCATGAAGCGTTATGCTCGTCCTCTCCCGCTTGCACATTCAAAGCAGCCACGCCTCCGTATACTGGAGCGTTCATGTAATCATCCACCGAATAACCTGCATCAACATCTAAAAACATGTCTATATATAGGGTGAGCTCACAACTTAGCTCAGTAAGACAATCAAACAATTGCACAAACATATGCATGAGTAACATTCACATTATGGTCTGGTTTTAAGTTTGCAATGTGCTATTGAAAGGATTGGCGGCCACCGCACCTCTATACACGAGTGTGTAAAGCCGCCCAGTGGATCAAACACCACTGCCATCCCACATGCACCCTATCATGGAATAGAGATAGAGCTAAGGCATCCGGATCAAACACCGCCAACACCTCCCCTAATACTCTACCCATACCAACACGTAAGCCCCTATTGGCGAGGGCTTGCAAACTGGGCTCGCAACTAACCAATCCTATATGTCATCACAGTATGCCCTATCCCAGCACAGCTCCGTACGACATAGAGATAGAGCTAGAGTCTGGTGGCTAGGCCGGAGACCACAGTGCCACGTCCTCCCCCTGATACCCTACCCACACCAAGCATTCTAAGACAGAACGATACGAAAGGTGCTAGTGAGAGGAATGATCCCAGAGCCCAGCCCTTCCCATTCCACACACCAACAAATACAATCACATGCCTAACAGTTACAACCTAGCATAGCAAGTATGCCTGAGCAATAATAATAACTGAAAGTAAAGGAAGACATGCGAGAATGCACAAACATCAATCCATAAAATCAGGGTTATTAACAACATTTTATTGTTCATTAATTATTTGGGTTTAGGTCAAATTCCCTTACTTGATGCTTGTTTGATAGCTTGCTCTGCATCGCAAGGTCCAAACGTGCTATCACAAAGTCCTACACGATATTAGGGTTTAGTTAGAATAGTTTTTCTTAGGTTTTATGTTGGTCAGAAAACCAACGAGATTACAAAACTTTTCACAAAGCTGACCGGTCACAGGTACCGATCGCAGCACTGTGGGGAAACCTGCGACCAGTATGGTCGACCGGTCCCCACAGTCCAGTCCTCGAGAGGTACCGGTCGCTGTATCGGTCGCATATGGTGCACCGGTATGGTCGACCGGTATGTCTCCGGAAGACCATAAGTCCGGTTCTCGACTTCCGTCGGTCACCCCCTAGTTATCCTAGGGTTTCTCCTACACATTTTAGGTCTGAGCACTGAGTTAGAGTTGTTTCCAACTCTATTCAAGTCCTAGCTTTGACGGTCTTCTTCCTAGAACTTTAATCTAGGGTTTACCGACTAGATTAGGGTTTGTTGGCAAAATAGGGTTTATCGGCAAAAATAGGATTTTAGATCAATACCTGCTTTGCATGGTATTGATCAAAGCAAACTAACCATCTTAGAGTCATAATGTAAAATAAGGTTTAAGCACTTACCGTCGACTGGCGGTAAGGTGTTCTTCGTCGAATGACAATGGCGGCTCTTCCTTCTCCTTCCTAGCTCTTTCTCCTTCTTCAATCTCCTTCTCCTCTCTAGGGTTTGTAAGGATTAATGGAAGGGATTCTAGGAGGTTTAGAGGGGTTTATATAGGCTAGGTTTAGGTTTTGGAAGCCTCTTAGAATTAGGAAAGTCCTTCGGTTTGAAATTTGAAAAGTAGGACCCGCAGAGATCAGTTTCCGGATCTTAGTGGTCTGCTGCGCAGGCTATACCGGTCGACCGGTACCAAGACCAGTACCATCGATCGGTACGAATAAATTCATACTTAAATGGTCTGTTTCGTACCTATTTGTCATCCGCTCGTCCCGTCTGGCCTAGTGATGATTGGAAGACCTGTTACGACATGAATTCAAGGTTTAGATCTGGTTCATGGAGTGCAGGTCTTACAACTCCCCCACCCTTAAAAGAAATTTCATCCCTGAAATTTTCATGTATGTTTCACAACTCTCCCACCCTTAAAATAAATTTCGGCCTCAAAATTTGAACGTACCTTGGTCATCGAAAAGGTTAGGGTATTTTTTTCTCATTGCATTCTCTTCCTCCCAAGTAATTTCTTCTACATCTTGGCTTTTCCAATGCACTTTGACATAGTGGATATCCTTGTTTCGAAAGTGTTGTACTTTTCGGCTTGTGAGCATCACAGGTACAACTTCAAATGTCAAGTCCTTTGTCAAGTCTGGTGGGTCTGCTGTCAAGATGTGCGATGGTTCCCTGAAGTACTTCTTCAATAAAGAAACAAGGAACACATCATGAACGCTTGACATGGATGGTGGTAGAGCCAGTTTATATGCCACATTACCACGTTTGGTCAAAATCTCGTATGGTTCCACATACCTAGGGCATAGCTTCCCCTTCTTACCAAACCGTTTCAGACCTTGCACAGGTGATATCTTCAAGAATACTTTATCACCCACTGCAAACTCCAGATCTTGACGTCGGTTATCTGCATAGTGCTTTTGTCGAACTTGAGCTGTCTTCACTCTTTCTTTAATTTGATCAATCACTCGACAAGTTTCTTTGATGAACTTCGGTCCTACAATCCTTATCTCTCCCACCTCATTCCATAACAGAGGTGTACGACATATCTTCCCATAGAGTGCTTCATATGGAGCCATCTGGATTGTAGCTTGGTAACTGTTGTTATAAGCAAACTCGATGAGTTATAGCTTCTCGTCCCAAGCTCCTTTAAAATCTAGAGCACACGCTCTGAGCATATCTTCTAAGATTTGAATAGTTCTTTCTGACTGCCTGTCTGTTTGAGGATAAAAAGCCGTGCTAAACTTCAACTTGGTTCCCATAGATTTCTGGAATCCTTCCCAGAACTTTGATGTAAAACGGGGATCTCTATCAGATACTAGACTTTCTGGGACGCCATGAAGTCTGACTATATTATCCACATATAACTTGGCCAGCTTCTCCATGGTATACTGAGGTCTGATAGCGATGAATCGAGCCGTCTTGGTAAGTCGATCAACTATAACCCATACTGCATCCACTGACCTTGGTGTCAAGGGTAGGCCAGTGACGAAATCCATTGTGATATAATCCCACTTCCATGCTGGCTCTGGTAGTGGTTGTAGCAAACCTGCGGGTCTCTACCTTTTAGCTTTAACTTGCTGGCAATTTAGACATTGGAATACGAACTGAGCCACATCCGCTTTCATACCCCTCTACCAATACAATCTTCTTAAATCATGGTACATCTTGGTGCTTCCTGGATGTACCGAATATGGGGTGTAATGAGCCTCTGTCATAACTCGATCTCTGATATTTGAGTTCTCAGTCTCAGGTTTACATAATCGTCCACGATACTTGAGTACCTTGTCTGAATCCAAGGTAAAGTTAGGATTGCTTTTACCCTTCTCTAGATCTTCTTGCACAGTCTTGAGGTGTGGATCCTTTAGGATTGCTACTTTGACATCATCTATTAGATCCAATGAGATCTTCAAGGTTGTGAACATCAATGTAAACTTATGAATTAAGCCCTGTTCCACTGGATCTCCTGCAGTTTCTAATATATACTCTTCATCTTTCTCTATTGAGCATGAGGCTGCAGCACATAATGCAGCATTTGTACCAGGTCCTGCCTCAGGCTTCGATGCCCACTTTCGACTTAAGGCATCAGCAAACAACATTTGCCTTACCCGGATGGTACTGGATGTCACAATCATAATCTTTTAATAGTTCTAGCCATCTCCTCTGTCTCATATTCAGGTCCTTCTGAGTGAAAATGTAAGTTAAGCTCTTGTGATCCGACTTAATCTGAAACTTTTCACCATAAAGGTAGTGTCTCCAAGTCTTGATTGCGTGAATAACCGCTGCTAACTCCAGATCATGTGTAGGATAGTTCTTCTCATGCTCTTTTAACTGTCTTGATGCGTAGGAAGTCACCTGTTCTCCTTGCATTAATACACATCCAAGACCCAACCCTGAGGCATCCGTATATAGGGTAAACGGTAAGCCTGGTGCTGGGATGGTCAAGATAGGTGCAGAGACTAGTCTTGACTTCAAAGTCTGAAAGCACTTCTCACACTCATCTGTCCATATGAATTTTTCTCCTTTCTTGGTTAGTCTGGTAAGTGGAATGACGATCCTTGAGTAGTCTTCCACAAATCTTCTATAGTAACCAGCCAATCCAAGGAAACTACGAATCTCCGCAACTGATTTCGATGCATCCCATCCTACTATAGCTGCGATCTTACTTGGATCTACCTTGATACCATCTACAGATACTATGTGACCCAAAAAGGCCACTTCCTTCAGCCAAAATTCACATTTCTTATACTTGGCATAAAGCTTATCTCTTCTCAGCCGTTGTAGGGCTGCTTTCAAATGTGTTGCATGAGTCTCCCTGTCTTGCGAGTAGACCAATATGTCGTCAATGAATATGATGATCGAAGTGTCCAACATGTCATGAAACACTCGGTTCATCAGTTCCATGAATGATGCTGGGGCGTTAGTCAACCCGAATGACATTACAAGGAACTCATAATGTCCATACCTTATCCTGAAAGCGGTCTTCAGAATATCTACGGCCTTGATCTTCAATTGGTGATACCCTGATCTAAGATCAATCTTCGAGAAAACCTTTGCACCCTGCAACTGATCGAACAGATCATCGATCCTTGACAAAAGATATCGGTTCTTGATGGTTAACTTGTTCAGCTTTCGGTAGCCAATACATAGTCGTACGCTACCGTCCTTCTTCTTGACGAACAGTATAGGTGCTCCCCATGGTGATATGCTTGGTCGTATGAAGCCTTTTTCTAGTAGTTCTTGTAATTGGGTCTTCAACTCCCATAATTCGGTAAGGGCCATCCTGTATGGTGCTTTAGACACCGGCGCCGACCCTGGCATAAGGTCTATCACAAACTCTGTAGCCCTGTCTGGAGGTAGACCCAGGAGATCTTCTGGAAATACATCTGAAAACTCTCGTACCACATCTAGATCTTTCATCTTTGGCACCTCAGTAGTTATGTCGACCACAGACACTAAGTACCCCACTCCTCCCTTCTTTAAGCATCTCTTAGCTTTTAGGGCGGAGAGGATCATCTTTCGCTTCCTAGGTAATTTGGTCCCAGTGAAGCTAAACTCTTTCCATTTCTCATCTTTATGCACAAGTTTCCTTTCACCACATAATAAGCTAGCCGAATGATGGCCTAGCCAATCCATTCCCAAGATGACGTCAAAGTCTGCCATCTCGAGTAGAACCAGACTTGCTTTTAGGTTTCAGCCCTCAATACTAACTGTACACGGCCCATAGTATTCATTCAACGCCACTTCGAATCCCAACGGAGAGCGAACTATCAAGCTTGGGTTTAAACACTTGACAGATAATTCCATTCACTTCCCAAAAGAAATAGAAACGAAGGAGTGCGTGACCCTAGAGTCAAAGAGTACTCTGGCAGGTATACCAGCTATATATACAGTCCCTAAAATTTAATTATCCCTTAGTTCTACATGCTCAAACACAACAACAGTAAAACAAATAGTGAGGGATGTAATCGTACCAGTAACCACATCAGGTGATGCGGCTGCCTCTTCAGTGGTGATTGCGAATACCTTTCCTTGCTGTGGAGGTTGCATCTTGGGTAAAGTGTAGGTCCTTGCATAATGACCCAGTTGCTGACAGTTGAAACATTTAACGTTCTGGTTCTGTCCAGCGAACTGTGACGGTGGTGGTGCAGTAGTGTTCCTTGCAGGCACCACAGTGGACTAAGCCCTGTATGGACGGAATGATCTAGTATTGCCTCTACCTGAAGTCTCAGTAGCAGGCCTCTTCAGTCCCCTGTTCTGAGCAAAGAAACTGTCTCTTTGACTAGATTCGATTACCTTGGCAATCTACACAGCCTCGTTATATATCTTCTTTTTCAAACCCAAGACGTACTCTCGGATACTTCCTTGCAATCCCATGGTGAACCTACGGGTTTTGGTTTCTTCTTCTTGCATGCTTGCTGGAGCGAAGAAGAACAGCTTTTCATACCTTTGCTGGTAAGCATCAACAGTTGACTGAGATTGTTGCAGATTGAGGAATTCCTTCTCCATTTGATCTCTAAAGCTCTTTGGAAAATACTTATCAAAGAAAGCTCCCTTGAATATCTCCCAATTGATCTAGGTATGCTTTGTCTCCAAATATGCCCGGGTAGAATTCCACCAGGCGTTTGCATCCTCCTTAAGCATGTGCGTAGCAAACAACACCTTCTCGTCTTCCGTACAAGTCATCAGACGGAAGTTCTTCTCTATTCAAGACACCCACTATGCAGGCCACTGTGGTTTCCCTGGTTTTCCTATGAAAGTAGGGGGTTTCAGCTTCAAGAACCTATCTACTGCTCGGCTTAGGTCATTCTGCCCCTGTGCATTCATTCCGTACCATGGTGGTGGGTACGGGTAGACTCCTTGATAGGCAGACGACGATGGAAATTTGTGTTGTGGTTGTAGATTCTGCCTTTAGCCCATCGGCCAGTATGGTGTTATTTCTTCCAGACTCAGGCGTACCTTCTGTAGGAATATATCCCGGTGGCCTGAACATCTTCAGCATCTCGTTCAGGAATGTTTTCTACTGAGCTTCCATCTGAAAAACTAAGTTTGTTACAATTGTCTCGGAGTTAGTGTGAGGAGGGCCTGGAAAATTTGTTGGTGCCCTGGGAATCTGGCCTTCTCCACTCTCCGGATTCTGGTTTTGCTCTTCAGCAGATCATGTTTCTACATTGCCCTCATCTTGGCATACCCTGGAGTGGTGACGCCTTCGTGAGCCTCTACGACCATTTCCGCCTACCATCTCAGATAAATTTTCCTGCTTGGATCTAAGAAGAAGACATAACACATGAGGTATAATCGAACAGTCATAATAGTGTTCGTCTTTAACATGTGCAAGGCGAAAATCGTAACGGAAACTTAAATTGGAATTTTTAAAATCTTTCCCAAAATTTTCTGGCTTTGAATGGTTGTCCGGTCGCAACATACCGGTCGCGGCACTGTGTATGACAGTGCGACCGGTATGTCCAGGCGGACAAAAATTTCTCGGATTCCCGAGGGGTACCGATCGATGTACCGGTCACTACCCTGTAGGGTATGGAGCGACCAGTCAGGATTTCTCTCCTGACCGAGGGGTACCGGTCGACTTTACCAGGGAGGTACCGGTCGACCGGTATGGGCAAAACCGTCGACCGGTATGCCCAGAATGGCTTTAAAATCGTGAAAAGTGAGATTTTTCTCACTTTTCTTTTCTTCTTCCTCTCCGGTGGTGATTCCTCTCGGGCTTGCTGAGTTGCTACAGTCCGTCCGGTGATCTTAGAAGCCATTTTCTTCCGATCAAGGCCTAGAACATCGCCTCCAAGTAAGTTCTTTCCTTCCATTCATCATTTTCATATCGTTTCTCTTTGGTTCTAAGCCCAAAACTAGGGTTTTCTTTGTTTAGGAATTTCCAACCGTAGAAACTCTCTTCCTTCGGTTTAGAAAGGGTTTAAAGACCTCTATGAGCAAAAGCCCTCAACCAATTTGAGGTTCCACCGAACGGTTTTATAAAAAATCAAATTTTTATGTTTTGACCTAGGTTTTGCCAAAAAAATTGATTTTTCCTGAAAATTCCTAAATTTCTTGTTGTTTTGATGAATGTTTGGATTCCATGAAGTGTTTTGGGGTTACGTAAGTCCTCCTCCCCAGGTTTTGGGTGAGTTCATGGCTTTTGCTTAATTTGCTGTCATTATGCTGTCGAAATTTCTAAAATTCTAACCTATTTCTCTTTATTTTTCTTTGTTTTGCTGTTTTCAATGGCTCCGCGCAGAGGTGCCGGTAAACGCTCATACGGTCTTGGCATGCACCTTCCTCACCCACCTGTTCCACAGCTCGATGATCGGTGGTTTCGTTCCGAGGTGGCATAAGCCTGTTTTCCTTGGTTCGAGGGAAAGAATACTGAGTCAGGGCGACGGATAAACCTGGAGCAGTTTAAGCGGTTTGATGTGGAAGCCGCTTTTGATAGACTCAGGTGGTTGCCTGTCATCACTTATTCTGTAACCACCCGCCCCAACCTTGTCAAGCATTTCTACGCCAATCTGGAGATAGAGGGAGATGTCAATGACTTCATTCAATGCCGGGCACTCTGCCTCACTAGATACGTCAAGGGTGTCCCCATCTCTTTTGACACTCACTAGCTTGCCGATCTCCTAGGGATTCCCAATGATGGAGACTTGGTCTACTGTGCCCCTAAGATGAAGGGCTTTCTCACAGACGATCTGCGCCAGGAGATTTCGGAGCAGCTACTTAACCCTGGAGCGCCCATGAAGGCCGCTAGTTTGAGACCTGTGCCTCGGGTATACAGTCGCATCATCCAGCACAATATTGTGCTTCAGAGCAGCCATTACAGTGAGTTGTCTCAGCTTACTCAGTACTTGACCTACTGCGTCTGCACTGGGGGCGGGTCTGCCTTCCCTACATCATCATTAGGACCATGCATCAGGCTACTCTGCCCGGTCAGGCCAGCAACCTTCCATACGGTCGACTCATCACCACTCTTCTGCGGCGATTACGAGTGAACATGAGGGGTGAGATCACCGTTGAGGATACTATGACTTCGGACATCGACTGGGATGCCATCCTTCATATGCAGATGGAAAACCTGTTGATCAGTGATGAGGACTTAGAGGCTCGTCCTAGCCCACTCAGGAGGGTAGCAGCCGCGACAGCAGCAACAGTAGCAGAGGAAGAGGGTGATGATGAGGGTGGCGATGATCAGATGGAGGATGTTCCAGTGCCAGCACCACAGCCCACATATGCAGCGGGACCATCTCAGCCTCCTCCCGACACCGTGATGGGTATGTTCACGGTGATCAGGGACGCTCAGCGTGAGATGAGCCGTGACTTGGGGCACTTGGATAGCAGCCTCCGAGTCACTCAGGAGCAGGTGCACTGGCTCAGGGTCGCCTATGAGCGGGACTATGATATTGCTGACCCTATTCCTCCTATGCCCCCAACCCCATGATAGAGTTCTTATTTTTCCTCTCTTCATAGTACAGTTTATATAACAGGGTAACTGTCCGGCTTGTGGACTGTACCCTGTAGCACTTTTAACTTATCACTTTTTAACATTTTAGTATTTTAATAGAAGTTTATAGTTTTCCTATCTAGAGCATATGTATTTGATAATTCCATATTTAATATAATGTGTTATGCTCTTTCATATATAGTCTCAGGCATCAAACAGTGCTTAAGGTGTGTTCTTATTAAATCTTTTAATTTTTCCTATCTCAGTTCATCAACTTAGTTAAGTGCAATATGGTCTGTTGGACAGAGCCTAAGAGCTCTGATACCAAGTTGTCACACCCCAATTCCGGCCGAACCAGAAGTGTGAGTGAACTGTCACTGAACCAACGGTTCACACCAGGATCTCAATAAGACCGTGTCTACTCATACAAACCATTGCACATAACCACAATCAGAATAATAGTAAATACAACGGAAGTCTTAAATAGAATGAACTGAGTAATCTATTGATAAATTTAAATAAAATATTCAATTATTCAAATAATCAAAACTTAAATAAATATCTTTACATCAACTTCATCTCAACTGAAAATAATTAAAATAAATAAAACCCAAGTCCAAGAGATACACGTAGAAAGGGCACTCGCATGAAGCGTCACGCTCGTCCTCTCCCGCCAGCACATCAAAAGCAGCTACGCCTCCGTACACTAGAGCGTTCATGTAATCATCTACCGAATAACCTGCATCAACATCTAAAAACATGTATATATATATATATATATATATATATATATATATATATATATATATATATATATATATATATATATATATATATATATATATATATATATATATATATATAGGGTGAGTTCACAACTTAGCTCAGTAAGACAATCAAACAATTGCACAAACATATGCATTAGTAACATTCACATTATGGTCTGGTTTTAAGTTTGCAATGTGTTATAGAAAGGATTGGCGGCCACCGCACCTCTATACACGAGTGTGTGAAGCCGCCTAGTGGATTAAACACCACTGCCGTCCCACATGAACCCTATCATGGAATAGAGATAGAGCTAAGGCGTCCGGATCAAACACCGCCAACATCTCCCCTGATACTCTACCCATACCAACACGTAAGCCCCTATTGGCGAGGGCTTGCAAACTGGGCTCGCAACTAACCAATCCTATATGTCATCATAGTAGACCCTATCTCAGCATAGCTCCCTATGGCATAGAGATAGAGCTAGAGTCTGGTGGCCAGGCCGGAGACCACAGTGCCACGTCCTCCCCCTGATACCCTACCCGCACCAAGCATGCTAAGACAGAACGATACGAAAGGTGCTAGTGTGAGGAATGATCACAGACCCCAGGCCCTTTCCATTCCACACACCAACGAAAACAATCACATGCCTAACAGTCACAACCTAGCATAGCAAGTATGCCTGAACAATAATAATAACTGAAAGTAAATGATGACATGCGAGAATGCACAAACATCAATCCACAAAATCAGGGTTATTAACAACATTTTACTGTTCATTAATTATTAGGTTTTATGTCAGATTCCCTTACCTGACACTTGTTTGATAGCTTGCTCTGCGTCGCAAGGTCCAAATGTGCTATCACAAAGTCCTACACGATATCAGGGTTTAGTTAGAATAGTTTTTCTTAGGTTTTACGTTGGTCGGAAAACCAACGAGATTATAAAACTTCTCATAAAGCTGACCGGTCACAGGTACCGATTGCAGCACTGTGGTGAAACCTGCGACTGGTATGGTTGACCGGTCCCCACAGACCAGTCCCCGAGAGGTACCGGTCGCAGTACCGATCGCATATGGTGTGACCGGTATGGTCGACCGGTATGTCTCCGGAAGACCATACGTCCAGCTCTCGACTTTCGTCAGTCACCCCCTAATGATCCTAGGGTTTCTCCTACACATTCTAGGTCTGAGCACTGAATTAGAGTTGTTTCCAACTCCATTCAAGTCCTAGCTTTGACGGTCTTCTTCCTAGAACTTAAATCTAGGGTTTACCGACTAGATTAGGGTTTGTCAGCAAAATAGGGTTTTAGATCAATACCTGCTTTGCATGGTATTGATAAAAAAAAACTAACCATCTTAGAGTCATAATGTAAAAGAAGGTTTAAGCACTTACCGTCGACTGGCGGTAAGGTGTTCTTCGTCGAACGACAATGGCGGCTCTTCCTTCTCCTTCTTCAATCTCCTTCTCCTCTCTAGGGTTTTTGAGGATCAATGGAAGGGATTCTAGGAGGTTTAGAGGGGTTTATATAGGCTAGGTTTAGGTTTAGGAAGCCTCCTAGCATTAGGAAAGTCCTTCGGTTTAAAATTTGAAAAGTGGGACCCACAGAGATCCGTTTCCGAATCTTAGTGGTCTGTTGCGCAGGCTATACCGGTCGACCGGTACCAAGACCGGTACCATCGACCGGTATGAATAAAATTCATACTTAAATGGTCTGTTTCATACCTGTTTGTCATCCGCTCGTCCCGTCTGGCCCGATGATGATTGGAAGACCTGTTACGACATGAATTCAAGGTTTAGATCGGGTTCATGGAGTGCGGGTCTTACAACTAGCCTGATAACTGTTATTGTAAGCGAACTCCATCAAATGTAGCTTCTCATCCCAAGGTCCTTTGAAGTCGATGGCACAAGCACATAACATGTCTTCCAAGATCTGAATAGTTCTCTCCGACTGACCATCAGTTTGAGGATGGAATGTTGTACTAAATTTCAGCTCAGTACCCATTGCATGTTGCAGTCCTTCCCAGAACTTAGAGGTAAATCTGGGATCTTTGTCTGATACAATGCTCTGCGGCACACTGTTCAAATGAACTCTTTGATTTGCATACAATCTTGCCAGTCTGTCCATGGTATACTGGGGTCTTATAGCTATGAATCTTGCTGTCTTGGTGAGCTGATCCAAAATTACTCAAACAGCATCTACTGCCCTAGGTGTTAAGGGTAAACTAGTAACAAAGTCCATGGTAATGCAGTCCTACTTCCATTCCGATATCGATAGTGGTTGAAGCAATCCTGAAGGTTTCTGTCTAACTGCTTTCACTTGTTGACAGGTTAAACATTTGTATACAAAGTTAGCCACATCTACCTTCATCCCTCTCCACGAGATGGTTTTTTCAAGTCATGGTACATCTTGGTACTTCTTGGATGAGCTAAGTATGGTGAGTTATGGGCTTCCTTCAGAATTTTCTCCTTAATATCCTCGACCATTGCCGGGATATAGAGTCTTCCTCAAAATCTAAGTGCACCATCATCTGAGAGAGTGAATTCAGGATCTATTCTTTTCTTCTGTAAGTCTTCCTTCACTGTCTTGAGGCAAGGGTCCGTTGGTAGTTCTCTTACTACTTCTGTAACTAGTTCTGCTTTTATCTGTAATGTTGCAAACAGGCTTGCAAGTTCACATATGACTTCATTTCCTAAAGATCCTTCTCATATGTCCAACTCCTTTTGTGCCTTCTTATGGGTGCTAGTTTGTGCTGTCCATCTTGAAACTGGTTCAGTCCCTTCCTTAAATCTTGTTAGGCTCTTTCTGCTCAAGGCGTCAGCAACTACATTCACCTTGTCTGGGTGGTATGATATCTCATAGTCATAATCTTTTAGTAGTTCAACCCATCTTCGTTGTCTCATATTTAAGTCCTTCTGAGTGAATATATATGTAAGGCTCTTATGGTCGGACATGATCTGAAACTTCTCACCATATAGATAATGTCTCCATGCCTTGAGAGCAAATACTACTGCTGCTAGCTCCAAGTCATGAGTATTGTCACACCCCAATTCTGGTTGAACCAAAAGTGTGAATGAACCATTAACAAACCATGCCTTAGGCCAAGATCACTTAAGACGGTGCCAACCATCAAACCATACATCGACCCATGATCAAAATAAATAAATAAATAGTCAGTGAAAGAATTTATTAATAATGAACTGAGTACTAATGATAAGTAAATAAATAAACCAATTATCTCCAAGTGTACCAAAGCATACTAAATATCCTTACAAGTTCTTAATTAAAAATACGAGAATAAATCTAAAGGTAGACACAATGGAAACACTCGCATGAAGAATCATGCTCATCCTCCATCGGTTGCACGTTCATAGCCGCCACACCTCCATACAACGGTGCATTGATATAATCCTCTACGGTAGTTCCTACATCATTAACTAAAAAGAAACGATATCATGGAGTGAGCTCACAATTTCACTCAGTGAGAAAACAAAATAATGCAGCAAACATATGCATGATGTAACATTTAACTCTTTGGTCTAGTTTAAGTTTGCAATGTGCTATGGTAAGGATAAGCGGTCACCACACCTCCATACACAAGAGTGTGAGCACACCCACCGATCAAGCACCCACTAAAATTGATGTCACCCCACAACACTCATTACGAGATAGAGATAGGGCTAGAGCTTAACGGATCACACACAGCCAGCACCCCCTTGATACACTATCCCATACCAGTACGTTTGCCCCTATTGGTGAGGGCTTACAAACCAATCCTAGATGTCAACAGAGTGTATCCAAGACCCTTACCCCAGCATCCTTCAATACGACATAGAGATAGAGCTAGAGTTCGCTGGTAGAGCTACGACCTACACCGCGATCACTCCCCCTGATACCCTACAACGTACAAAGTCCGCTAAGGTAATAGTGATAGGATGATGCCAGTGCAGTGAATGGATTGAGGCTACCACCTCTCCCCACTCAACATGCCAACCACACACAAACACATGTCTATCCTCAACATCATCAGCATACAAAAATATAATTAAATATGCTTGAACAAAATAAGAAGTTATTGGATGACATGTTATATGCATAAACAACATAGCATCAAGAATAAGTAATAAACCCAGTAGCTTCTTATTAACCAGTTGATTTAAGTCTTGTCCCTCACCTGTTGAGTGATGTTGATTCTTTCCCCAAGCTTTGAAAACTATCTTAAAGTGGTTATTAACCTTAAACAATCATTGAAATAAATTACGATTTAATATAGATCGATTTCTGTCATTCAAACTGATTGCCTGGACTGACATTTAAGCCTTCCGGACATTGTCCAGTCGACGGTCTGGTACTGTATATGTGCGATCAGACAACAGACCGAACAAACCCTGAGATGCTTTCCTAGAGCATCGGGTAGCCTGTTTGGTCCCCTGTTGGGTGCTTCTGAACAACACAGACCGGACAACCTCCAAGGCATCCTTCAGGCTGTCTTTCAGTCCATATTTTTTAGAATAGTTTCTCAGATTTCCTTTAGGGTTCATCCTACACTATTGTAAGGTCAAGAATATGTTACCATTAGGGTTTCAAGGACACATAAATAGAATAACACTAAATCTACTACCCTAACGGTAATGAAATCAGATCACAGCTTCCAACGGCTATGAATTCAACCTCACACCCATTCTAATCTATCCATAGTAATGAGGACTTACCATTGGTTTCTCGATGAAGATTGTTGGGAACTGACGGTGAGTTCTTCTTCCTTTTTCCAAAGCTTTCTTCTTTTCCAAGCCTCCTTCTTAACTCTCTCTCTCTCTTCTCTCTCTCTCTCTCAAATATGGAGTTTGTGAATGATCAAAAGAGTAAGAGAAGGTAGAGATTTGTTCCTTTTAAAGAGAACAATCTCCCACTGAGAGTGGAATCCTAATTTGGAGAGTCTTCCAATCAAACTAGGAAACTTTCCTACGTTCGGAGTCCTAAAATAGTTTGACCGGTTGACTGTTCGGTCGACTGAAACAATCGGACAAGCATCAAATTGACAGTTTTTCCATACTTGGCTTTGAAGTTCATCATTTAGTTGGTTCGTCTGATCCAGTTTTGATGGGAAGACCTGTCATGACACGTTAACTAGGTTAGACCAGGTTAGTGGACTGCGGGTCTTATAAGTGGGGTAGTTCTCCTCGTGTTTTTTTAATTGTCGAGAGGCATATGCTATGACTTGGTCTCTTTGCATGAGTACACATCCCAAGCCTAGTCTCGAGGCATTAATATATAAGGTGAAAGGTTCACCTGGCCTTGGAATGGTCAATATGGGAGCTGAGACTAGCCTTTCCTTCAAAGTTTAAAAACTCCTCTCACATTGGTCTGACCAAATAAATTTCTCTCCCTTCTTAGTTAGCTTTGTCAAAGGTACCATGATCTTGGGGTGATCCTCTACTAATTTGTGGTAGTACCCAGCTAAACCTAAGAAACTGCGAATCTCAGTATCCATCTTGGGTGCTTCCCAATTTATGATAGCTTCAATCTTATTGGGATCCAATTTGATTCCTTCGACTGATAATCTAGGAATGCCATTTCATTCAGCCAAAAGTCACATTTCCTAAAATTGGCATAAAGTGTCTTCTCCCTCAATCTCTATAAGGCCTGTCATAGGTGTACCTTATGCTCCTCTTCATTGCAAGAGTAGATCAAAATATCATCAATGAAGACTATTACTGAGGTGTCTAGCATATCATGAAATTCTTGATTCATGAGTTCCATGAATGTTGCTGGAGCATTCGTCAGTCCAAATGACATGACTAAAAATTCATAGGGCCCATATCTAGTTTGAAAGGTTGTTTTAGGTATGCCACTCTCCTTAATCTTCAACTGGTGGTAACCTGACCTGAGATCGATCTTCGAAAACACCAGAGCACCTTGTAGCTGGTCAAACAAGTCATCTATCCTTGGTAATGGATACCAGTTCTTGATGGTGAGCTTGTTTAACTCCTGGCAGTCGATGCACAATTGCACACTACCGTCTTTCTTCTTCACGAACAATACAGGTGTGCCCTATGGGGAAATGCTAGGTATGATAAAACCTTTATCCAAATAGTTCCTGTAACTGCACCTTTAATTCTTTTAGTTCTATAGGTGCCATTCAATATGGAGCCTTAAACACCAGTGCCTAGCCTGGTAATAAGTTTATCACAAATTCTGTTGCTCGATCTGGTGGTAATCCTAGTAAGTCTTCAGCAAATACATTGGAAAATTCCTTTTACCACCTCCAAGTCTTCCAATTAAGCTCTATCAGTAGTGATGTCTGGGACAGATACTAGAAAACCTACTCCCCCCTTCTGTAGACACTTAATTGCTTTAAGTGCAGAAAGAAATAGTTTCATCTTCTTAGGCTTCCTGTCCCCTATGATTCGAACATCATCTTATCACCTTCATTGAACAATAACTTCTTCTCTGAACATTAGAGGCTTACATTGTGTAGAGACAACCAATCCATACCCAAGATTACGTCGAAGTCTAACATGTCTAGTTGAATTAGATTTGCCTCCAGACTTTTATCCTCTATTAGGAATGGGCATGGTCCTTGGTATTCATTAAGAATCACCTCTGCACCAAGAGGTGATCAGACAACCAATGGCTCCTCGAGGGGTTTTGTTTCACCTTTGATACTTTTTCCAAAGGATAGAGATACAAAGGAGTTGGTAGCTCCTGAATCAAAGAGTACTTTTGCCTGTACCCCCGCTATAGTTACAGTACCTAAGGTAATTTACTATGCTGTAGCTTATGCACATAAACAATAATGTAATAGTTGTAAATACATACCTGTCACCATGTTAGGGGAAACCTTTGCTTTTTTTGCTGAAACAGGGTACACTTTTCCCGTCTGAGCAGCTTTAAGAGGGTGAGGACAATTCCTATAGAAGTGCCCTGTCTCCCTACAATTGAAACACTTGAGATTGGTGGCAAGTGAGATAGCTGGATGGTTCCCCACTGGTGCCATCTTTACCGTAGCAGGTTTTGCTGTGGTTTGAGCAGTACGGGAAATTTTGTTAGTTGCCTTCCGTCGATAAAGTTGGCTGACCTCTTGTTAGTTTCCTTCTGTGCAAAATAGCTGTCTCATAGACTGGCTTCTATGACCTTGGCTGTCTGAACTGCATCAGAGTATACTTCCTTGCGTAGTGCATCCATAGTAGCTCGGATATTGCCTCATAGACCCTTGGTAAATCTACAAGCCTTGGCCACTTCTTCTTTCATGTTGGTTGGGGTGAAGTAGAAAAATTCTTTGAACTTGTGCTGGCATTCATCCATTGACAATTGCCCCTAGGACATATTCAGATATTCCACCTCTTTCTTATCCCTGAAACTTCGTGGAAAGTATTTATCGAAGAAGGCCTCTTTAATGATTGCCCAAGTGATCTGGGGGTGCTTTGCAGCTAGGAGTGGTTGAGTGGACTCCCACCATGTATTTGGTTCACCTTCGAGCATATAGGTGGCGCACAAGATCTTTTCATCCTCAGTACAAACCATCATACGTAGTGTCTTCTCATCGGACTTAATCCAGATTGCTCAATCCCTATCAGTGAATTTAAGAGGTTTCATTTTCATGAACCTCTCCACAGTCCTGGCTGGGTCATGCTATTGTGGCGTTGGTATGAACTGCTGTTGATTCTGAGCAGCTGCTACTGTGTGATCAGCCTCATTCACAACCCTGATATGATCTATTGATGTTCCTGCAATGTTGGTAGCATTGGATCTAAGCAAGGGGATAGTGGTGGTATTGTTCCCTTCATTAGCTGTCCCTAGAGGTGCTAGTGTTGGCCTTAATATGTCCCTGAGGTCATTCAGAAACTGTCGTTGCTAGGCCTGACTTTCCTGCTGCTATTCTCTCAGTACTTCACGCTGTTCCTGGTCCATGGTGTGAGCTAGGTTCCTCATGATTACTGGGATATTCTCATGAGTAGGTTCGGATAGCAGCAGCAGCATGTTTCTCCCTTGGGTACCATCATTAGGAGGTAGAGTGGGTGGCTGCGTATCATTCGGATTCGAGTCATCATCATTGTAAGACCCGTGTCAATCTAACCCGGTCTTACCACCTTGAATCAGGTTTACCCATCATGGTCGAGTCAAGTGGACCAAGGGCGTGATGGAGATCGAGATCCCAGGTATAAAATCGACCCAAAAACACTTAATTTTAGGGGAGGGTCGCATACCCAGCCAAGTAGGGTCGGACCCCCCAAAACAGAATGTCAGACTCTCAGATTTGAAGGGAGGGTCGGACAGCTTAAGACCCTAGGGTCGACGGGATCATCGACCCTCCCATCGACCCTCAGTTTCTGACGAATATAGAAATTTGGAAATTTCTTAATTTTCGATTGGGATTCTTTCCAAATCTCAATGGGACAATTATAGGACATTCCTACTCTATTTAAAGGACGTCCCTAAGCCACTTTCACTCCTTTCACAACCCTAATTGAATTGAGAGAAAGAGAGAAGAAGGAAAAGAGGAAGAAAGGAGACAGGGGGGAAGACTTAGCAAAAACGAGAAGAAATTCTAGAGAAAAGTAATCTTCTAAGGTATGGATACTAATTCCATGAGTTTCTACAGACCTTAGGTTAGATAAGGTTGAGTGTAGGATTTCGGAGAAACCCAAACCATCCATTCATGGTTAGGTTTTCATGGAAAATCATAGGATGATGCATGAAAACTATTTAGATGGATTATACATGGTTCTAGACCATGGAATGACTATTGAATGAATGTAGGAAGCAAGCCATAGGACCCCAAGCACGAAGAGTGGATTTAAAAGTGGAAATTGGACCAGATTGCATCGAGGGTCGCACCGAGGGTCGATAGACCATCCGACCCTAGGTGTTTCTGACCATCGACCCTCAGCATTCGGGAAGCTCAGAATGAGGGGAGGGTCGATAGACCCATCGACCCTAGCATCGACCCTCAGTTGAAGGAATGGTTTTAAATTCTGAATTAATTCTAAATAAATTCTATCGACTTTGTTAGGTTTGCTAGCAATATAATAACGTTATAACGGTGATTCTAAAGCTTGGAAAAATATCTTTTAGCAAGCTAAGGTGAGGAACCTTAACTCCAAACTAAATTGGTTAATAATAAACTGTTTTCATTTTCTTGAGTCCTATGCTATGTTTGATTCTATGCGAATATGTTGTAATGTGCATACAGCATGCCATCCAATATTTCTATTACTTGTTCATGCATATTTACTTTATTGTTTATGACATGATGTTGATGATGATGATAGGAATAGGCATGTGCTTGTATGTGTGTGGTTGATGTGCTTGATGCGAGCGAGTATCAGGGGAGGTGTGATGAGAACGTCAATAAACGTTAACCTTTGGCGGGTCTCAGCACTTTAGCTCTATCTCTAACTCAAGTCTTGTGCATTGACATCGTCGTATCACCATTACTTTAGCAGAACTATTATGTCGTAGAGTATCAGGGGAGGTGGTCTCGGTCCTTGTAGTCTCGACTCTACCGGGGGCCTTAGCTCTATCTCTATGGGCATTCGAGGGATCTTTGGGGTGAGGCCTTGGATACACTGTTTGGCATTAGGATTGGTTAGCAGCGAGCCCAGTTTGCAAGCCCTCGCTAACAGGGGCTTACGTGTTAGTATAGCATTATATAGCAATAAACGTTAACCTTTATTGTATAATGTTATGGTAGGGTGGATGGGGACGACGATAAACGTTAACCTTCGGGCGGGCTTCCACACCCTGTGTATAGAGGCGGTGTCAATAAACGTTAACCTTTGACCACCCAACCTTTCTATTGCGCATTGCAAACTATAAACCAGACCAAAGATATAAATTGACTTTTTGCATGCATATGTATTGTTGCATTGTTTTGGCTACTCACTGAGCCGTGTTGTGTGCTCACCCCTCGACGTCGAATATTTTTAGTTGATGATGCAGGTTACACAGTCGAAGATTATATGAACGCGTCTGCGTACGGGAGTATAGCAGCGATGGACGCTGGAGCTGAAGATGATACACACGACTCCTCTTGCGAGTGCAACTCGTGTGTATTTGATTAGATATTTTTATAGGTTTCTTTATTTGGATTTATTAGAGACTTGTATTGAAATTTACTTATGTCTCGGTTGATACAGAATAATTTTCTATTAAGTTATTAATATCATTTTAGTTCTCAGTTCATTTATTTATAAGATTTCCGCTATTGTGTATTTACTCTGATTGTGATTGTGGATGCGTGTAAGTTTGGATAACGCGGGGATAGCCTATTAGAGATCCTGGTTGAACCATTGGTTATTTAGCGGTTCATCACACCATTCTGAACAGTGCAGAATTGGGGTGTGACAACTTGGTATCAGAGCTTCTCAGGCTTTGCCCGCCGAACTGACACGCATTCAAGACCATTGTGAACTGAGATAGGATAAATTAAAAGCTTTAATACAAACACACTGTAAGCACAAGTGATGATTGAAACCAAATTAAAAAGAGAATAATGCATCTATTAAAGGAAAAACCAGTTACATACAAGGAGTGAGAGAAACAAAACGTATATACATCGCTAAAGCAGAGTACAGTCCACAACCCGGACAATTACTCTGTAGTACAAGAAAAGTAAAGTACAAATCAGGAAGCTGGAGGCGAAGGAGGAGGCGGTGCCTCACGATCTCTGTCATATTCCTCAGCACAGACCCTAGTCAACCATGCCACCTGGGTCTGAGTCACCTGCAGACTAGCTGTGAGATCAGCCACCTTTTGATCAGTCTGGCGCTGGGCGTCTAGGAGCTCCCCTATCCTTAGATCCGATGCGTGCTGAGCCTCTCTAATCTCATGAAACATACTCAGCACATCATCAGCTGGTGGGCGTGAAGGACTAGCACCATGAGAAGGACTGGTCTTCGGTACCGAAGCCGCCGCAGCAGAAGTACCAGCCCTATCCGCATGTGTGGGTGATGGCGGTGGTATCGCATCGACATCCATATACATGCGATCGTCATCGTCGATCGGATCCCCACGAGCCCTAGCAGCAGCCTCAGCATCAGCCATCTCAACCCGAGTCTGAGGGCGCACCATCGCGTTCCTCTCCTCATCGCTAACCTCTACATCTCGCAGCCCCATCTTGCAGATTGCCTCCCAATCTAGAGGCGACGAGAAGGTCTTCTCCTGGATCTTCTCATCTACCAGATCCACCCCCAGACGGGTCAGTAGCACTGTAATCATGCGTCCATAGGGTAGATTACCCCTATAACCGGACAATGTGGCACTAATCATCGTCCGCATGATGATGTAAGGAAGGGCAGACCGGCTGCGAGTGCGGATGCGAGTAGATCAAGAACCGAGTCAGCTAAGAGACCCTCTCATAATGCCCACTCTGCGGGATCAGATTATGCTTTGGATAATCTTGCGGAAGACCCGTGGAGCTGGACGCAAGTAGCAAGCTCTCATCATCCGCCATCTATCGGGACGGAGCAGGCGGTTGTCGATCTGCGCCCTCATCTCCATCTCAACAAACGCGTGGCTCTCCCGGCGCACGGTACACCATAGGGCCATCATAGGTAATGCCCAACAGATCGGCCAGCTGCCGATAATCAAAGGAGATGTGCACCCCCTTGACGTAGCCGGTGATGCGCAACTCCTGGCCGTGCTCAACGTCATTGTAATTCCCCACCACCTGGAGATTACAATAGAACCGGGCGTACCAAGTCGGGACATGTGCACGCATCGTATGTGATGACAGGGAGCCACCCCATATCACCAAATGCTCCCTCTACATTGAACAAGGCTAGCTCAGCCAAGTTCACCATGCGACCCCCTTCCACCTTCTTACGGGCATAGTCAGCATACTGTGCCTCAGCTTCATCCGAACGGAAGCGAAGTGGATCACGCAATCTTGGCACTTTGGTACGGGCCATAGTATCTGCAAAAATAAGAAGGAGAAAAGAAACAAGGAGTTAATAGGATAAAAATCTGAAAAATTAAAATAGAGCCCCATTTCTCAACATATAAGTGGGCATGAGAACTTACGTAGGTTAAAACATATCCTACAACCCACATGCAGTAGGAAATTTTTACTGACGATGTCCAATTTGAAGAAATTCAAGAAAAAAATCGAAAATGTCGCCAAATTAGGGCAAAAAGAGAAAATTTTAAGTTTCTCGATAACCAACCGATGAAACTCTAAAATTTTTGAGGGATTTCGTTCCTCAAGACCCCAATAACAAAAGCCCCCAATAAAAATCGAATTTTTACGGTTGGAAAAATTTTAATTTGAAAAATACGAGCTAAATGGGCAAAAACCTAGAAAAGAAAACCTAAAAACAGGTAAAGGTGAGAGGATATACCTGTAGGGATGACGTGGGCGTCGAAACCCGGAGTTAAACCGACCATGAACAGTGGAGTAGAACTGTAGCAACTCAGAGAGTGGAGGCGAGTCGAAACGGAGGAGGAATAGTGAGAAATGACCCAAAATCGGATCTTAAAAATCTGATTTTTGGTCCGAGGGTCGGACAATTCGACTGACACCATCGACCCTCGCATGGACCCTCAGCTCTCGGGAAGAACAGGTCATTCCCAGGGTCGGACATACCATCGACCCTACATAGAAAAGACAGCATTTATTTCAGAATGAATTGGGGATTTTGAATTTTATATCGGTTAGCGTGCCTACATGAAGTATAAATGATTTCTCACTGATTTTGATGATTTTCAGGTACCACCCATCTCAGAAAGAAATATGTCTGGACGTAGAGTTATCCGACAGACCCGAAATACAGTCCCACCACCACCACCAGTGGAGGAGACTAGTCAAGAGAATAACCATGCACAGGGTAATCTAGAACCAGCAGGCCCTACAAATTTGCCACCTCCACCACCGGAGCTAGCAACTGTGGTTATGAATCTGGCACAACAGCTACAGCAAATGCAACACGCACAAGCTCAAATGCAGGTTGCAATGGGAGTTATGTTTCAAGCCACTCAGGCCGCAACCATGCACACCGGGCAAGCTAGTGCAGCCCCGGTGGGTAATCACCCAGCTCAACGAGACACCTCAACAACCGGCTGCCCCAATTCCAATGCAAGTCCCGAAGCAGCCCAAGGGAACTATCGGTATCCACCCCCTATGTTTGGGGCATACCAAAATCAACTGGATCACTCCCGATTAGTGGAGAGATTTTTGAAGATGAAACCTAAGGAATTCAACGGCAAGCCGTCGATCCCTCGTGGCCATCACCTTGGATAGACGAAATGGAAAGGAACTTCCTTATGATGACTATTACCGAGGAAGAGAAAGTACTATGCGCCACCTTCATGCTTAAAGGCGACGCACACCATTGGTGGAAATCTACAAAGACGTATTTATTGACCAAGCACGCCCTACTGACATGGGTTATATATAAAGAAGCATTCTTCGAGAAGTATTTCCCAAGAAGCTTCGGAGATTCAATGGAGAAGGAATTTCGAGTGCCGTACAGGGGCAGATGTCCATAGACTCGTATCAACAGCGCTATGAGGAGCTGTTTTTCTTCGCACCGGCTAGCATGCAAGAAGAAGATACAAAAACCCGTAGGTTCGTCGTGGGACTAAGAGGAAGCATAAGAGAAAATGTTCTGGGCTTAGAGAAGAAAATCTACAACGAAGCTGTCCAGATTGCTCGAGTGATCGAATCGAGCCATAAGGAGAGTTATTTCTCCCGAACGGAGGCATCAAGAGACCAGCCGGAAACTCCCACAACGAGAGGCAATAATAGGACGTATAAACCTTTTCGTCCTCAGAATTATGCTACTGCACCAAAGTCTACTTCCGCAGCTCAACCACAGCCAAAGCCAAATTCCGAAGCCCCGAAGTGTTATAACTGCAACCAACCAGGGCATATGGCAAGAGAATGTTCAAAACCAAAGAAACAGTTACATCAAGGACGGGTATATGCTGTTACATCAGAGGATGCAGCCGCATCGCCCGATGTGGTCACAGGTATGATCGAAACTTTTAAGATTATAATTTCATTGATTGAGCATGTAGACTAAGTAAAAACGGATCACAGGTATTGTACCTATCAATGGCGTACCAGCGAGTACTCTTTGATTCGAGGAGCTACGCATTCATTTATATCTGTGTCGTTTGGAAAGAAGACCAATTTACCCATCAAAACATTAGACTACAAGTTACTTGTACGGTCACCGATGGGATTAGAAGTGGAATTAGAGAAAGGTTATGGACCTTGTCCAGTTCTCATTGGCGAGAAAACCATGGATGCAACTTTAATACAACTTGAGATGGCAGACTTCGATGTCATCTTGGGAATGGACTGGTTAGCTCGGCATTCTACAAATCTGTTATGCGCCGAGAAGAAGCTAACTTTCAAAGACAAAGAAGGAGCAGAATTCAGTTTCTCGGGAACCAAACTTCCCAGAAGACGCAAGCTCATACTCTCAGCATTAAAGGCTAAGAAGTGCCTTGAAAAAGGAGCCGTCGGATATCTAGTATCAGTGGTCGACCTAACCAAGGACGCGCCACGAATGGAAGATATTGACGTCGTACGGGATTACCCAGATGTATTTCCGGAGGAACTACCCGGATTACCGCCTGACCGTGTCACGGAGTTTGTAATAGACCTGGCACCTGGAGCCACACCGCTATCAAAAGCACCGTATAGAATGGCTCCTACTAAACTGAAGGAATTAAAAGTGCAATTACAAGAATTGCTGGATAAGGGTTATATTAGACCCAGTATATCTCCATGGGGAGCACCGGTGTTGTTCGTAAAGAAGAAGGATGGTAGTGTTCGATTATGTATCGACTATCGAGAGTTGAATAAGGCGACAATCAAGAATCGATATCCACTACCCAGGATCGATGACTTGTTCGATCAGTTACAAGGAGCGAAGGTATTTTCAAAGATCGATCTTCGATCAGGCTCTCATCAGCTGAAGATTAAAGAAGGTGACATTCCGAAGACAGCTTTCAGGACAAGATACGGACATTATGAGGTGATGTCCTTCAGATTAACTAATGCACCGACAACATTCATGGAACTTATGAACCGAGTTTTCCACGATATGTTGGATACGTCGGTTATAGTATTTATTGATGACATATTGGTATATTCTAAGGACAAGGAAACCCATGTCAAGTACCTAAACGCAGCCCTACAGCGTTTAAGGGTAGAGAAGTTATACGCCAAATTTTCGAAGTGTGAGTTTTGGCTAAGTGAAGTTGCCTAAATTGTCAAAAGGTAAAGGCGGAACGACAAAGACCCGCAGGACTGTTACAGCCATTACCGGAACCAGCATGGAAATGGGACTGCATCACTATGGACTTTGTCACAGGACTACCATTGACTCCTCGAGTAGTTGACGCAGTTTGGGTGATTGTGGACCGTCTGACTAAGACAGCTCGCTTCATACCGATACGACCCCAGTATACACTGGAAAGGTTAGAAAAGCTGTATGTGGATAATATTGTTCGGTTACACGGTGTACCAGAAAGTATTGTGTCCGATAGAGATCCACGATTTACTTCCAAATTTTGGGATGGACTGCAAAAGGCTATGGGTACAACATTGAAGTTCGGTACTGCATTCCACCCACAGACAGACGGACAGTCGGAGCGTACAATCCAGATTCTAGAAGATATGCTACGAGCATGTGTGATTGATTTCAAAGGATCATGGGACGAAAAGTTACCATTGATCGAGTTCGCTTACAATAACAGCTATCAGGCTACTATACAGATGTCACCTTATGAAGCATTGTATGGCAGGAAGTGTCGAACTCCTTTGTTTTGGACTGAAGTTGGAGAACATAGTTTTGTTGGACCGGAATTTGTTGAAGAGACTTGTCGAGTGGTCGACATCATCAAGGAGAGAGTGAAAACGGCTCAGAACCGTCAGAAGCAATATGCAGATACTCGACGAAGAGATCTAGAGTTCGCCGTAGGTGATAAAGTATTTTTGAAAGTATCGCCTATGAGAGGATTAAAGAGATTCAGACAGAAAGGAAAATTAAGTCCAAGATATGTCGGACCATATGAAATTCTAGCTAAGCGTGGAAAAGTAGCTTATCAGTTGGCATTACCACCATCTATGTCAAGTTTGCACGACGTATTTCACATTTCTCTATTGAAGAAGTATGTCAAGGATTCGACGCACGTGTTGACAGTAGATTTGCCACAATTGACTGATGATTTGACATTTGAAGTAACACCAACGGAAATCACTAGTCGAAAGGTTCAATGTCTACGCAACAGAGATATCTACCATGTTAAGGTCACATAGAAAAGTAGAGACATGGAAGAGATTACATGGGAAGAAGAGAATGCTATGCGAAAGCAGTACCCACACTTATTTGATTCAGAAGGTACGTACAATTTCGAGGACGAAATTTTTATAAGTTGGGGGGAGTTGTAAGACCCGTGTCAATCTAACCCGGTCTTACCACCTTGAATCAGGTTTACCCATCATGGTCGAGTCAAGTGGACCAAGGGCGTGATGGAGATCGAGATCCCAGGTATAAAATAGACCAAAAAACACTTAATTTTAGGGGACGGTCGCATACCCAGCCAAGTAGGGTCGGACCCCCCAAAACAGAATGTCAGACCCTCGGATTTGAAGGGAGGGTCGGACAGCTTAAGACCCTAGGGTCGACGGGATCATCGACCCTCCCATCGACCCTCGATTTCTGACGAATATAGAAATTTGGAAATTTCCTAATTTTTGATTGGGATTCTTTCCAAATCTCAATGGGACTATTATAGGACATTCCTACTCTATTTAAAGGACGTCCCTAAGCCACTTTCACTTCTTTCACAACCCTAATTGAATTGAGAGAAAGAGAGAAGAAGGAAAAGAGGAAGAAAGGAGACAAGGAGGAAGACTTAGCAAAAAGGAGAAGAAATTCCAGAGAAAAGTAATCTTCTCAGGTATGGATACTAATTCCATGAGTTTCTACAGACCTTAGGTTAGATAAGGTTGAGTGTAGGATTTCGGAGAAACCCAAACCATCCATTCATGGTTAGGTTTTCATGGAAAACCATAGGATGATGCACGAAAACTATTTAGATGGATTATACATGGTTCTAGACCATGGAATGACTATTGAATGATTGTAGGAAGCAAGCCATAGGACCCCAAGCACGAAGAGTGGATTTAAAAGTGGAAATTGGACCAGATTGCATCGAGGGTCGCACCGAGGGTCGATAGAGCATCCGACCCTAGGTGTTTCGACCATCGACCCTCGGCATTCGGGAAGTTCAGAATGAGGGGAGGGTCGATAGACCCATCGACCCTAGCATCGACCCTTAGTTGAAAGAATGGTTTTAAATTCCGAATTAATTCTAATTAAATTCTATCGACTTTGTTAGGTTTGCTAGCAATATAATAACGTTATAAAGGTGATTCTAAAGCTTGGAAAAATATCTTTTAGCAAGCTAAGGTGAGGAACCTTAACTCCAAACTAAATTGGTTAATAATAAACTGTTTTCATTTTCTTGAGTCCTATGCTATGTTTGATTCTATGCGAATATGTTGTAATGTGCATACAGCATGCCATCCAATATTTCTATTACTTGTTCATGCATATTTATTTTATTGTTTATAACATGATGATGATGATGATGATGATAGGAATATGCATGTGCTTGTATGTGTGTGGTTGATGTGCTTGATGCGAGCGAGTATCAGGGGAGGTGTGATGAGAACATCAATAAACGTTAACCTTTGGCGGGTCTCAGCACTTTAGCTCTATCTCTAACTCATGTCTTGTGCATTGACATCGTCGTATCACCATTACCTTAGCAGAACTATTATGTCGTAGAGTATCCGGGGAGGTGGTCTCGGTCCTTGTAGTCTCTGACTCTACCGGGGGGCTTTAGCTCTATCTCTATGGGCATTCTGAGGGATGCTGGGGTGAGGCCTTGGATACACTGTTTGGCATTAGGATTGGTTAGCAGCGAGCCCAGTTTGCAAGCCCTCGCTAACAGGGGCTTACGTGTTAGTATAGCATTATATAGCAATAAACGTTAACCTTTGTTGTATAATGTTATGGTAGGGTGGATGGGGACGACGATAAACGTTAACCTTCGGGCGGGCTTCCACACCCTGTGTATAGAGGCGGTGTCAATAAACGTTAACCTTTGACCTCCCAACCTTTCTATTGCGCATTGCAAACTATAAATCAGACCAAAGATATAAATTGACTTTTTGCATGCATATTGCATTGGTTTGGCTACTCACTGAGCCGTGTTGTGTGCTCACCCCTCGACGTCGAATATTTTTAGTTGATGATGCAGGTTACACAGTCGAAGATTATATGAACGCATCTGCGTACGGGAGTATAGCAGCGATGGACGCTGGAGCTGAAGATGATACACACGACTCCTCTTGCGAGTGCAACTCGTGTGTATTTGATTAGATATTTTTATAGGTTTCTTTATTTGGATTTATTAGAGACTTGTATTGATATTTACTTATGTCTCGGTTGATACAGAATAATTTTCTATTAAGTTATTAATATCATTTTAGTTCTCAGTTCATTTATTTATAAGATTTCCGCTATTGTGTATTTACTCTGATTGTGATTGTGGTTGCGTATAAGTTTGGATAACGCGGGGATAGCCTATTAGAGATCCTGGTTGAACCGTTTGTTATTTAGCGGTTCATCACACCATTTTGAACAGTGCAGAATTGGGGTGTGACAATCATCCCAGCCGTTATTGGTAACCGGTAGTGATTCTTGAACGTTTCATAGTACAGTTAGTGACATGTTCTATGACAACGGTATGAGGGTAATATTGGAATATAACATGTATGAAATGGCACCAATACGCAATAGCGAAACTAAATAATAGGTCAAAATTTCATTTATCCAGTCGCGATATCCGGCTTCAAAAAATCACAACCAAAATTTCATTTATCCAGTCGCGGTATCCGGCTTCGAAAAATCATGACCGGGATTCGTGACTATAAACATTTCTGAGTCTTCTGGAACTATCCGGTAGCAACATCTAGTCGTGACAGTGGCGCGACTGGAAGTCCAGATCGGTGCCATTGTCGATAGCACAAAGCCTAACCAGTGGGGATATCCAGTCATGATATCCAGTTACGATTTCCATCGGGAATCACGACCAGTTGGGAAAATTTTCCCTCCCTATAAATCCCACTTGGGTTTTGAAAAATTCTACTGTTCATTCTCATTTCTCTCAAGCGGCTTGAACTCCCTTTTTCACCTCCGGACACAAGGTTTTCCACATCCGGTGGACTTCAAATCTTCAGCATGCCATTCAAACTTGTTCCTCATCATTCCTACGTATGATTCTTGATTCCTCAACATCCATTTCTCCTTTCTAGGGTTTGGGATTGTTATTTTCAAACCCTAACTTCTCCTTTTTCTTGAGTTTCTCTTCTAAATCCATGTTAGCATATTTTTATCCATTCAAATGCTTCCATGATGCATTTCTAATGATTTTAAAAATGATCATACACTAGTTTACATTGCATATTGCACAAGAATCATATCAAAATTGATATTTTTCTTTTCCATTCAAACATTATCTATTTTTATTCCACTTTTCCCCAATTATATTTCCATATGAATGCATGCATCATGTTTGAGTTGTACTTACTTTGATATGGTTGTTTGCATTTTCCTCCATGTTTACCTTGGTTTTCATAGACAAGACATGAGAATTCCTTATATCTATGCATATTAATGGCATTTTTTTTCCAATATCCCCATATCCTTTCTGTCTTTCCCTTATTGTGAAAATTTTAATTATTTAGATATCACTCAACTGGTTTTTCATCCAAATCCATTGTTGTTTCTCTTTACTCCTTTCCCGTCACATGTGTTTATACATTTTGTTATCTATTTCTTTTGTAGAAAAATGGCTACAAGAAAGAGGTCTAGAGTTCCTACTCCTCCAATATTGGATGAGATGCGGTTCCGTTTACTGGAAGCACAAGAATCTTACCCCCGGTTCGAAAACAGATTGGTGGAGGTGGGTGATATTCGAGGACTTGAAACATTTTGATGTCCAGGTGACCTTTGACTCTATGGTCACCCATTCTTTGCTACAACATCATCACCAGGCCCGATTTAGTGAGACAGTTCTATTGCAACCTTCGAGTAGAGGGTGGATATCTAGTGAGTTTGCTACGGCACATGATCTGATCAAATCTAGCCGAGTTATAGGTGTTGACATCTCTTTTAACACCGAACAATTGGCTGGTCTCTTGGGGCTTTCTATGGATGGAGAAGTGGTTTTCAGTGGTCCAAAAGAGAAGGATTTTTTGACAGAGGGTATAAGAGTAGAGATTTGGGACCAGATTCTTATCCCTGGCAGGCGGCATCAGTGTGCCAACGATCGCCCCCTTCCCGGAGTGTACTGCAGAATAATCTAGTACAACATTGTTCCCCAAGGCGGCCACTACAATGAAGTGTCAGCTTTCTGCCAGTTCCTCACATACTTCCTGGTGACTCGCATTCCTATCTGCCTACCCTATATCCTGATGAGAGTCATGATCATGGCTGCAGAGAGTACAGGTCCATCCCAACTACCCTATGGGAGATTTATCACACACCACTTCACTCTCTTTGACATCTATGTGCACAAGGCGCTTGCCATTGATGAGACGGTGGCTGCTGACTTGGACTGGTATGCCATCACCAAGATGGAGTTGCATCAGGTGGTCTTATCAGATGATGAGTTAGAGGCTAAACCATCACCCCCACCTAGATGGCAAGAGGCTCATGCAGCGATGTTAGCAAAGGAGGCAGAGGACACAGAGGACGAGGACGTTTCAGTGGAGATACTAAGAGAGAGTGGTAATCCCCTATGGGTCCTGCACATGCTCACACTACATTAGATAATGTCCTAACGGAGATTCATGGTATTCGAGCTATCAGAGAGAGCATGCTCACACTGTGGAGAACCAGATCAGGCAGATATGGTATGAATAGACTACTTTCTCCACTCGCCTCGATAGCATACAGGCAACGTTGATGAGAGTAGGCTTGTTGCCTCCAGAGAGTATTGGTGAGACTTCGGCTATGGGTACAACATATAAGTGACATTGTTTGGGTTGAGTGGCATATAGAGCTTAAAGCTCTGATAGCAAACCTATTACACCCTAAATTTACGATATGTAAAATTTTAGAGCTGACTAAACTGACACATTTTATGTTCGGTCCAACCCAGAATCACATAACAGTGAATTGCTCATCTCAACCACAACACGACCAACGTCACAAATAATTAATCAGAGTTATATAAATAGCAGAATAAACTAAACCAACTGAGCTTTTATTGATACTTTAAATAAAATAACTAACATTGTATCGACTTATTCTGGTTCAACCATCCACAACCATAAATAAAAACCATTCTTAATTCAGCCCTATAACAGTGGGCTATAAAATAGTACTCATAAAAGTAAATGAAATAAATAAATAAAACTAAAGTGAAGCTTTTGCATCCTACAACAATCGACACAGCGTCTCTCGCTTCTTCTGCTCGAACATGTATGCATCACACTCACAGTTTGCATCATGTTTGTCTCCCTCCAGAGCTTGCATGTCCATATATGCCATAGAAGTGACAGTTGAAGCATTTACATAATCAGCTGCGGTATTACCTGCAACATCAACTAATACAAGGTTGAGCTCTCCAACTTAAGCTTGTGAGAAAATAGCCATGCAAATGGCAATATGCATGATCAGATTATTATTTCTAGTTCACACTACTGGTCTGGTATAATGTATGCTATAGCTATGGAAAGGCCTGATCAAGCTCACCAAAGCTAACCATAACCTCCATGCACAGGAGAGAATAGGTGCTCACCAGCCTACAATAATAGCCTTGGTGTTCCCACGCATCATCCCAAGAGAGATAGAACTAGGGCAAAGGTTTGGCTAATGATGCTCCAACGAACATTTCCATCACCTTCCCCTCTTCCCCCATCTATATCAACAACCAACCCCCTATTGGCCAGGGTCATATACATGGGTTGTTCCACTAATCATCATGCTACATGTCACACTCCAAATCTGGTCTAACCAGTGGTGTGATGAACCATCAAGAAAATCAACGGTTCAATCAGGATCTCTTATAGGTCATGCCCATCTAATTAAATCAGATACATTCCACAAGCATAATCAAAGTAAATAAACAATAGCGGAAGTCTTTAATACTAATGAACTGAGTATCTAATAGTAATAGCATAATTAATTATCCAATTATCTCCAAAATAACTTAAAATATAAAATAAAATAAATTAATCAATTACATGTTTCGATAACCAAACAACTAAACTAATCGAAAACACATGAATTGCAGTCGCACAACGGATCATGTGCCTCTTCCATAGCTTCCACATCTATCGCCGCTATGTGTCCATACATCGACGTGTTCATGTAATCTTCAACGGTAGGCCCTGCATCAACAACTAAAAATATTCGACGTCGAAAGGATGAGCACACATCACAGCTCAGTGAGCAAATAAAAGAATGCAATAAATATATGCATGTATTCAATTCATATCTTTGGTCTGGTTTTATGTTTGCAATATGCTATAAAAAGGATTTACGGCCACCGCACCTCTATACACGAGTGTGTGAATCCGCCTAATGGATCAAATACCATTGCCATCCCACATGCCCCCACCATAGAATAGAGATAGAGCTAAAGTGTCTGGATCAAACACTACCAACACTTCCCCTGATGCCCTACTCATGCCAACACGTAAGCCCCTATTGGTAAGGGCTTGCAAACTGGGCTCACAACTAACCAATCCTAAATGTCATCCAGTGTATCCAAGGCCCCATCCCAACATCCCTCAATACGTTCATAGATATAGAGCTAAGGCCCCCCGACAGATTCGAACATTACACGGTCCGAGACCACCTCCCCTGATGCCCTACGACGTAATATTTCTGCTAAGATAATGGTGATACGACGATGCCAGTGAACAGGACTTAAGTAGAGATAGAGCTAGAGTCTGGTGACCAGAATGAACCACAATGTTACGTCCTCCCCCTGATGCTTCACTCGCATCAAGTACACTAACCATACACATACAATCACATGCCTATTCCTAGCATCATCATCATCAACATCATCATATTATACATAGACAAAAATAAATATGCATGAGTAGTAATAACAGGAATATTGGATGACATGTAAGATGCACATTACAAGCATACAAGCATAAAATCAATCATGGCATTGGACTTAATAAAAGTAAATAGTTTATTATTAGTCAGTTAGTTTAGGTTCTGTTCCCTCACCTGTTAGAAATGTTCAATCTTCCCCAAGCTTTTTAACTCATTCTTGAATCTCTTGGAAACCTAAGAAACTTGTAAGTTCTAAGCTAGGGTTCAAGCTCATCAATTTATAGTAGTCAATGGTCCATACTAGCATCAAACAGACTTGTAGAAGCGGAGTGATTGCAGGTATGACTGCACCTGTGGTCTCAATTTCTACGACCATAGGGTGTGGGGTCGATACGTGTGGTCGCATATCATGCGACCATACACATGTAACCACACCCTCCCTGGAAACTTCCCAAGGGCGTGTGGTCTGACATATGTGCCTCATGTGGTCGATCAAACTACGACGACACAAGTTTTTGGTCGTCTTTTACTCTCAGCCACATCCTTTCATAACTTGATTCCATGGTTAACATTATGATCCTTCTTATGATTGTTCTATGGGTTAAAATTCACACATTTACATAGTCCTTCACCTTAATCCGTTCTTCATGGATCTCCTTAGAGTTTTGTTCATGGTCTTAGGATTGAGATCTTACTTTGACTCAATATCTCCTCCATAATCTATTCTAGGCATTCAATTCAAGTAGGGAATGATTCCATACCTTAAAATTGCTGGAGAATAAGAGCTTTCTCTGTAATTCCTTCTCCTAGTCTTCCTCTTCAATTCTCCTTCTCTTCCCACTCCTCTCTTTCTCTTTCTTTCAGTTTGGGTTCTAAAAGAGTGAAAGAGACCAAGGGACGTCCTTTATATAGAGAAAAACATCCATATGAAGTCCCACTTTGATTAGGAAGGAACCACCCCTCAGATCAGGAAGGTTTCCTAATCGCGGAGTCGGTTATACCATCGTATGGTCGCACGTGGGGTCACAGAATCCGTCGACCACATGTCTCAAAACTGCGACCAAAAGTCCCAGACTCGAGTGGTCTCAGTATTCTGAGGTGTGGTCGACTACACTTGTTTAGGTTTGCCACCACACGTCTTAATTAGATGGTTTTTGGTTCGAATTATATACCTAGCCTTGTGGTTTTTTCATGCACTTAATCCGACCATGATAGGAAGACCTAATACAAGTTGGTAAGACCGGGTTAATAAGGTACGAGTTTTACACTACATGTCACTACTTATAGTTTTCCCACACACTCAATAGGAATCATAGTCTATCCAACCATCCCCCTAGATACTGTCATCCACGTAAGGTGCGAGAACATTACAAGTCATCAATCAAGTGAGTCGGATCCTGCGATCTTCGACCATTTCACCACTACTCACAATCCACATTCACAATCCACAATTGCATACATTCATAATAAAGATACAAATGCATGCAAGAACAATAAAGAGGATGACATGTTATCATAATCAAATCAGTGCATTTATATACATTCAAGATAAAAACCATTCCACACATAGGAAAGGGGTTCTGTTCCCTCACTTGAGATTTGAAGATAACTGCTTTTCCCAGTCAAAGGGTTACTCTTGGTTATGTACGAGTCACCTATTATATGGGAATTTCATTAGTTACTTTGTATAACAATTTCAGCCTATGTCAAGGCTTCCTAGGGTAAACCGGTCGCGACTATCCGACGCCGATTAGTCGAGACTGGTGTCGAAGTCAGTTGTTCTAGGGAACCCTTATGTTCCCAACCGGTTGGAGGTCTTGTCACAGATATCGTGATTAGATGTCGAGGCTGGATGCTTTTCATATGCTTCCCGAATGCATCTGGTCGCAAATCCGATTGCGTATTTTGTGATCGGAGCTCCTCCGAAGAGTTGGTCTGGGACTTTATTCATCCGGGATTCCAACAACAGATTTCTTATTATGGAACTCCATTGTGGAACCCATGGCTTGACATCTATGTGGGATTTTCAACCCTATTCTAGGCTTATGAAGTCATTAATAATTTATCAATTAGACTAGGGTTTCTTATTAGAAATTTTGTAAAGTACCTATTGGAATCAAAATCGACGGAACTTCTTAGATACTCAGCCATTAATGGACAGTGGATCCATTAATGGTTGATGATCTATGATTTCATCCATTCTCCCTATATTGAATTCCATTACAAAGTAAGGTAGGGTTTACCTACAGCGGTTTCGAACTAACAGTCGATGATATCGAAACTCGTCAGTGATCTCCAAGGTAATTCTTCCTCCCAGCCTCCTTCTTCCTCCTTCAGCTCTCTCCTCTCTATGGGAATGCCTCAAAACTTTAGGTTTAGGAATGGTACTCTGAGAGAGAGAGGGTTTTGGAGAAGCTTTTGTGGTTTAGGAGTCTCCCTCTTAGGGTAGAACTCCTTAGGGAATAGGAGACTATAAGGGGCTGCCAATTGGCATTTGGAAGAGTCTCTTAGGTTCTCCACTTCCTCAACCAAATCTAGATTAGTTAAGAGTGAAGTGGGACCCATTAAGGTCATCCATAGGTCTAGAGAATATTCCCACACCACTTTGAAACAGAGTTTTGAAAATGGCATTCGCAGGCAGACTGTTCAGGCCTTACCAGTTGTGACCATTTGGCTCCAACTGATTGAGGTCAGTTGTCGAGACAGGTTCCTGGTTTTAAGGACACTTAATATAAAATTTTAAAATATTATCAAATTGGCTCATACCTGGTTTGAGTTAGTTTTCAAGTTGACATGGAGTCGGGTTCATCGACGGTGAAAAACCTTGGCACGGTAAGAAAATCTGAGTTAGGCCGGGTTTTCTAGATGTGGGTTTTACAACGGGTGTGGTTGCGGGTTGTGGGTTATGGGTGCCGGCGGGTTGCCGATGTAGATGGGTTAGGACACACTCCTCCATTGGACACCCTTTTGGAAGGGTGCTTATGTGTAAAGTTGCATCTCAACACATAAAGGTGTAATCAGGACCGTAGATCTCAGGATCTTTGATCAGAAGCAATCTGAGCGGTCTAAATCTAAGGACACAGCCCATCCTATGGATACAATCAAAGGGTTGTTTATCCTCTATAAATAGAGGACGACCCCAAGCCTTTTATGTATCTAGAATTCTAGTTTCTTTTCCTCTCTCTCCCTTCAACTTTCTTTCTTTATTCTGTTTAGCTGAAAGAGTCTGTCCTTCGTTATTTTTGAAGGATTGTTAACCTTAGCCGTCGAGTCTCCAATGACATCCAACGATGTGTGCACATTGTTTTGGTGATCTTGTAGAGGGTTGTTTTATCTTGGAGGTTGGTTTGCGGGGACTCGGTGCACCGTGTAGGTGACAAACACAATCTTAAGGAGAGTGTATCAACATGACTCTGCTCTGTTTTATTTCTTCGGTTTCATTAATTAGAGGTATACACTGTTACATATTTATTTATATACATTAATTGTTATTTTATATGTTTTGGTTTGATATAACCATTTATGTTGCATGATTCTTTTTAGTTTGGAACAATATATAGTTGTTGTATCATAGTATTATTTACTACATTTCTTAAGATTGTGTTTTATATATTGTTTAGACTACCATCATGGCCAGCAATGAATCTGGTTTAACTACCGAAGTCGGTTCTGTAATGGGAAAATTGTGTATCATCTCTGAGTTTGATAGCATAGAACCATTTAATGGTTCTAACTACAAACGATGGAAGTAGATGATGCATTTTACCTTGACTCAATTGGGAGCCATGTTTTCCTTGATTGAAAAATGTTGGAAGAATTCGATGATCCTAAGATTAAGTCCAAACAGGCGGCATGGATTACTGTGGATTTCCAGTGCAAGAACCAGATACTGAATGTTATGACCAATGAACTTTATAATGTTTTTACTTTATATGACTATTCCTATAATATATGGAATGCTTTGGATAATAATACTCCTTGGAAGATGCTGGTAGCAAAAAATATGTCACTGCCAACTTTTAAATTTCAAAATGAAAGAAGATATGAGTGCATCCATGCAAATAGATTTGTTCCAAGTTCTAGTTGCAAGTCTTGTGAAAGAGGGGATCTCTCTATCAGAATAGTTTGTATTTGCAGCTTTAATTAGGAAATTGCCAAATTCATGGAGTGACTTTAAGTCACACATGAAACATAAGTCCAAAGACTAGACCCTGGAGCATTATATAATGCGGACCAAAATTGAGGAAAAGAATCGTGAAATAGATAAGATGGAAAAAACCAAAGAATTTAAAACCAAGGCAAATCTTGTTAAGAACGGTAAATGTCATACCCCGTTCTTGACGTATCGATACTATGGAATGCAACTGGATCTCTCCATCCTTCTGAGTACAAGAAATCCCCTTCCATGATCGCACATCAAGGAATTTCACCAAAACAATCAGGACTTATTATTTATCAGAGTAGAAATTTACCATCTTGTTTCAAAGCAATCATTCATATCACAGAGAGTAAATTAGCGGAAGACTTACAAGTTAAGAATACTTAAGCAAGCTAACAGATTTCCAAATACTTATTGTATTTAAATCAAAGTAGTATTTAATTTTAAATGTTCCAAAATAACCAAGCCAAATTAAAATTGTTTCAAGACAACTATCCAACTTAAGTAAAATATTGTTCAAAGTTTATTTGCTCCGTAAACCCAAAATAAATAAAATAGTTCCATCTAAAAGAAGAAAACATAAGCATAGCCTAAGCCCATGCTGAGCTCTACGAAAGGCTTTAAGAATTAGATAACTCCTCCTCAGGTTCAGAGTCCGCTTTCTCCACACCAGACTGACTGCAACTAGAGAATCACGAGAAGTACTTATAATATCTAAAAGAGTTTATGCGCACCAGGTAAGCACAACCATCGAGCTTAGTAAGAAAACCAAATGTACAACAAACAATATGCATGCATCTATCAACTATGGTCAGGTACATAACTATAAGTGCCAACTCAGGAAAACCCACACACGGAGTCTCCCGGCTGCATGGATCATCCCCATCAAAATGATACTGTCCCACACATAGAGCATAGCACATCCCCCAAGCATGGGTCCGTCGTCGAGGTACAGGTCCATATTCGGCCGATCGTCTACCCACAACTCATCCCAAGTCTACAGTCCATCGGGTACTTGAGGAGATGGTAATCCCACTAGTCAAACTCGCTAGCCCATCCACACTACGTTGGGTATGGGGAGCATCGCAGCTATGTTCATACCACCTTTTTATTAAACCTATGTCATTACATAACCCCCTAATGGCTAGGGGTACAATTATTGGGATAATTATGTTTGACTAGCCATGTTCACCTAATTAATCATATTACTGGACCGTAACTTCGCCAAGCCTTTGATCTCGTCCGGTTCCCACTTAAGACATCATGACTTAGCTAGGTTACATATGGTCAATGGAAAGCAGCACCAGTAAAAAGTGGTGCAAGCATCCCATTCCACCCACCTTCCTCTTTACTGACTTAACCAAACATCATAGAACAACAAGACCAGCTCAAGCTTTCATGGAGAGGTTACGAAGCATCCCATTCCACCCCGCTTTTAAACCACTATGGGTTTCACTGATCGCACACAAGAGAATGCATATGCATGAGCAAACAATACAGTTTATTAGATGGCATGTTATTACACATAAGGCATGTAAGACTCGTGTCAATCTAACCCGGTCTTACCACCTTGAACCAGGTTTACCCGTCATGGTCGAGTCAAATGGACCAAGGGTGTGAAGGAGATCGAGATCCCAGGTATCAAATCGACCCAAAAATACTTAAATTAGGAGAAGGGTCGCATACCCAGCTAAGCAGGGTCGGACCTCCCAAAACAGAAAGTCAGACCCTCGGTTTTGGAGGGAGGGTCGGACAGCTTAAGACCCTAGGGTCGACGGGATCATCGACCCTCTCATCGACCCTCGGTTTCTGCCGAATATAGAAATTAGGAAATTTCTATATTTTTCGATTGAGATTCTTTCCAAATCTCAGAGGGATTTATTTAGGATGTTCCTACTCAATTTAAAGGACGTCCCTAAGCCACTTTCACTCCTTTCACAACCCTAATCGAATTGAGAGAAAGAGAGGAGAAGGAAAAGAGGAGGAAGAAAGGGAAGGAAGAGAACTTAGCACAAAGGAGAAGAATTTCAGAGAAAAAGTTATCTTCTCAGGTATGGATACTAATTCCATGAATTTCTACAGACCTTAGGTTAGTAATTGTTGAGAGTGTGATCTCAGAGAAACCCAAACCATCAACCTATGGTTAGGTTTCCATGGAAAACCATAGAAGAATGAGTGAAAGCTATCTAGGTGGGTTATACATGGTTTCAGACCATGGAATGAATGTAGAATGGAATGTAGGAGCAAGCCATAGGATCCCAAACACGAGGAATGGATTAAAAGAGGGAATTGGACCAAAGTGCACCAAGGGTCGCACCGAGGGTCGATGACCATCTGACCCTAGGTGTTCCTGACCATCGACCCTCAGCATTCGGGAAGTCCAGAAAGAGGGAAGGGTCGATAGACCCATCGACCCTAGCATCGACCCTACCTCCGACCCTCAGTTAACAGAGTAGTTTTAAATCTGGAATTAATTCTAATTGAATTCTATCGACTTTGTTAGGTCTTCTAGCAATATAATAACATTGTAAAGGTGATTTTAAAGCTTGGAAAAGTATCTTATAGCAAGCTAAGGTGAGGAACCTTAACCCCAAACTAAATTGGTTAATAATAAACTGTTTTCTATTTCTTGAGTCCTATGCTATGTTTGATTCTATGCGAATATGTTTGTTATGTGCATACAGCATGCCATCCAATATTTCTATTATTTGTTCATGCATATTTATTTTATTGTTTATAACATGATGATGATGATGATGATAGGAATAGGCATGTGCTTATATGTGTGTGGTTGATGTGCTTGATGCGAGCGAGTATCAGGGGAGGTGTGATGAGAACGTCAATAAACGTTAACCTTTGGCGGGTCTCAGCACTTTAGCTCTATCTCTAACTCAAGTCTTGTGCATTAGCATCGTCGTATCGCCATTACTTTAGCAGAACTATTATGTCGTAGAGTATCAGGGGAGGTGGTCTCGGTCCTTGTAGTCTCTGACTCTACCGGGGGGCCTTAGCTCTATCTCTATGGACATTCTGAGGGATGCTGGGGTGAGGCCTTGGATACACTGTTTGGCATTAGGATTGGTTAGTTGCGAGCCCAGTTTGCAGCCCTCACCAACAGGGGCTTACGTGTTGGTATGGCACTATATAGCAATAAACATAACGTTTGTTATATAATGTTCATGGTTGGGTGCATGTGAGTTGACGATAAACATGATCTTCGGGTAACGTCACACACTCATGTATAGAGGCGGAGTCAATAAACGCAACCTTTGGCTACCTAAACCTTTCTATTGCATACTGCAAACTTATAAACCGGACCAAAGATATAAATTGACTTTTTGCATGCATATGTAGTGTTGCATTATTTTGGCTACTCACTGAGCCGTGATGTGTGCTCACCCCTCGACGTCGAATATTTTTAGTTGATGATGCAGGTTATACCGTTGAAGACTATATGAATGCGCTACGTACGGGAACGTGGCAGCGATGGAAGTTGAAGCTGAAGTGGATACACACGACTCCTCTTGCGAGTGCAACTCGTGTGTATTTGATTAGACATTTTATAGGTTTCTTTATTTGGATTTATTAAAGATTTGTATTGATATTTATTTATGTCTCGGTGGATACAAAATAAATTGTTATTTAAATTTTAATATCACATAGATTCTCAGTTCATTTATTTACAAGATTTTCGCTATTGTGTATTTACTCTGATTATGATTATGGATGTGCGTAAGTTTGGATAACACGGGGATAGCCTATTTGAGATCCTGGTTGAACCGTTGGTTTATTCACGGTTCATCACACCATTCTGAATAGTGCGGAATTGGGGTGTGACAACTTGGTATCAGAGCATCTCAGGCCTTGCCCGTCGAACTGACACACATTCAAGACCATTGTGAACTGAGATAGGATAAATTAAAAGCTTTAATACAAACACACTGTGAGCACAAGTGATGATTGAGACCAAATTTAAAAAGAGAATAATGCATCTATTAAAGGGAAAACAAGTTACATACAATGAGTGAGAGAAACAAAACGTATATACATAACTAAAGTAGAGTACAGTCCACAACCCGGACAGTTACTCTGTAGTACAAGGAAAAATAAAAGTACACTCAGGAAGCTGGAGGCGAAGGAGGAGGCGGTGCCTCACGATTTCTGTCGTAGTCCTCAGCATAGACTCTAGTCAACCAGGCTATCTGAGTCTGGGTTGTCTGTAGACTAGCTGTGAGACCGGCTATCCTCTGATCAGTCGCACACTGCACCTCTAGGAGCTCTCCCATCCGCGCGTCTGATGCATGCTGAGCAGCCAACAGCTCATCCATCCTCATATCAGATCTGCGCTGAGCATCCCTGACCTCCTGTAGCATCTCCATCATGGCTGAAGGTGGAAGTGAAGGATCAGCCGAGTGGGAAGGACCAGCCTCAGGTGCAGGAGCCGTCGCAGAAGAAGTACCAACTCCAGCCGCATGTGTAGGTGAAGGTGGTGGTATCGAGTCGACGTCCATATACATACGATCGTCATCGTCGATCGGATCCACACGAGCTCTAGCAGCAGCAGCAGCAGCCTCAGCATCAGCCATCTCGACCCGAGTGTGAGGGCGCACCATCGCGTTCCTCTCCTCATCACTAACCTCAGCATCTCGCAGCCCCATCTTGCAGATTGCCTCCCAATCTAGAGGCGACGAGAAGGTCTTCTCCTGGATCTTCTCATCTACTAGATCCACCCCCAGACGGGTCAGTAGAACTGTAATCATGCGTCCATAGGGTAGATTACCCCTATGACCGGACAATGTAGCACTAATCATCGTCCGCATGATGATGTATGGAAGGCAGACGGGCTGTCGAGTGCATATATTGTATATCAGGAACTGGGTCAACTGAGACACCCTCTCATAGTGCCCACTCTGCAGGATTAGATTATGCTGGATAATTTTACAGAAGACCCGTGGAGCTGGACGCAGATAACAAGCTCTCATCTGCCAATGAATCAGGACGGAGCAACTGGTTGTCAATCTCTGCCCTCATCTTCATCTCAACAAACTGTGGCTCTCCCGACGCACAGTACACCATGGGGCCATCATAGGGAATGCCCAACAGATCGGCCAGCTGCCGATAATCAAAGGAAATGTGCACCCCCTTGACGTAACTGGTGATGCGCAACTCCTGACCATGCTCAACGTCATTGTAATTCCCCACTACCTGGAGATTACAATAGAACTGGCGCACCAAATCTGGACATGTGCACGCGTCGTATGTGATGACAGGGAGCCACCCCATATCACCAAATGCTCCCTCTACATTGAACAAGGCTAGCTCAGCCAAGTTCACCATGCGACCCCCTTCCACTTTCTTATGGGCATAATCAGCATACTGTGCCTCAGCTTCATTCGAACGGAAGCGAAGTGGATCACGCACTCTGGGTACCTTGGTACGAGCCATAGTATCTGCAAATAAGAAAGAGAAAGGAAACAAGGAGTTAATAGGATAAAAATCCAAATTTGATGTAATAACGATGTAAGTTGACCATAAGGCCCCATTTCTCACCATTCAAGTGGGCATAAGGACTTATGAAGGTTTAAACATATTCTACAACCCACATGCAGTAGGAAATTTTAACTGACGATGTCCAATTTGAAGATTCAAGAAAAATAAAAAATGTCGATAAATTAGGGCAAAAAGAGAAAATTTCAAGTTTCTCGATAACCAACCGATGAAACTCAAAAATTTTTGAGGGCTTTCGTTCCTCGAGACACCAACAACAAAAGCCCCCAATAAAAATCGAATTTTTACAGTTGGAAAAAGTTTAAATTGGAAAATACAAGTTAAATGTGCAAAAACCTAGAAAAGAAAACCTAAAAACAGGTGAAGATGAGTGGATATACCTGTATGGATGACGTGGACGCCGAAACCCGGAGTCAAATCGACCAAAAACGGTAGAGTAGCACTGTAGCAACTCAGAGAGGAGAGACGAGTCGAAACGGAGGAGGAATAGTGAGGAATGACCCAGAATCGGATCTTAAAAATCTGATTTTTGGTCCGAGGGTCGGACAATTCGACTGGACTCATCGACCCTTGAATCGACCCTCCCATCGACCCTCGGCTCTCGGGAACCTAACAGAAAACTAAGGGTCGGAACTGAGGGTCGGACACCCATCGACCCTCGCATCGACCCTCAGCTCTCGGGAAGAACAGGTCATTCCCAGGGTCGGATACCAAGGGTCGGACATACCATCGACCCTCACCATCGACCCTGCATAGAAAAGAGCATTTTTTTATAAAATGAGCTAGAATTGGAATCAATTATTGGTTAGCGTGCCTACATGAAATATAAATGACTTCTAACCTATTTGATGATTTTCAGGCACCACCAATCACCGAAAAGAAATATGTATGGACGTAGAGTGACCCGACAAACCCGAAACATAGTCCTACCACCACCACCAATGGAGGAGACAAGTCAAGAGAATAACTACGCACCGGAAAATCCAGAACCAGCAAACCCTACAAATTTGCCACCTCCACCACCAGAGCTAGCAACAGTGGTGATGAATCTGGCACAGCAGCTGTAGCAGATGCAACACGCACAGGCTCAGATGCAGGTTGCCATGGGAATTATGTTCCAAGCCACTCAGGCTGCACCCATGCACACCGGACAAGCTAGTGCAGCACCAGTAGGTAACCACCCAGCCCCTCAGACACCTCAACAACCGGCTGCACCGATTCCAGTGCAGGTACCGGAAGCAGCTCAAGGGAATTACCAGTATCCACCCTATATGTTTGGGGCAAACCCCCAAAATCAGCTGGATCACTCCCGGTTAGTGGAGAGATTTTTGAAGATGAAACCCAGAGAATTCAATGGCAAGTCGTCTGATCCATTGTGGCCAGCACACTGGATAGACGAGATGGAGAGAAACTTCCTCATGATGACTATTACAGAGGAAGAGAAAGTACTATGTGCCACCTTCATGCTCAAGGGCGACGCACGTCATTGGTGGAAATCCACGAAGATATATTTACTGACCAAGCACGCCCTACTGACATGGGCTATATATAAAGAAGCATTCTTCGAGAAATATTTTCCCCGAAGCTTCAGAGATTCGATGGAGAAGGAGTTCCTGAGTCTTTATCAGGGATAGATGTCAGTGGATGCGTACCAACAGCGTTATGAAGAGCTGTTTTTCTTCGCACCACTGAGTATGCAAGAAGAAGAAACCAAAACCCGTAGGTTTGTCACGGGACTAAGAGGAAGCATCAGAGAAAATGTTCTGGGCTTAGAGAAGAAAATTTACAATGAAGCTGTCCAGATTGCTCAAGTGATTGAATCGAGCCAGAAGGAGAGTTGTTTTACTCAGAACAAAGGCATCAAAAGGCCAGCCGGAAACTCCTATAACGGAGGCAATAACAGGACGTATAATCCTTTCCTTCCTCAGAATTTTAATGCTGCAACCAAGACTACCCCAGCAGCTCAACCTCAGCCAAAGCCAAATTCTGAAGCCCCAAAGTGTTTTAACTGCAACCAGCCGGGACATATGGCAAGGGAGTGCCCTAAGCCCAAGAAACAATTCCATCAGGGACGTGTATATGCTGTTACGTCCGAGGATGCGGCCGCATCACCGGATGTGGTCACAGGTATGACTGAAACTTTTAAAGTTGTAATTACATTGAATGAGCATGTAGACTAAGTAAAGATAAATCACAGGTATTGTACTTATAAATGGCGTACCTGCCAGAGTACTCTTCGATTCCGGAGCTACTCATTCCTTTATATCTGTGTCATTTGGAAAGAAGACAAAATTACCCATCAAAACATTAGACTACAAATTACTTGTACGGTCACCGATGGGGTTAGAAGTGGAACTAGAGAAGGGTTATGGACCATGTCCAGTTCTCATTGGAGAGCAGACCTTAGATGCAACCTTGATACAACTTGAGATGGCAGACTTTGATGTCATCTTGGGAATGGACTGGTTAGCTCGGCATTCTGCAAATTTATTATGCGCCGAAAAGAAGCTAACATTCAAAGACAAAGAAGGGACAAAATTCAGTTTCTCGGGAACCAAACTTCTCCGGAGACGCAAGCTCATACTCTCAGCATTAAAGGCTAAGAAGTGCCTTGACAAGGGAGCAGTTGGGTATCTAGTGTCAGTGGTTGACCTAACCAAGGAAGCACCACGAATGGAAAACATTGATGTCGTGCGGGATTATCCTGACGTATTTCCGGAGGAACTACCCGGATTACCACCCGACCGTGCCACGGAGTTTGTAATAGACCTGATACCTGGAGCTGCACCCGTATCAAAAGCACCTTACAGGATGGCTCCTACGGAACTGAAGGAACTGAAGGTGCAACTACCAGAATTGCTGGACAAGGGTTACATTTGACCCAGTATATCTCCATGGGGTGCACCTGTAAGACCCGTGTCAAACTAACCCGGTCTTACCACCTTGAACCAGGTTTACCCATCATGGTCGAGTCAAGTGGACCAAGGGCGTGATGGAGATCGAGATCCCAGGTATCAAATCGACCCAAAAACACTTAAAATAGGGGAAGGGTCGCACACCCAGCCAAGTAGGGTCGGACCTCCCAAAACAGAATGTTAGACCCTCAGATTTGAAGGGAGGGTCGGACAGCTTAAGACCTTAGGGTCGACGGGATCATCGACCCTCCCATCGACCCTCGGTTTCTGACGAATATAGAAATTTAGAAATTTCCTAATTTTCGATTGGGATTCTTTCCAAATCTCAATGGGACTATTATAGGACATTCCTACTCTATTTAAAGGACGTCCCTAAGCCACTTTTACTCCTTTCACAACCCTAATTGAATTGAGAGAAAGAGAGAAGAAGGAAAAGAGGAAGAAAGTAGACAAGGAGGAAGACTTAGCAAAAAAGAGAAGAAATTCCAGAGAAAAGTAATCTTCTCAGGTATGGATACTAATTCCACGAGTTTCTACAAACCTTAGGTTAGATATGGTTGAGTCTAGGATTTCGGAGAAACCCAAACCATCCATTCATGGTTAGGTTTTCATGGAAAATCATAGGATGATGCATGAAAACTATTTAGATGGATTATACATGGTTCTAGACCATGGAATGACTGTTGAATTAATGTAGGAAGCAAGCCGTAGGACCCCAAACACGAAGAGTGGATTTAAAAGTGGAAATTGGACCAGAGTGCATCGAGGGTCGCACCGAGGGTCGATAGACCATCCGACCCTAGGTGTTTCTGACCATCGACCCTCAGCATTCGGGAAGTTCAGAATGAGGGGAGGGACGATAGACCCATCGACCCTAGCATCGACCCTCAGTTGACAGAATTGTTTTAAATTCTGAATTAATTCTAATTAAATTCTATTGACTTTGTTAGGTTTACTAGCAATATAATAACGTTATAACGGTGATTCTAAGGCTTGGAAAAATATCTTATAGCAAGCTAAGGTGAGGAACCTTAACTCCAAACTAAATTGGTTAATAATAAACTATTTTCATTTTCTTGAGTCCTATGCTATGCTTGATTCGATGCGAATATGTTTGTAATGTGCATACAGCATGCCATCCAATATTTCTATTACTTGTTCATGCATATTTATTTTATTGTTTATAACATGATGATGATGATGATGATGATAGGAATAGGCATGTGCTTGTACGTGTGTGGTTGATGTGCTTGATGCGAGCGAGTATTAGGGGAGGTGTGATGAGAACGTCAATAAACGTTAACCTTTGGCGGGTCTCAGCACTTTAGCTCTATCTCTAACTCAAGTCTTGTGCATTGACATCGTCGTATCACCATTACCTTAGCAGAACTATTATGTCATAGGGTATCAGGGGAGGTAGTCTCGGTCCTTGTAGTCTCTGACTCTACCGGGGGGCCTTAGCTCTATCTCTATGGGCATTCTGAGGGATGCTGGGGTGAGGCCTTGGATACACTGTTTGGCATTAGGATTGGTTAACAGCGAGCCCAGTTTGCAAGCCCTCGCTAACAGGGGCTTACGTGTTAGTATAGCATTATATAGAAATAAACGTTAACCTTTGTTGTATAATGTTATGGTAGGGTGGATGGGGACGACGATAAACGTTAATCTTCGGGCGGGCTTCCACACCCTGTGTATAGAGGCGGTGTCAATAAACGTTAACCTTTGACTACCCAACCTTTCTATTGCGCATTGCAAACTATAAACCAGACCAAAGATATAAATTGACTTTTTGCATGCATATGTATTGTTGCATTGTTTTGGCTACTCACTGAGCCGTGTTGTGTGCTCACCCCTCGACGTCGAATATTTTTAGTTGATGATGCAGGTTACATAGTCGAAGATTATATGAACGCGTCTGCGTACGGGAGTATAGCAGCGATGGACGCTGGAGCTGAAGATGATATACACGACTCCTCTTGCGAGTGCAACTCGTGTGTATTCGATTAGATGTTTTATAGATTTCTTTCATTTGGATTTATTAAAGACTTGTATTGATATTTACTTATGTCTCGGTTGATACAGAATAAATTGGCTATTAAATTATTAATATCATCTTAGTTCTCAGTTCATTTATTTATAAGATTTCTGCTATTGTGTATTTACTCTGATTATGATTGTGGATGTGTGTAAAGTTTGGATAACGTGGGGATGGCCTATTAGAGATCCTGGTTGAACCGTTGGTTATTTAGCGGTTCATCACACCATTCTGAACAGTGCAGAATTGGGGTGTGACAACTTGGTATCAGAGCTTCTCAGGCTTTGCCCGCCGAACTGACACGCATTCAAGACCATTGTGAACTGAGATAGGATAAATTAAAAGCTTTAATACAAACACATTGTAAGCACCAGTGATGATTGAAACCAAATTAAAAAGAGAATAATGCATCTATTAAAAGGAAAACAAGTTACATACAAGGAGTGAGAGAAACAAAACGTATATACATCGCTAAAGTAGAGTACAGTCCACAACCCGGACAGTTACTCTGTAGTACAAGAAAAGTAAAGTACAAATCAGGAAGTTGGAGGTGAAGGAGGAGGCGGTGCCTCACAATCTTTGTCATAGTCCTCGGCATAGACCCTGGTCAACCATGCCACCTGGGTCTGAGTCACCTGCAGACTAGCTGTGAGATCAGCCACCCTCAGATCCGATGCGCGCTGAGCCTCTCTAATCTTGTGAAACATACTCAGCACGTCATCAGCTGGTGGGCGTGAAGGACCAGCACCATGAGAAGGACTGGTCTCCGGTACCGAAGCCGTCGCAGCAGAAGTACCAGCCCAATGTGTGGGTGATGGCGGTGGTATCGCATCGACATCCATATACATGCGATCGTCATCGTCGATCGGATCCCCACGAGCCCTAGCAGCAGCCTCAGCATCAGCCATCTCAACCCGAGTGTGAGGGCGCACCATCGCGTTCCTCTCCTCATCGCTAACCTGTGCATCTCGCAGCCCCATCTTGCAGATAGCCTCCCAATCTAGAGGCGACGAGAAGGTCTTCTCTTGGTTCTTTTCATCTACCAGATCCACCCCCAGACGGGTCAGTAGCACTGTAATCATGCGTCCATAGGGTAGATTACCCCTATGACCGGACAATGTGGCACTAATCATCGTCCGCATGATGATGTGAGGAAGGCAGACCGGCTGGCGAGTGCAGATGCAGTAGATCAAGAACTGAGTCAGCTGAGAGACCCTCTCATAATGCCCACTCTGCGGGATCAGATTATGCTGGATAATCTTGCAGAAGACCCGTGGAGCTGGACGCAAGTAGCAAGCTCTCATCTGCCATCTATCGGGACGGAGCAACTGGTTGTCGATCTCTGCTCTCATCTCCATCTCAACAAACTGTGGCTCTCCCGGCGCACAGTACACCATGGGGCCATCAAAGGGAATGCCCAACAGATCGGCCAGCTGCCGATAATCAAAGGAGATGTGCACCCCTTTGACGTAACTAGTGATGCGCAACTCCTGACCACGCTCGACATCATTGTAATTCCCCACCACCTGGAGATTACAGTAGAACTGGCGTACCAAGTCGGGACATGTGCACGCGTCGTATCTGATGACAGGGGGCCACCCCATATCACCGAATGCTCCCTCTACATTGAACAAGGCTAGCTCAGCCAAGTTCACCATGCGACCCCCTTCAACCTTCTTACGGGCATAGTCCGCATACTGTGCCTCGGCTTCATTCGAATGGAAGCGAAGTGGATCGCGCACTCTAGGTACTTTGGTACGGGCCATAGTATCTGCAAAAATATGAAGGAGAAGAGAAACAAGGAGTTAATAGGATAAAAATCTGAAAAATTAAAATAGAGCCCCATTTCTCACCATATAAGTGGGCATGAGAACTTACGTAGGTTAAAATATGTCCTACGACCCCCATACAGTAGGCAATTTTAACTGACGAAGATCAATTTGAAGAAATTTAAGAAAAATTAAAAATTTCGATAAATTAGGGCAAAAAGAGAAAATTCTAGGTTTCTCGATAACCAACCGATGAAACTCAAAAATTGTTGAGGGCTTTCATTCCTCAAGACCCCAATAACAAAAGCCCCCAATAAAAATCGAATTTTTACGGTTGGAAAAAGTTTAATTTGGAAAATACGAGCTAAATGGGAAAAAACCTAGAAAAGAAAACCTAAAAACAGGTAAAGGTGAGAGGATATACCTGTAGGGATGACATGGGCGTCGAAACCCAGAGTTAAACCGACCAAGAACAGTGGAGTAGCACTGTAGCAACTCAGAGAGTGGAGGCGAGTCGAAACGGAGGAGGAATAGTGAGAAATGACCAAAATCGGATCTTAAAAATCTGATTTTTGGTCCGAGGGTCGGACAATTCGACTGACACCATCGACCCTCGGATCGACCCTCCCATCGACCCTCGGCTCTCGGGAATCTGACAGAAAATCGAGGGTCGGACTGAGGGTCGGATACCCATCGACCCTCGCATCGACCCTCAGCTCTCGGGAAGAACAGGTCATTCCCAGGGTCGGATACCAAGGGTCGGACATACCATCGACCCTCACCATCGACCCTACATAGAAAAGACAGTATTTATTTCAGAATGAATTGGGGATTTTGAATTTTATATCGGTTAGCATGCCTACATGAAGTATAAATGATTTCTTACTGATTTTGATGATTTTCAGGCACCACCCATCTCAGAAGGAAATATGTCTGGACGTAGAGTTACCCGACAGACCCGAAATACAGTCCCACCACCACCACCAGTGGAGGAGACTAGTCAAGAGAATAACCATTCACAGGGTAATCCGAACCAGCAGGCCCTACAAATTTGCCACCTCCACCACCGGAGCTAGCAAATGTGGTTATGAATCGCACAACAGCAACAACAAATGCAACACGCACAAGCTCAAATGCAGGTTGCAATGGGAGTTATGTTTCAAGCCACTCAGGCTGCAACCATGCACACTGGGCAAGCTAGTGTAGCCCCAGTGGGTAATCACCCAGCTCAACAGACACCTCAACAACCGGCTACACCAATTCCAATGCAAGTCCCAGGAGCAGCCCAAGGGAACTATCAGTATCCACCCGCTATGTTTGGGGCATACCAAAATCAACTGGATCACTCCTGGCTAGTGGAGAGATTTTTGAAAATGAAATCGAGAGAATTCAATGGCAAGCCGTCTGATCCACTGTGGCCAGCACACTGGATAGACGAAATGGAAAGGAACTTCCTTATGATGACTATTACCGAGGAAGAGAAAGTACTATGCACCACCTTCATGCTCAAAGGAGACGCACACCATTGGTGGAAATCTACAAAGACATATTTATTGACCAAGCACGCCCTACTGACATGGGCTATATATAAAGAAGCATTCTTCGAGAAGTATTTCCCAAGAAGCTTCAGAGATTCAATGGAGAAGGAATTTCGGAGTCTGTACCAGGGGCAGATGTCCGTAGACTCGTATCAACAGCGCTATGAGGAGCTGTTTTTCTTCGCACCGGCTAGCATGCAAGAAGAAGATACAAAAACCCATAGGTTCATCGCGGGACTAAGAGGAAGCATAAGAGAAAATGTGTTGGGCTTAGAGAAGAAAATTTACAACGAAGCTGTCCAGATTGCTCGAGTAATTGAATCGAGCCTGAAAGAGAGTTATTTCACTCAAAACAAAGGCATAAAAATGCCAGCTGGGAATTCGTATAACGGAGGCAATAATAGGACGTATAAACCTTTTCATCCTCAGAATTTTGCTACTGCACCAAAGTCTACTTCCGCAGCTCAACCACAGCCAAAACCAAATTCTGAAGCCCCGAAGTGTTATAACTGCAACCAACCAGGGCATATGGCAAGAGAATGCCCAAAACCCAAGAAGCAGTTACATCAAGGACGGGTATATGCCGTTACATCAGAGGATGCAGCCGCATCGCCCGATGTGGTCACAGGTATGACCTAAACCTTTTAAGATTATAATTTCATTGATTGAGCATGTAGACTAAGTAAAACGGATCACAGGTATTGTACCTATCAATGGCGTACCAGCCAGAGTACTCTTTGATTCAGGAGCTACGCATTCATTTATATCTGTGTCGTTTGGAAAGAAGACCAATTGACACATCAAAACATTAGACTACAAGTTACTTGTACGGTCACCGATGGGATTAGAAGTGGAATTAGAGAAAGGTTATGGGCCATGTCCAGTTCTCATTGGTGAGAAAACCTTGGATGCAACTTTAATACAACTTGAGATGGCAGACTTCGATGTCATCTTGGGAATGGACTGGTTAGCTCGGCATTCTGCAAATCTATTATGCGCCGAGAAGAAGCTAACGTTCAAAGACAAAGAAGGAGTAGAATTCAGTTTATCGGGAACCAAACTTCCCCGGAGACGCAAGCTCATACTCTCAGTATTAAAGGCTAAGAAGTGCCTGGAAAAAGGAGCCGTCGGATATCTAGTATCAGTGGTCGACCTAACCAAGGACGTGCCACGAATGGAAGATATTGACGTCGTACGGGATTACCCAGATGTATTTTCGGAGGAACTACCTGGATTACCGCCCGACCGTGTCACGGAGTTCGTAATAGACCTGATACCTGGAGCCGCACCGGTATCAAAAGCACCGTATAGAATGGCTCCTACTGAACTGAAGGAATTAAAAGTGCAATTACAAGAACTGCTGGATAAGGGTTATATTAGACCTAGTATATCTCCATGGGGAGCACCGGTGTTGTTCGTAAAGAAGAAGGATGGTAGTGTTCGATTATGTATCGACTATCGAGAGTTGAATAAGCTGACAATCAAGAATCGATATCCACTACCCAGGATCGATGACTTGTTCGATCAGTTACAAGGAGCGAAGGTATTTTCAAAGATCGATCTTCGATCGGGCTATCATCAATCGAAGATTAAAGAAGGTGACATTCAAGACAGCTTTCAGGACAAGATACGGACATTATGAGTTCTTAGTGATGTCCTTCGGATTAACTAATGCACTGGAAACATTCATGGAACTTATGAACCGAGTTTTCCACGATATGTTGGATACGTCGGTTATAGTATTTATTGATGACATATTGGTATATTCCAAAGACAAGGAAACCCATGTCAAGAACCTAAACGCAGCCCTACAGCGTTTAAGGAAAGAGAAGTTATACGCCAAATTTTCGAAGTATGAGTTTTGGCTAAGTGAAGTCGCCTTTCTAGGCCATGTAGTATCCGCAGAAGGAATCAAAGTGGACCCTAGTAAGCTCGAGGCTATTGTGAAGTGGGAAGCACCAAAGAGTGTTTCAGAAATTAGAAGTTTTCTGGGTCTAGCTGGATATTATCGGAGATTCGTAGAAGACTATTTTTGGATTGCCATACCTCTCACCAGTTTGACCAAGAAAGGAGAAAAATTTGTATGGACGGATAAGTGTGAAAATAGTTTTCAAACACAGAAGACCAGATTGATATCCGCCCCAATTTTGACCATTCTCGTTCCAGGACAGACATTTACCTTATACACTGATGCATCGAGATTGGGACTAGGATGTGTGCTTATGCAAGGAGAGCAAGTAGTTGCGTATGCCTCGAGACAGTTGAAGGTACATGAGAAAAATTACCCCACTCCTGATTTGGAGTTAGCGGCAGTAGTACATGCTGTTAAGATATGGAGACACTACCTATACGGAGAGAAATTTCAGATTAAGTAGGACCATAAAAGTCTTACTTATCTATTTAATCAGAAGGAGTTGAATATGAGACAAAGAAGATGGCTGGAACTATTGAAAGACTATGATTGTGATATCCAGTATCATCCGGGAAAAGCGAACGTGGCAGCGGATGCCTTGAGCAGAAAAGCAATGATAAAATCTCAAGGAGAAGTTAGCACGACTGCAGCAATGTATACCAACGGAATGGTGTTTAATCACGGCAACGAACAATATGTGATAGATACAATGGATGAATCAGCTAGGCAAGGGTTTATTCATCAATTTTTAAATATGTTCGTGGCATTGAAGATTATACCGGATATAGTGGATGAAGTGAAGACAGCTATCAAAGCAGATCCTTATCTGAGAACAGTACAAGAAGATATTGAGAAAGGTAGGACCAACCCTGAGTTCACCTTAGACAACGAGTAGGTACTGAAATATAAAGGGAGAATATGTGTACCTGAAATAGAAAGTATGGACATTAGACATCGACTGATGAAGGAAGCCCATACCACCATCTGCTCGATACATCCTGGAAGCACAAAAATGTATTATGATCTAAAGAAACTGTATTGGTGGAGGGGAATGAAGGCAGATGTAGCCAAATTCGTGTCTCAATGCCTAAATTGTCAGAAGGTAAAGGCGGAACGACAAAGACCCGGCCATTACGGAACCAGCATGGAAATAGGATCTGCATCACTATGGACTTCGTCACGGGACTACCATTGACTCCTCGAGTAGTTGAGCAGTTTGGGTGATTATGGACCGCTCGACTAAGACAGCTCGCTTCATACCGATACGACCCCCAAGATATACCCTCGGAAAGGTTAGCAAAGCTGTATGTGGATAATATTGTTCGGTTACACGGTGTACCGAAAGTATTGTGTCCGATAGAGATCCACGATTTACTTCCAAATTTTGGGAAGGACTGCAAAAGGCTATGGGTACAACATTGAAGTTCGATCGCATTCCACCCCAGGACAGACGGACATTCGGAGCGTACAATCCAGATTCTAGAAGATATGCTACGAGCATGTGTGATTGATTTCAAAGGATCATGGGACGAAAAGTTACCATTGATCGAGTTCGCTTATAATAACAGCTATCAGGCTACTATACAGATGTCACCTTATGAAGCACTGTATGGCAAAAAGTGTCAAACTCCCTTGTTTTGGAATGAAGTTGGAGAACGTAGTATTGTTGGACCAGAATTTGTGGAAGAGACTTGTCGAGTGGTCGACATCATCAAGGAGAGAGTGAAAACAGCTCGGGAACCGTCAGAAGCAATATGCAGATACTCGACGAAGAGATCTAGAGTTCGCCGTAGGTGATAAAGTATTTTTGAAAGTATCTCCTATGAGAGATTGAAGAGATTCGGACGGAAAGGAAAATTAAGTCCAAGATATGTCGGACCATATGAAATTCTAGCTAAGCGTGGAAAAGTAGCTTATCAGTTGGCATTACCACCATCTATGTCAAGTGTGCACGACGTATTTCACATTTCTCTATTGAAGAAGTATGTCAAGGATTCGACGCGACGTGTTGTGATAGATTTGCGGAATTGGACTGATGATTTGACATTTGAAGTAACACCAACGAAATCACCGGTCGAAAGGTTCAACGTCTACGCAACAGAGATATCTACTATGTTAAGGTCACATGGAAAAGTAGAGACATGGAAGAAGTTACATGGAAAGAAGAGAATGCTATGCGAAAGCAATACCCTCATTTGTTTGATTCAGAAGGAATGTACAATTTCGAGGACGAAATTTTTATAAGTTGGGGGGAGTTGTAAGACCCGTGTCAAATTAACCCGGTCTTACCACCTTGAACCAGGTTTACCCATCATGGTCGAGTCAAGTGGACCAAGGGCGTGATGGAGATCGAGATCCCAGGTATCAAATCGACCCAAAAACACTTAAAATAGGGGAAGGGTCGCATACCCAGCCAAGTAGGGTCGGACCTCCCAAAACAGAATGTCAGACCCTCGGATTTGAAGGGAGGGTCGGACAGCTTAAGACCCTAGGGTCGACGGGATCATCGACCCTCCCATCGACCCTCGGTTTCTGACGAATATAGAAATTTGGAAATTTCCTAATTTTCGATTGGGATTCTTTCCAAATCTCAATGGGACTATTATAGGACATTCCTACTCTATTTAAAGGACGTCCCTAAGCCACTTTCACTCCTTTCACAAATCTAATTGAATTGAGAGAAAGAGAGAAGAAGGAAAAGAGGAAGAAAGGAGACAAGGAGGAAGACTTAGCAAAAAGGAGAAGAAATTCCAGAGAAAAGTAATCTTCTCAGGTATGGATACTAATTCCATGAGTTTCTACAGACCTTAGGTTGGATATGGTTGAGTGTAGGATTTCAGAGAAACCCAAACCATCCATTTATGGTTAGGTTTTCATGGAAAATCATAGGATGATGCATGAAAACTATTTAGATGGATTATACATGGTTCTAGACCATGGAATGACTGTTGAATTAATGTAGGAAGCAAGCCGTAGGACCCCAAACATGAAGAGTGGATTTAAAAGTGAAAATTGGACAAGAGTGCATCGAGGGTCGCACCGAGGGTCGATAGACCATCCGACCCTAGGTGTTTCTGACCATCGACCCTCAGCATTCGGGAAGTTCAGAATGAGGGGAGGGTCGATAGACCCATCGACCCTAGCATCGACCCTCAGTTGACAGAATTGTTTTAAATTCTGAATTAATTCTAATTAAATTCTATTGACTTTGTTAGGTTTGCTAGCAATATAATAACATTATAACGGTGATTCTAAGGCTTGGAAAAATATCTTTTAGCAAGCTAAGGTGAGGAACCTTAACTCCAAACTAAATTGGTAAATAATAAACTGTTTTCATTTTCTTGAGTCCTATGCTATGCTTGATTCGATGCGAATATGTTTGTAATGTGCATACAGCATGCCATCCAATATTTCTATTACTTTTTCATGCATATTTATTTTATTGTTTATAACATGATGATGATGATGATGATAGGAATAGGCATGTGCCTGTATGTGTGTGGTTGATGTGCTTGATGCGAGCGAGTATCAGGGGAGGTGTGATGAGAACGTCAATAAACGTTAACCTTTGGCGGGTCTCAGCACTTTAGCTCTATCTCTAACTCAAGTCTTGTGCATTGACATCGTCGTATCGCCATTACCTTAGCAGAACTATTATGTCATAGGGTATCAGGGGAGGTGGTCTCGGTCCTTGTAGTCTCTGACTCTACCGGGGGGCCTTAGCTCTATCTCTATGGGCATTCTGAGGGATGCTGGGGTAAGGCCTTGGATACACTGTTTGGCATTAGGATTGGTTAGCAGCGAGCCCAGTTTGCAAGCCCTCGCTAACAGGGGCTTACGTGTTAGTATAGCATTATATAGTAATAAACGTTAACCTTTGTTGTATAATGTTATGGTAGGGTGGATGGGGACGACGATAAACGTTAATCTTCGGGCGGGCTTCCACACCCTGTGTATAGAGGCGGTGTCAATAAATGTTAACCTTTGACTACCCAACCTTTCTATTGCGCATTGCAAACTATAAACCAGACCAAAGATATAAATTGACTTTTTGCATGCATATGTATTGTTGCATTGTTTTGGCTACTCACTGAGCCGTGTTGTGTGCTCACCCCTCGACATCGAATATTTTTAGTTGATGATGCAGTTTACACAGTCGAAGATTATATGAAGGCGTCTGCGTACGGGAGTATAGCAGCGATGGACGCTGGAGCTGAAGATGATACACACGACTCCTCTTGCGAGTGCAACTCGTGTGTATTCGATTAGATGTTTTATATATTTCTTTCATTTGGATTTATTAAAGACTTGTATTGATATTTACTTATGTCTCGGTTGATACAGAATAAATTGGCTATTAAATTATTAATATCATCTTAGTTCTCAGTTCATTTATTTATAAGATTTCTGCTATTGTGTATTTACTCTGATTATGATTGTGGATGTGTGTAAAGTTTGGATAACGTGGGGATGGCCTATTAGAGATCCTGGTTGAACCGTTGGTTATTTAGCGGTTCATCACACCATTCTGAACAGTGCAGAATTGGGGTGTGATAGCACCGGTGTTGTTCGTAAAGAAGAAGGATGGTAGCGTTCGATTATGTATCGACTATCGAGAGTTGAATAAACTGACAATCAAGAATCGATATCCACTACCTCGGATCGATGACTTGTTCGATCAGTTACACGGAGAAAAAGTATTTTCTAAGATCGATCTTCGATCAGGCTATCATCTGCTGAAGATTAAAGAAGGTGATATTCCAAAGACAGCATTCAGGACCAGATATGGACATTATGAATTTTTGGTTATATCTTTCGGATTAACTAATGCACCGGCAACGTTCATGGAACTTATGAACTGAGTTTTCCATGATATGTTGGATACGTCGATTATAGTATTTATTGATGACATATTGGTATACTCCAAGGATAAGGAAACCCATATCAAGAACCTAAACGCAGTCCTACAACGTTTAAGGAAAGAGAAGCTATATGCCAAATTTTCATAGTGCGAGTTTTGGCTAAGTGAAGTCGCATTCCTAGGCCATGTAGTATCCGCTGAAGGAATCAAAGTGGATCCCAGCAAGATCGAGGCTATAGTGAAGTGGGAAGCACCAAAGAGCGTTTCGGAAATCAAAAGTTTTCTGGGTCTAGCTGGTTATTATCGAAGATTTGTAGAAGATTATTCTCGGATTGCCGTACCTCTCACCAGTTTGACTAAGAAAGGTGAAAAGTTTGTATGGACTGATAAATGTGAGAAGAGTTTCCAAACACTGAAGACCAGATTGATATCCGCTCCAATTTTGACTATTCTCGTGCCAAGACAGACATTTACTCTATACACTGATGCGTCGGGATTGGGATTAGGATGTGTGCTTATGCAAGGAGAGAAAGTGATTGCTTATGCTTCAAGACAGTTAAAGGTACATGAGAAAAATTATCCCACTCATGATCAGGAGCTAACGGCAGTAGTACATGCGGTCAAGATATGGAGACATTACCTATACGGGGAGAAATTTCAGATTAAGTCAGACCATAAAAGTCTTACTTATCTATTTAATCAGAAGAAGTTGAATATGAGACAAAGAAGATGGCTGAAACTATTGAAAGACTATGATTGTGATATCCAGTATCATCCGGGAAAAATGAACATAGTAGCGAATGCATTAAGCAGAAAAGCAATGATAAAATCTCAAGGGGAAGTTAGCACGACTGCAGCAATGTGTACCAATGGAATGATATTCAATCACGGCAACGAGCAGTATGTGATAAATACAACGGATGAATCAGCCAACCAAGGGTTTATTCATCGGTTTTCGAATATGTTTGCGGCATCGAAGATTATACCGGATATAGGGGATGAAGTGAAGACAACTATCAAAACAGATCCTTATCTGAGAATAGTACAAGAAGATATTGAGAAAGGTAAGACTAACCCTGAGTTCACCTTGGATGACGAGAAAGTACTGAAATACAAAGGAAGAAAATGTGTACTTGAAACAGAAAGTATGGACATTAGACACCGACTGATGAAAGAAGCCCATACCACCATCTATTCGATACATCCTGGAAGTACAAAAATGTATCATGATCTGAAGAAACTATATTGGTGGAGGGGAATGAAAGCAGATGTAGCTAAGTACGTGTCTCAATGCCTAAATTGTTAGAAAGTAAAGGCTGAACGACAAAGACCCGCAGGACTGTTACAGCCATTACCGGAACCAGCATGGAAATGGGACTGCATCACTATGGACTTCGTCACGGGACTACGATTGATTCCTCGAGTAGTTGACGCAGTTTGGGTGATTGTGGACCGTCTGACCAAAATAGCTCGCTTCATACCTATACGACCTCAGTATACACTGGAAAGGTTAGCGAAGCTGTATGTGGATAATATTGTTCGATTACATGGTGTTCCAGAAAGTATTGTGTCCGATAGAGATCCACGATTTACTTCCAAGTTTTGGGAAGGATTGCAAAAGGCTATGGGTACAACGTTGAAGTTCAGTATTGCATTCCACCCACAGACAGATGGACAGTCAGAACGTACAATTCAGATTCTATAAGATATGCTACGAGCATGTGTAATTGATTTCAAGGGATCATGGGATGAAAGATTACCATTGATCGAGTTCTCTTATAATAACAGCTATCAAGCTACTATACAGATGTCACCTTATGAAGTACTGTATGGCAGAAAGTGTCGAACTTCCTTGTTTTGGAATGAAGTTGGAGAACGTAGTATTGTTGGACCAGAATTTGTTGAAGAGACTTGTCGAGTGGTCGACAACATCAAGGAAAGAGTGAGAACAGCTCAGAACCGCTAGAAGCAATATGTGGATACTCGACGAAGAGAGCTGGAGTTCGCCGTAGGTGATAAAGTATTTTTGAAAGTATAGCCTATGCGAGGATTGAAGAGGTTCAGACAGAAAGGGAAGCTAAGTCCAAGATATGTCGGGCAGTATGAAATTTTAGCTAAGTGTGGAAAGGTGGCTTATCAGTTAGCACTACCACCATCTATGTCAAGCGTGCATGACGTATTTCACATTTCCTTATTGAAGAAGTATGTCAAGGATCCAACGCATGTTTTGACAGTGGATTTGCTGGAATTGACTGATGATTTGACATTTGAAGTAACACCAACAGAAATCACTAGTCGAAAGGTTCAACGTCTACGCAACAGAGATATCTACTATGTTAAGGTCATATGGAAAAGTAGAGACATGGAAGAAATTACATGGGAAGAAGAGAATGCTATGCGAAAGCAATACCCTCACTTATTTGATTCAGAAGGTACGTACAATTTCGAGGACGAAATTTTTATAAGTTGGGGGGAGTTGTAAGACCCGTGTCAATCTAACCCGGTCTTACCACCTTGAACCAGGTTTACCCGTCATGGTCGAGTCAAATGGACCAAGGGCGTGAAGGAGATCGAGATCCCAGGTATCAAATCAACCCAAAAACACTTAAATTAGGGGAAGGGTTGCATACCTAGCTAAGCAGGGTCGGACCTCCCAAAACAGAAAGTCAGACCCTCGGTTTTGGAGGGAGAGTCGGATAGCTTAAGACCCTAGGGTCGGCGGGATCATCGACCTTCCCATCGACCCTCGATTCTGTCGAATATAGAAATTAAAAAATTTCTATATTTTTCGATTGGGATTCTTTCCAAATCTCAGAGGGACTTATTTAGGATGTTCCTACTCTATTTAAAGGACGTCCCTAAGCCACTTTCACTCCTTTCACAACCCTAATCGAATTGAGAGAAAGAGAGGAGAAGGAAAAGAGGAGGAAGAAAGGGAAGGAAGAGAACTTAGCACAAAGGAGAAGAATTTTAGAGAAAAAGTTATCTTCTCAGGTATGGATACTAATTCCATGAATTTCTACAGACCTTAGGTTAGTAATTGTCGAGAGTGTGATCTCGGAGAAACCCAAACCATCAACCTATGGTTAGGTTTCCATGGATTACCATAGAAGAATGCGTGAAAGCTATCTAGGTGGGTTATACATGGTTTCAGACCATGGAATGAATGTAGAATGGAATGTAGGAGCAAGCCATAGGATCCCAAACACGAGGAATGGATTAAAAGAGGGAATTGGACCAAAGTGCACCAAGGGTCGCACCGAGGGTCGATGACCATCCGACCCTAGGTGTTCCTGACCATCGACCCTCAGCATTCGGGAAGTCCAGAAAGAGGAAAGGGTCGATAGACCCATCGACCCTAGCATCGACCCTACCTCCGACCCTCAGTTAACAGAGTAGTTTTAAATCTGGAATTAATTCTAATTGAATTCTATCGACTTTGTTAGGTCTTCTAGCAATATAATAACATTGTAAAGGTGATTTTAAAGCTTGGAAAAGTATCTTATAGCAAGCTAAGGTGAGAAACCTTAACCCTAAACTAAATTGGTTAATAATAAACTGTTTTCTATTTCTTGAGTCCTATGCTATGTTTGATTCTATGCGAATATGTTTGTTATGTGCATACAACATGCCATCCAATATTTCTATTACTTGTTCATGCATATTTACTTTATTGTTTATAACATGATGATGATGATGATGATGATAGGAATAGGCATGTGCTTGTATGTGTGTGGTTGATGTGCTTGATGCGAGCGAGTATCAGGGGAGGTGTGATGAGAACGTCAATAAACGTTAACTTTTGGCGGGTCTCAGCACTTTAGCTCTATCTCTAACTCAAGTTTGTGCATTAGCATCGTCGTATCGCCATTACTTTAGCAGAACTATTATGTCGTAGAGTATCAGGGGAAGTGGTCTCGGTCCTTGTAGTCTCTGACTCTACTGGGGGGCCTTAGCTCTATCTCTAAGGACATTCTGAGGGATGCTGGGGTGAGGCCTTGGATACACTGTTTGGCATTAGGATTGGTTAGTTGCGAGCCAGTTTGCAGCCCTCGCCAACAGGGGCTTACGTGTTGGTATGGCACTATATAGCAATAAACGTAACCTTTGTTATATAATGTTCATGGTGGGGTGCATGTGAGTTGACGATAAACGTGATCTTCGGATAACGTCACACACTCGTGTATAGAGGCGGAGTCATAATCGCGACCTTTGGCTACCTAAACCTTTCTATTGCATACTGCAAACTTATAAATCGGATCAAAGATATAAATTGACTTTTTGCATGCATATGTATTGTTGCATTGTTTTGGCTACTCACTGAGCCATGATGTGTGCTCACCCCTCGACGTCGAATATTTTTAGTTGATGATGCAGGTTATACCGTTGAAGACTATATGAATACGTCTGCGTACGGTAACGTGGCAGCGATGGAAGTTGAAGCTGAAGTGGATACACACGACTCCTCTTGCGAGTGCAACTCGTGTGTATTTGATTAGACATTTTATAGGTTTCTTTATTTGGATTTATTAAAGATTTGTATTGATATTTATTTATGTCTCGGTGGATACAGAATAAATTGTTATTTAAATTTTAATATCACATAGATTCTCAGTTCATTTATTTACAAGATTTTCGCTATTGTGTATTTACTCTGATTATGATTATGGATGTGCATAAGTTTGGATAACGCGGGGATAGCCTATTTGAGATCCTGGTTGAACCGTTGGTTTATTTGTGGTTCATCACACCATTCTGAATAGTGCGGAATTGGGGTGTGACAAGGCATGTTATCAATCTCATAACATCATTCAACATAATTCAAAGAACTAATCTACCAAACAAAAGGTTTAGTTTTCTTACTATCACTTTGAGAGTAGTCCTCATCAATTCGTTCGAGTAGTAGTTGTAAGACCCATATCGAACTAACCGGTCTTACCACCTTGTACCAGGTCTACCTATCAGGGTTGAGCCAAATGGACCAAGTGCGTGAAGGAAATAGCGAGACCAGGTATTAAACTGACCCAAAAATAGTAAAATAGGAGGTAGGGTCACATACCCAGATAAGCAGGGTCAGACCCCCCTCATTAGGGAGTCAGACCCCTGAAAAATTGACCAAGGGTCGGACATTTTAGACCCGAGGGTCGACGGGATCTCTGACCCCCTCATCGACCCCCTCTTTGCCGACAGAAACTGTAAATAGGAAACTTTCCAAATTTCAAGGGGATTCTTTCCTAATCTCAATGAGACTTATTTTAGAGGTTCTCCTCTATAAATAGGACGTCCCTAAGCCTCTTTTACTCCTTTTGAAACCCTCACTGAAAGTGAGAGAAAGAGAAGAAAAGGAGAAGGGAAGGAAAGTTGGAGAAGAAGAATAAAGAGAAGAATTCAGAGAAACCTCTGAATCTCAGCAAACCTAAGGTATGGGTATGTTTCCATTAATGATTTAAGACCTTAGAATAGTTCATGAAGAGGGTATGGTCTAGGAGAAACCCAAATCATCCATCCATGGGAGGATCTCAATGAAATCCATGGAGGAAATCATGGTAGGCAAAGTACGGAAGAAACCTAGAGTTTTAAGCCATAGAACAAGCATAGAATGGATTGTGGAAGTAAGCCATAAGACCCAAACATGAAATAATGGACTATAGGATGAAATTCTCGACTCAAACCATGGGGGGTCGCACGTGGGGTCGATTGGGAATCGACCCTACCAGACCACAGGATCGAACCCTAGCATTCGGGAAGTTCAGGGATGGGATGGTCGCACCCAGGGTCGATGGAACATCTGACCCTGGCATCGACCCTACCCTTAGGGGTCGCAGTAAACTGCTACCCTACCTGTGACCCATCCTGCGACCCTCGCTTAACAGCAAGCCTAAAATTATCATAATGACTTCTAATTAAAATCTATCGACTTGTTAGGTTCTCTTATTGATATAAAAGTGATTCTTAAAGCTTGAAAGAGGATCTACACTCAAGCAAAAGTGAGGGAACAAGACCTAAACTAATTGGCTAATAATAAAATATTTTTATTTCTTGAGTCCAATGCCATGACTGATTCTATGCGTGTATGCTTGTAATGTGCATTCAACATGTCATCTAATATTTCTACTATTAATGTTCATGCATATTTAATTTTATTTTATTTATAACATGATGATGATGATGATGCTAGGAATAGACATGTGAATGTATGTGTGTGGTTAGTGTGCTTGATGCGAGTGAAGCATCAGGGGGAGGATGTGATATTGTGGTTCAGCCTGGTCACTAGACTCTAGCTCTATCTCTACTCAAGTCTTGTCCACTGACATCGTCGTATCACCATTACCTTAGCAGAACTATTACGTCGTAGGGTATCAGGGGAGGTGGTCTCGGACCGTGTAGTCTTCGACTCTGCCGGGGGGCCTTAGCTCTATCTCTATGGACATATTGAGGGATGCTGGGGTGAGGCCTTGGGTACACTGTTTGACATTAGGATTGGTTAGTTGCGAGCCCAGATTGCAAGCCCTCGCCAGCAGGGTCTTACGTGTTGGTATGGGTAGAGTATCAGGGGAAGTGTGATGCGGTGTGGTCCTAAGCACTTTAGCTCTATCTCTATTCCATGGTGGGTGCATGTGGGACGACAATAAACGTTAAACTTTGGTGGCTTCACACACTTGTGTATAGAGGTGAGGCGGCCACCGAACCTTTCTATAGCACATTGCAAACTTATATACCAGACCACATATATGAATTGAATGCATGCATATGTTTGTTGCATTGTTTTGTTTGCTCACTGAGCCGTGATGTGTGTTCACCCTTTCAACGTCGAATATTTTTAGTTGATGATGCAGGTACCACTGTGGAAGATTATATGAATGCTTCTGTGTATGGGCACGTGGTTGCGATGGAGGTTGAAGACATAATGGAGACACTTGACTTCTCATGCGAGTGCAACTCATGCGTTTTCGATTAGATTTTTATTTGAACTATTAAGGAAATGTAATCTGATATTTTATTTACTTATGTCTCGATTAATACAACATAATTTGATATTTTATTTATGATTATCACAGTTAGATTCCTCAGTTTATTTAATATTAAGACTTCCGCTATTGTGTATTTATTCAGATTATGGTTTTGGATGTGTATGGTTTAGTTTACAAGGACACAACCTATTAGAGATCCTGGTTGACCCGTTGGTTTATTAGTGGTTCATCACACCGTTCTGAATAGTGCAGAATTGGGGTGTGACGACTTGGTATCAGAGCTCTCAGGTCCTGTCTTTTAAACTAGTATACTACCATAAAAGTTTGTGAACTGAGATAGGATAAAAATTTAAAAGTTGTAATAATAACACACTATAAGCATCTGTGTTGTTTGAGACAAAAATTAAAAGAGAATAATACATCTATTAAATGAGAAATAAATTTATATACACTCAAAGGAAGAACAAACGTATATACACAAGCCTAAAGCAGAGTACAGTCCACAACCCTGACAGTTACTCTGAAGTACAAAAAGAAAAATAAAAAGAAAATACATCAGGAAGCTAGAGGTGATGAGGGAGGCGGTGCATCGTAGTCTCTGTCATAATCCTCAGCATAGACTCTAGTTAACCAAGCTATCTGAGTCTGGGTCGTCTGAAGACTAGCTGTGAGATCAGCCACCCACTGATCAGTCACACGCTGAGCATCTAAAAGCTCTCCCACCCTCAGATCCGATATGCGCTGAGCATCTAGAAGCTCTCCCATCCTCAGATCAGACATGCGCTGAGCCTCTCTAACCTCATACAGTATCCCCATCATGTCATCAGAAGGTGGGTGTGAAGGACCAGCTGCATGTGAAGGACCAGCTGCATAAGAAGGACCAGCTCCTGTAGTATGTGAAGGTGATGGAGGAGGTATGAAATCCACATCCATGTACAAACCATCATCATCACCCCCATGAACCCCTACTCCAGCGGCTGCTGCTGCTGCCTCAGAGTCAGCCATCTCCACTCAAGTATGCGGACGCACCAGAGCGTTCCTCTCATCGTCGCTGACCTGAGCATCCCGCATGCCCATCTTACAGATGGCCTCCCAATCCAGAGGTGACGAGAAGGATTTCTCCTGAATCCTCTCATCCACCAAGTCAACACCCAGGCGGGTAAGCAGTGTAGTGATCGTGCGTCCATAAGGCAGATTGCCAACATGACCGGGCAATGTGGCACTGATCATCGTCCGCATAATGATATAACGGAGGCAGACAGGCTGCTTAGTGCAGATACAGTACAGCAAGAACTGGATCAACTGAGAGATCCTCTCGTAGTGCCCACTCTGAGGTATCAGGTTGTGCTGAACGATCTTACAGTACACCCGAGGCTCTGGACATAGGTAGATCGCTTTCATCTCCCAGCGATCCTCTCTGATGAGCTGACGGTCAATCTCAACCCTCATCTCTAAGGAAAAGAACTGGGGCTCTCCGGGAGCACAGAACACCAAGGGCCATCGTATGAAATGCCCAACAAGTCCGTTAGCTGTCGATAATCAAAGGAAACCTCGACTCCCTTGACGTAGCTAGTGATCCTGAGCTCTCCACCCCTCTCAGCATTATTGTAATCCCCCACCACTTGGAGGTTACAATAAAACTGTCTCACCAAATTTGGACGAGTACAGGCTTCATAGGTGATCACAGGAAGCCAGCCCATGTTACCAAAAGCTCTCTCCACATCAAACAAGGCTAGGCTAGCCAAGTCCACCCGACGACCTCCCTCTACCTTCTTACTAGCGTAGCGGGCATACTACGCCTCAGCCTTGTTAGAACGGAAGCGGACTGGGTCATGAACCCTGGATACTTTGGTACGAGCCATACTATCTGCAAAAACAAAGAAAAACAGATACTGACTTAGTAAAGATGAAAAACCCAAAAATTTTGACATTATAACGACATAAATCGGTCAAAAGCCTCAATTTTCACCCATACACAGGACTTATATAGATTCTAAACGATCCTGTAAGACTCATACAGTTGGAAATTTTATCTAAAGAGATTGAATTTGAAGAAATTTCAAGAAATTCAAAAATCTCGATAAATTAGGGTAAAAATGGGAAATTTTAAGTTTCTCGATAACCAACCAATGAAACTCAAATAATTTTGAGGGCTTTCATCCATTGAGTCACCAACAACAAAAGCCCCCAATTAAAATTGAATTTTTACGGTAGAAAAAAGTTTAATTTGAAGAAAACGATATAAACGAGCAAAAACCTAGTTAAGAAACCCTAAAAACATGAAACCGTAGAGAACATACCTGTAGAAGAGGAGTAGACGTCGAAAAGAGAAGCAAAAATCACGAATGGGTTGGAGTTGTCACTGTAGCAACTTAGAGGAACGAGATGAGTCGAAAAGGAGGAGAAAGAATGAGAAATGGATTCAAAATCGGGATTAAAAACCTGATTTTTAGTCCTAGGGTCGGAGAATTCGACCAAAACATCCGACCCTCCCTCCGACCCCCTCATCGACCCTAGCCTCTCGGTGATCTGACAGAGAACCAGGGGTCGATCCTAGGGTCGGAGATCCATCGTCCCCCCTCATCGACCCTCGGCTCTCGATAAGTATCAGTGATTCTCAGGGTCGCACACCCTAGGGTCGGACATCCATCGACCCCCACCATCGACCCTGCGATGAAAAATACAATATTTTTGATAGAATGATCTGAAAAATTTGAAAATATCATTGATTAGTGGATTTAAATATGAGAATGAAGTATATAATGATTGCCTCACGTATTCTATGATTTTCAGGCATCACCACTACCAGAACAGATAATGGCTGGAAGCAGAGTGACCAGACAAAGCCGTAACTCTATTCCACCCCCACCACCTGTGGAGGAAAACAACCATATACACCCTGAAACACAGGAGAATCCAAACATGGCACCGTCCGTAGTTAATAGGCAGACAAATCCTACAATCTGCTAGCGCCACCTACGACCGCTACGCCGTAATGAATTGGCCCAACAGCTGCAGCAAATACAACAGGTACAAGCTACTACGCAAGCTGCCATAGGCATGGCTTTTCCAGCTGCACAGACGATACCGATGCCAGCAGGACAGGCAAGCACAGTACCAGGGGGAAGTAACACAGTACCCCATGCGCCTCAGACTCCCATTATGCAGGCTCAAGTACAAAACCCTGAAGTAGCTCCAGGTGGATATCAATACCACCCACCTATGTATGGGGCTTATGTTCCTTATCAACTAGACCACTCCAGACTGGTGGAGCGTTTTCTAAAGATGAAGCCCAAAAAGTATAGTGGTAAGCCAGCTAATCCATTGTGGCCAGCACATTGGATCAATGAGATGGAGAGAAACTTCACGATGATGACAGTGAATGAGGAAGAGAAAGTATTGTGTGCAACATTTATGCTGAAAGGAGATGCACACCACTGGTGAAAGTCCACACGGACGTATCTGATGACAAAGCACACCCAAATGACTTGGGATATATATAAGGAGGCATTATTTGAGAAGTATTTTCTTAGGAGTTTCAGAGATTCCATGGAGAAGGAGTTCTTGAGTTTATATCAAGGACAGATGACTGTCGATGCATACCAACAACATTATGAGGAGCTGTTCTTCTTTGCACCAATCAGTATGCAAGTGGAAGATACAAAGACCTGAAGGTTCGTCATGGGACTTAGGGGAAGCATACGTGAACATGTTTTGGGACTTGAAAAGAAAATCTACAATGAAGCTGTACAAATTGCTCGAGTGATAGAGTGAAGCCAGAAAGAGAGCTACTTTGCTCAAAATAGGGGAATCAAAAGGCCAAATAGAAATTCTTACAATGGAGGGAACACCAAGGTATTTAAACCCTTCCGTACTCAAGGTTTCAATGCTGCAGCCAAGACTACTTCAGTAGCTCACAGCAACAAAAGCCAAATACTGAAGGGTTAAAATGCTATAACTGCAATCAATTGGGACATATGGCAAGGGAGTGTCCTAAGCCCAAGAAGCAACTACAACAAGGCAGAGTTTAAGCGGTTACATCTGAGGATGCTGCCGCATCGCTTGTTGTGGTCACAGGTATGACCTGAATCTTATCATTTTGTGTTACATTATGTGAGCATGTAGACTGAATCAAAACAAATCACAGGTATCATACCTATTAATGGCATTCCCGCCAGAGTACTCTTTGATTCAGGAGCTACTCATTCTCTTATATCCGTGTCATTTGGAAAGAAGCTAAATCTACCCCTCAAATCCTTAGACTACAAACTGCTTGTATGATCACCTATGGGATTAGAAGTGGAATTAGACAAAGGTTATGGACCATGTCCAGTTCTTATTGACGAGAAGACTTTGGATGCAACCTTGATCCAACTTGAGATGGCAGACTTTGACGTCATCTTGGGAATGGACTGGTTAGCTCGGCATTCTGCAAACCTATTATGTGCCGAAAAGAAGCTGACATTTAAAGACAAGGAAGAAGCAGAGTTCAGTTTTGCGGGAACCAAACTTCCCCATAAATGAAAGCTCATACTCTCTGCATTAAAGGCGAAAGTGCCTTGAGAAAGGAGCAGTTGGGTATCTAGTATCTGTGGTCGATCTTACCAAAGAAGCACCACGAATGGAGGATATTTATGTCGTGCGTGACTTTCCAGATGTATTTCCTGAAGAACTACCAGGACTACCACCCGACCGTACTACAGAGTTTGTTATAGATCTGATACCTGGAGCCACACCAGTATCTAAAGCACCTTATCGAATGGCTCCTACTGAACTGAAGGAATTAAAAGTACAACTACAAGAACTGCTGGACAAGGGCTACATCCGACCTAGCATATCACCATGGGGAGCACCAGTATTATTCGTAAAGAAGAACGATGGTAGTGTTCGATTGTGTATAGACTACCGAGAACTGAATAAACTGACAATCAAGAATCGATACCCATTTCCTCGGATTGATGACCTGTTCGATCAGTTGCAAGGTGCCAAAGTGTTCTCCAAGATCGATCTTCGGTCAGGCTACCATCTGTTGAAGATTAAGGACGGTGATATTCCCAAGACAGCATTCAGGACCAGATATGGACATTATGAATTTTTGGTCATGTCATTTGGATTGACGAACGTACCAGCAACCTTTATGGAACTTATGAATCGGGTATTCCACGATATGTTGGATACGTCGGTTATTGTATTCATCGATGATATATTGGTCTACTCCAAGGACAAGGAAACTCATATTAAGAATCTAAACGCCGCTCTGCAGCGATTACGGAAGGAGAAGCTCTACGCCAAATTTACAAAGTGTGAGTTTTGGCTAAAGGAAGTCACTTTTCTAGGCCATGTTGTATCCGCTGAAAGAATTAAAGTGGATCCTAGCAAGATCGAAGCTATTGTGAAGTGGGAAGCTCCGAAGAGCGTTGCAGAAATTAGAAGTTTCTTAGGTCTAGCTGGGTATTATCGATGATTTGTGGAAGACAATTCCCGAATTTCCGTACCTCTCACCAGTTTGACTAAGAAGGGCAAAAAATATTTTTGGACTGATAAATGCGAGAAGAGTTTCCAAACATTGAAGGCTAGATTGATATCTGCTCCAATCTTGACCATTTCGATTCCAGGACAGCCATTTATTTTGTACACTGATGCGTCAGGATTGGGATTAGGATGTGAACTTATGCAAGGAGAACAAGTAATTGCTTATGCCTCAAGACAATTGAAGACACATGAGAAGAACTATCCCACTCATGATTTGGAATTAGTGGCAGTAGTACATGCTATCAAAATATGGAGACATTACTTGTACCGAGAGAAATTTCAGATTAAATCAGATCATAAGAGTCTTACTTACCTCTTTAATTAGAAGGAGTTGAATATGAGACAAAGAAGATGGCTGAAACTATTGAAAGACTATGATTGTGATATCCAGTATCATCCGGGGAAAGCTAATGTGGTTGCTGACGCGTTGAGTAGAAAGGCAATGATAAAATCTCAAGGGGAGGTTAGCACCACTGCTGCACTATGTACTATCAGAAAAGTATTCAATTACGATAATGAACAGTTTGTGATAGATGCACCGGTGAATCAAGCAACCAAGGGTTTATCCATCGGTTTGCAAATATGTTCGCCACGTTGAAGATTGTACCCGATATACTTGATGAAGTGAAAACAGCGATTAAATCAGACCCTTATCTAAGAACGGTACAAGAGGATGTCAAAAAAGGTAGGACTATTCCTAAGTTCACCTTAGATGATGAAAAGGTACTGAAGTACAAAGGAAGAATATGTATACCTGAAACAGAAATTTTGGACATTAGACATCGACTAATGAAGGAAGCCCATACCACCGCCTATTCGATACACCTTGGAAGTACAAAAATGTATCATGACCTAAAGAAATTATATTGGTAGAGAGGAATGAAAGCAGATATAGCCAAGTTCATGTCTCAATGCCTAAATTGCCAGAAGGTGAAAGCTGAATGACAAAGACCAGCAGGATTATTACAGCTGTTACCGGAACCAACATGGAAATGTGACTGCATCACTATGGACTTCATCACAGGGTTACCATTGACTCCCCGAGTAGTTGACGTAGTTTGGGTGATTGTAGACCGACTGACTAAAATGGCTCGATTTATAGCTATATGACCTCAGTATACACTGGAGAGGTTAGCTAAGTTGTATGTGGATAACATTGTCAGATTACACGGTGTACCTGAAAGCATTGTGTCCGACAGAGATCCACGATTTAAAGCAGATATAGCCAAGTTCGTGTCTTAATGCCTAAATTGTCAGAAAGTGAAAGTTGAATGACAAAGACCAGCAGGACTGTTATAGCCGTTACCGGAACCAGCATGGAAATGAGACTACATCACTATGGACTTCGTCACAGGGTTACCATTGACTCCCCGAGTAGTTGACGCAGTTTGGGTGATTATAGACCGACTGACAAAAATGGCTCGATTTATAGCTATACGACCTTAGTATACACTGGAGAGGTTAGCTAAGTTGTATGTGGATAACATTGTTAGATTACACGGTGTACCTGAAAGCATTGTCCGACAGAGATCCATGATTTACTTCAAAGTTTTGGAAAGGATTGCAGAATGCTATGGGTACAACATTGAAGTTCAGTACTGCATTCCATCCTCAGACAGACGGACAATCGGAGCGCACCATTCAGATTCTATAAGACATGCTCCGAGCCTGTGTGATTGATTTTAAAGGATCATGGGATGAAAAGTTACCACTGATTGAGTTCGCTTATAACAATATCTATCAGGCTACTATACAGATGTCACCTTATGAAGCACTGTATGGTAGGAAGTGTCGAACTCCTTTGTTTTGGAATGAAGTTGGAGAATGTAGTATTGTTGGACTAGAATTTATTGAAGAGACTTGTCGAGTAGTGTAAGCACCCCATTTTTGCCATCCCAGCTAAACAAAGTCCTACTGGTGTGTGGACAACAAAAGGACGAAAGGTGATTGAAAGTTTGGATTTTTGATTGTGAATTTGAGAAAGTTTTCAATGGGTCTGTGAATTTGAAGAAGTTTTCAATGGGTCCCACAGTAAGGTCACAGGCTGTAATCTGCATGGATGCATAGGTCATGGAATTATCTTCGAAATGATACCAGAATTGCCCAATTCTGATATCAAATGAAGAAGATATGGTCATTTTAGTCGGATGATACGTACAAGGGACGTTTCTAAAATTATCATAAATAATCCCAGGGTCTTTCATGCAAATTATCGTAAGTTGGACTGTTTGAATTTCAAATCATCATATCTTGATCATCCGACATCTGAATCATATGGTTTAAGTACCATTATTCCTTATTTTTAGTCCTCTTCAAAGTGGATGTAAAGGATTTCCGATAGAAGTCACCAGTGGGCCCCATGCAAGCTTGCATGCAAAGTTATCGTTAGAACTTCAAAGCTTCATATTTTTTTCGTTCTACATCGGATTCCGATGATTCCAAAGCCATTATTCTTCATTTGTGATGTCCTATAATGTGGACGTGGAAAATCTTGGGTAGAAGTCTCCGGAGGGTCCCATGCAAAATTACATATGAAAATGGTCATTTAATCTTCAAAAATTCATATATTGGTCATCCCATATCCAAATCAGGTAATTTCAGTTTCATTATGTTCCATTTTTAGTACTCTACAAAGTGGACGTAAAGGATATCCGACAAAAGTCTCCGAAGGATCCCATGCAGAATGGTCAGTTAAATTATCGATAATTGATCCGCTTAAACTTTAAAAATTCATAAGTTGACCATTTTATTTCCAAATAAGGTGATTCAAGTTCCTATATTCCTCATTTTTAGTGTTCTACGAAGTGAACGTAGAAAATTGGGAATAGAGGTGATCGGAAAATTCCATGCAAAATGACAGTGGAAATGATTCATGAAATGATAGAGAGAGAAAACCCAATTAATTTCAATCAATCCAGTCAACTCAGTTCAATCCAGTTCTGGCCCAACCCAGCTCAACCCATATCAGTTTAACTCAGTTAACCCAAGCCAGTCTCAACCCGTTTCGAATCAATTCATCCATGTGCATACTATTTATATATATTATATATATTGTATACTATATATATATGTATGTTAATAAATATATGTGTATATATGTATATAATATATATTATTATATATAAATGATAAAATCCAAAAGGAGATTGAGAAGAAAAAAGAAATATGAGAGAGAGGAGACGTGAGAGAGAGAGAGAGATTACGGTTTTGGAGTAAGTTTCAAGGAGATTGAGAAGAAAAAGAAAAAATGAGAGAGAGGAGACGTGAGAGAGAGAGAGATTTTGGTTTTGGAGTAAATCCAAAAGAAGATTGAGAAGAAACGTAAGATTGAGAGAGAGATTGAGAAGAAAAAGGAAAGATGAGAGAGAGAGAGAGAGAGAGAGAGAGAGAGAGATTATGGTTTTTTCAAAAGAAGATTGAGAAGAAACGTGAGATTGAGAGAGAGATTGAGAAGAAAAAGGAAAGATGAGAAGAAACGTGAGATTGTGAGAAAGATTGAGAGAAAAAAAAGGGAAAGAAAGAGAATGGGAGAAGAGACGTGAGATTGAGAGAAAGATTGAGAGAAAAAAAAGGAAAAAAAGAAAGAGAAGGGGAGAAGAGACGTGAGATTGAGAGAGAGATTGAGAGAAAAAAAAGGAAAGAAAGATGGGGAGAAGAGACGTGAGATTGAGAGAGAGATTGAGAGAAAAAAAGGAAAGAAAGATGGGGAGAGGAAATCCGACATGAGGGAGAGAGAGAAGAGAAAAAAAGGGAAAGAAAAGGAAGAAGAGATTCACGTGAGATTGATAGAGAGATTGAGAGAAAAAAAGGAAAGAAAGATGGGGAGAGGAAATCCGACATGAGAGAGAGATTGAGAAAAAAAAGGAAAGAAAGATGGGGAGAAGAGACGTGAGATTGAGAGAGAGATTGAGAGAAAAAAAGGAAAGAAAGATGGGGAGAGAAAATCCGACATGAGGGAGAGATTGAGAGAAAAAAGGGGAAAGAAAGAGGAGAGGAAATCCACGTGAGGGAGAGAGAGATTGAGAGAAAAAAGAGGAAAAAAGAAGAAAAGGAAAAAGGAAAAAGAAAAGAAAAAAAAGAGAAAAAAAAGGAGAAAATAAAAGAGAGACGTGAGTGAGAGTCTAAAGGGGTTCTTTTCTTTTGGTCTCGGTTTAAAAGAGAAACGTGAGTGAGAGTCTAAAGGGGGTTCTTTTCTTTTGGTCTCGGTTTTGGAAGAGGTGAGAAAGAGAGAGAAAAAAGAAGGGGATTAATTTTTTTTTTTGGGTCTCGGTTTTGGAAAAGGGAGAAGAGAGAAAGAAAAGAAAAAAGAGGGGAGAGATTTTAGCAAAGAAGAAGAGGAGATCGAATTGAAGGAGAGGAGAAGAAGCCGAAGAAGAAGAAAGGAGAAGCAACTTAGGTAAGCCACTCCCTCTTCTCTGTTACTTTTTACTGCCTTGCTAAACCTGATATCCCCATTATTTGCCTACTCATAGAACCAGATCTACTAACCTTCTGCAATAGTGTTAAAAACCATACTCCAGCCTCCAAGCAAACCCAACACATGCAACCCCCATTCTAACCATCTCAGCAACCAACCATTCATACCCGAATCCCATTTAAGCCGCAACCATTCATACTCGAATCCCATGCAACTCATTATCAAGCATTGTATCACCCAACATCACTCTCCACTACGACCCTATTGCATCACCAGACTACCATCTCATAGCCTCTCTCTTTTGATCAAACTGAAGATCATGAAATTGGATTTTATTTGATACATTGATGCATGATTAGATCTTGACCAATGAATGGTTATTGATACATAGATGCATGATTAGATCTTGGCCAAATTGGAATTTGATTTTGATACATTGATGCATGATTGGATCTTGGCCACATGATTGAAATTTGATTTTGATACATTGATGCATGATTGGATCTTGGCCACATGATTGAAATTTGATTTTGATTTTGATACATTGATGCCTGACCAGTACGAACTCCTCCAGAGCCTTCATTTCAATCTTGGCCACATGATTGGAATTTGATTTTGATATATTGATACATGATTGGATCCTAGCCACATGATAGAAATCTTATTTTTTATATTGAGCCGTATGTAAATCAGAACCATTGATTTAGAATTCTATTTTGATCATGATTATTGTGATGTTTGATCCCTTAATTTGAGCCTTAGATCTTGATATTATTTTAATGTGATAGATATGAGCCATAGGATGTTAAATTAATTTTTGATCATTTGATGATATTACTTGTGAGCCATCGATCTTGAATTTTATGTGATTTTAAGCAGTGAACCATTGGATTCTATGTTGATAATGCATATCGTCTTCATGCTTACATGATTCTTGTTGTTTTGGAATGCTACACATGCTTATTGCCATATTTGTCTGCCACATGCTTACTGTCATATTTAGATGCTTACTGCATACTGCTATGTTTGGATTACTACCACTGCTCTAGTTGAAATGTTTTCATCTGTCATATTTGTCTTGAAAAGAGATAAGTTGAAAAATAGCAACTAGGGTAGAAAACCCTAAAAATGTATAAAAAATGGAAATTAGGGTAGAAAACCCTAAAAAATAGAAAGAAAATGGCAATTAGGGTAGATAACCCTATAAATGGAAATAAAATAGCAATTAGGGTAGAAAACCCTAAAAAATGAAAAGAGCACAATAATTAGGGTAGGAAACCCTAAAAATGGAAAGAATACAGCAATTAGGGTAGAAAACCCTAAAAATGGAAAGAAAATAATAATTAGGGAAAGTAAAACCCTAAAAAATGGAAACAATAAAAATGGTAGGAATTTAGGTCTTATCCCTAGATCCTATTAACAAAAATAAAAAGAATTTGGTACACATCCCAAATAAAAATGGTAGAAATTTAGGTCTCATCCCTACATCCTATTAACAAAAAATAGAAAGAATTTGGTACACATCCCAAATAAAAATGGTAGGAATTTAGGTCTCATCCCTAGATCCTATTGATAAAAATGGAAGGAATTTGGTACACATTCCAAATCCGACTCTCCCAAAAATTTCAAACTACGTCGTACCTGATTTCTAGGGCAAACCCTAGAATACGTAGGCAATTTGGGAATCCCAAATACAGTACAAAGTCACCCATCAACCATACATCCAGCATAAACTTTAACTTGAAAAAAAAATTATAATTGAAGCACATGCATAAATCACTTTCATAATCTTTAATCTCAAAACCCATTTTGAACTACGTTTTTGGACTTGATTTCCAGGATTGGAATACGTAGGCAGTTTGAGATGTCTTACACGTCTCAGATTCAGTCCAAGACCAAACCATCTTTGGTCCGATTCACTTTATAATATTGTACATTACATTTTCTTGTTTATTTTCTTTAAAACATGATTGGCTGAACCCTAGGTTAGAATAACTTAGCAACTTGGTTTAGGACATCCTCCATTCAACCCTAGTCATCCAGTTGACCAAGCACAGTTAAAATTAGAGTCTAAGGAATGTTTAGGAGGCCGATATTGATCGGACGGTTTGGGTGCCTAACACCTTCCCATAACCGTACCCTGAATACTTACCCGATCTCTTGCAGACCAAAGAATCGATACATTGGGTCACGAGTTAATAGAAGTCTTACTTTAGGTGAGGCTACATTTTTAGAGGTACTAGACCTTAATCTAGGTCGCGACTCCAACAGAACAATCGATCTTCATCGATTACGGATACACATTCCATCTCGAGGAGTATCATCGATTTCCCATTGTCCTCACAGTGGCGACTCCACTGGGGATAATATTCAGACTCCTAGGATACTTTCCTTATATTATTTGCTTGACATTTGATGCTAGATCTAGGATACTATATTTATTGTTTGTACATATTGCTTTGGGGGTATGGGTTCAGTCACACTTTCGTGCGAGTAGCCGAACCGGGTCCCATGCATGTGGGGCAGCCCGCTAGGCGAAACACACAACCTTGGCCTGTACTTTGTGAGACCACGACCAACGAGCAGCCTCTAACGAGCATTTCTTGGGTCCGCCCGGGAATGCATTATGCTACTCCATGTCTCTTGGATCCTTGCAACATAGTATATAAAGGGATTGGGGGCCCATTATTCATCGAGCATTCGGTGATAGGTTACCCCATCCTCGTCAAGGTGGCCTTTTCTGTCCTAACCCAGTTTGAGCCACATGTATGTTATTTTTGGTCCATTTTTGAACCAACATGGTAAAATCTACTCGATCATAATATTTACATCCGAGACGTCGAAGTTCTACCCGTTTTTGTCCTTGACTTGTCAACATGTTTGGATCCACACTTGAGTATTCTTGTCTCTCACTTGTTGGGAGCGTGAGGGTTACGTATACCCGCATACACATTAGTGTGGGCGGTTTGTACACGCCCTCCATCGTACAAAGCTCATTGTGTTGACCGTTCAATATTGATACATCAATCTCAAAAATGATTAGAAAATCTTTGTTACGGCATAGATACTATGATCAAGTAGAAATTTACCGGTTTTTTCAATCATGAACCGCTTTTGTCATCCTTCATGAAAACTAAAAATAAGCATGTCCGTTTCAATTTCTTAAAATTTGATGAACCACATGGTCGAACCTTGGTGCTACAATGATCCATTCGGAATCTTGAGGCCCCAAGACCAATCATGGGGCTATTCAAATACAAATAAATTGTTACAGATGATGTCTAATGGTCAGTTTTCATGAAGGAGTTAACTTTGTTTGGTCGAGTCAGCTTGTATGTGTATGTGTATTCTTCTCATGTCCAGTCACTTCTGAGTCTTAACCTTCGTTCATTGTTTATAGAAAGAAAGAAAAAAAAAACCAAAAAAAAAGAAGAAAAGGTTGAACTAGTGAGGATAGGATTGTCTAGACTTAAGAGAATACCTGAGTGAATAGACAAAGCATCCACTCTTATTACATCCACTCATAGGAATGTCTCATCATCACCGGTTCATGTCTTGGTTCATGTTCATAAGGAGGACTTTTGTACCTCAAAGTGTTGGAATGGTTGGAAGACAGTATATTGAGAGCCCAAATATTGCAGAGCGGAATTGAAATTTCCAGATCGGAGTTAAGGAATCCAAGAGGTCAAAAAGATAAATCATAGATTCTGAGAGATTACATGTTTCTTTCCCATACTAGCATACCTGCCAAATTTAAATGAAAAAAACTAAGATTGGAAAGTATTTCATTTACCCTTGGCGACTGAGCCACTTTGATTGAAGGAGTTGGTTTCTGACTCCCTAAATACTTTCATCACCTAAGGTGACCCAAACTCAAAGGAGTAGCCCTCAACCTTCAAGAATGGTCCACCCACCTCCCAAAATCCAGGATGAAAAGGAAGACCATGTGGTCAATTGTATCCCAAAATTAAGGTACCTGGAAATGAACTTCATGTACACCCTAAACTGGGGTACAACCAAAATGTCAGTGTACCCTAAATTGGAGCACAACAAAAATATCAGTGCACCCTAAACTGGGGCATAATTAAAATGTTAATGGATTCAAAGGAGGGTAAACCAAAAAGGTGATGGACCAACTGGGGTATAGGTCAGAGTTTCATGACATCCAAACTGGGACATAAGATTGGAATACATTTAACCCAGATTGAGGCATTGGCAAAGTGAATGTCAAACCCGAACTGGGGCATAAATCAAAATGGTAATAGACTCAAAAGGGGTTTAGCTCAAGATGGAAATGGTCAAACACATGTCGATAAATAGGCGTAATGAGCCTTATTAGCGAAAAGTCTGAACGAAAATTTGGTCCTACACCCAATCATAAGTTGGCGTCAATGATGTCGTATCCAACAGGGGTAACTCGGTGAATTACTTGTCTAAACTTGCTACCATTGGTATCTGATAGGTTATTTATGTTTGGGCTTAAGTTCGATGTGTCTGTAGACAGTCCAGTCCAAAATGCTCTGAAAAAATGAACAATAATCATCTCATTTGAGACATCAACTGCAGTGCTTTTACTACTTCCAATCCATTCATTCCCAGTTTGATACTTCTTCCTCTTTCGATGTTCACTGCCAATTCTGACTCTGATGCTAATTCAGATGATGAGCCACAACCTGAACTTCTACTCCACCGGCCTTTAGAGAAATGAAAGTTCAATACACATGTGAAAGTTACAAATGATTAAGTTAAAGTTATGGAAGCATTTTCAAAGATACAAGTTGGAACATCAAAATGTCATCCCATTTGGTCGATTTATAGAAAGAATTTTTTTTGGGATATTCCTTGAAAGTGAGAACATTTACACTCATACAAGTAGTTCATTTATTTTTACAAGAATGAATCTACAGACAAGGCATTATCAAGTTTACATCAATCCAAGTGATCAAGTCTTCTACAAGTGCATGAAGTCTACAGACATAAAACATGCTATGGATCAACCTCAAAGTCAAAGATGAGCTCAAAAAAAAAAAAAAAAAAAAAAAAAAAAAAGGAAGAAAGAAAAAAAAAAAAAAAAAAAAGAGAAAAAAGAAAAAAAGAGAAAAAAAAGAAAAGAAAAAAGAAAGAGCTATACAAAATAATGAGACTGGTTAGCATACTACATTAGAACAATGATGGTGGACAAGTTCAACTATGGTGCATAGACATGAAGCAACTATTTTGAAACACTAATGATGAGTGACTTTGATTACAAGGCATGTACATGGGGCAACTCCTTTGGAGCCCTACTGATGGACGAGTTCAGTTAGAAAGCAATAAGACAATTGGTTCTCGTACAATGACATATAGACACCATTTCTTAGAACCTGATTGGAGACCTGATCGTTTGTTGTGATTCACGTTGTGTGTTGAGCTGGATTTTTGATATTGCTCACTACATCCCACCCATAGAGGGGGTGGTCTCATCACTTTGTTGTCATCAAAGGATTTCTCTTTTCGACTAAAGACTCTCTCTCCCGTCCATCAATCTGACGGTCTTCCACAGAGTTTACATTACATGCCCTTACTTCAAATGTCACAAAATTTTATGGTATCATTTCTTGTGAACATGTCATCTTGTTATGCATAAATATTGTTCAATAAATCTGACTGGAATATCTATCTGCCGTTCATCATTTTGACGGCATCCAAAAATTCCATAGTCTTTTATTGCTAGCCAATAAAATGACATCGCCTAATGGAGATCAAGCCATTCTACATAAACAACCAAATACTCTCCCAATGGCAGACCCATTGGACAGTTTCTTATCTGTCCATCTGGACCTTCATCGTCATACTTGTATACAGACTTAAAGGATTTGGGCCCAAACGTGGTTATAACCGATTCAGCATCTGAGCGTAGCTTGTTGAAATTTGTTTTCTATCTAAATGACACCGAGAGGAGAAAGCATTCTTTGACTTTTTTTTTAAAGATTAGTGTAGGGTGCATCTTCTTAAGGTTATTTCTATTGATGACTCAAAAATCGCCTGCCTATCAATGTGTGCAGACTTGAACTTAGACACTGGGGCAAAATCACCCATTTATCCAAACATCATGAGTTTAGTTGAGCCCCCTGTTTGAAACTGTCACACCCTAATTCCACACTATTCAGAATGGTGTGATGAACCACTAATAAACCAACGGTTCAATCAGGATCTCGAGTAGACTATATCCGTGTTATCTGAACCCCATACATCCATAATCATAATCAGAGTAAATACACAATAGCGGAAGTCTTATAATAAAATGAACTGAGAATCTACTGTGATATTAATATTTAAATAAAAAATTATTCTATATCAACTGAGACATAAGTAAATATCAAATACATGTCCATAATAAATCCAAGTAAAGAAACCTAAGAAAAATATCTAATCGAATACACATGAGTTGCACTCGCAAGAGGAGTCATGTGTATCCACTTCAACTTCAACCTCCATCGTTGCTACGTTCCCGTACGCTGGAGCATTCATATATCTTCAACTGTAAAACCTGCATCATCAACTAAAAATATTCGACGTCGAGGGTGAGCACACATCACGGCTCAGTGAATAGACAAAACAATGCAACATTACATATGCATGCAATCAATTCATATCTTTGGTCTGGTTTATAGTTTGCAATGCGCAATAAAAAGGTTGGGTGGTCAAAGGTTAACGTTTATTGACCCCGCCTCTATACACAGGGTGTGGAAGTCCGCCCGAAGGTTAACGTTTATCGTCGTCCCCATCCACCCTAATCATGAACATTATATAACAAAGGTTAATGTTTATTGCTATATAGTGCCATACCAACACGTAAGCCCCTGTTGGCGAGGGCTTGCAAATTGGGCTCGCATCTAACCAATCCTAATGCCAAACAGTGTATCCAAGGCCTCACCTCAGCATCCCTCAGAATGTCCATAGAGATAGAGCTAAGGCCCCCCGGTAGAGTCAGAGACTACAAGGACCGAGACCACCTCCCCTGATACTCTACGACATAATAGTTCTGCTAAGGTAATGGCGATACGACGATGCTAATGCACAAGATTTGAGTTAGAGATAGAGCTAAAGTGCTGAGACCCACCAAAGGTTAATGTTTATTGACGTTCTCATCACACCTCCCCTGATACTCGCTCGCATCAAGTACACCAACCACACACATACAATCACATGCCTATTCCTATCATCATCATCATCATCATGTTATAAACAATAAGGTAGATATGCAAGAACAAATAATAGAAAAATTGGATGATATGTTGTATGCATATTACAAACATATTCGCATAGAATCAAGCATGGCATTGGACTCAAGAAAAGAGAAAATAGTTTGTTATTAACCAATTAGTTTAGAGTTCCGTTTCCTCACCTTAGCTTGCTAATAGATACTCTTCCAAGCTTTAGAATCACCTTTATAACGTTATTATATTGCTAAAAGACCTAACAAAGTCGATAGAATTTAATTAGAATTAATTCTGAATTTAAAAACCATTATGTTAACTGAGGGTCGGAGGTAGGGTCGGAGTCCTGATCGACCCTAGGTGCGACCCTCCCCAATCTGGGCTTTCCGAACACTGAGGGTCGATAGTTAGGATCACCTAGGGTCGGATGGTCATCGACCCTCGGTGCGACCCTCGGTGTACTTTGGTCAATTTTCCTCTTTTTAGTCCATTCTTCGTGCTTGGGATCCTATGGCTTGCTCTTACGTTCCATTAAACATTCATTCCATGGTCTGGAACCATGAATCATCCACCTAAATAGCTTTCATGCATTCTCCTATGGTTTTCCATGAAAACCTAACCATGGGTTGATGGTTTTGATTTCTCCGAGATCACACTCTCATCAATATCTATCCTAAGGTCTGTAGAAACTCATGGAATTAGTATCCATACCTGAGAAGAATACTCCTTCTCTGCAACTCTTCTCTTTTGGCTAAATTCTCTTCCTTGCTTCTCTTCTTCTTCTTTTCCTTCTCTTCTCTTTCTTTCAATTCAATTAGGGTTGTGAAAGGAGTGAAAGAGGCTTAGGGACATCCTTTAAATCGAGTAGGAACATCCTAAAATAAGTCCCTTTGAGATTAGGAAAGAATCCAAATCGAAAATTAGGAAATTTCCTAATTTCAGTTTTGGCGGCAACTGAGGGTCGATGATCCCGTCGACCCTAGGTTCTCTAAGTTGTCCGACCCTCTATTCAAAACTGAGGGTCTGACTTTCTGTTTTGGGGGGTCCGACCCTCCTTGGCTGGGTATGCGATCCACCCCTTAAATTAAGTGTTTTTGGGTCGATTTGATACCTGGGATCTCGATCTCCTTCACGCCCTTGGTCCATTTGACTCGACCATGATGGGTAAACCTGGTTCAAGGTGGTAAGACCGGGTTAGATTGACACGGGTCTTACAACTCTCCCCTACTTATAAAAATTTCGTCCATGAAATTGTACGTACCTTCTGAATCAAATAAGTGAGGGTATTGCTTCCGCATAGCATTTTCTTCTTCTCATGTAATTTCTTCCATGTCTCTACTTTTTCATGTGACCTTAACATAATAGATATCTTGGTTGCATAGACGATGAACCTTTCCGCTGGTGATTTCAGTTGGTGTTACTTCAAATGTCAAATCATCAGTCAATCCCGGCAAATCTACTATCAAAACATGCGTTGGATCTTTGACATACTTCTTCAATAGAGAAATATGAAATACGTCATTTACACTTGACATAGACGGTGGTAGTGCTAACTGATAAGCCACTTTCCCACGCTTAGCTAGAATTTCATACGGCCCGACATATCTTGGACTTAGTTTCCCCTTCTGTCCGAACCTTTTCAATCCTCGCATAGGCGATACCTTAAAAAATACTTTATCACCTACAGCGAACCCCAGATCTCTGCGTCGAGTATCTGCATATTGCTTCTGACGGTTCTGAGCCGTTCTTACTCTTTCCTTGATAATGTCGACCACTCGACAAGTCTCTTCAATAAATTCTGGTCCAACAATACTACGTTCTCCAACTTCATTCCAAAACAAAGGAGTTCGATACTTCCTGCCGTACAATGCTTCATAAGGTGACATTTGTATAGTAGCCTGATAGCTATTGTTATAAGCGAACTCGATTAGTGGTAATCTTTCATCCCATGATCCCTTGAAATCAATTACACATGCTCGTAGTATATCTTCTAAAATCTGGATATTACGCTCTGACTGTCCATCTGTCTGTGGGTGGAATGCAGTACTGAACTTCAACGTTGTACCCTTAGCCTTTTGCAATCCTTTCCAAAACTTGGAAGTAAATCGTGGATCTCTATCAGACACAATGTTTTCTGGAACACCATGTAATCGAACAATATTATCCACATACAGCTTTGCTAACCTTTCCAGTGTATATTGAGGTCGTATAGGTATGAAGCCAGCTATTTTCGTCAGACAGTCCACAATCACCCAAACTGCGTCAAATACTCGAGGAGTCAGTGGTAGTCCCGTGACGAAGTCCATAGTGATGCAGTCCCATTTCCATGCTGGTTCCGGTAATGACTGTAACAGTCCTGTGGGTCTTTGTCGTTCAGCCTTTACTTTCTGACAATTTAGGCATTGAGACACGAACTTGGCTACATCTGCTTTCATTCTCCTCCACCAATATAGTTTCTTTAGATCATGATACATTTTTGTACTTTCAGGATGTATCGAATAGATGGTGGTATGGGCTTCTTTCATCAGTCGGTGTCTAATGTCCATACTTTCTGTTTTAGGTACACAAATTCTTCCTTTGTAATTCAGTACTTTCTCTTCGTCCAAGGTGAACTCAGGATTAGTCCTACCTTTCTCGATATCTTCTTGTACTGTTCTCAGATAAGGATCTGATTTAATAGCTGTCTTCACTTCATTCATTATATCCGGTATAATCTTCAAAGCGGCGAACATATTTGAAAACCGATGAATGAACCCTTGGTTGGCTGATTCATCCGTTGCGTCTATCACATATTGCTCATTGCCGTGATTGAATACCATTCCGGTAGTACACATTGCTGCAGTTGTGCTAACCTCTCCTTGCGATTTTATCATTGCCTTTCTGCTTAACGCATCCGCTACTACGTTCGCTTTTCCCGGATGATACTGGATATCATAATCATAGTCTTTCAATAGTTCCAGCCATCTTCGTTGTCTCATATTCAACTCCTTCTGATTAAATAATTAAGTAAGACTTTTATGGTCCGACTTAATCTGAAATTTCTCTCCGTATAGGTAATGTCTCCATATCTTGACAGCATGTACTACTGCCGCTACCTCCAAATCATGAGTGGGGTAATTTTTCTCATGTATCTTCAACTGTCTCGAGGCATAAGTAATTACTTGCTCTCCTTGCATAAGCACACATCCTAATCCCAGTCCCGACGCATCAGTGTATAAGGTAAATGTCTGTCCTGGAATAGGAATAGTCAAAATCGGGGTGGATATCAATCTGGTCTTCAATGTCTGAAAACTCTTCTCACATTTATCCGTCCACACAAACTTTTCACCTTTCTTAGTTAGACTGGTGAGAGGTACAGCAATCCGGGAATAGTCTTCCACGAATCTCTGATAATAACCAGCTAGACCCAGAAAACTTCTAATTTTTGAAACGCTCTTTGGTGCTTCCCACTTTACAATAGCCTCGATCTTGCTGGGGTCTACTTTGATTCCTTCAGCGGATACTACATGGCCTAAGAAGGCGACTTCACTTAGCCAAAACTCACACTTTAAAAATTTGGCATATAACTTCTCTTTCCTTAAACGCTGTAGGGCGGCGTTTAGGTTCTTGATATGGGTTTCTTCGTCCTTGGAGTATACCAATATATCTTCAATAAATACTATAACCGACGTATCCAACATATCGTGGAAGACTTGGTTCATAAGTTCCATAAAAGTTGCTGGTACATTTGTTAATCCAAAAGACATGACCAAGAACTCATAATGTCCATATCTGGTCCTGAAAGCTGTCTTAGGAATATCATCCTCTTTAATCTTCAATTGATGATAGCCTGACCGAAGATCGATCTTAGAAAATACCTTTGCTCCTTGCAACTGGTCGAACAAGTCATCGATCCGAGGTAGTGGATATCGATTCTTGATTGTCAGTTTATTCAACTCCTGATAGTCGATGCATAATCGAACGCTACCGTCCTTCTTCTTTACAAATAATACCGGCGCTCCCCATGGTGATATACTGGGTCGAATATAACCCTTGTCCAGCAGTTCTTGTAGTTGCACTTTCAGTTCCTTCAGTTCAGTAGGAGCCATTCTATAAGGTGCTTTTGATACTGGTGCGGCTCCAGGTACAAGATCTATCACAGACTCTGTGGCTCGGTCGGGTGGTAATCCTGGTAGTTCCTTTGAGAATACGTCAGAGTAGTCCCACACGACTTCAATATCTTCCATTCATGGTGCGTCCTTGGTTAGGTCGACCACTGATACTAGATACCCGACTGCCCCCTTCTCAAGGCACTTCTTAGCCTTTAGTGCTGAGAGTATGAGCTTGCGTCTACGGGGAAGTTTGGTTCCCGCAAAATTGAATTCTGCTCCTTCTTTGTCTTTAAATGTTCGCTTCTTTTCGGCGCGTAATAGGTTTGCAGAATGCTGAGCTAACCAGTCCATTCCCAAGATGACGTCAAAGTCTGCCATCTCAAGTTGTATCAAGGTTGCATCTAAGGTTTTCTCGCCAATGAGAACTGGACATGGTCCATAACCTTTCTCTAATTCCACTTCTAACCCCATCGGTGACCGTACCAGTAATTTGTAGTCTAATGTTTTGATGGGTAAATTTATCTTCTTTCCGAATGACACAGATATAAAGGAATGAGTAGCTCCTGAATCAAAGTGTACTCTGGCGGGTACGCCATTTATCGGTACGATACCTATGATTTATTTTACTTAGTCTACATGCTCATACAATGTAATTACAACTTTAAAAGGTTTCAGTCATACCTGTGACCACATCGGGTGATGCGGCAGCATCCTCGGATGTAACAGCATATACCCGTCCCTGATGTAACTGCTTCTTGGGCTTAGGGCACTCCCTTGCTATATGTCCCGGTTGGTTGCAGTTATAACACTTCGGGATTTCAGAATTTGGCTTTGGCTGAGGATGAGCTACTGGGGTAGTCTTGGTTGCAGCAGTAAAATTATGAGGGCGGAAAGGCTTATATGTCCTGTTATTGCCTCCGTTGTATGAATTTCCAGTTGGCCTTTTTATACCCCTGTTCTGTGTGAAATAACTCTCCTTCTGGCTCGATTCTATGACTCGAGCAATTTGGACAGCTTTATTGTATACCTTCTTTTCCAAGCCCAGAACGTGCTCTTTGATGCTTCCCCTCAGTCCCATGACAAACCTACGGGTTTTTGTGTCTTCTTCCTGCATACTAAGTGGTGCAAAGAAAAACAGCTCATCATAACGCTGTTGATATGCATCCACTGACACCTGTCCCTGATATAAACTCAGGAACTCCTTGTCCATAGAATCTCTGAAGCTTTGTGGAAAATACTTCTCAAAGAAAGCTTCCTTATATATAGCCCAAGTCAATAGGGCATGCTTGGTCAATAAGTAAGCCCTAGCAGATTTCCACCAATGATGTGCGTCACCCTTTAGCATGAAGGTGGCACATAGTACTTTCTCTTCTTCGGTGATAGTCATCATAAGAAAATTTCTCTCCATCTCGTCTATCCAGTGTGCTGGCCATAAAGGATCAGACGGTTTGCCATTAAACTCCTTGGGCTTCATCTTCAAGAATCTCTCAACCAGTCGAGAGTGATCCAACTGATTTTGGGGGTATGCCCAAAACATAGGTGGTGGATATTGATAATTAACCTGAGCTGCTTCTGGACCTGGTACTGGAATCTATGCAGCAGGTTGTTGAGGTGTTTGAGGTGCTGGGTGGTTACCCACCGGTGCTGCACTGGCTTGCTCCGTCTGCATGGGTGTAGCATGAGCAGCTTGGAACATGATTCCCATTGCAACTTGCATTTGAGCCTGCGCATGTTGCATCTGTTGTAGTTGCTGTGCCAAATTCATCACCATGGTTGCTAACTCAGGTGGTGGAGGTGGCAAATTTGTAGGGTTTGCCTGATCAGGATTTCCTTGTTCGTATATATTCTCCTGACTGGTCTCCTCCACAGGTGGTGGTGGTGGAACTGCATTTCGACTCTGCCTGGTTACTCTACGTCCAGACATGTTTTTCTTCTGAGATAGATGGTGCCTGAAAATCATCAAAATAGGTGAGACAATCATTTATACTTCATGTAGGTATGCTAACCAATGTAAAATTCCAAATTTCAGCTCATTTTATGAACAAAATACTGTCTTTTCTATGCAGGGTCGATGGTGAGGGTCGATGGTATGTCCGACCCTTAGTATCAGACCCTGGGAATGACCTGTTCTTCCCGAGAGCTGAGGGTCGATGCGAGGGTCGATGGGTATCCGACCCTCAGTATCCGACCCTTAGTTTTCTGTCAGATTTTTGAGAGCCGAGGGTCGATGGGAGGGTCGATCCGAGGGTCGATGGTTCTGGTCGAATTGTCCAACCCTCAGACCAAAAATCAGACTTTTAAGATCCGATTTTGGGTCATTTTTTGTTATTCCCCTCCCGTTTCGACTCGTCTCTCCCCTTCTGAGTTGCTACAGTGCCACTCTACTATTTTTGGTCAGTTTGAGTCTATTTTTCGACGTCCACATCATCCCTACAGGTATGTTCTCCTATTTTCCCCTGTTTTTAGGTTTTCTAATTTAGGTTTTTGTCCATTTAACTTGTATTTTTCAAATTAAATTTTTTCCAACCGTAAAAATTTGATTTTTATTGGGGGCTTTTGTTATTGGTGTCTCGAGGAATGAAAGCCCTAAAAACTTTTCGAGTTTCATCGGTTGATTTTCGAGAAACTTGGATTTTTTCTCTTTTTGCCCTAATTTGTTGAAATTTTTTGATTTCTTGAAATTCCTTCAAATTGGACTTCATTAGTTCCAAATTCCTACTATGTGAGTGTTGTAGGATATGTAGGAACCTACGTAAGTCCTCCTGCCCACGTGTATGGGTGAAAAGTGAGGCTTTTGGCCAACTTACGTCGTTATAATGTCAAATTTTGGATTTTTATCCTACTGACTCCTTATCTCCCTTCTTCTTTCTTTTTTACAGATACCATGGCTCGTACCAAGGTACCCAGAGTTCGTGATCCGCTACGCTTTCGCTCCAACGAAGCCGAGGCACAGTATGCTGACTATGCTCGTAAGAAAGTGGAGGGTGGTCGTATGGTGAACTTGGCTGAGCTAGCCTTGTTCAACGTGGAGAGAGCATTTGGTGATATGGGGTGGCTCCCTGTCATTACTTACGATGCTTGCACCTATCCAGATTTGGTGCGACAGTTTTATTGTAACCTCCAGCTGGTGGGGAATTACAATGATGTCGAGAGGGGTCAAGAGTTGCGCATCACCAGCTATGTCAAAGGGGTGAATATTTCATTTGACTATCGGCAACTGGCCGACCTACTGGGCATTCCTTATGATGGCCCCATGGTTTACTGTGCGCCTGGAGGGCCCCAGTTTGTTTCCATGGAGATGAGGGCAGAGATCGACAATCAGCTGCTACGACCTGATCGCTGGCAGATGAGAGCTTGTTACATGCGTCCAGCTCCACGGGTCTTCTGCAAGATTATCTAGCATAATCTGATTCCGCAGAGTGGGCACTACGAGAGGGTTTCTTAGCTGATCTAGTTTCTGATATATAGTATCTGCACTAGACAGCCAGTCTGCCTTCCCTACATCATCATGCGGACCATGATTAGTGCTACCTTGTCCGGTCATAGGGGTAATCTACCCTATGGACGTATGATTACTGTTCTGCTGACCCGCCTGGGGGTTGACTTAGTAGAGGATAAGATTCAGGAGAAAACCTTCTCATCGCCTCTAGATTGGGAGGCTATCTGCAAAATGGGCCTGCGGGATGCCCAAGTCAGTGATGAGGAGAGGAACGAGATGGTACGCCCTCATACTCGCATTGAGATGGCTGACGCTAAGGCCGCTGCTGCCGCTGCTAGAGCTCATGTGGATCCTGTCGATGATGACGACCGTATGTATATGGATGTCGACTCGATACCACCGCCTTCACCTACGCATGCGGCTGGAGTTGGTACTTCTTCTGCGGCGGATCCCGCACCTGAGACTGATCCTTCTCATGTGGCTGGTCCTTCACACCCACCTTCTGATATGATGGAGATGTTGCATGAGATCAGGGAGGCTCAGCGCAGATCTGATCTGAGGATGGAGGAGTTACTAGACGCTCAGCGTGTGAGAGTGGATGAGCTGCTAGCCGCCCAACGCATATCAGACACGCGGATGGGAGAGCTCATAGAGGTTCAGCGTTCGACTGATAGGAGGGTAGCCGATCTTACCACTAGTCTACAGACGACCCAGACTCAGATAGCCTGGTTGACTAGAGTCTATGCCGAGGACTACGACAGAGACCGTGAGGCGCCGCCTCCTCCTTCACCTCCAGCTTCTTGATTGTATTTATTTTCTTTGTACTACAGAGTAACTGTCCGAGTTGTGGACTGTACTCTGCTTTAGTTATGTATATACGTTTATTTCTCTCTTATTGAATGTAAAATTGTTTCCCCTTTAATAGATGCATTATTCTCTTTTTAAATTTGGTCTCAACCATCACTTGTGCTTATAATGTGTTAATATTACTGTTTTTACTTTTATCCTATCTCAGTTTACAATTGTCTTGAATATATGTTAGTTCAGCGGACAAGGCCTGAGATGCTCTGATACCAAGTTGTCACATCCCAATTCCATACTATTCAGAATGGTGTGATGAACCGCTAATAAACCAACGGTTCAACCAGGATCTCGAGTAGGCTATATTCGTGTTATCTGAACCCCATACATCCATAATCATAATCAGAGTAAATACACAATAGCGGAAGTTTTATAATAAAATGAACTGAGAATCAACTGTGATATTAATATTTAAATGGAAATTTATTCTGTATCAACTGAGACATAAGTAAATATCAAATACATGTCCATAATAAATCCAAGTAAAGAAACCTAAGAAAAATATCTAATCGAATACACAAGAGTTGCACTCGCAAGAGGAGTCATGTGTATCCACTTCAACTTCAACCTCCATCGCTGCTACGTTCCCGTACGCTGGAGCATTCATATAATCTTCAACTGTAAAATATGCATCATCAACTAAAAATATTCGGCATCGAGGGGTGAGCATACATCACGGCTCAGTGACTAGACAAAACAATGCAACATTACATATGCATGCAATCAATTCATATCTTTGGTCTGGTTTATAGTTTGCAATGCGCAATAGAAAGGTTGGGTGGTCAAAGGTTAACGTTTATTGACCCCGCCTCTATACACAGGGTGTGGAAGTCCACCCGAAGGTTAACGTTTATCGTCATCCCCATCCACCCTAATCATGAACATTATATAACAAAGGTTAACGTTTATTGCTATATAATGTCATACCAACACGTAAGCCCCTGTTGGCGAGGGCTTGCAAACTGGACTCACAACTAACCAATCCTAATGCCAAATAGTGTATCCAAGGCCTCACCCCAGCATCCCTCAGAATGTCCATAGAGATAGAGCTAAGGCCTCCCGGTAGAGTCAGAGACTACAAGGACCGAGACCACCTCCCCTGATACTCTACGACATAATAGTTCTGCTAAGGTAATGGCGATACGACGATGCTAATGCACAAGACTTGAGTTAGAGATAGAGCTAAAGTGCTGAGACCCGCCAAAGGTTAACGTTTATTGACGTTCTCATCACACCTCCCCTGATACTCGCTCGCATCAAGTACACCAACCACACACATACAATCACATGCCTATTCCTATCATCATCATCATCATCATGTTATAAACAATAAGGTAGATATGCATGAACAAATAATAGAAATATTGGATGATATGTTGTATGCACATTACAAACATATTTGCATAGAATCAAGCATGGCATTGGACTCAAGAAAAGAGAAAACAGTTTGTTATTAACCAATTAGTTTAGAGTTCCGTTTCCTCACCTTAGCTTGCTAATAGATACTCTTCTAAGCTTTAAATCACCTTTATAATGTTATTTTATTGCTAGAAGACCTAACAAAGTCGATATAATTTAATTAGAATTAATTCTGAATTTAAAAACCATTCTGTTAACTGAGGGTCGGAGGTAGGGTCGGAGTCCTGATCGACCCTAGGTGCGACCCTCCCCAATCTGGACTTCCCGAACACTGAGGGTCGATAGTTAGGATTACCTAGGGTCGGATAGTCATCGACCCTCGGTGCGACCCTCCGTGTACTTTGCTCAATTTTCCTCTTTTTAGTCCATTCTTCGTGCTTGGGATCCTATGGTTGCTCCTACATTCCATTCAACATTCATTCCATGGTCTGGAACCATGAATCATCCACCTAAATAGCTTTCATGCATTCTCCTATGGTTTTCCATGAAAACCTAACCATGGGTTAATGGTTTGGGTTTCTCCGAGATCACACTCTCATCAATATCTATCCTAAGGTCTGTAGAAACTCATGGAATTAGTATCCATACCTGAGAAGAATACTCCTTCTCTGCAACTCTTCTCTTTTGGCTAAATTCTCTTCCTTGCTTATCTTCTTCTTCTTTTCCTTCTCTTCTCTTTCTCTCAATTCAATTAGGGTTGTGAAAGGAGTGAAAGAGGCTTAGGGACGTCCTTTAAATAGAGTAGGAACATCCTAAAATAAGTCCCTTTGAGATTAGGAAATAATCCAAATCAAAAATTAAGAAATTTCCTAATTTCAGTTTCGGCGGCAACTGAGGGTCGATGGGAGGGTCGATGATCCCGTCAACCCTAGGTTCTCTAAGTTGTCCGACCCTCCCTTCAAAACTGAGGGTCTGACTTTCTGTTTTGGGGGGTCCAACCCTCCTTGGCTGGGTATGCGACCCTCCCCTTAAATTAAGTATTTTTGGGTCGATTTGATACCTGGGATCTCGATCTCCTTCACGCCCTTGGTCCATTTGACTCGACCATGATGGGTAAACCTGGTTCAAGGTGGTAAGACCGGGTTAGATGGACACGGGTCTTACAGAAACTCTAGCTGAGTTTATTTGAATGTAAGAGAAAGATGACCCATACAAATTTGAAAAAATGAAATAAAATTGAGTCATTGTCATCATTTACCCCTCATTAAAAAGACCTGATTGCCTTTTTATCTAAGTGAAACCCATATAAATTTGGCAGGAATGCAGAACATATCAAAATTGCCTTTTAAAGAAAAGAAACATGTTTCTCTCGGTCTAGATTAAGTCAAGTCAAGGAAAGTCAATAAAATCATGATCTCTAGTTCCTCTTGGATTCCGAGCAATGTTAGTGGACAAAGTGCAGATGTTGAGCCCCATTGTGGCTACCTTAATATTTATGGAAAGTTCAACCCATTTTGGGAGTGAAGAAAGATGAAGAAAGGAATTGAAAAGAACAAGAAAAAGAAAAAGAGAAATGAAAAAAAAAAAAGAAAAGGAAAGAAAGGTGAAAGTACAGAGAAGAAAGAAGACTGAATGAAAGCAGAATAAGAATGGAAAAGTGAACAAGATACAAGCAAAGAAAAGAATGAAAGATCAGCAAAAGAAAAATGAAAGCACGAAGAGAACATGATGATCAAAGAAGAAAAAAGAGAAAGAATGAAAGATCATGGGAAGAGAGAGAAAGCCCTAGCCCGAACTACGCGGAACCTAATTTCGGAGGGATAGAATTCCCAAAGGATATGTAGGCAATTTGGGACACCCCAAATTCGGTCCAGAGGCTATACATCCAGAGGCTATACATCCAAAGGCTACACATCCAAAGGCTACACAGCCAAAGGCTATACATTCAGAGATTACAAATCCAGAGCACAAAGCACAGTTACAGTTACATCATGAGCGGTCTTGAGCTAAAGTCACAGACCTGATGAGGTCACTATTCAAGAAGCTTGATAATTACAGTTACATCATGAGCGGTCTTGAGCTAAAGTCACAGACCTGATGAGGTCGCTACTCAAGAAGCTTGACAGTTATAGTTACATCATAAACGGTCTTGAGCCAAAGTCACAGACCTGATGAGGTCGCTACTCAAGAAGCTTAACAGTTACAGTTACATCATAAGCGGTCTTGAGCCAAAGTCACAGACCTGATAAGGTTGCTACTCAAGAAGCTCGACAGTTACAGTTACATCATGAGCAGTCTTGAGCTAAAGTCACAGACCTGATGAGGTCGCTACTCAAGAAGCTTGACAGTTACAGTTACATCATGAGCGGTCTTGAGCCAAAGTCACAGACCTGATGAGATCGCTACTCAAGGAGCTTGACATCTACAGTTGTTTGTTGTACAGTGCGAAAAAAAGAAAAAAGAAAAAAAGAGAAAAGGAGAGTAGTTACAGCATCAATTCAAGGGAGCAATGGTAGAATCCAGATCAAGTTTTCAGAATAATGCAAAAATGGGCCACTTTTGTCTTTGGCCTCAATTGTCCACAATCTCGGCCTAAGAGGGGCATCACCCCATTTTTGCCATCCCAGCTAAACAAAGTCTTGCTGGTGTGTGGACAACAAAAGAACAAAAGGTGATTGAAAGTTTGAATTTTTGACTGTGAATTTGAGGAAGTTTTCAATGGGTCTGTAAATTTGAAGAAATTTTCAATGGGTCCCACAGCAAGGTCACAGACTGTAATTTGCATGGATGCATAGGTCATGGAATTATCTTCGAAATGATACCAGAATTGCCCAATTCTGATATCAAATGAAGAAGATATGGTCATTTTAGTCGGATGATACGTACAAGGGACGTTTATGAAATTATCATAAATAATCCCAGGGGCTTTCATGCAAATTATCGTAAGTTGGATTGTTTGAATTTCAAATCATCATATCTTGATCATCCGACATCTGAATCATATGGTTTAAGTACCATTATTGTAAGACCCGTGTCAAACTAACCCGGTCTTACCACCTTGAACCAGGTTTACCCATCATGGTCGAGTCAAGTGGACCAAGGGCGTAATGGAGATCGACATCCCAGGTATAAAATCGACCCAAAAATACTTAATTTTAGGGGAGGGTCGTATACCCAGCCAAGTAGGGTCGGACCCCCCAAAACAGAATGTCAGACCCTCAGATTTTAAGGGAGGGTCGGACAGCTTAAGACCCTAGGGTCGACGGGAGGGTCGACGGGATCATCGACCCTCCCATCGACCCTCGGTTTCTGACGAATATAGAAATTAGGAAATTTCTATATTTTTCTATTGGGATTCTTTCCAAATCTCAATGGGACTTATTTATGATGTTCCTAGTCTATTTAAAGGATGTCCCTAAGCCACTTTCACTCCTTTCACAACCCTAATTGAATTGAGAGAAAGAGAGGAGAAGGAAAAGAGGAAGAAGAGAGGCAAAGAAGAGAACCTAGCAAAAAGGAAGAGAATTTCAGAGGAAAAGTAATCTTCTCAGGTATGGATACTAATTCCATGAGTTTCTACAGACCTTAGGATAGTTATTGGAGAGAGAGTGATCTCGGAGAAACCCAAACCATCCATCCATGATTAGGTTTTCATGGAAAACCATAGGAGGATGCATGAAAACTATTTAGATGGATTATACATGGTGCTAGACCATGGAATGACTGTTGAATGAATGTAGGAAGCAATCCATAGGACCCCAAACACGAAGAGTGGATTTAAAAGTGGAAATTGGACCAGAGTGCATTGAAGGTCGCACCGAGGGTCGATAGACCATCCGACCCTAGGTGTTTCTGACCATCGACCCTCGGCATTCGGGAAGTTCGGGAATGGAGGGAGGGTCGATAGACCCATCGACCCTAGCATCGACCCTAGCATCGACCCTTAGTTGACAGAATGGTTTTAAATTCTGAATTAATTCTAATTAAATTCTATCGACTTTGTTAGGTTTGCTAGCAATATAATAACATTATAACGGTGATTCTAAAGCTTGGAAAAGTATCTTATAACAAGCTAAGGTGAGGAACCTTAACCCCAAACTAAATTGGTTAATAATAAACTGTTTTCTATTTCTTGAGTCCTATGCCATGCTTGATTCTATGCGAATATGTTTGTAATGTGCATACAGCATGCCATCCAATATTTCTATTACTTGTTCATGCATATTTATTTAATTGTTTATAATATGATGATGATGATGATAGGAATAGGCATGTACTTGTATGTGTGTGGTTGATGTACTTGATGCGAGCGAGTATCAGGGGAGGTGTGATGAGAACGTCAATAAACGTTAACCTTTGGCGGGTCTCAAGACTTAGCCACTCTAACTCAAGTCTGTTTGGCATTAGGATTGGTTAGTAGCGAGCCTAGTTTGCAAGCCCTCGCTAACAGGGGCTTACGTGTTGGTATAGCATTATATAGCAATAAACGTTAACCTTTGTTGTATATTGTTATGGTAGGGTGGATGGGGACGAAGATAAACGTTAACCTTCGGGCGGGCTTCCACACCCTGTGTATAGAGGCGGTGTCAATAAACGTTAACCTTTGACCACCCAACCTTTCTATTGCACATTGCAAACTATAAACCAGACCAAAGATATAAATTGATTTTTGCATGCATATGTATTGTTGCATTGTTTTGGCTACTTACTGAGCCGTGTTGTGTGCTCACCCTCGACGTCGAATATTTTTAGTTGATGATGCAGGTTACACAGTCGAAGATTATATGAATGCATCTGCGTACGGGAACACCGCAGCAGTGGAAGCTGGAGCTGAAGAGTATATACATGACACCTCTTGCGAGTGTGACTCATGTGTATTTGATTAGCTATTTTTTAGGTTTCTTTGGATTTTATAAAGACTTGTATTTGATATTTACATAAGTATGTCTCAGTTGGAAACAGAATAATTTACTATTTAATTAATGGTATCATCTTAGTTCTCAGTTCATTTATTTATAAATTTTCCGCTATTGTGTATTACTCTGATTATGATTGTGGATGCGTGTAAGTTTGGATAACGCGGGGATAGCCTATTTGAGATCCTGGTTGAACCGTTGGTTATTTAGCGGTTCATCACACCATTCTGAACAGTGCAGAATTGGGGTGTGACAATTATTCTTTATTTTTAATCCTCTTCAAAGTGGATGTAAAGGATTTCCGATAGAAGTCACCAGTGGGCCCCATGCAAGTTTGCATGCAAAGTTATCGTTAGAACTTCAAAGCTTCATATCTTTTCCGTTCTACGTCGGATTCAGATGATTCCAAAGCCATTATTCTTCATTTGTGATGTCCTATAAAGTGCATGTGAAAAATCTTGGGTAGAAGTCTCCGGAGGGTCTCATGTAAAATTACATATGAAAATGGTCATTTAATCTTCAAAAATTCATATTTTGATCATCCCATATCCAAATCAGGTAATTTCAGTTTCATTATGTTCCATTTTTAGTACTCTACAAAGTGGACGTAAAGGATTTCCAGCAGAAGTCTCCGAAGGATCCCATGCAGAATGGTCAGCTAAATTATCGATAATTGGTCAACTTAAACTTCAAAAATTCATAAGTTGACAATTTTATTTCCAAATAAGGTGATTCAAGTTCCTATATTCCTCATTTTTAGTGTTTTATGAAGTGAACGAAGAAAATTGGGAATAGAGGTCATCGGAAAATTCCATGCAAAATGACAGTGAAAATGACTCATGAAATGATAGAGAGAGAAAACCCAGTTAATTTCAGTTAATCCAGTCAACTCAGTTCAAGCCAGTTCTGGCCCAACCCAGCTCAACCCATATCAGTTTAACTTAGTCAACCCAAACCACTCTCAACACGTTTCGAACCAGTTCATCCATGTGCATAGTATTTGTATATATTATATAAATTGTATACTATATATATATATATATGTATGTTATTAAATATATGTGTATATATGTATATAATATATATTATTATATATAAATGATAAAATCCAAAAGGAGATTGAGAAGAAAAAGGAAAGATGAGAGAGAGGAGATGTGAGAGAGAGAGAAAGATTACGGTTTTGGAGTAAGTTTCAAGGAGATTGAGAAGAAAAAGGAAAGATGAGAGAGAGGAGACGTGAGAGAGAGAGAGATTTTGGTTTTGGAGTAAATCCAAAAGAAGATTGAGAAGAAACGTAAGATTGGGAGAGAGATTGAGAAGAAAAAGGAAAGATGAGAGAGAAGAGAGAGAGAAAGAGAGATTGCAGTTTTTCCAAAAGAAGATTGAGAAGAAACGTGAGATTGATAGAGAGATTGAGAAGAAAAAGGAAAGATGAGAAGAAACGTGAGATTGTGGGAAAGATTGAGAGAAAAAAAAGGGAAAGAAAGAGAAGGGGAGAAGAGACGTGAGATTGAGAGAAAAAAAGGAAAAAAAGAAAGAGAAGGGGAGAAGAGAGGTGAGATTGAGAGAGATTGAGAGAAAAAAAAGGAAAGAAAGATGGGGAGAAGAGATGTGAGATTGAGAGAGAGATTGAGAGAAAAAAAGGAAAGAAAGATGGGGAGAGGAAATCCGACATGAGGGAGAGAGGGAAGAGAAAAAAAGGGAAAGAAAAGGAAGAAGAGATTCATGTGAGATTGAGAGAAAAAAAAGGAAAGAAAGATGGGGAGAAGAAATCCGACATGAGAGAGAGATTTAGAGAAAAAATGGAAAGAAAGATGGGGAGAAGTGACGTGAGATTGAGAGAAAAAAAGGAAAAAAAGATGGGGAGAGGAAATCCGACATGAGGGAGAGATTGAGAGAAAAAAGGGGAAAGAAAGAGGAGAGGAAATCCACGTGAGGGAGAGAGAGATTGAGAGAAAAAAGAGGAAAGAAGAAGAAAAAGGAAAGAAGAAGAGAAAAGAAAAAAAAAGAAAAAAAAGGAGAAAATAAAAGAGAGACGTGAGTGAGAGTCTAAAGGGGGTTCTTTTCTTTTGGTCTCGGTTTTGGAAGAGGTGAAAAAGAGAGAGAAAAAAGAGGGAGAATAAAAGGAGAGAAAAGAAGGGGATTATTTTTTTTTGGGTCTTGGTTTTGAAAAAGGGAGAAGAGAGAAAGAAAAGAAAAAAGAGGGGAGAGATTTTAGCAAAGAAGAAGAGGAGATCGAACTAAAGGAGAGGAGAAGAAGCCGAAGAAGAAGAAAGGAGAAGCAACTCAGGTAAGCCACTCCCTCTTCTCTGTTATTTTTTACTGCCTTGCTAAACCTGATATCCCCATTATTTGCCTACTCATAGAACCAGATCTACTAACCTTCTGCAATAGTGTTAAAAACCATACTCCAGCCTCCAAGCAAACCCAACACATGCAACCCCCATTCTAACCATCTCAGCAACCAACCATTCATACCCGAATCCCATGTAAGTCATAACCATTCATACTCGAATCCCATGCAACTCATTATCAAGCATTGTATCACCCTACATCACTCTCCACTACGACCCTATTGCATCACCAGACTACCATCTCATAGCCTCTCTCTTTTGATCAAACTGAAGATCATGAAATTGGATTTTATTTGATACATTGATGCATGATTGGATCTTGGCCACATGATTGGAATTTGATTTTGATACATTGATGCATGATTGGATCTTGGCCACATGATTGAAATTTGATTTTGATACATTGATGCATGATTGGATCTTGGCCACATGATTGGAATTTGATTTTGATTTTGATACATTGATGCATGATTGGATCTTGGCCACATGATTGGAATTTGATTTTGATATATTGATGCATGATTGGATCCTAGCCACATGATAGAAATCTGATTTTTTATATTGATCCGTATGTAAATTAGAACCATTGATTTTGAATTCTATTTTGATCATGATTATTGTGATGTTTGATCCCTTAATTTGAGCCTTAGATCTTGACATTATTTTAATGTGATTAATATGAGCCATAGGATGTTAAATTAATTTTTGATCATTTGATGATATTACTTGTGAGCCATTGATCTTGAATTTTATGTGATTTTAAGTAGTGAACCATTGGATTCTATGTTGATAATGCATATCGTCTTCATGCTTACATGATTCTTGTGGTTTTGGAATGTTACACATGCTTATTGCCATATTTGTCTGCCACATGCTTACTGTCATATTTAGATGCTTACTGCATACTGCTATGATTGGATTACTACCACTGCTCTAGTTGAAATGTTTTTATCTACCATATTTGTCTTGAAAAGAGATAAGTTGAAAAATAGCAACTAGGGTAGAAAACCCTAAAAATGGAAAGAAAATGGCAAATAGGGTAGAAAATCTTAAAAATAGAAAGAAAATGGCAATTAGGGTAGAAAACCCTAAAAATGGAAAGAAAATAACAATTAGGGTAGAAAACCCTAAAAAATGAAAAGAGCACAATAATTAGGGTAGGAAACCCTAAAAATGGAAAGAATACAGCAATTAGGGTAAAAAACCCTAAAAATGAAAAGAAAATAATAATTAAGGAATGTGAAACCCCAAAAAAATGGAAACAATAAAAATGGTAGGAATTTAGGTCTTATCCCTAGATCCTATTAACAAAAAATAGAAAGAATTTGGTACACATCCCAAATAAAAATGGTAGGAATTTAGGTCTCATCCCTAGATCCTATTGACAAAAATGGAAGGAATTTGGTACACATTCCAAATCCGACTCTCACAAAAATTTCAAACTACGTCCTACCTGATTTCTAGGGCAAACCCTAGAATACGTAGGCAATTTGGGAATCCCAAATACGGTACAAAGTCACCCATCAACCATACATCCATCATAAACTTTAACTTGAAAAAAAAAATATAATTGAAGCACATGCATAAATCACTTTCATAATCTTTAATCACAAAACCCATTTCGAACTACGTTTTTGGACTTGATTTCCAGGATTGGAATCCGTAGGCAGTTTGAGATGTCTTACACGTCTCAGATTCAGTCCAAGACCGAACCATATTTGGTCCGGTTCACTGTATAATATTGTACATTACATTTGCTTGTTTATTTGCTTTAAAACATGATTGGCTGAACTCTAGGTTAGAATAACTTAACAACTTGGTTTAGGACATCCCCCATTGAACCCTAGTCATCCAGTTGACCAAGCACAGTCAAAATTAGAGTCTAAGGAAAGTTTAGGAGGCCGATATTGATCGGGGGGTTTGGGTGCCTAACACCTTCCCATAACCGTACCCTGAATACTTACCCGATCTCTTGCTGATCAAAGAACCGATACATTGGGTCACGAGTCAATAGAAGTCTTACCTTAGGTTTTTAGAGGTCCTAGACCTTAATCTAGGTGGCGACTCCAACAGAACAATCGATCTTCATCGATTACGGATGCACATTCCATCCCGAGGAGGATCATCGATTTCCCATTGTCCTCACAAGTAGTCAACATTATCAAGGAAAGAGTAAGAACGGCTCAGAATCATCAGAAGCGATATGCAGATGTTAGACGCCAAGACCTTGAATTCACCGTAGGTGATAAGGTATTCCTCAAAGTGTCACCTATGCGAGGTTTGAAACGGTTCAGACAGAAAGGGAAACTAAGTCCGAGATATGTCGGACCATATGAGATTCTAGCTAAACGTGGAAAAGTGGCTTACCAGTTAGCACTACCACCATCTATGTCAAGTGTGCATGATGTACTTCATATCTCCTTATTGAAGAAGTATGTCAGAGATCCAATGCACATTTTGACAGTAGATCTACCTGATTTGACTGAGGATTTGACATTTGAAGTAGCACCAACTGAAATCACCAGCCGAAAGGTGCAACGACTACGCAACCATAACATTTAAGGTCACCTGGAGAAGCAAAGATATAGAAGAAATCACATGGGAAGAAGAGAATGCTATGCGAAAGCAATACCCTCATCTATTCAACTCGGAAGGTATGTACAATTTCGAGGACAAAATTTTTATAAGCAGGGGGGAGTTGTAAGACCCGTATCGAACTAACCGGTCTTACCACCTTGTACCAGGTCTACCAATCATGGCCGAGCCAAATGGACCAAGTGCGTGAAGGAAATAACGACACCAGGTATTAAACTGACCCAAAAATAGTAAAATAGGGGGCAGAGTCACATACCCAGATAGGCAGGGTCGGACCCCCTCATTAGGGAGTCAGACCCCTGAAAAATTAACCGAGGGTCAGACATTTTAGACTCGAGGGTCGATGGGATCTCCGACCCCCTCATCGACCCCCTATTTGCCGATAGAAACCGTAAATAGGAAACTTTCCAAATTTCAAGGGGATTCTTTCCTAATCTAAATGGGACTTATTTTGGGAGGTTCTCCTCTATAAATAAGACGTCCCTCAGCCTCTTTCACTCCTTTTAAAACCCTAATTGAAAGTGAGAGAAAGATAAGAGAAGGAGAAGAGAAGGAAAGTTGGAGAAGAAGAATAAAGAGAAGAATTCAGAGAAACCTCTGAATCTCAGCAAACCTAAGGTATGGGTATGTTTCCATTAATGATTTAAGACCTTAGAATAGTTCATGAAGAGGGTATGGTCTAGGAGAAACCCAAATCATCCATCCATGGGAGGATTTCAATGAAATCCATGGAGGAAATCATGGTAGGCAAAGTAAGGAAGAAACCTAGAGTTTTAAGCCATATAACAAGCATAGAATGGATTGTGGAAGTAAGCCATAGGACCCAAACATGAAATAATGGACTGTAGGATGAAATTCTTGACTCAAACCACGGGGGGTCGAACGTGGGGTCGATTGGAAATCAACCCTACCAGACTACATGATCGACCCCCAGAATTCGGGAAGTCTAGGGATGCGGTGGTCGCACCTAGAGTCGATGGAACATCCGACCCTGGCATCGACCCTACCCCTGGGGGTTGCAGTAAATTGCTACCCTACCTGCGACCTGTCCTGCGACCCTCGCTTAACAGCAAGCCTAAAATTGTCGGAATGACTTCTAATTAAAATCTAACGATTTGTTAGGTTCTCCTATTGATATAAAAGTGATTCTTAAAACTTGAAAGAGGATCTACACTCAAGCAAAGGTGAGGGAACAAGACCTAAACTAATGGGCTAATGATAAACTGTTTTTATTTCTTGAGTCCAATGCCATGACTGATTCTATGCGTGTATGCTTGTAAAGTGCATTCAACATGTCATCCAATATTTCTGCTATTAATGTTTATACATGTTTAATTCTATTTTATTTATAACATGATGATGATGATGATGATACTAGGAGTATACATGTGAATGTATGTGTGTAGTTAGTGTGCTTGATGCGAGTGGAGCATCAGGGGGAGGACGTGACATTGTGGTTCAGCCTGGTCACTAGACTTTAGCTCTATCTCTACTCAAGTCTTGTTCACTGACATCGTCATATTGCCAATACCTTAGCATAACTATTATGTCATAGGGTATCAGGGGAGGTGGTCTCAGACCGTGTAGTCTTCGACTCTATCGGGGGGCCTTAGCTCTATCTCTATGGACGTATTGAGGGATGCTGGGGTGAGGCCTTGGGTACACTGTTTGACATTAGGATTGGTTAGTTGCGAGCCCAGTTTGCAAGCCCTTTCCAGCAGGAGCTTACGTGTTGGTATGGGTAGAGTATCAGGGGAAGTGTGATGCGGTGTGGTCCTAAGCACTTTAGCACTATCTCTATTCCATGGTGGGTGCATGTGGGATGACAATAAACATTAACCTCTGGCGGCTTCACACACTCGTGTATAGAGGTGAGGCGACCACCAAACCTTTCTATAGCACATTGCAAACTTATATACCAGACCACAGATATGAATTGAATGCATGCATATGTTTGTTGCATTGTTTTATTTGCTCACTGAGCCGTGATGTGTGCTCACCCTTTCGACGTCGAATATTTTTAGTTGATGATGCAGGTACCACTGTGGAAGATTATATGAATGCTTCTGTGTATGGATGCGTGGTTGCGATGGAGGCTGAAGACATAGTGGAGACGCATGACTTTTCATGCGAGTGCAACTCATGCGTTTTCAATTAGATTTTTATTTGAACTATTAAGGAAATATAATTTAATATTTTATTTACTTGTCTCGGTTGATACAACATAATTTGATATTTTATTTATTATTATCATAGTTAGATTCCTCAGTTCATTTAATATTAAGACTTCTGCTATTGTGTATTTATTCTGATTATGGTTGTGGATGTGTATGGTTTAGTTTACAAGGACACAACCTATTAGAGATCCTGGTTGAACCGTTGATTTATTAGCGGTTCATCACACCGTTCTGAATAGTGCGGAATTGGGGTGTGACAGTAGTCTACCAACGTTCTCGTCACTAAGGATTCAAAATTTTAATATTAAGAATGACTTCTTATCATGAACTCAGGGGTTCTAGTTTCTCATTCCTAAAGTTTCCTTAGATGATGTCTAAGGTTACTTGTCAATCGTAATATTAAACAGTAAGTTACATAGGGTTTAACTGGTTGGACATCCTACATAACACCTATGAGCATTGATTTCAAAAATTTATACCTATAAGTAGGCTCACAGAAGTCCTATAGAGTCACTGACCAAAGGTGGTCAACAACAGAGTTTGGTATCTCGTGCGGTACATAGTCGACCGCACAGTCATAAGCCACCAAGTGTGAGGCACTAGGTCGATCGCAAGTCGAACCATGGCTATTTAACACTGTCGACTTTACAGACACTTACCTAACCTCTGTAGGGTTAGTTTCTGGTCCTATCTTGTCATAGAATTTCATGATTAATGAGTTCTAGGTATACACTATCACTTATTTTCAGTATTCATGATGTGCTGCCTACTAGAGTCCTTACAGAAAGTTAAAGAGTAAATCCTTAACAAGCCAATCAGGTAGCTGCCTACTAGAGTCCTTGTAGCTCTATCAAGTCATAAGCAATATTTTTCATTAATATATAATCCAATAGAATTAATTAGGTTCTTTTTTAAGTTCATTATTCTGATGCTTGTAGCATTAAGTAATCATCTGATAACTTATGCCTATCACCTTCTTCTTGTTTATCATGTCATAACATCATGGGGTCCATTTTTTGTTTCATTCATTATTGTTCATAACCTTAGGGTATGTCTAATTTTACAGCAAGACTGCTGTCCATGGGAGATAGGTGAAATGAATATTATTTCTCCACAAGACGACATACTCGCTAGCTAGAATCACCCTATAAGAGGATTAATACTAAGAAGGACTTCTTTTAATGAATTCAAAGGTGTTCTTGCATCGTATAGGGGTCAGGTTACTAGTTTCTCTAAGGTACCACACTTGCCGTCCTAAGGTTTCTAACATTTCGATTTGGTGAACAGTAAGCGATTTGACTGGTCATTAGGCTATTAATCAAACTAATGAATATTACATGTCTAAAAACATATTTCCAGGGATCTAACCCTTTAATTAACCTCCTAAAAATTCCAGAGAGTCACTAACCAAAGATGGTCGACGATAGGGGTCAAAATACAGTACGGTACGTGGCATCGATCGCATAGTTTTGCCATCAAGCGTGCGGCACGTGTCATCGACCGCATGTCAAAACATCATTTGACAGTGCCGACACCCTAGGAGGGTTGCTTAGCTCCTGTAGGTTGGGTTTATGGTCTCACAATATAGAGGCAAGGCATGGTTGGTCGTTTCATAGTGTAAACCAAAACTTACCTCAGGTATAAATGATGCACAACTGATTTCACATAAAAGAAATACTATTTCTAAAATTTAAGCCCTTAATAAATTCAAAACAAATTCTAGGAAGTCATCGGACAAGTTTGGTCGAGATCCACTATCGGAATGGCGTGCGGCTGATGCCATCGACTGCACGTCAAGATGATGGGGTCTTGCGGCTTATCCCGTTGACCCCTACATCGAAAAGGGGTCCGACGGTTTCCAAACTTTTCTGACATGTTTCCCATATTTTTTCTTAGTCTGAATAAGGAGTTTGAGCTCCAAACTCGATTCCTATGCTAGGTTTTGGATACCGTTTTGATTGTCTGTTTAACCAAGATAACAAATCTTGTTTTTGGCTTCATATCCGACTTCTAATCTTTTGGATCCCTTCATTGGTCCATGATCCAAGTCTCGTAGGGTCATTCCAAGGTCTCTAACAGTCCATGGGTATTTGAATAGTCTAAAATAATTATTCTTACTCTTCGAAGGTTTGATCCCATCATTATTTTTGCTGTGTACATCGCCGTCTATGATTCAAAATTGTAAACAGCGGTCCACACGCTCATAAACAGCGGTCTAGGATTCATTGATCTCTTCTTCTGATTTAATTACAGAGAGTCCATTACAACAACACTTACAAGAGACATTGTCTCCTTAAATCCTTAAGCTGTTATTACCGGTTTGATCTACTAACTGACTTAGATCTTAGAGTTGGAATCGTACCTACAAGGATTCATCTCCTCCGATGTCCAAGTTCTCTAGCAACAAAGTCGACAATTCAGACGTTTGGTCCTCCTCCTCTCCTTCTCTTTCTTCCTCTTTTCTTTTTCTAGTTTTCTCTGTGGTGGGCGGTACTCCGAGAAAAGCTTCTCTCTCCTCTCAAATTTGTACGTCAGAACCCTCTCCTAAATCCTTTCTTCTGGTTTAATAGATTGAATGGGAGAATGGAGAGGGATGGGGATCTTATTCTCACCAAATCGGTAAGAATGGTTACCAGATTGGAAAAGAGATGATTCTCCTCCTCCTCTTACCATTCTTAACTCAATGAGGATGAACCTACCGTGAGAGGAGTCCCTCTAAGTCGGTCATGGAGGAAGAAGGCTGGAATTCAAACTATGGGTCCTGCACTCAATTGATCTCAAACCCAATTAGCCTGCTGGGGTGTGGCGGCACACGTACAGTTGGTGTTCGACAGCACCTCCACTGCCTAGTGCCGACCACCTTTTGGTCGGCCAGCTTAGGTGCATACATGCCAGATTATTGGGGGTCACCTAGTCTAGGTCCGAGACTTCTTCTAGTGCAATTTTGCGCACTCTAGTGACACGAGAGGTTCAAGCTAGTGGCTATGTGTCACCCCATAATTATGTTTTTGTCTTTGGTTGTCGATACGATATGTTTGTACGTGGGAAGACCCGACACATGCCCATAATGGTCACATTGTAATGGGATTTGGGCACGGGACTTACAATTAGTCTATGATCTGAGTCTCCTAAGGTCATTCCAAGGTTTCTAATGGTCATCCTATAATCTCCGAAGTCCATAGATCATTTATTTAATCCATTTGGTTTGATTTCACTTAACCAATCCCTTTGTATCACAGCCACTACGGTTCACGGTTCGATCTCATAGACGGTAGTGCATACAAATCCAAGGTTCACCATTACTGGTGATGGTCATTTTCTCTTTTGGTTTGATTATGAAAGAACACCATCAAAATATATGGGAATCTTAATGGCATGGTGATGTTTCCCCTTAAATGGTGAAGGTTGTTCCTTTTAGTGGTACAGTCATGGAAACATCCACCGCCCAATCAAAATTTTCACCCATCATTAGTGAGGATCAGATTATAGACTTATCATTTAGATATAAGGATACTTACAAGGTTTGTCTCCTTCGATCTCTCCGACGAACTCGTGTTTGCAAGGGTGAGTTTTCCTCCTCTTCTTTTCTCCTTCTTCTCCCTTGCTCTTCTCATTCTCTCTTTGCTGGGGCAGTACTCAGAGAGAAGGTTACATCCTTCTTCCTCTCCTTTCTTTCTTCTTCCTTTCCTCTCAGATTCATGTGTTAGAACTTTACTTTCTCTCAAACGTTTCTTTTGGTTGACCGAATGGGAGAATAGAGAGGATAAAGATCCTTCTCTTTCAAAAATTGGTAAGCATGGGATCCCATGATGGAAAGGGGAGGATTTCCTCCTTTCCTTCAATTCTTGGACTTGTGAGGGTTTGGTTACAGTAAATAAGCCGTCAGGGATAGGCTTTCCATGTAGGGTGAGAGTTTGAATTCGAATAGTGGGTCCTGTGATTAGTTGGTCACCAATCCAGTTTACGCTTGGAGGTGTGACGGCACAGCGTGCGGCTGGTGTGTGACCACACCACCTCTCCCTTGCACTGGACCTCCTTTCTAGCCAAATAGCTTAGGTGTGTGCATGCTATGCTCTTGGGGGTTGCATAGGTTTGGTCCGAGGTTTCTCCTAATGCACTTTCGTGTGTTCAAATGGCATAAGAGGTTCAAGTTAAGGATCTTATATTTCCTCATAGTGGTATGTCATTGTCTTATGTTGTGTCGGTCGGATAAGTTCGCATATAGGAAGACCTGACACACGCCTAAAGTAGTCAAACCGTAACAGGGTTTGGGCACGGGTCTTACAATTCCACCCCTTTAAAAAAATTTCGTCCTCAAAATTTAGGTGTAACTACGCCTTCGATTGTTGGGGCATTACTTATATAGATCATCCACCTTCTTTCTAATGAGATTTCTTGGCCTTATGGCCTTTCACTGGACTCAGATTCCAAGAGGTACTGCAATGTGAGTCCTTTACCTTCTAGTTAGACAATAGTTGAAGGTTACACTATATATAACAAATTGGCTTGCGGTTGGGCGATTTGACTTACAATAGTCGACGGTTCCACCATATAAGACAAACCTGCCTGGTTGGGGTAGTTAGGTGGTCAATACATAGGGTATCTGATGTATCTTGTTACATCACATGTGGAACACGGTATGGTTGTTGAGATAGCCAATGGGATAGCCATCTGGTAGTGTAGCTATACTGGTTCAACACTCTTTAATTCCAAGATTCCATACTTCATCCTTGTCTTAACTTGTTTATTACGTGGAAGGCAGTGTCTTCAAGATATCAGCTTCGTTGGGGAGTTACGAGACTTCTTCACAATAGGATCACCTAGTCCCGTTCAGTTCTCCTTCCATTTTCGGCCTTTTCAAGATTCTTTGAATTATTTCATTTTCCAAAATTCTTTTCACTATCGTCAGTTTAGCTTAATAAGATCTTTCACCTTATTCTATATCGACCTCTTAACTTACTTATGGATCATATACTTTAATCAACTTCTATCTGATTAAACCAACTTTTTTAAATCATCAACATCAGTTCTCATAGGCCCTCATTCATATTAGCACCAAATTTTATCACTTTAGGTATGAAGAGTAGAATATGGTATAAGCATCCATCAAGGTGTATATGTAAGACCCATATTAAACTAACCCAGTCTTACCACCTTGAATCAGGTCTACCCATCATGGTCGAGCCAAATGGATCAAGTACGTGAGGGAGATCGTGATCCCAAGTATTAAACTGACCCAAAAACACTAAAAATATGGGGAGGGTCGCACACCCAGCTAGGCAGGGGTCGGACCCCCCAAGATAGAAAGTCAGACCCTGAGTTTTTAACCGGGGGTCGAACATTTTAGAACCAGGGGTCGACGGGATCCCCGACCCCTCATCGACCCCCAGTCTGCCGATAGAAACCGTGAATTGGAAACTTTCCAAATTTCAATGGGATTCTTTCTTAATCTCAATGGGACTTATTTTTGGAGTTTCTACTCTATAAATAGGACGTCCCTAAGCCTCTTTCACTCCTTTTAGAACCCTAATTGGATTGAGAGAAAGAGAAGAGAAGGAAAGTGGAGAAGAAGATCAAAGAGAAGGCTTCAGAGAGACAAGCCTAATTCTCAGGTATGGAAACTATCTCCATGTAATCCTACAGACCTTAGAATAGATAGTGAAGAGAGAATGATCTAGGAGAAACCCAAATCATCCATCCATGGTTAGGTTTTCATGGAAAAGCATGGGGGAAATCATAAAAACCATATTATTGAATAAACTATGGTTCTAAGCCATAGAACAAGTATGTAATGAGTTGTAGAAGCAAGCCATAGGATCCCAAACACGAAGGAATGGACTAAAGGACAAAAATTTGATGAAACCCACAACGGGTCGATGGCCAATCGACCCTACCAGACCCTAACAATCGACCCCCAGTGTTCGGGAAGTCCAGACTGTGGGTGGTCGCACCCAGGGTCATTGGAACCTCGGACCCTAGCATCGACCCCTAGTTAACAGCATGATTTTTAAAGTCCAAATTAATGCTAATTAAATTCTATCGACTTGGTTAGGTCTTATAGTGTTATAATATCGATATATAGTTGATTCTTAAAGCTTGAAAGAGGACCTACGATCAAGCAAAGGTGTGGGAACATGACCTAAACTAATTGGTTAATAATAAACTGTTTTACTCTTGAGTCCAATGCCGTGATTGATTTTATGCGTGTATGATTGTTATGTGCATTCAACATGTCATCCAATATTTTTATTATTACTGTTCATGTATATTTAATTGTTGTTTATAACATGATGATGATGATGATGATGATAGGAATAGGCATGTGGATGTATGTGTGTGGTTGGTGTGCTTGATGCGAGCGAGTATCAGGGGGAGGTGTCATAGGCGGGGCCTCAACACTCTAGCTCTATCTCTAACTTAAGTCTTATCCACTAACATCGTCGTATCGCCATTACCTTAGCAGAACTATTACGTCGTAGGGTATGAGGGGAAGTGGTCTCGGACTGTGTAGTCTCTGACTCTGTCGGGGGGCTTAAGCCCTATCTCTATGGATGTATTGAGGGATGCTGGGGTGAGGCCTTGGATACACTGATTGGCATTAGGATTGGTTAGTTGCGAGCCCAGTTTGTGAGCCCTCGCCAGTAGGGGCTTACGTGTTGGTATGGGCAATGGGTACATCAATAAACGTGACCTTTGCGTGTACATTGTCCATGGTGGGTGCATGTGGGTCAGAAATAAACGTTACCTTTGGGTGGCTTCACACACTCGTGTATAGAGGTGCGCCGTCAATAAACGTGACCTTTGGCCACCTATCCTTTCTATAGCACATTGCAAACTTATTTACCAGACCAAAGATATGAATTGAATGCATGCATATGTTTGTTGCATTGTTTTGTTTGCTCACTGAGCCATGATGTGTGCTCACCCTCTCGACGTCGAATATTTTTAGTTGATGATGCAGGTACTAAAATTGAAGATTATATGAATACTCCGGTGTATGCGCGTGTTGCTGCAATGGAAGCTGAAAACTTGGAGGATACGCATGACCCCTCATGCGAGTGCAACTCATGCGTATTCTATTAGAATTTTATTTGAATTTATAAAAGGATGTAATTGATATTTTATTTATTTATGTCTCAGTTGATACAACAATAACTTGATATTTTAATTATGATTATTATATTTAGAGTTCTCAGTTCATTTACTATAAGACTTCCGCTATTGTGTATTTATTATGATTATGGTTGTGGATGTGTATAATTTTATTTTTAATGGATACCGCCTACTAGAGATCCTGGTTGAACCGTTGGTTTATTAGTGGGTCATCACACCGTTCTGAATGGTGCAGAATTGGGATGTGGAAACTTGGTATCAGAGCATCTTAGGCTTTATCTGTGAAACCGTATACTTCCACAAAAGGTCGTGAACTGAGATATGATAAAAATTTAAAAGATGTAATAATAACACACCATAAGCATTTGTGTTGTTTGAGACTAAACTGAAAGAGAATAATGCATCTACTAAATGAGAAACAAATTTATATAGAATCAAAAGAAAGAACAAATGTTTATATATATATATAGCAGAGTACAATCTATAGTCCGAACAATTACTCTGAAATACAAAAAGAAAAATAAAAGAAGTACATCAAGAAACTGGAGGTGATGGGGGAGGCGGTGCCTCACGGTCTCTATCATGGTCCTCAGTGTAGACTCTGGTCAACCAAGCTATCTGAGTCTGGGTCGTCTGGAGACTAGCTGTGAGATCGGCCACCCGCTGGTCAGTCACACGCTGAGCATCCCTCAGCTCTCCCATCTACTGATCTGATACGCGCTGAGCAACCAGAAGCTCTCCCACCCGCTAATCGGACGAGTGCTGAGCCTCTAGAAGCTCTCCCATCCTCAAGTCAGACATACGCTGAGCCTCTCGTATCTTGTGTAATATCCCCATCAGGTCGTCAGAAGGAGCATACGAAGGATTAGCTGAATACGAAGGACCAGCTGCATATGAAGGACCAGCCGAAGAAGACGGACCAGCTCCAGTAGCATGAGTAGGTGATGGAGGAGGTATGGCATCTACATCCATGTATAGCCGGTCGTCATCATCCCCCTGAACCCCTACTCCAGCAGCTGCTGCTGCTGCTGCCTCAGCGTCGGCCATCTCCACTCGAGTGCGAGGGCGCACCATCGCGTTCCTCTCCTCATCGCTGAACTGGGCATCCCGCAAGCCCATCTTGCAAATAGCCTCCCAATCCAGAGGCGATGAGAAGGATTTCTCCTAAATCTTCTTATCCAATAAGTCAACCCCCAGGCGGGTAAGCAAGGTAGGGATCATGCGTCCATAAGGAAGGTTGCCAGTGTGACTAGGCAACGTGGCACTGATCATCATACACGTGATGATGTAGGGAAGGAAGACGGGCTGCCTAGTACATATGCAGTATAATAGATACTGGGTCAACTGGGAGAACCTCTCGTAATGACCACTCTGCGGTATCAGGTTATGCTGAATGATCTTGCAGTATACCCGTGGATCTGAGCGCAGACAACTCGCTTTCATCTGCTAGTGATCAGGTCTGATGAGTTGGCTATCGATCTCAGCCACATCTGTAGAGAAAAGAACTGGGGCTCTCTAGGGGCACAGAATACCAAGGGGCCAGCATAGGAAATGCCCAACAAGTCGGCCAGCTGCCAATAATCAAATGAAACATCAACCCCCTTGACGTAGCTGGTGATCCGAAGCTCACCACCCCTCTCAACATCATTGTAATCTCCCACCACTTGGAGGTTATAGTAGAACTGGCGTACCAAGTCAGGACGGGTACACGTGTCATAGGTGATGACGGAAAGTCATCCCATATCACTAAAGGCCCCCTCCACATTGAACAAGGCTAAGCTAGCCAAGTCCACTTTGCGGCCGCCCTTTACCTTCTTGTGAGCTTAGTGGGCATACTGTGCCTCGGCTTCATTGGAACGGAAGCGAAGACGATCGTGAACTCTGGGTACCTTGGTACGAGCCATAGTATCTGCAAATAAGAAAGAAAAACAAATAATGGATTAGTAGAGAGTAAAAACCCAAAATTTTGATATAATAACGACATAAATTGGTCAAAAGCCTCACTTTTCACCCATATGCGTGGGCAGGAGGACTTACATAGATCCTAGACTATCCTATGAGACTCATACATTCGGAAATTTCAACTAATTAGATTGAATGGCAAGAAATTTCAAGAAATTTAAAATCTCGACAAAATTAGGGCAAAAAGTGTAAATTTCAAGTTTCACGATAACCAACCGATGAAACTTGAATATTTTTGAGGGCTTTCGTTCCTTGAGTCACCAACAACAAAATCCCACAATAAAAATCAAATTTTTATGGTTGGAAAAAATTTAATTTGAAAAATACGAGATAAACGAGCAAAAACCTAGGTAAAAAAACCTAAAAACATAAAAAGATAGAAGACATACCTGTAACGAAGGTGTAGACGATGAAATGAGGAGTGCAAACCACCAACGGATTGGAGTTGTCACTGTAGCAACTCAGAGGGACGAGTTGAGTCGAAGAAGAGAAGAAAGAATGAGAAATGGACTTTGAATCGGAACTTAAAAATCAGATTTTTAGTCCGGGGGTCGGAAAATTCGGTTAAAACAATCGACCCCCGCATCGACCCCCACATCGACCCTCGACTCTCGGGAATCTGACAGAGAACCAGGGGTCGCACCCTGGGTCGGACGTCCTCCGACGCCCCCATCGACCCCTGACTCTCGGGAAGAAAGGGTGATTTCCCAGGGTCACATACTGAGGGTCGGACACCCATCGACCCCCACCATCGACCCTGCAATGAAAACACAACATTTTTGACAGAATGACCTGAAAAATTTGAAATTTGCATTTGTTAGTGGTTTTAAAATATGAGAATGAAGTATTTAATGATTGTCTCTCGTGTTCAATGATTTCAGGCAATCCTACTATCAGATTAATTAATGACGGGACGCAGAGTAATTAGACAGAGCCGTAACTCTATTCCACCACCACCACCTGTGGGGGAAGATAACCAAACACAACTGGGAACACAAGGGAATATGAATACGACACCGTCCGTCATAAATGGGCAGAAAAATCCTACCAATCTGCCAGCTCCACCTACAGACTTGGCCACAGTTGTAATGAACTTGGCCCAACAGCTGCAACAGATGCAACAGGCACAAGCTACTATCCAAGCTACCATAGGCATAACTCTTCCAGCTGCACAAACACCTCCAATGCCAGCTGGACAGGCAAGCACAACACCAAGGGGGAGTAACACAGTACCCCACGCACCTCAGACTCCTATCATGCATGCTCAAGTACCGAATCCTGAGATAGCTCAAGGTGGATACCAATACCAACCACCTATGTATGGAGCGTATGTCCAGCAGCAACTAGACCACTCCAGACTGGTGGAGTGTTTTCTGAAACTAAAGCCCAGAGAATTTAATGGCAAGCCAGCAGATCCTTTATGACCCGCACACTAGGTTGACGAAATGGAAAGAAACTTTATGATGATGACACTAAATGAAGAAGAAAAAGTGTTATGTGCCACCTTTATGCTGAAAGGAGATGCACACCATTGGTGGAGGTCTACCAGGACGTATTTACTTACAAAGCACGCCCAACTGACTTGGGATATTTATAAAGAGGCGTTCTTTGAGAAGTACTTTCCGAGAAGTTTCAGAGATTCTATGGAAAGAGAGTTCCTGAGTTTATATCAGGGGCAGATGACCGTGGATGCGTATCAACAACGTTATGAAGAGCTGTTCTTCTTTGCACCCACTAGTATGCAAGAGGAAAACACAAAGACCCAAAGGTTCGTCATGGGACTTAGGGGAAGCATCCGCGAGCACGTTCTGGGACATGAAAAGAAAATCTATAATGAAGCGGCACAAATTGCTCGAGTTATAGAATTGAGCCAGAAGGAGAGTTATTTCATGCAAAACAGAGGTATCAAAAGGCCAGCTAGAAATTCTTATAATGGAGGGAATAACAAGACATTTAAACCCTTTCGTGCTCAAGGCTTTACCGCTGCAACCAAGACTACTCCCGTAGCTCAACAGCAACAGAAGCCAATTACTGAAGGGATAAAATGTTTTAACTGCAACCAAATGGGACACATAGCAAGGGAATGTCATAAGCCCAAGAAGCAGCTACATCAAGGACGAGTTTACGCGGTTACGTTCGAGGATGCTGCCGCATCGCCTGATGTGGTCATAGGTATGACTTACATTTTTAGTTAGTTGTATTACATTGTATGAGCATGTAGACTAAACCAAGACAAATCACAGGTATCGTACCGATTAATGACATTCCCGCTAGAGTACTCTTTGATTCAGGAGCTACTCATTCCTTTATATCTGTGACGTTTGGAAAGAAATTGAATCTACCCCTTAAATCCTTAGACTACAAACTACTTGTACGATCACCTAAGGGATTAGAAGTGGAGTTAGAAAAAGGTTATGGACCATGTCCAGTTCTTATTGGTGAAAAGACCTTGGATGCGACCTTGATCTAACTTGAGATGGCAGACTTTGACGTCATCTTGGGAATGGACTGGTTAGTTCGATATTCTGCAAACTTATTGTGTGCCGCAAAGAAGCTGACATTTAAAGACAAAGAAGGAGCAGAGTTCAGTTTTATGGGAACCAGACTTCCCCGTAAATGAAAGCTCATACTCTCGGCGCTAAAGGCTAAGAAGTGCCTTGAGAAAGGAGCAGTCGGATATTTAGTATCTGTGGTTGACCTTACCAAAGAAGCACCACGAATGGAAGACATTGATGTCGTGCGTGACTTCCCAGATGTATTTCCTAAAGAATTACCAGGATTACCACCCGACCGAGCCACGGAGTTTGTTATAGATCTTATACCTGGAGCTGCACCAGTATCGAAAGCACCTTATCGAATGGCTCCCACCGAACTGAAGGAATTAAAAGTACAACTACAAGAACTGCTGGACAAGGGTTACATTCGCCCTAGTATATCATGATGGGGAGCACCAGTATTATTCGTGTAAAAGAAGCACGGTAGCGTTCGCTTGTGTACTGACAATCAAGAATCGGTATCCATTGCCTCGGATCGATGACCTGTTCGATCAGTTGCAAGGTGCCAAAGTGTTCTCAAAGATTGATCTTCGGTCAGGCTACCATCAACTGAAGATTAAGGATGGTGATATCCCCAAGACAACATTCAGGACCAGATATGGACATTATGAATTCTTGGTTATGTCTTTTGGATTGACAAACGCACCAACAACTTTTATGGAACTTATGAACCGGGTTTTCCACGACTTGTTGGATATGTCGGTTATTGTATTCATTGATGATATATTGGTCTACTCCAAAGACGAGGAAACGCATGTCAAGAATCTAAACGCTGCTCTGCAGCGACTATGGAAGGAAGAGCTCTACGCCAAATTTACAAAGTGTGAGTTTTGGCTAAAGGAAGTGGCATTTCTAGGCCATGTAGTATCCGCTGAAGGAATTAAAGTGGATCCCAGCAAGATCGAGGCTATTGTAAAGTGGGAAGCACCTAAGAGCGTTGCAGAAATTAGAAGTTTTCTGGGTCTAGCTGGATATTATCGACGATTTGTGGAAAACTATTCCCGAATTGCCGTACCTCTTACGAGTTTGACTAAAAAGGGCGAGAAGTATGTTTGGACGGATAAATGCGAGAAGAGTTTCCAAACCTTGAAGGCTAGATTGATATCAGCTCCAATCTTGACCATCCCGATTCCAGGACAACCATTTATCTTGTACACCGATGCGTCAGGACTGGGATTAGGATGTGTACTTATGCAAGGAGAATAAGTAATTACTTATGCCTCAAGACAACTGAAGACACATGACAAGAACTATCCTAAACATGATTTGGAACTAGCGGCAGTAGTACATGCTGTCACAATATGGAGACATTATCTGTACGGGGAGAAGTTTCAGATTAAATCAGACCATAAAAACTTACTTATCTATTTAATCAGAAGGAACAGAATATGAGACAAAGAAGATGGCTAGAACTATTGAAAGACTATGATTGTGATATCCAGTATCATACCAACTTTTTGAAATCATCAACATCAGTTCTCATAGGCCTTAATTCATATTAGCACTAAATTTTATCACTTCAGGTATGAAGAGTAGAATATGGTATAAGCATCCATCAAGGTGTATAGGTAAGACCCGTATTAAATTAACCCGGTCTTACCACCTTGAACCAGGTCTACCCATCATGGTCGAGCCAAATGGATCAAGTACGTGAGGGAGATCACAATCCTAGGTATTAAACTGACCCAAAAACATTAAAAATAGGGGGAGGGTCGCACACCCAGCTAGGCAGGGGTCGGACCCCCCAAGATAGAAAATCAGACCCTGAGTTTTTAACCAGGGGTCGGACATTTTAGAACCAGGGGTCGACGGGATCTCCGACCCCCTCATCAACCCCCAGTTTGCCGACAGAAACCGTGAATTGGAAACTTTCTAAATTTCAATGGGATTCTTTCCTAATCTCAATGGGACTTATTTTTGGAGTTTCTACTCTATAAATAGGACGTCCCTAAGCCTCTTTCACTCCTTTTAGAACCCTAATTGGATTGAGAGAAAGAGAAGAGAAGGAGAAGAGAAAGAGAAAAGAAGGAAAGTGGAGAAGAAGATCAAAGAGAAGGCTTCAGAGAGACAAGCCTAATTCTCAAGTATGGGTACTATTTCTATGTAATCCTACAGACCTTAGAATAGATAGTGAAGAGAGAATGATCTAGGAGAAATCCAAATCATCCATCCATAGTTAGGTTTTCATGGAAAACCATGGGGTAAATCATAAAAATCATATAAGTGAATAAACTATGGTTCTAAGCCATAGAATAGGTATGTAATGAGTTGTAGAAGCAAGCAATAGGATCCCAAACACGAAGGAATGGACTGAAGGATGAAAATTTGACGAAATCCACAGGGGGTCCCACGGGGGTCGATGGCCAATCGACCCTACCAGACCCTAACAATCGCCCCTCCAGTGTTCGGGAAGTCCAGACTGTGGGTGGTCGCACCCAAGGTCGATGGAACCTCCGACCCTAGCATCGACCCCCAGTTAACAACATGCTTTTTAAAGTCCGAATTAATTCTAATTAAATTCTATCGACTTGATTAGATCTTCTAGTGTTATAATATCGATATATAGTTGATTCTTAAAGCTTGAAAGAGGACCTACGATCAAGCAAAGGTGTGGGAACAAGACCTAAACTAATTGGTTAATAATAAACTGTTTTACTCTTGAGTCCAATGTCGTGATTGATTTTATGTGTGGATGATTGTTATGTGCATTCAACATGTCATCCAATATTTCTATTATTACTGTTCATGCATATTTAATTGTTGTTTATAACCTGATGATGATGATGATGATAGGAATAGGCATGTGGATGTATGTGTGTGGTTGGTGTGCTTGATGCGAGCGAGTATCAGGAGGAGGAATCATAGGCGGGGCCTCAGCACTCTAGCTCTATCTCTAACTCAAGTCTTGTCCACTGACATCGTCGTATCGTCATTACCTTAGCAGAACTATTACATCGTAAGGTATGAGGGGAAGTGGTCTCGGACCGTGTAGTCTCTGACTCTGTCGGGGGCTTTAGCCCTATCTCTATGGATGTATTGAGGGATGCTGGGGTGAGGCCTTGGATACACTGATTGGCATTAGGATTGGTTAGTTGCGAGCCCAGTTTGCGAGCCCTCGCCCGCAAGGGCTTACGTGCCCTCGCCCGCAAGGGCTTACGTGCCCTCGCCCGCAAGGGCTTACGTGTTGGTATGGGCAACGGGTACAGCAATAAACGTGACCTTTGCGTGTACATTGTCCATGGTGGGTGCATGTGGGTCGAAAATAAACGTTACCTTTGGACGGCTTCACACACTCGTGTATAGAGCTGTGGCGTCAATAAACATGACCTTTGGCCACCTATCCTTTCTATAGCACATTGCAAACTTATTTACCAGACCAAAGATATGAATTGAATGCATGCATATGTTTGTTGCATTGTTTTGTTTGCTCACTGAGCCATGATGTGTGCTTACCCTCTCGACGTCGAATATTTTTAGTTGATGATGCAGGTATTACAGTTGAAGATTATATGAATACTCCGGTGTATGCGCGTGTTGCTGCAATGGAAGCTGAAGACTTGGAGAATACGCATGACCCCTCATGCGAGTGCAACTCATGCGTATTCTATTAGAATTTTATTTGAATTTATAAAAGGATGTAATTAATATTTTATTTATTTATGTCTCAATTGATACAACAATAACTTGATATTTTAATTATGATTATTACATTTAGAGTTCTCAGTTCATTTACTATAAGACTTCCGCTATTGTGTATTTATTCTGATTATGGTTGTGGATGTGCATGGTTTTATTTTTAATGGATACCGCCTACTAGAGATCCTGGTTGAACCGTTGGTTTATTAGCAGTTCATCACACCGTTCTGAATGGTGCAGAATTGGGGTGTGACAGTATATATATATTCTTATCATCTCCCATTACACAATTCATTCCTCGAGACCTAATAAGTCATTATCCTTTCATAAGATTTGGAAGTCAAATTACTTTGATCAAGATCTTTTGGTATTCCATTAGAGTAAGAGTCTTTATTCACAAAATTTCTTCATATCTATTTCTGTACAACGACTTTGAATTTTTATCAACTCATGCTTACATAGCCGTAATATTTTTCCATCATTATCTTCTTTTCACAGATTGTATTACTAACTTTTCATCCCTTTGTTACATTGACAACTTCTTATCCTCGAGTACATGGCAGTTCCATGCAATTAATCGAATAGATTATCGATCCTGGGCAATATGTATTTTCTCCATAATCCAGTTTCCTATACCATTAATGGATTCCTTTCCCATTACAAGTTCTACCTTGTAATAATTCTCAATACGAGTGCCGATTTCAGGATAGATTGACTTCATACTCTGTTTCCTTATCTGAGGTAGACTGATTAATTCTTCCAAAATTACTTCTAAGATTTCCCTTAATCATCTTAATATCTTGTTTTAGGGGTCGAAATGATAGTGTTTCCTATGGACATTATATCCTTATAAATTCCTCAAGAATAGAAATCCTTATCAGTAATATTTAAGATAGATAGAGTCGATTTCTCCTATCTTCTACAACTTGTCTCCAACATCAAAATCAATCTGTTTACTCTTACATCTTACCTGTCATTATTTTTCATCGCCAATACTAGGATGTAAATCCTGAGATTTTGTAAATCGATTTACCATAATCATCAAATTCTTTTAGCAACATCCAGTTCGTACTGATAACTTCTATTAGATTTTACCCAACCTAGTTTTCGCCAATATATCATCCCAGGTTGGTTTTCTAATGGTTCTCACCCATCATGATTTGACTTCAAAAGTCTTAGTCAAGTTCCTGGTGATCATCTGAGTTATACTATGTGGTTTTTTTATCTAAGTTTTACAATACTTGATTTAAAATTCCGTATCTTGTCATGTTCATTAATAGTATGTAGTAAATTGACTAATCATGCATAATTTCAGATTCTACATCTATGTGCACAACTTGAAATATACTACTAGAGGAAAAAAGGAATACCTGTTAGTACAGTAGGAGTATTAATAGTTTTCCCAACTACGGACAACTGGCTTCTTTCTAGTTGGGATCCTTGGCTCATCGGGTAGGGACATTGGCCCTGAGTATGGCCTATTATGTGGCAAGCGGTGCATCTGGGGAAATATGGGGGAAAGTCACAGCGTACAGGAACACGTAATAGCTTTAGGAGTGGACCTCCCCTGAGAGGTCTTTCGGTCTCTCTTTTTCCCAAACTAGCAGAGGGAGCTGCCTCTGGCTTATGCATCCTAGAAGTGTAGTTGGTTAAGAAGGCTTCCCGAAACATGTCCCACATAACGACACAACGACGTTCTCGAAGTATAGGTTTCGTGTTCTGCCACCACACGAACGGTTCACCTACCAATAGATACGTGGCACATTTGATTTTCATTGTGTTAGACAATTTCAATTTTCCCATAGATCCTTCTAGGGCTTGGATCCATGTCCGAGGTTGGGTTAGATCCATTTGCTTTCAGTGAAATGTTCAAGCTTCTCCTCTAAGAATCGGTGCATGTCTTCTAGCATGACTTGAGGTAGCACCTTAGTTTGGGTTGGCAGCCATAGGTATGAGGATTTTACTAGAACCTGAAAGAATTTAAACTATTAATCATGTCACGAATAGGAATGATTCTATGAGAACATCATGCAATGCAATGAATATGCTCGAGGTTAGCAATAATGGTTAACAAGGGCATTGCAGATGTATAGGCGAATAAACATCCAATCGGAGTGACAACAGCAAAAGATGAAACGTGCGGTTGCACTATGCGTCAGCAAGGGCATGCGGTAGCGGTGTTCGACCGCACGTCGATGTCTTCGGGTTTAATAGAGGTGCAACATATTTTTCTCATTTTCATTTGTTTTGGTCTGGTGTGCGACTGGGGAAACACACACCCTTGTGGTATAACTCCCTTTGGGGTTTCTTAGGTGTTCTAAGGTTGGTATCTCATCAATCAACATCCTATTACATCACCAAAGTAAATCTTATACTGATTTCTTACTTTTCTGCCCTAGGATATTTTCAGTTGTGATTCCTATTGTAATGTCCTTTATGAGGGTTGAGAACAATAGGGTATTGTCCCGAAATCACTCTAGGGAGTTGCCATAATACTTAACCTTACATTTGCACTCGTTTCCATTTATTCATTTTGATCATCAAGGCAAAATCACATTTCGTCTTCACTTTTCTCAAAAAACTTAAGATCAATTTCTTTTTACTTGCTTTCCCTTCAGGTCATCGATGTGTTTACCACCAAAATCTCTTCATAAATTATTCAAAACTCAATTTTAGAAGATATTGATTTCTTAACAACTACTTCCTTCCAACTTCGAATTTTCTCCATTTCATTCAAATGCTTACATTGACTTTTCTCAATCAATAACCAACACAATAAAAATCTCTTTTAATCATTAATGCATATTGGTGCACTCATCTCAGTTTGTATTCTAACATTTAAATTTCTGTATCTTGACAGATTTTCATCGCCTTGGGTTCGTCCGGTTGCAATGACTTCTCCAAACATTCTGATATCTGTTGCGAAGGAGTCATCTGTTGCAGGGGCAACAAGACGTGCATCACCTTGGCCATCAGGTTATGACCAATGACGATTTTGATCAACAAAGGCAGTCAGGAACTGGCACCTATTTGAGCACGGATTGGTGGAATTGGGCCGTTTCGTGAAATGCGATGAATTAGAGAGGTTTACTGTTTGTCGAGCATTTACATATTTGGATTGGTTATCGATTCTTTAGTACTAGATACCCACAGTTCTAACCTTACGAGAAAGTTTTATTGTAACCTTCAGGTAGAACAAGATATGGGGAACAACACAGACGATTTGTCCTTACGGATTTCCAGTTGGGTATTAGGGCGAGAGATTACTGTGGACATTCATAGTCTTGCCCATCTTTTGGATATCTACACAGACAGAGAAATTGTTTATGTAGAGCCAAAGTTTCCAGTTGCTGAGTAAGAGCTTGCGTTGATATGGGAGTAGATAATGCCGAATTAAGAGAAAGTAATTGTTGAGTAGTTTCTAAAGTATATAATCGTATTATCCAGTACAATATTGTACCCAGGAGCTATCATAGGGATGCAATCATGCATTTCTGTGAGTTTGTTGCTTATTAAGTCACTGTGCGACGACAACTCTGTCTACCATACTTGATTCTGAGAACACACTGATTACTACAATGCTTTATTCTTAGCTTGACATTCTGTATTTTGGTAGGTTGCTTACCCACTTATTTATTCAGCTAGGGATAGACCATCCTCAAGATGATTGTATGGAGCGATTTGTCCATTCTAATTTTGGTTGGAATTCACTGTATAAGCTCGGCCTTCACAATGTTGTTCTTAGTGATGATGAGTTGGAGGGAGTTTCTTGTCCAAAACCATAATCTTGGCAACGATCGGCTAAGAAAATTCAACGTAGGGTGATTCCATCCTCATCTAGGATTGAGTCGGCTTTGACGAGCAATAGTAGTAATCCGATAAACATCCCTACAGATTCTTCTCTTGCTCAAGGTTCAAAAGATATGGTATCATTAGCAATTGAGCAGGAAAGTACGCAACAGTGGCAAGAGGCTCACAATGATGTGTTGCATGTGCCAGTTCCTCAGACTATAGTTCTTTATGTTGTAGAGCTGCAAGATGTATTTGTAAAATCCATATGTGCAAATTTCGAGGATGAAATTTCTTTTAAGGGTAGTGGAGTTGTAAGACCCGCACTCCACGAATCCAGTCTAACCTTATGTTCTCTTGTCGTGACCGATCTTCCCATCATAATCGGCTCAAGTGAACCAATTATATAAGGAAACCACAAGATCAGGTATGCAACAAGTCAAATTTAGTTTCTGTGGTTAATTGTTCTAGTTTGTGTTGAAGCAACCAGTCAAAATAGTCAAGCCAATAAAATTTGGTTGTGTGATAGACTGTGTGGTCGACCACACGAATTGAGATTTGTGTGGTTGACAGATTATGCGACCACAGAGTCGACCAGTTAAGCCCAGAATCAACTTGGTGTTTAGAAAACTTTCCTAATTTGAGGAGGTTGTAAGCACCCCATTTTTGCCATCCTAGCTGAACAAAGTCCTACTGGTGTGTGGACAACGAAGGAAGAAAGGTGAGCGAAAGTTTGGATTTTTGGCTCCGAATTTGAGGAGGTTTTCGATGGGCCTCACAACAAGGTCATGGACTGCGACCTACATGGATGTTTAGGTCACGGAATTACCTTCGAAATGAAACCAAAATCTTTCAATTCTGATGTCATATGAAAAATAAATGACTATTTTAGTCAAATGATACGTACAAGGGAGGTTTCTAAAATTATCATAAAAATCCCAAGGGCTTTTGTACCAATTATCGCAAGTTATGTGCATGGATTATCGTCAAAACTTCAATCATCATACCTTGGCCGTCTTACGTCCGAATCAGGTGATTCTAACGCCATTGTGTTTCGTTTTCAGCCCTCTTTAAAGTGGACATAAAAAATCTTGAGCAAATACCACCGGTGGGTCCCATGTAAGCTTTCATGTAGGATTATCAATAAAATTTCTATTCTTCATATCTTGACCATCCTATGTCTGAATCAGGTGATTCAAGTGCCACTATTCCCCATTTTCGATACTCTTCAAAGTGGACATGAAGAAGCTGGGACAGAGATCACTGAAGATTTCATGCAGAGTTGCAAGCTGAAATGGCTCATGAGATGTCAAATAGAGAGAGAAGGGCTGGTCTAAACTAAACTTAGTCAACCCATGTCAGTCTAGTCCAACTCAACTCAACCCAGATGTGACCGAATCACTTAATCCTATCCTAGCCAAGACTAGTCAATCAGAGCTAAGTCCAAACCAGACCAGTCTGACCCAAATTGATTCAATCCATGTGCATGTGTAGAGTGTATATCACATATATTAATACATTATATTATATATATTATGCATTATATATATTATGTATAATATATTGTATTAGTATGCACATATATTGATATTATAAGGAGGGATCCATGAGAGTGAACACGAGGACCAGCCGAGCAAAAGTAGAGAGAGAAAGAGGCTCGGTGCAGCTCTATTTGGAAAGAAAAGAAGATCCGATTAGGAGGAAAAGAAATCCGGAGAAGAAATTAAGGAAAGAATAAGAGGAGCAAATAGAAAGAAAAAAAAGGGGCAAGCTGGTTGAATGGCAAGAAAGGCAAGAAAGAGAGTGAACTCGGGAGAAATAGAAAAGAAAGAATTGGAAATAAGATCAAATTAAAAGAGAGGAAAGATTAGAGGGAGAGACAATCGGCCAAAAAAAGGAAGGATCCACAAAGAGATATGAAAACAAAGAAAACAGCTCCAGAAAGAGAAGAGAGGGAGGAAAAGAAAGGGAAAGGCCACCGGTTGATTGGTTTAAGAGAATATAGAAGGAGAAGAATTGGAAAGAAGATAAAAGAAAAGGATATGGACAAATTGAGAGAAAAGGGATTGGTGAGAGACAAATATAGGCCAGAACTAAAAGAGAGGAAAAAAGGTCGGTGCAGAGAAACTGAGAGATCAGACTGAAGAGAGAGAGGGAGAAAGCATAATGAAAAAGAAGAAGAAGAAGAGGGACAGATAGAGAAAAAGGGAAGATGGAGAGAGATAGAGAGAAAAAGATTGAGGAAAAATTGAGAGGGAGTGAGGAGAAAGCAGAGAACTGAATAGAGAGGGAAGAGAAGAAAGAAGCCAGAGAAATCGAGAGAGTTGTAGGAAGAAGACGGCAGATGAGAAGAAGAAGATCTGGGGGAAGAGAGGATCCGATGAGAGATCCAGATTATGAGGAAAACCCAGAGGAGAAGGAGAATAGAAAAGGATGGACAGATCGAAATCGGCCAGATTGAGAGGGAGAGAGAGAGAGAATTGAAAACCAAAGAGTGAGATTAAAGAGAGAGGCTGAATAGAAAGGAAAGGGGGCTGAGAAAATAGGAAGAGATGAAAAGAAACTGAAGAAAATCGAGAGCTGGGTAGAGGAGGACCATTGAGGCAGATCAAGAAAAAAGAGAGAAGTTGGAGAAGAAGGGGGCTCGGCTTCAGGTAAGGTTTTCTTCTTACTGTTTTCTTTCTTTGGTTTAATCTAAGTTAGAATAATTGAGAGAGAGATTTGAGTAGATGGAGAGAAGAAGAGAGTGAGGAAGAAACTTACCTGGTTTCCACCTCACCCGAGATAATCTCAACCAGCCACCATTACTGCCCTCACTTACACAGCCATTCCCACGTACAACCATTAACCTTCCACATGAACCACATCTGACCACACCTGCTGCCTTAATACCACTATGCACCACCACTTATAAAACCTGCAACTCCATTGCAAACCGATTACCCCTACATTCATTACCCAGCTGATCCATTACACCCTCCACCAGATCTGCTGCTCTAGCATATCGAAACCTCAACCAAGCCTAAACCACCTCACAGCCTTACACCTGATTACCTCCATGATCAACATCACTACTACCCAACACCTGGCAATCACTACTCACGCACACCACCTTGCCATACAGTAGCCATCTCACCACTGCCTAATCCCCTCCCTGTTGTCGACCAGAACATCACCAAATCCTTAACCAATCGAAACCTCCATGCACCTGATCTTACCACCCTTACGACACCTATCACCCCTCTAACAAGCCACCGATCTGCTTGCCATTCCTACAACTCTCACCACTCATAGCCACCTGTACACCTCTACCTTCACCCAGCTGTTCATCAAACCCACCTCCATGAATGCATTCGGCCACCACCGCCTATCAAGATCACCACCGGCCACCAAACATTGTCAGCTACCCAACCTACAGCCTACCCACCGATTATCCCACCTGGCAACCAACTCACACCTATTCCGATAACCCCTAAAACCTACTCTTCCAGTTTATTACAACCCCGCATCCCCACCTGCAGATCACACTCCCATCGATACCTACTACCTGCTGATCCACCCTCATAAACCTCATCCACTGACCTGTCTAGTCGCCGCCAATCGCAACCAGATCACCAACAGTAACCATCTTCACCATCAAACCCTACTCATCACTGAATTCTCTTCCCCAAACCTGCTGTTCACTACCTTACATACCAGCCTGACCACGGCTACACCCCATCCCTCAGGCAAATCACCTAGCATCGATTCACTACCACCTATTTCATGAATCTCAAATCCCAGCACTAATCTCATACTACAACTGAATCTACCCACTACCTCACAGCCATGATACTTTGATTGAACCTCAAACCTAGCCATCAATACCATTATCACCTTGCATCTGCTGTACCATCCTCCACATCACTTAACCAGCTTTCAAACCAAATCCCATCCACCTGGCCAACAACACCTCATGTAATCTCACCGAACGCACCCCAACTACTTCATCTGAACTGATCACCAATCTGTTCACCAGCCTCTGTATCATTGAATCCAGGCCACGCTACCTGCAATAATTGAATCCATCACTTGCAGTTCAAAACCCTAGATCCCCACTGAATAGTTACAACAACAACTTCACTCATCACTCCAGCACACTCCAACTCAATACACCTTACTGCAGTACCATCAACCTACTTGAACCATGATTTCCTTCCACCCCACTTCACCTACAACATCACCAAATCCCCCTCACCGCTTGCAACTCGGTTCTGCTACGCCTTGCTATCCACCATGAGCCACTCCACTTCATACAGTCCAAACCTGCATTACACCTATTCATCCAATCGAATACAATCTTCCTACACTACTAGCCACCATTGATGCACACCCATAACCATCCTACACCCTTGATCCAATAAAAGCCAGTGATGAATTTTAATGAGATTAAATTCTATCATGTGATTGATCTGATATGCTTTGAATTGAATGTGATGAAATTGTTCCAAACATGACTTGGATTTTAATGAAATTGGTCCGACCCCATGACTTGGAAATTTTATGAATTTGATTCCCATCATATGCTTGGAATTTTCATGAAATTGGTCCGACCATTGATATGGAATTTTTATGAGATTAGAATTGGACCATTAATTTTAGAATTTTTTATGCGATGAGTGATTTAATTTGGCCATTGATCTATATATGATGATGATAATTTTGCCATTGATTTCAAATGATGGCCTAATGATGTGTTTAATCTGAGCCATTAAAGTCTGATCTATTGATGTTGATATGATTTGAATTGTTAACTTAAGCTTGATCTTGAATTATTCTAAACCGTCGATCAAATATGATCTTGGTGACATTATTGATGATCGATGCATCGAGTTTAGAGCATAGATCTGAATATATGTTTTGATACATTGATTTACATGCTTTGCTTGATTTTCACATGCTTTGTTGATTCTCACATGCTACGATGCTCACATGTCATATTTGGATTATTCACTTGCTACATATTTGGATTGCTCACATGTCATATTTGGATTGCTCATTGTTATATTTGTCTTCTACATGCTCACTGTCATATTTGGTTGCTTACACTATTATGATTTGAGATACAATTGCATAAATCTTAAAACACACATCAATTAGGGAAAGTGAAACCCTAAAATGAAAAGAACACAATGATTAGGGTAAGAAACCCTAAAACTAGAAAAAATAGAACAATTAGGGAAAATGAAACCCTAAATGAAAAGAACACAATGATTAGGGTAAAAAACCCTAAAACTGGAAAAAACAGAACAATTAGGGAAAGTGAAACCCTAAAAATGGAAAGAGCGTGGCAATTAGGGAAAGTGAAACCCTAAAAATAGAAAAAACTCAATAATTAGGATAAAAAATCCTAAAACTAGAAAGAACAGAACAATTAGGGTAGGAAACCCTAAAAATGGAGATCACAATGAAAGGGATAGGAAACGCTATAAACCTAAATAGAAAGCCCAAATCCAAATGGTAGGAGTTTTGGTTTCATCCCTAGATCCTATTGACAAAAATGATAGGAATTTGGTACATAGTCCAAATCCAAATGGTAGGAGTTTTGATCTCATCCCTAGATCCTATTGACAAAAATGATAGAAATTTGGTACACAGCCCAAATCCAAATGGTAGGAGTTTAGGTCTCCCCTAGATCCTATTGACAAAAATGATAGGAATTTGGTACACAGCCTAATTCCAAATGGTAGGAGTTTTGGTTTCATCCCCAGATCCTATTGACAAAAATGATAGGAATTTGGTACACATTCTAAATCCAACTCTTACAAGTCTTTTGATCTACATCATACCTGATTTCTAGGGCAAACCCTAGAATACATAGCCAATTTAGGACTCCCAAATGTGGTACAAAGCTACCCATAAGCCATCCATCCAGTATAAACTTCAACTTGAACAAAGAATCTAATTTAAGCACATGCATAAACTACTTCCATAATCTTTAATCACACAACCCATTTCGAACTACGTTTTGGACTTGGTTTCAGGGTTGGAATACGTAGGCAGTTTGAGATGGACGTCTCAGATTCAGTCCAAGATCGAACCATCTTTGGTCTGGTTTACTGTATAGTACAATACATTTGCTTGTTTATTTGTTTCAAGACATGTTTGGCTGAACCATAGGTTTGCAAAACTTAGCAACTTGGTTTAGGACATCCCCCATTGAACCCTAGTCATTCAGTTGATCAAGCACAATCAGAATTAGAGTCTAAGGAAAGTATAAGAGGCCGATATTGATCAGGTGGTTTGGGTGCCTAACACCTTCCAAAAACCGTACCTTGAATACTTACCTAATCTCTTATAGACCAAAGAACTGATACATTGGATCGTGAGTCAATAGAAGCCTTACCTTACGACGTGGCTACATTTTTAGAGGTCCTAGACCTTAATCTAGGTGGTGAGTCCAAACAAACATGATCTTCATTGATACATTTATCTTGAGGAGGGCCAATCACCCATTGTCCTCACAAATGTCTCTTTCCTAATTACAAGAGGACTCTATATGGAGGTTTTTCCTCAATATAAAGGACATCTCTCTATCCTTCCTCACTCTTTTGGATCAATCTCAAACCCTAAACCTAAGAGAGAAAGAGAGAGGAAGAGAAAGAGAAGGAGGCTTAGAGAGAAAGGCTAGGAGAAGGGTTTCACAGAGAAGGTTCAGACTCTCTATAGCAAGTAAGGTATGGACCTTGTCTCTGTAGATGTAGATCCCATAGAATAGGGTTCTATTGAAGATGTTAAACCTATATGGGATTATTAATCATATGGTTATCTAGGTAAATCTCTAGGAATTGCCATGAATTTTGGATTAGTACTAGTTGTTCTGAGAAATCATAAATTAATGGCCATATAATGATCATAAGATGAACCCCATTGTTGAGCCTAGAGGAAGAACTCGGATTGAAAGTTGAAATCAGCCAAACGGTGTGTGGCCGCGGGACTAGTCAAACATAGAATAACCAGTGAGTCGACCACAGCTATTCAGGAAGTTTTCCAAAAATCATGTGGTCGCATCTGTGGTCTCATGAAGCATGACCACAGGGTCGACCGCACAGTATGTGGTCGACATATACTGAGACCTCTGAGTCAACAACACAATTTTAGAAAGCATATTTTGGAGACCAGACAAGGTTTTTGACTACTGTAACTTGAGAAAATTAACTTCTAACTTAAATACATTAATTGTTTAGGTTTTCAACTAGTTCAAAGTAAATTCCAAAGCTTGAAAGTGGAACAAACATCAATTACAAGTGAGGGAATAAGACCTAAACTAATTGGTTAATAAAAAACTTTTTTTTTATTTATCCAATGCCATGATTGATACCATGCTTGTATGATTGTAATGTGCATCTTACATGTCATCCAATATTATTGCTATTTTTGCTCATGCATATTTTATTATTGTTCTTATTGGATATGATGATGATGATAGGAATATGCATGTGCTTGTATGTGGTTGATGTGTTAGATTGGGAGAGCATCAGGGGGAGTGTAGCGATGTGTGATCCGTGAGGCTCTAGCTCTATCTCTATTTTATTTACCACATTGACATCATTGTATCGCTGATACCTTAGCGAAACTAGAGCATCAGGGGGTGGTCTTGGACCATATGGTCTTTGATTCTGCTGAGGGGCCCTAGCTTTATCTCAAGGGATGTATTAAGGGATGCTGGGGTAAGGCCTTGGTTATATTTGGATGGCATTAGGATTGGTTAGTAGCGAGCCCAGTTTGCAAGCCCTCGCTCGCAGAGGCTTACGTATTGGTATGGGTAGGGCATCAGGGGAAGTATTGATAGTGTGTGATCTAAATACTTTAACTCTATCTCTATTCCATGGTGGGTGCATTTAGGATGGCAATGGTGTTTGATCCATTAGGTGGATTCACACACTCCTGTATAGAGGTGCGGTGGCTGCCAATCCTTTCTATAGCACAGTTGTGAACTTATACTAGATCAAAGATATGAATTGAATGCATGCATATGTTTGTGCATTATTTTATTCACTCACTGAGCTCATGTTGGAGAGCTGACCCTCGCGTACGCTATTCTTTTAGTTTCTGATGATACAAGTGTTACTGTCAAGATTATACCAGTACGCTAACATATAGACAAGTGGCAACTTTGGAAGTGCAAGCGGTGGAAGACGAGCATGGCTCGTTATGCAAGTATTTTTACTATGTTCACGTTTAGGGTTTCGTTCTCGTATTTGACTTATGGGATTTGTGATAGTTGTTATATTTATGTTTTGGTCCTTGAAGATAAGTTATTAAATATTTAATTATCACTGTAGACTCTCAGTTCATTATTAATAAGGACTTTTACAATTTATTTTTATTACCTTTGATTATGATGTGGAATGTGTTTGGTTTGGATTGTTGGCATGGTCTTACGAGATCCTGGCTTGAATTGTTGGTTCTTATAGCAGTTCGTCATACTATTGGTTAGTCAAAGAATTAAAATATGACAACTTGGTATTAGAGCACTCAAGCTCTGCCAATCAAACCTGAATACATTCACATTGTGTCTATGAACTGAGTTAGGATAAATTTAATAGCTTTAATACAAACACATCATAAGCCCATGTATCGGTTGAGACATAACTTAAACAAGACAATAATGTACATATAAAAGGTAGAAACATATGTATATACAAAAAAAAAAAGAGAATCTAAATGTATCCTGATAAACAAATAACATAGAGTACCGTTTACGAGTTAAACAGTTGCCTGAATATACAAAGAATATAGTACAATAGCAAGAAGGGAGCATTTGTAAAGTAGAAAATTAGAATACCGAGTTGGTACTCATAAGATGTGGAACTCGATATATGATAGAGGAAGAAAGAAAATGGCTAGTAATGCCTATATCCCTGCAGGGGTCATGGAAAAGATCTCGGGCCAAATCCAACAGAGATAGGAGAACAATGGCCATACACAAAAAATAAGAGTAACTATAAAAGAAGATAAAGTTATATTCCTGGGTGACGTGGAGACTCGGAGTGAGATCCACCACACACTGAGCCATCGCCCACTGAGCATTAAGAAATGGTTACAACTTGACCCCACCACTATCTGGGTCGAGAACGGGTAATGGGAACCCATTTGAGCGGATGCCAAATAATGAGAATCAAACTGGAGCAAATTGAAAGGGGTAAATAGCTAGGCCACTCCAGCCAATCTACCTGGACCACCAAGTGCCTTAGCCATGATTGTAATGAACTTGGCCATACAAAATACAAGAGCAACAATAGATGATACTAGCTATGCAAGTTGCCATGGGAATCACTACCCAAGTTACCAATGCTACACTAACACCTCCAGGTTAGACCATGTACGATACTAGTTGGTAGCAATACTATACCTTCAGCACCTGTTGTCCCTAACACAGTGCTTACTGTACAATAAGTCCTAGTAACACACACCTCAGTGCAGTATCTTGGTACACAATAAAATAGTATATCAAGGTGTTTACCCTTATCAGCCACCGATGTATGAGATAGCTGCATCATGGCAAAATGATCCGACAAGGGTTGAGAAATGTTTTTTTTAAAGATGAAGCCTCGAATGTTTTCAGTAAGGGATAAAATCTATTGTGGCCATAGAGCTAGATAGATGTATATAGAATGCGGTGCATCATTAACATACCCTTATGATTATAGAGGATGCACAGACCTGATTCTAAATTGTCATGCCTTGACAGAATACCTTCTCGATTCAACTTGTCAATTAGAGTTATAGATATTGTTTACTTAGATTTAGTCATGATTATATCAAGCAAAGTTACTCTCATGATCGACAACATGAATAGAGATATGAACTGAAGGAACAGTTAAAAGTTTAATCATTTTAAACTTACATCTTTTCGATTTATACCTGAGTTATTGATGTACCAAAATTTTCTCCAGATTTGCTCATATGGTGCCTTGACCAATGTCATTATATACTTGAAAGAACCTATAACCATGGGGCTAAAAGCTGTGGAACCCCTATTTCTACGTATTCGGACCACCTTGCAACCGACATCCATGGGTTCAATTCATTTGATATTTGGTTCGATTTCCATAGATTTACTCTTGATCCTTTAAATTTTAACTTCACTAGATATAACAAAGGTTCGTCATCATATTAAATTTGAATTAAAGAAGTGAATTGCTTTTGGATAAACATTCTGATTCTTACATTCCCAACCTCCGTTGATAAAGATGTTTAGATAATAAGGGAATTATGGGAGAGAAGACAATTGAATAGCCAAGAAACCTTAAATGAAGTAACAGAGAATCTATTTTGAGATTGCTGGATGGATGGATATGAGTTATGGCTTATAAAAGAGTGCATGAGCAAGAAGTGAGAACTACCAAGAGTAACCAGTAAAGAGTAGATAGCGCTCGAGTAGAGTTAGAGATGACTATATCGGTATGAATTTTGACAAAGCAGAAGATTTCTAAAAGCATATCTAAGAGTGGATACAAGAATGAAATAAAAAATGATGGTATTGTTAGTACTTGGTTTAGTACAATTACTATTGTGTTATTCCCATTGTCGAACAAGAGGATTGAGTAATTTGGTGGATTTAATAAGAATATAAGCATATACCCTAATGCTTATAGGTAGACTTCAGATATGTAGTGACTAAACAATAGAAAGATGCTTTTTGGGATATATGAAAGAGAGATCAGGATAGAACAACAGTGATAAAAGAGATGTAAGCTGATGAGTGCAATATGAGATTATTGGTGATAGTCTTTGAAAAACTAAGAGGTAAAAGGGGGTTAGACATGCCATTAAGACCTTTAAACCAGATTTTGCTAGTTTAAGCCATTTTGGGCTAGATGTTGTATTAGATGAGTATTACGAACAATGTCCGAATCGTATGAATGGACAGAATTTGGATGCAACCTAATTCGACTTGAGATGGTAGACATTGACGTCATCTTGGGGACGGACTGATTGTTTCAACGCTCTATAAGCTGTTATGTGCATAGAAGAGGTTGTTATTCAAGAGCAAAAACAAAATACAGAATTTAGTTTTATTGGAAGCATGTTGCGCAAGAAGCAAAATCTTATCTTCTCTGCACTAAAGGCGAAGAGATGCCTTGAAAAAAAAAGAGTTGGATATATGGTATCTGTGGTAGACATTACTAAAGAGGCACCACAGATGAAAGATTTTGATGTGATGTATAAATTCCTTGATGTGTTTCCAAGAGACTTACCTGGGTTGCCACTTAATCATGTGATCAAGTTCGTTATCAACTTGTTACTAGGTATGGCACCTGTGTCTAAGGCACCCTATAGATAAGCTCATACAGAGTTGAAGGAACTAAAGACTCAACTACCGGAGTTATTAGACAAAGGTTTTATCTGGCCTAGTATGCCGCCTGGTAAGCACCAGTATGGTTTGTGAAGAAGGACGGTAGTGTTCGGCTATGTATAGACTATCGAGAATGGAACAAGCACCATAAAGAATTGATATCCATTGCTACGGATTGATTACTTGTTCGATCAGCTATAAGGTGTAAAGGTATTCTCTAAGATCGATCTATGGTCAGGATATCATCAATTGAAAATTAAAGATAGTAACATTTCGAAGACGGCTTTTAGAACTAGCTATGGGCATTAGGAGTTCTTGGTTATATATTTGGGATTAACCAATGCCCTGCATCTTTTATGGAGCTTATGAATCAGGTATTCTATGATATGTTAGACACATCGATCATAGTTTTCGTAGACGATATATTGGTCCATTCCAAAGATGAAGAAAGTCCAGTAATGAACCTTAAAGAAACCTTACATTGGCTGAGAAGGGAGAAGCTTTATGCCAAGTCCAAGAAGTGTGAGATTTGGTTAAACAAAGTGATCTTCTTGGGCCACGTAGTTTCATAGAAGGAATAAAAATGGACCCTAGTAAAATAAAAGCTATTATGGGGTGGGAAGCGCCTAAGAACGTTGCTAAGATCAGAAGTATTTAGATTTAGCTGGTTATTACAGAGAATTTATAGAGGCTACTCTAGGATCACAGTACCTCTTACCAAGTTAACCAGGAAGGAAGAGAAGTTTATTTGGATCGACAAGTGTGAAAAATGTTTCCAGACTCTAAAAATAAGGTTGATATAAGTTCCCATCTTGATCATTCTGGCACTAGGGGAAACTTTTACCCTATATACCGATGCTCCGGATTGGGTTTGGGATACGTGCTTATGCAAGGAGAATAAGTGATTGCCTATGCTTTAAGATAATTTAAAGAGCATGAAAAGAATTACTCGACTCATGACTTGGAGCTAACAGCGGTGATTCATGCAATCAAGTTTTAGAGACATGATCTGTACGGCTAGAAATTTCAGATCAAGTCAAATCACAAGAGTTTTACCTATTTCTTCACCCAAAAGAGATGAACATGAGACAGAGAAGGTGGATGGAACTCCTGAAGAATTAAGAATGCGATATTTAGTGTTACCCGAGCAAGGGTAATGTAGTAGTTGAGGCTTTGAGCAAAAAGGAGAATTATGAAGTCTGAAGGAAGACCTACTTCAAATGCCGCCTTGTGTTCCACAACAACAGTTTTGGATTTGGAAGAAGAGCAACATATAATAGAAACTAGTGATAATCCAATTGAGTGAAAACTTATGGATGAACTTATGGAGCAACAGTTTCCCACTTGCATTTACAGCGTTAAAGTTCATCTCTGATCTGATGGATGAAGTGAAAGTTGCAACTCTATTAAACCCGTACATGAGAATGGTGCGAGAAGATTTAGAGAAAGAAAAACCTAACCCTGACTTACTTTAGATGTGAAGAAGGTACTCAGATACAGAAGAAGATTCTGAATACCTGAAGATGAAGACTCTGACATCATGAATAGGATAATGATAGGAGTCCATTATACTCTACATTTTGGACATCTTGGAGTACCAATATATATCATGACCTAAAGAGATGGTACTGGTGGAGAGGAATGAAAATAGATTTGGCTTAGTGCGTGTTTCAGTGTCTGAATTGTTAACAAATAAAGGCTGAAAGACAAAGACCAGTAGACTTACTACAACCACTGCTAGATCCAGCATGGAAGTGGAATTGTATCACTATAGACTTCATGATCGATTTACCAATGACCCCAAGGATTGTAGACGCGGTTTGGGTGATTGCAGATTGACTTACGAAGATAGCTCGTTTCATTGCTATATAACCTCAGAGCGACTAGCAAGACTGTATGTGGATAACATTGCCAGATTGAGTGGTATGCCTGAGAGCATAGTGTCAGACAGAGACCCACATTTTACTTCAAAATTTTGGAAAGGATTACAAAAGGCAATGGGAACGAAGTTAAAGTTTAGCACTGCATTTCACCCTCAAACTGACAGACAGTCGGAGTGGACTATTCAAATTCTAGAAGACATTCTCTGAGCTTGTGAAAATGATTTCAAAGGAGCTTGAGATGAAAAGTTGCCACTAAATGATTTTGCTACCATGCTACCATATAGATGTCACCTATGAGCATGGTACGGTAGGAAATGTTGAGCTTCTGTGTTTTGGAATGAAGTCAGAGAACGAGGAATTGTAAGACTTGAGTCTATTGAAGAAACCTATTGAGTGGCAGACAAGATCAAATAAAAGGGTAAAGACAGCTCAAGATCGCCAGAAGTAGTATGTGGATAATAGACGTTAAGACCTCGAGTTCATCGTAAGTGACAAAGTGTTCTTGAAGGTATCGCCTATGAGTGGTTTGAAACGACGTGGTAAGAATAGGAAGTTGTGTCATAGTTATATGTTGGACCTTATAAAATTTTAGAGAGATGTGGGAGAGTAGTATATCAACTCGCATTATCGCCGTCTATTTTTAGTATGCACGACATATTTCGCGTGTCTCTATTGAAGAAGTATATTAGAGATCCATCATGGGTATTGACTGTGGATCCATAAGATTTGATAGAAGACTTAACTCTCTAAGTGGTGTTAGCCAAGCTTATTAGTCAGAGGGTACATCATCTCTGGAACTGGGATATCTATTTTGTTAATGTGATCTAAAGAAGCCAAGACGTTGAAGAGGTTGCATGGGAAAAAGAAGATGTAATGCAAAAATAGTATGCCCACCCATTCGACTCTGAAGTACATTCAAATTTCGAGGAAAAAAATTCTTTTGAGGGTGGGGGAGTTGTAAAATCCATACGTGCAAATTTGGATGATGAAATTTCTTTTAAGGATGGTGGAGGTGTAAGACCCATACGCCACGAACCCAATTAAACCTTATGTTCTCATATCATGACTGGTCTTCCCATCATAACAGGCTCAAGTGAACCAACTGTATGAAGAAACCACAAGATCAGGTAAGCAACAAATTAAATTTAGTTTGTGTAGATGAAAATTTTAGTTTGTGTAGAAGCAACCAATCAAAACAGTCAAACTAGTAAAATTTGGTTATGTGGTCGACTGTGTGGTCAATCACACAAATTGGGATTTATGTGGTCGAAGGTTTTGGATTTGTGTGGTCAATGGATTCTGTGACTTTAGAGTCGATCGGTCTAGCCCAGAACCAACTCCGTGTTTAGGAAACTTTTGTAATTTGAGGAGGTCTCTTTCCTAATTGAAAGAGGACTCTATATGGAGGTTTTCCCTCTATATAAAGGATGTCCCTCTACCCTCCCTCACTGTTTTGGATCAATCTCAATCTCTAAACCTAAGAAAGAAAGAGAGAGGAAGAGAAAGAGAAGGAGGCTTGGAGAGAAAGAATGGGAGAAGGGTTTTGCAGAGAAGGTTCAGACTCTCTACAACAAGTAAGGTATGGACCTTGTCTCTGTAGATGTAGATAGCATAGAATAGGGTTCTATTGAAGATGTTAAACTAATATGGGATTATTGATCATATGGTTATCTAGGTAAATCTCTAAGAATAACCATGAATGTTGGATTGGTACTATTTGTAAGAAACCATAAATTAATGGCCATAGAATAATCATACGGTGAACCCCATTGTTGAGCAGAGAGAAAGAACTCAGATTGAAAGTAGAAATCGATCAAACCGTGTGTGGTCACAGCACTGGTCGACCATAGAGTAACCAGTGAATCAACCACAGCTATTCAGAAAGTTTTTCAAAAATTGTGTGGTCGCATCTGTAGTCGCATGTAGCAACATCACAGGGTCAACCACACAGTGTGTGGTTGACATACGCTGAGACCATTGAGTCAACCATAGAGTCGACCACATAATTTTAAAAAGCATAATTTGGAGACCAAACAAGGTTTTTGATTACTGTAACTTGAGGAAATTAACCTCTAACTTAAATACATTAATTGTTTAGGTTTCCAACTAGTTCAAAGTAAATTCCAAATTTTGGAAGAGGAACAAACATCAATCACAAGTCAGGAAATAAGACCTAAACTAATTGATTAATAACAAGCTACTTTTCTTTTATTTGTCCAATGCCATGATTGATATCATGCTTGTATGATTGTAATGTGCATCTCACATGTCATCCAATATTACTGCTATTCCTATTCGTGTATATTTTATTATTGTTCTTATTGGATATGATGATGATGATGATAGGAATAGGCATGTGCTTGTGTGTGATTGATGTATTGGATTGGGGGAGCATCAGTGTAGCAGTGTGTGATCTATGAGGCTTTGGCTCTATCTTTATTTAGTTCACCACATTGATATCATCATATCGCTGTTACCTTAACGGAACTAGTATGTTGTAGGGCATCAGGGGGGTGGTCTCGAACCGTGTGGTCTTTGACTCTATCGAGGGGCCCTAGCTCTATCTCTATGGATATATTGAGAGATGCTGGGGTAAGGCCTTGGATACATTTGGATGGCATTAGGATTGGTTAGTAGCTAGTGCAGTTTGCAAGCCCTGGTTCTCAGGGCTTACGTATTGGTATATGTAGGGCATCAGGGGAAGTGTCGGTAGAGTGTGATATGGATACTTTAATTCTATCTCTATTCCATGGTGGGTGCATGTGGGATGACAATGGTGTTTGATCCATTGGGAGGATTCACACACTCGTGTATAGAGATGCGGTGGCCGCCAATCCTTTCTATAACACAGTTACAAACTTATACTAGACCAAAGATATGAATTGAATGCATGCATATGTTTACGCATTATTTTGTTCACTCACTGAGCTCATGTTGGAGAACTGATCCTCGTGTACTGGGTTATTTTAGTTTCTGATGATGCAGGTGTTACTGTCGAGATTATACCAGTGCACCAATGTATGGACACATGGCAGCTTTGGAAGTGCAAGCGGTGGACGACGAGCATGACTTGTTATGCAAGTATTTCCACTATGTTCACGTTTAGGGTTTCGTTCTCGTATTTGACTTATGGGATTTGTAATAGTTGTTATATTTATGTTTTGGTCCTTGAAGATAACTTGTTAAATAATTAATTATCACTGTAGACTCTCAGTTCATTATTAATAAAGACTTTTGCTATTTATTTTTATTACCTCCGATTGTGATGTGGAATATGTTTGGTTTGGATTATTGGCACGGTCTTACGAGATCTTGGCTTAAACTGTTGGTTCTTATAGTGGTTCATCACACTATTGGTTAGTCCAAAATTGGGATGTGACAGTATTGGTAGATGCTCACGCTTTATTATTTGAGTTATGGGAGTACCATCGGAAGACAGAGATAGGATTGAAGTTTTACAAGAGGCGTATGCTATAACACATCTCAGGTGTGGAGCGGCGACTGAGAATGCTATGCTGTAATCGCGTAACACTCTTGAGGTTACTAGATGAGTGGTGTCCTTCGTACAGAACTCGTTGACTTCTACGGGCATAATCTCACCTATTCCTATTGAGATAGAGGCGGAGGCTATGGATGAGCGTAAGAGAGCTTACAAGCGTAGAGTTTAGTCCATAACTAGGGTTCAGTAGGTGGGCAAAACTAAGAAAAGAGTCAACGAATATAGTTTCCTTCCACTGTTTGTCAGTTCGATTCAATTGGCTTATTCTATGGAGTGAGACCGGATTTACCATTGGACATGATGCTTTTCAGGCTTTCGTTTCCATGTTCCTTCGGAAGTTCAGACCCTTAAGCCTTTGTTTTACTTGCCTCTTTTTGTTTTGGGTTAAGGTTTTGACTTTTGACTATCTACCTGTCTTGCTTAAATTATTGTTCACTTGTTACAACTTATCTCATTTGGTTTATGTATTATGGTCTTCGGATTTTGTATTTGTTCTTTGATTTCTGCCTACAACTTATTCTCAATTATGTATTATTTTGTTTCACCTAATGTTAATATTTATATTTTATATGTGAGTAGGATTGATAAAGATTTTAGCGTAACATGCTCTGTAATCATATTTCTGTATATCAGAGTTCAATAGTTTGATAGTGGCGTATTGTGACTTGCTCTGATACCACCTTCTGTCACACCCTATTCCTGATGTATCGATACTATAGAATGTAACGGGATCTCTCCATCATATTCGGGCATAAGAAATACCTTTCCAGGATCACATGTCATGGTATTCCACAAATTAACCCCCAAAAGATACTATTAAGATTAACAGAGTAACATAAACATCTCTAAATAAAACCATTATCAAAATCTAGGAAATGATTATGAAGTGGAAGTTTTGTAATTAAAAACCAATTATTCAGATGACTTATTAAAGGTTTAAATTTAAAACCCATATTATCCAAAGGAAATAAAATCCAACATTATTTAAATCCAAAGTAAATAAGACATTGTTTAAAGTTTATTCTTCAATACGAATCCCAAGTAAAATAAATCCCAAGCTACAGAAAGGAAAACATGGACACAGCCAACGCCTATGAACAGCACTACAAAACGCTCAAGGATCATGAAAATCTTCTTCAGGCTCCCTATCCTTATCCTCCACACCAGATGGAAAGCTACTTGAAGCATCGGGTGAAGAACCTACAAGATCTAAAAATAGTTTGTGCGTACAATGTAAGCTTAACTACCGAGCTTAGGAAGAAAACTAAATGTGCAACAAACAAATGCATGTAACTATCAACTACAATCAGGTATGATAACTGTAAGTGCCAGCATAGGACAACCCACGCATGGAGCCTCCAAGCTGCATGGTTCATCCCCATTAGAATGATGCCGCCTTACATGGCGTACATGACCATCCCCCAAGTATGGGTCTATCGTTTTGGTCCGCACATGACTGCAACTCATCCCAAGCCTGCATTATGTTGGTCACTTGAGGAGGTGATAATCCCATTAGTCGACTCGTTTGCCCACCTGTATTATGTTGGCCATGAGAAGCATCGCAGCTATGTTCATACCACCCTTTATTGAACCCATGCCATTATATAACCCCCTAATGGCAAAGGGTACAATTATATAGGTGATTAGTGTTCAACTTGCCATGTCCACCTAATTAGCCATATTACTGGACCGTAACGTCGCCAAGCTTTCGACCCCGTCCGGTCCCCACTTAGGACATAGTAACTTGGTTAAGTTACATACAGTCAATGCAAAGCAGTGCCAGTAAAAAGTGGTGTAAGCGTCCTATTCCATCCACCTTCCTCCTTACTGACTTAACCAAACATCAAGAATCAAACATGGATCAATCACGTTTATGGGGTCACAAGTGTCCTATTCAACTCGTTTCTCCACTACATGGCACTACTGACGGCAAAGGCAAGGATGCATATGCATGATTACACAGAACTGTTTATTGGATGGCATGTTATCACACAAGAGCATGTTATCAATCTCTCATCATCACACAACATAATAAATAGAGAAACATACGCATCCAAGAGGTTTAGTTCCCTTATCGAAACATAACGAGTTAACTACTACAATTTTGATTAGGTAGCTTCCTACCAGAGTCCTCGTTGTTGATACCATAATTTGCCCGCTAACCATCGGGTGACACGTGTCGTCTGGGTTCATGACATATAAGGCAAAACACATGTCTTGGTGGTTCCGATTGGTGACTTTGTGAGGACAATGGGAAATCGATGATGCTCATCGGGATGAATGTGTATCCGTATCGATGAAGATCGATAGTTTTGTTGGAGTCGCCACTTAGATTAAGGTCTAGGACCTCTAAAAATGTAGCCTCACCCTAAGGTAAGACTTCTATTGACTTGTGACCCATTGTATCGGTTCTTTGGTCTGCAAGAGATCGGGTAAGTATTCAGGGTACGGTTATGGGAAGGTGTTAGGCAACCAAACCGTTCGATCAATATCGGCCTCCTAAACTTTCCTTAAACTCTAATTTTGACTGTGCATGGTCAACTGGATGACTAGGGTTCAATGGGGGATGTCTTAAACCAAGTTGCTAAGTTGTTTTAACTTAGGGTTCATCCAATCATGTTTTAAAACAAATAAACAAGTAAATGTAATGTACAATATTATACAGTGAACCGGTCCAAAGATGGTTCTGTCTTGGACTGAATCTGAGATGTGTAAGATGTCACACCTCAATTCTGCACCAACCAGAATGGTGTGATGAACCGTCAATAAATCAACAGTTCAACCAGGATCTCGAATAGGCTATCCCACATATGATAAACCAAAACACATTCCACATTAATCTGAGGTAATAAAGTAAATAGCGAAAGTCTTACAAATAATGAACTGAGGTATAATCATGATAAATAATTAATATTCCATTTATTTATCAAGTAACCAAAACATAATTTAATACATATTACAATATCCAAATACGAAAACTAAACACTAAACATATCCACCGTTGAAACGCTCGCTTAACGAACCATGTTCGTCCTCCACAGCTTGCTCATCATAGCCGCCACATGTTCATATGTTGGCGTGTCGACATAATCTTCAATCATAGTACCTGCAACATCAGAAACTAAAAAGAATTGCACGCGTGAGGGTTAGCTCTCCAACTTGAGCTCAGTGAGTAAACAAAACAATGCAACAAACATATGCATGCATTCAATTCATATCTGTGGTTTGGTAAATAACTTTGCAATGTGCTATAGAAAGGATAGGTGGCCGCTGCACCTCTATACACGAGTGTGTGGAAACGCCCAATGAAAATGGCACTGTCGCCCCATATGCACCCACCATGGACAATATACACCCCATGAAAACGGCATGGTTTTACAACTCCACCAACCTTAAAAGAAATTTCGTCTTCGAAATTTGAACGTACGGATCTTACAACTCCCTCATCCTTAAAATAAATTTTGTCCTCAAAATTTGAATTTACTTCGGAGTCAATAGGTGAGAATTCTATTTTCGCATTGCATCTTCTTCCTCCTATGCACTCTTCTCTACGTCTTGTATTTGCCAGGTTACCTTCATATAATAATTATCCCAGCTTTGGAAACATTGTACCTTCCCACTAGTGAACTAGGCTGGTACCACTTCAATAGTCAAACATTCTATCTAATCAAGTGATTCCGTGGTCAATATCTTTGATATGGATCTCTAATGTACTTCTTCAATAGAGACACACGAAATACATCATGCACACTAGACATGGATAGCGGTAACGCTAATTGATATGTAACTTTTCTACGTCTCTCCAAATTTTATAAGATCCAACACATATATAAAATATGACTTTCCCTTCTTGTTTAATCATTTCAAACTGCGCATAAGTGATATCTTCAAAAACACTTTGTCACTTATGGCGAACTCAAGGTCTTGGTGTCTCTCCTGACATCTTGAGCTATCCTGGCCCTTTTTCTTTGATCTTGTCTGCCACTCGATAGTTTTTTTCCATAGACTTAGGTCTTAAAAATCTTCATTCACCGACTTCATTCCAAAACAGAGGGGTTTGACATTTCTATCGTACCATGCTTTATAGGTGACATTTACATGGTAGCTTAGTAGCAACCTCAATTCACGTTCCTTGAAATCAATTTCACAACTTGGGGCATATCTCTTAGGATCTGTATAGTCCGCTCCAACTATCCATCAGTTTAAGGTAAAATGCGGTACTAAACTTTAACTTTGTCCCCATTATTTTCTGTAGATCCTCCCAAAACTTTGAAATAAAGCATGAGCTTCTGACCGTTACTAGGCTCTTATACATACCATTCAATCTGGCAATATTATCCATATATAGCTTAGTTAGCCGCTCCAAAGCATACCGAGGTCGTATCGCAATGGAATAACCTATCTTCATAATGCGATCAACAATCACCCAAACCATGTCAATCGATCTAGGAGTCAGTGGCAATTCATTGGCCTAGTTCATTGTACTGCAGTTCCACTTCCAGACTGACTCCGATAGTGGTTATGGTAAGCCATGTTGGTCTTTGTCTTTCAGCCTTTACTTGCTGATAATTTAGACACTACAACACGCACTAAACCACATTTGTTATCATTCCTCTTTACTAGTACAATCTCTTCAGGTGTTTCTTACCCTATGATTACCTCTATCTTAATAGGTCCACTTTAATCCCTTTTTATGATGGTACGTGATTTAAGAAGATCACTTTGTTTAATCGGGTCTCATATTTCTCGGACTTGGCATAAAGCTTTTCACTTCTCAACTATTGTGAAGCGGTTCTAAGCTCCGTTGTATGAGTTGCTTCATTCTTGGAATAAACCAAAATATCCTCTATGAAAGCTATGACCGACGTGTCCAAAATGTTATGAAACACCTAGTTCATCCGTTCCATAAAAGATGTAAGGGCATTGGTTAATCCAAACATCATAATCATAATCGAAAACTCATAATTGGCCTATCCCGATTCTAAAAACTATCTTCGAGATATTGCTATCCAAATTCTTCAGCTGATCATATCTTGACTGAAGATCATTCTTAGAAAATACCTTTGCTCCTTGCAACTGTTTAAACAAGTCATCAATCCGAGGTTATAGATCTCGATTCTTGATTGTGAGCTTGTTCGATTCTCGGTAGTCTATACGCAGACAACACTATCATCCTTCTTCATAACGAGTTGCGTTGGCACTCTCCGTGATGTAATACTTAGCTGATTAGAACCCTTGTCTAATAACTCCCATAGTTGAGTCTCAATCCCTTCAACTCCATAGAAGCTACTCTATAGGTGCCTTTGACACAAGTATCGTCCTTGGTAACAAGTCGATGACGAACTCGATCGCATGATCAGATGGTAACCCAAGTAAGTCTTCTTGAAACACATCAAAAAATTTATGCATCACATCAATATCTTCCATCTGTGGTGCTTCTTTGGTAACGTATACCACAGATACCATATATCCAACTTCTTTCTCTTCAAAGCATCTCTTTGCCTTTAGCATAGAGAGGATCAACTTTATTTTCTTAGGCAACATACTTCCAATAATACTAAATTATATGCCGTCTTTATTCTTGAATGATAATCTCTTCTATGCACACAACAACTTTGTAGAGTGTTGAGACAATCAGTCTATTCCCAAGATGACGTTAAAGTCTGCCATCTCAAGTCTAATTAGGTTTCGTCCAAATTTCATCCATCCATTAATATGATTCAATCATTGTTCATAACACTCATCTAAAACAACTTTTAGTCCCAAAAGGGCTTAAACTAGAGAAATCTGGTGTAACGGTCTTAAGGGCTTGTCTAGTCCTTCATCTCTTATGATTTTTCAAAGACTATCGTCAAAATCTCATATTGCACTCATTAGCTTATATTTCTTTTATCCTTGATGTTCTACCCTGATCTCTCTTTCATATACCTCGAAAAATATCTTGTGATTGTTACTTCATATCCCAAGTCTATCTATAAGCATTAGGGTATACGCTTATAAATTCATTAATTCATCCAAACTATCTTGGTCTTTGCTTAATCGTTTCCTTTAACATTGGGCATCACTCAGTATTACTTGTACTAATCTGAATACTATCAATGCCATGATTTTTGACTTTATCCTTGTATCCACTCTTAGATTTGCCTTTAGGAATCTTCTGCCTTGTCAAAACTCATACCGATATAGTCATCTTTAACTTTACTTGAGTGCTATCTATTTCTTTACTGGCTACTCTTGATAGTTCTCATTTTTGCTCATGCACTCTTTTATAGACATGACTCATATCCATCCATTTAGTAATCTCAAAATAGATTCTCCATTACTTCATCTGAGGTTCATTAGCTATAGTATTTAATCTGAATCCAATCATCTTTCTTCCAATAATTTCATTATCACTAAACATCTTTATCAACAATGGTCAGAGAGTGTATAAATCAGAATGTTCATCTAAAAGCAATTCACTTCCTTCTTTCAAATTTAGTATAGCGGCAAACACTTGCTTTATCTAGTGTACTTAGGTTTAATGGATCAGGAGTAAATCTATGATAATCCAACCGGCATCAAAAGATCGTCAAGTTGCACGGTGGTCTAAATACATGAAAATAGAGGTTTTACAGTTCTTAACCTCATGGTTACAGGTTCTATTGAATATATATAATGCCATTGGTCAAGGCACTATAGGAATAAATCTGGAGAAGGTTTTCGTACATCAATAAATCAGATAAAATCGAAAAGATGTACGCTCAACATGATTAAACATTTAACTGTTCATTCAGTTCATATCTCTGTTCATGTTGTCGATCATGAGAGTGGCTCAGATTGGTATAATCAGGACTAATACTAAAGAAACAATATCTATAACTCCAATTGACATTTAAATCAATAAGGTATCCTGTCAAGGTACGAGAAATTAAAATCTGGTATGTGCATCTTTTATAATCATAAGAGTAAATCAATAATACACCGCATCCTATATAAAAATATCTAGTTACATGGCCACAATAGATTTGATCCTTTGCTGAAAACGTTTAAGGCTTCGTCTTCAGAAAATGTTCCTCAATCCTTGGTCAGATCATTTTGTCATGATGCAGCTATCCCATACATCGGTGGCTGATAAGGGTAACCACCTTGATATACTGTTTGTTATGCACCAAGCTTCTGCACTAGGATGTGCATTACAGGGTCTTGCTGTATGGTAGGCACTGTGTTATAGCTAACAGGTGTTGGGGATACAGTGTTGCTACCAATTGGTACCATACTTGGTCTGACTCGGCGATGCCAATGATGTAACATTGGCAACTTGGGTAGTCCAGGTGATTGGCTGGAGTGGCCTAGTTGTTCACCTCCTTTGATTTGCTCTAATCTGATTATCATTATCTAGCATCTGCTCAGATGAGTTTTCATTATCCATTCTCGACCCTGATAGTGGTGGGGTCAAGTTGCAACCTCTTCTTAATGCTCAGCGGGTAATGGATCAGCTTGTGGTGGATCTCACCCTGAGTCTCCATGTCACCCAGGAGTATTGTTACTCTTATTCTTAATGTATGGCCATTATTCTCTTATCTCTATTGGATTCGGCCCGGGATCTTTCCCTTTACCTTTGCAGGGAATTAGGCATTACTAGCCATTTTCTCCTTCCTTTGTCATACATCGAGTTTCACATCTTGTGAGTACCAACTCGGTATTCAATTTTCTGCTTTACAGAAGCTTCCTTCTTGCTACTGTACTATATCCTTGTATACTTGGATAACTACTCAACTTATAGATAATACCCTATATTATTTATTTATTAGGATAATTTTTTTTGGTCTTCTATTTCTGTTTGAGTGTATATATATGGTTCTACCTCTTATATGTGCATTATAGTCTTGTTTAATTTCTGTCTCAACCAACACAGGTGCTTATGATTTGTTTATATTAAAGTTTTTAATTTATCCTAACTCTGTTCATGGACTCCAGTGGAAGTATTCAGGTTTAGTGGGTAAGGCCTACGAGAGCTCTGATACCAAGTTGTCACACTCCAATTCTGCACCAACCAGAATGGTGTGATGAACCGTCAATAAACCAACGGTTCAACCAAGATCTCGAATAGACTATCCCACAAATGATAAACCAAAACACATTCCACATTAATCAGAGGTAATAAAGTAAATAGCGGAAGTCTTACAGATAATGAACTAAGGTCTAATCATGATAAATAATTAATATTCCATTTATTTCCAAGTAACAAAAACATAATTTAATACATATTACAATATCCAAATACGAAAACTAAACACTAAACGTATCCACCGTTGAAACGCTCGCTTAACGAACCATGTTCATCCTCCACAGCTTGCTCATCATAGCCGCCACATGTTCATATGTTGGCGTGTCGACATAATCTTCAATCATAGTACCTGCAACATCAGAAACTAAAAAGAATTGCATGCGCGAGGGTCAGCTCTCCAACTTGACCTCAGTGAGTAAACAAAACAATGCAACAAACATATGCATGCATTCAATTCATATCTGTGGTCTGGTAAATAAGTTTGTAACGTGCTATAGAAAGGATAGGTGGCCGCCGCACCTCTATACACGAGTGTGTGAAAACGCCCAATGAAAATGGCACTGTCGCCCCACATGCACCCACCATGGACAATATACACCCCATGAAAACGGCATGGCTGTACTGGTTGCCCATACCAATACGTAAGCCCCTGTTGGCGAGGGCTTGCAAACTGGGCTCGCAACTAACCAATCCTAATGTTAAACAATGTATCCAAGACCTCACCCCAGCATCCCTTAATACATCCATAGAGATAGAGCTAGGGTCTAGTGACCAGGCTGAACCATAATGCCACGTCCCCCCCTGATGCCCTACGACATATTAGTTCCAATAAGATAATGGCGATACGACGATGTTAGTGGACAAGACTTAAGTAGAGATAGAGCTAGAGTCTGGTGACCAGGCTGAACCACAATGTCACGTCCTCCCCCTGATGCTCCACTCACATCAAGCACACTAACACTTTCTTGGTGGACATGACTTGAATAGACCATGGCACAATATACCCCGATGAGAATGGCATCGAAGTACCGGTTGTTACCATCCCTACCCGCACCATCTACACCAATCAAACACAAGCATTCACATGCCTATTCCTACCATCATCAACATCATCATGTTATAATCAATAAATTTAAATATGCATAAACAATAATAATAGAAATGTTGGATGACATGTTGAATGCACACTACAAGCATACACGCATATCACAATCATGGTATTGGACTCAAGAAATAAAAACAGTTTGTTATTAACCAATTAGTTTAGGTCTTGTTCCCTCACCTTAGCTTGCTAGTAGATCCTCTTTCAAGCTTTAAGAATCACATTTATATTGATATTATATTGCTAGAAGACCTAACAAAGTCGATATAATTTAGTTAGATTTTATTCTAATTTTTACAGCTTGCTGTTAACTGGGGGTCGATGCCAGGGTCAGACCTTCCATCGACCCTGGGTGCGACCACCCCTTTCCTGGGCTTCTCGAATGCTGGGGGTCGATGCTAGGGTCGGATGTTCCATCGACCCTAGGTGCGACCCCCATGGTTTGAGTCGAGAATATCAATTTTGTTCATTCTTTCATGTTTAGGTCCTATGACTTCCTTCTATAGTCCATTCCATACATGTTCTTTGGTGTATAACTATTCTTTATTCCCTACATGGTTTCAATGATCTCCTCTATGGTTTCCATTGAAACCCAACCATGGATGGGTGATTTAGGTTTCTCTTAGATCATACCTTCTTCATTATCTACACTAAGGTCTTTAGAAATTCATGGAAATAGTATCCATACTTGAGAAGTATGCTTCTTCCTCTAAATCCCTTCTCTTTGGTTTTCTTCTCCACTTTCCTTCTCTTCTCCTTCTCTTCTCCTTCTCTTCCTTTTCTTCTCTTTCTCTCAATCCAATTAGGGTTGTAAAAGGAGTGAAAGAGGCTTAGGGACATCCTATTTATAGAGTAAAACCTCCCAAAATAAGTCTCATTGAGTTTAGGAAAGGTTCCAATTGAAATTAGGAAAGTTTCCTAATTTTTGGTTCATGCTGTTTTTCCCGATTATCGGGGGTCGATGGGGGGGGGTCGATGGGGGGTCGGACCTGCCTGTTAAAACCTGCGACCTTACCCTCATTTTGACTATTTTTGAGTAAATTTTCATATTGGGTCTTGATTTTTCTTCACACACTTGGTCCGCTTGGCTCGACCATGATATGTAGACGGGTCCCGACCCAAAATATAAGGTCAGGCCAGGTTCGTGGCGTGCGGTCTTACAACTCCACCACCCTTAAAAGAAATTTCGTCTTCAAAATTTAAACGTATGGATCTTACATAAGACATCACAAACTGCCTACGTATTCAAATCCTGAAAATCAAGTCCAAAACGTAGTTCGAAAGGGGTTTTGTGTTTAAAGATTATGAAAGTGATTTATGCATTTGCTTCAATTAGATTTTTTTGTTCAAGTTGAAGTTTATGCTGGATGTATGGTTGATGGGTGGCTTTGTACCGTATTTGGGATTCCCAAATTACCTACGTATTCTAGGGTGTGCCCTAGAAATCAGGTACGATGTATTTCGAAAAGGGTGAGAGTCAGATTTGGAATGTGTACCAAATTCCTTTCACTTTTGTCAATAGGATCTAGGGATGAGACCTAAATTCCTATCATTTTTATTTGGGATGTGTACCAAATTATTTCTATTTTATTAATAGGATCTAGGAATGAGACCTAAATTCCTACCATTTATTTTCTTTCTATTTTTAGGGTTTTCTACCCTAATTACTATTTTCTTTCCATTTTTAGGGTTTTCTACCTTAATTACTATTTTCTTTCCATTTTTAGGGTTTCCTACCCTAATTGCTATTTTTTTTACAACTTTTAGGGTTTTCTACCGTAATTGCTATTTTCCATTTTTTAGGATTTCCTACCCTAATTATTGTATTCAATGATAACAATGTAAGCAATCCAACATAGTAATGTGAGTTCAAATATAACAGTGTAAACATCTAAATATGGTAATAAATATTTAATATAACATGTGAGTATGTGGTAAACAGATAGAACAACAATGAGCATGTATGGGAGACAAATATAGCAAACATGTGAGAATCAAGCAAAGCATGTGAGTCAAGCAAAACATGTGAGTCAGTCCAAAATTGGTATGTGAGTGTGAGCATCTAAAATATAGCATTGATAGCAAGCATCAAATATGGCATGTAATGCATCATTTCAAGCCGAAATGGTAGCAGAAATAACAAATCAATCATTGGATAACCATTTGGCAAATACCTGTATTGTGTACTATTTTGCATTGATTTGAAACCCTACTTCTATGAGTCCAAATTGAACAAAGAATAAACCAGATCAAAGGTCTTTCAGAGATCTACAACTTCCTTGAAGAAATCGAGATCTCAAAAGGCCTTCTTAACAATAAAAAATCAGACTTTCAAAATTTGACCAAACTGGTTCTAGATTCAGGCCAGTCATGGGGAAATAATTATATTATATTCCCTGGATATCAGAAAAATATTCCATCAGAACAGGTGTCTCCTATACTTCTAAGTTCAACTTATTCATGAAGAGATAGAGATCAGAAGATGTCTCTAGAATCCATTTACACAAGCATTATTGTGGAACACGCAGCAAGATGACAGTTTTGTCAGACTGGGCCAAAATGGGCACATAGGGCACTGTATTTACTCAAAACATTATTAAAACATATCCTCGGAAAGAGGACTCAGAGGTCAACATTTTGTCTCAAGAAAACTAATCCAAAAAGAGATCATGGGCAGGTCAAAATCATTCCCCGAGTACATACAAATACACTGGTCAGGTTTGTCTAGATTCTGGCCAATTGTACTATAAAATCAATATAAAATTATATAGCTGATGAAAATAGAATCCAAATACATGGTCATTTAGATAACTGATAAATCTAACTTTTTCATTGAGTAACCTTGTACAAACGGAAGCATCTTCCTAATGCTAAACACCAATCTCAGACATGCATTGCAGTATGCTTTGGCTTTAAAAAAAATACAATGACAAAAGGGATGGGTAGTTCTTACCTCAGGCTTCTTATCTCTGCTTCTCTCTTTTGTATCTTCTCAACATCCTTTTTTCTACCTCTCTGATTCTTCTTTCTTTTCTTCTAGATCTCTCCTTCTTACCACCTTTCTCTCTCTCTCTCTCTCTCTCTCTCTCTATTTTCTTCTTATTCTCCTTTCTTGAATTCTTTTTTTTTCTCTCTCTTGAACGTCCCCTTTTTTCTTCTCCTATTTTTTTTCTACTCTTTTTTGATTATATGCAAACCCTAAATCCCCCTTTTTTACGCATCCTCTCTCCTGTCTTTCCTTTTTTTCAAAAAAAAATCTTTTGGATTCTAAAATCCTAATTTTCCCTCTCTCTCACATCTCCTCTCTTTATTTTTTCCTTTTTTTTTCAAAGAATCTGTTTGGATTCTTCTAAATCTCCCCTCCTTTTCTTCTCTTTCTTTTTTTCTCAATCTCTTTTGGATCCAAAACCCCAAATCTCTCTCTCTCTCTCACGTTTCCTCTCTCTTTCTTTCCTTTTTTTCTCAAAAAACTTTTGGATTCTAAAACCCTCATTCTCCCTCTCTCTTACGTCTCCTCTCTTTATTTTTTTCTTTTTTTTAAAGAATCTTTTGGATTCTTCTAAATCTCTCCTCCTTTGCTTCTCTTTCCTTTTTTACAATCTCTTTTGGATCCAAAACCCTAAATCTCTCTCTCTCACGTCTCTTCTCCCCATCTTTCTTTCCTTTTTTTTTCTTCTCTCAATCTCTCTCTCAATCTCACGTTGGATTTCCTCTCCCCATCTTTCTTTCATTTTTTTCTCTCAATCTCTCTCTCAATCTCACGTCTTTTCTCCCCATCTTTCTTTCCTTTTTTTTTCTCTCAATCTCTCTCATGTCGGATTTCCTCTCCCTATCTTTCTTTCCTTTTTTTCTCTCAATCTCTCTCTCAATCTCATGTCTCTTCTCCCCATCTTTCTTTCCTTTTTTTTTTCTCTCAATCTTTCTCATGTCGGATTTCCTCTCCCCATCTTTCTTTCCTTTTTTTCTCTCAATCTTTCTCTCAATCTCATGTCTCTTCTCCCCTTCTCTTTCTTTTTTTCTTTTTTTTTTCTCTCAATCTTTCTCTCAATCTCACGTCTCTTCTCCCCTTCTCTTTCTTTCCTTTTTTTTTCTCTCAATATTTCTCACAATCTCACGTTTTCTTCTCATCTTTCATTTTTCTTCTCAATTTCTCTCTCAATCTCACGTTTCTTCTCAATCTTCTTTTGGAAAAACCACAATTTCTCTCTCTTTTCTCTCTCATATTTCCTTTTTCTTCTCAATCTCCTTGAAATATCACGTTTCTTTTTCAATCTCCTTTTGGATTTTATCATTTATATATAATAGTATATATTATATACATATATACACATATATTTAATTACATATATATATATATATATATATATATATATATATATATATTATACAATATATATAATATATATAAATACTATGCACATGGATGAACTGGTTCGAAATGGGTTGAGACTGGCTTGGGTTGACTGAGTTAAACTGATATGGGTTGAGCTGGGTTGGGCCAGAATTGGCTTGAACTGAGTTGCTAGATTGACTGAAATTAACTAGGTTTTCTCTCTCTATAATTTCATGAGTCATTTCCACTGTCATTTTGCATGGAATTTTCTGATCACCTCTATTCCCAATTTTTTATGTTCACTTCGTAGAACACTAAAAATGAGGAATATAGGAACTTGAATCACCTCATTTGGAAATAAAATGGTCAACTTATGAATTTTTAAAGTTTAAGCGGACCAATTATCGATAATTTAGCTGACCATTTTGCAAGGGACCCTCCGGAGACATCTACCCAAGATTTTCCATGTCCACATTGTAGGACATCACAAATGAAGAATAATGGCTTTGGAATCATCTGAATCCAACGTAGAACGAAAAATATATGAAGCTTTAAAGTTATAACGATAACTTTGCATGCAAGCTTGCATGGGGCCCACTGGTGACTTCTACCGGAAATCTTTTACGTCCACTTTGAAGAGGACTAAAAATAAGGAATAATGGTACTTAAATCATATGATTCAAATGTCGGATGATCAAGATATGATGATTTGAGATTCAAACAATCCAACTTACAATAATTTGCATGAAAACCCCTGGGATTATTTATGATAATTTCATAAGCCTCCCTTGTACGTATCATCCGACTAAAATGATCATATCTTCTTCATTTGATGTCAGAATCGAGCAATTCTGGTCTCATTTTGAAGATAATTCCATGACCTAGGCATCCATGCAAAATTATAACCCGTGGATTTCACCTCGAAGAGTGCAATCACCTAAAGCTGGACGAAATCTCCGATCAAGAAGGATGTGTAAACCAGTGATCAAATCTCTCACCAGACAATGAAACCCCGGTGCAGAAGAAATGTCTAGAAAGTACTCTCCTAGTACTAAAAAGATAGGAGGAGGACTTAGAACCATTCCTCACTTGGGGTTGGTGTTCCGTGTCAAAAATAGGCTGGCTCCTAACAAGCAAGGGATTTCTAAACTTGAATTACATCCAGCCAGCGAGCGGAAAGAGCGAGCCAGGAGCAGGCGGCCTGTACAACCTTCCCTGCTATTGGTAGTCTGCTCCTGACGGTTCCAAACTTTTTCATGACACTCCTTCGGAGCCTCATTTACGATTCTTGGATCCGCCTGCACAGAAGGGGAAACCTTATCTGGCAGACCGGGCCGACCGCAGGGAGAAAGTAGATCACTAACGCGCAACGGTGGTTGTAGATCAGGTTCCTTGTTTGGTCGTAGATCAGCGGTAAGCCGTGGCACGAAATCCATCATTGGCTAAACAATCATTTGGTTATGCTATTTTGGGCTTTGCTCTAACCGAAGCTATTGCATCATTTGCCCCAATGATGGCGTCTCTGATCTCATCCGTATTCCAATCGAAAAAAGGTGTTGATTTTCATATAGCACCTCTTTCACATCACATAAGTAAGAAGGAAGCGGGCTACTCCCCGAAAATTCCCCGCTCGTAGGTTCATTTGTCATTGGGGCCTTGCTGTGGGACCCATTGAAAACTTTCTCAAATTCACAGACCCATTGAAACTTCCTCAAATTCACATTAAAAAATTCAAACTTTTAATCATCTTTCTTCCTTTTGTTGTCCATATACCAGCATGACTTTGTTTAGCTGGGATGGCAAAAAAGGGGTGCTTACAGATGCCCCTCTTTGGCTGAGATTGTGGGCAATTGAGGTCGAAGACAAAAGTGGCCCATTTTTGCATTATTCTGCACTTGATCTGGATTCTACCGTTGCTCCCTTGAACTGATGCTGTAACTACTCTCTTTTTTTTTCCACACTATACAACAAACAACTGTAGATGTCAAGCTCCTTGAGTAGCGACCTCATAAGGTCTGTGACTTTGGCTCAAGACCGCTCATGATGCAACTGTAACTGTCAAGCATCTTGAGTAGCGACCTCATCAGGTCTGTGACTTTGGCTCAAGACCGCTCATGATGTAATTGTAACTATCAAGCTTCTTGAGTAGCGACCTCATCAGGTCTGTGACTTTGGCTCAAGACCGCTCATGATGTAACTGTATCTGTCAAGCTTCTTGAGTAGCGACTTCATCAGGTATGTGATTTTGGCTCAAGACCGCTCATGATGTAACTGTAACTGTCAAGCTTCTGCTTTAGATTTGTAACCTCTGGATGTATAGCCTTTGGATGTGTAGCCTTTGGATGTGTAGCCTTTGGATGTGTAGTCTCTGGATGTATAGCCTTTGGACCGAATTTGGGGTATCCCAAATTGCCTACGTATCCTTTGGGACTTCCGTCCCTCTAGAATCAGGTTCCGCGTAGTTCGGGTAGGTTGTTGTGTATGTGTGTGTGTGTGTTTTTTTTTTCTGCAGTGTTCTATCTGTAAACTAATCCATCGTGAGTACGCTACCGAAGGATGCCTACAAAGGTGCAAATCCACAACTACATAGGTCATAAGCATATCCAACGGGCTTTCTTAGGCCGTAATTACTCAGACTCATTCTGACTACACTTCTGCTAATGCACATATTTTCATTGTATTACCATGTCTGGGCTTAAGCTTTTGAGCCAACCGACAGTATGAGAGAAATCAATGGCCTGAATAGGCTGATAAGAAACTGTTCCAAATGGGTCAGCCATCTGGGAGAATGTTTGGTTGTTTATGTGGAATGGCTTGATCTCCACTAGGAGATGCCATTTTGGCTTATGAAAGATGGACCAGTAGAACTCTCGGACACCATTTGGATTAATGAATGGCCGATGTGAGTTTTGGTCAGAGTTGTTATGATTATTTTCAGAATGGCATGCTCACTAGAGTCATATCAGAGATATAAAACAAGGGCTTGATGTGAAACTCTAGAACGACTGTCGGATTGTTAGACAGGGGATAGAGTTCTTGCCTAAAATCAGGAATTCCTTTCCCTAACAATCGATGAATTGATGTATTATCCCTTTATGATGAAAGTTGTTGTCTCATCTGAAAGTCTTGTCCAACCTTACTGTGTGACCTACCATATGGCTAAGTCAACTTGCCCCAAGCCTGTAAATAGGAGCCTGTCCACACTCTTTTTTTTTTTTTTTTTTTACAGTATGTAGGCTACACATAATACCGCTTTACTTGATCAAGATTTGTCAAGTATTGTAATTCATCTCCGCTCAGATTAGTTAGACGAACAGCCTTCCCTGGTAATATTTCCTTGACGATGTATGGTCCGCTCCAGTTTGGATGAAACTTGCCCCTTGGATCATGTGTTGGTGCTCTCTGCTCTTTTAGCACTAAATCACCAACTGCTCAATGATGGATTCAGACCTTCTTGTTGAATGTATTTGCTATTCTCTGCTGGTACTTCTTTATGTTGTCTGTCGCCCTGATTCTTCTTTCGTCTATGAGGCTTAATTCATCTTATCTAGCTTGCAACCATTCAGTCTCGGGGATCTTGCATTCCATTGCTACCCTTAGTGATTGCACCTCCAACTCAACAGGGAGTACTGCTTCCATGCCGTAGACCAAGGAGTAAGGTGTTGCCCCAATAGATGTTCTGATTGAGGTTCTATAAGCCCAAAGTGCATATGGGAGCTTATCTACCCAATCAGCATTGGTTTGCGCCATCTTTTGTAAAATAACTTTTATGTTCTTATTGGCTGCTTCGACTGCCCCATTTGTCTGTGGTCTATATGGGGAGGATCTATGTCTCTTGATGTGGAATTTGTCACACATTTCCTCCACTTTACCCCTGAAGTGTTGTCTTTGATCAGAAATAAGAGCTTGAGGCACTCCGTGTCGACAGTTGATCTGCTCTTGTAGGAATTTTTCCACTTTGTTTGCTGTGAGTTTTGCATATGCCTGAGCTTCCACCCATTTTGTAAAATAATCAATAGCTACCAAAATAAACTCTTGCCCACTTGATGCTTTAGGATGTATCTTTCCGATCACATCAATGCCCCAAGTCGAGAAAGGCCATGGGGAGTTGAGCGTGTGCAATTCCGTCGGAGGTACATGTATCAAATTGGCAAATATTTGGCATTTGTGGCATTTTTTCACATATTCTACAAAGTCTGCCTCCATTGTGTTCCAGAAGTACCCTAGTCGGAGGATCTTCTTTGCAAGCATTCTAGCATTCATATGGGGGCCACACACTCCTTGGTGTACTTGCTCGATGAAATTCTGTGCTTGCTCTTCATCAACACAGACTAGTTGTATTCCTTCATAAGATCAATTGTACAAGATGTCTTCGCATAACACAAATTGAGAGGCATATCTTCTCAAGAATTTCTTGTCTCCTACCGAAGCATCAATGGGGTACTTTCCTTCTTTGATGAAATCCACAATTGGCGCAAACCAAGGGCGACCATCGACTGTCAAGGCATTGATTTCACCTACGTGTGCAGGTTGTGTTCTTCTTTCAATTATCAAAGGTTTGATCTTCTCCGCTGGATCATCTCCAATCATTGATGCTAGGGTGGCCAATGCATCAGCATATGTATTAGTATCTCTGGGTGAGTAATCAAACTCTATCTGCTCAAAGCTTTGGGCCAATGCCGTTGCACATTCCTTTTAGGGTATCAATTTTTCATCCTTTGTCCTCAAATTTTGTCTAACTTGATAGATGACAACAGAAGAATCACTATATACTTTTAGTTTCTTGACGCCAATGGCTAATGCCGCTTTCAAACCCATAATGCATGCTTCATACTCTGCAATATTGTTTGTGCAATCAAATTCCAAACGGAAAGCAAATGGCATAAATGTACCCTCTAGGTCTATGAATAATACTCCTGCACCGTATCCTCTGTGATTGGCTGCTCCATCAAAGAACATAAGCCATGTATCTATTTGTCTCTCTTCTTGAGTCACATGTACCTCCTCATCTGGAAACACATCTTCTAAGTGTTGGAAACTATCTTCTGCTGGATGCACAGACAAATGTTCAGCTATCACACTCCCTTTTATGGACTTCTGAGTGGTGTATGTGATGTCAAACTCTGATAATAGCAATAACCATCTGGCCATTCTTTCTGTAAGGGCAGGCTTCTCAAATAAGTATTTCAATGGATCCATCTGAGAGATTAGTATGATATGATACGAGAGCATGTAATGCCTCAATCTCTTTGTTACCCAAACCAAAGCAGTACATGTTTTCTCCAATGAGGTGTAATTGGCTTCATATCCGGTGAACTTCTTGCTTAAGTCGTAGATTTCTTTCTCTGTTTGCCCATCTAAGTCATGTTGCGCTAGCATTGTTCCTATAGAATTGTCCAATACTGACAAGTATAGTAGTAGGGGTCTCCCAGGCACTGGGGGTACAAGGACCGGTGGATTCATCAGATATGTCTTGATTTTTTCGAACGCCATTTGACACTGAGGGTTCCAAGTCTTTGGCTGATTCTTCCTCAACAGCTTGAATATTGGCTCACATGTGGCTGTGAGGTGTGCAATGAATCTATTTATGTATTGTAATCTTCCCAAAAATCCCCTTATTTCTTTTTCAGTCCTTGGTGGTGGCATCTCTGTTATAGCTTTGATTTTTGATGGATCTATCTCAATGCCTCTGCGGCTAACCATTAAGCCCAACATCTTCCCTGCTATCATTCCGAACGCACACTTTTGTGGGTTCAGTCTCAACTTATATTTTTTAATCCTTTCAAAGAATGCTCTGAGTGCGAGTATGTGGCCTTCACGGGTAATAGATTTTACAATCATATCGTCCACGTACACCTCAACCTCTTTGTGGATCATGTCATGTAATATGGTTGTGGCCATTCTTTGATATGTCGCCCCGGCATTCTTTAACCCGAATGGCATTACAGTATAACAGTAGGTGCCCCAGTCCGTGGTGAAAGCAGTCTTGGCTTTATCTTCTGGTGCCATCTTTATTTGGTTGTACCCTGAGAATCCATCCATAAATGATAGTAATGCATGTCCTGCCGTATTGTCCACCAAAATGTCAATCTTGGGTAGCGGGAAATCATCCTTAGGGCTTGCTTTGTTTAAGTTTTGATAATCCACGCATACCCTCAATCGTCCGTCCTTCTTTGGTACAATCACAATGTTTGCCAACCACTCAGGGTACCTGGTTACTTCTAAGAATCCTGCATCCAATTGCTTCATTATGTCCTCTTTGACTTTTAATGTCCATTTAGGTCGTAGCCTTCTCAACTTCTGTTTATGTGGCTTTGCCACCGGGAACAAAGGTATCTTGTATTGCACAACTTAGGATCAATGCCGGGCATGTCCTCATAGGACCAAGCAAACACTTCTTGGTACTCTATTAGCAATTCTGTCATCAGGACCGCCTCTTCTTCAGTCAAGGTAGCACTAATCTTGATCTCACGAGGCTCTTCAACTGTACCTAGATTGATCATTAGGAAGTCTTCGCCAGTAGGTTGGGCCTTTTTCTCTTCTGAGATTTTAACTTGTCGTTGTATTTCAATAGGAATTTCATCATATTCATCATTGTTAGAGTTAGAGCTTAAAATTGGAATGGAAGATGTAGACACAGAGTAATAAGAAATATCATCTTTATTAATTATGGATAACAGTGGTACAGAAGAAGTGGCTCCTAATGGAGCGGACTCAAAGCTGGAAAAGGATTCATTCCTATCTATTGACTCTTCTACTATGGGCTCAGACATGGCCATACTAGGAATACATGACTCATCATTGGTGTAGACAAAACTATCTAAGAAACTCAGTTTGGGATCACACCGTTAAAAGGAAAAATCAGTTGTTATGGATTTGGCTCTTCATTTTGGTTTCCTCCGGTGAGTGTCATCACTTGATCTCCCTCGAACAAGTTACCGATGTCAACTGTATCTGCCTCAGATTGTAGCTCTCCTCTTTGCTCTTTTGCCAGTGTATTCTTAGTATCTTCCCAATCAATGGTACAGTCAAAGGACGTCTCTGGAATCGTCCATCAAACCAAGGTTCAGAGAAACCATGGAAAGGTGAGTCATCTCCTTCTTTGACGAAATACCCATTCAGAGTTTTGTAGTATGGAGTATTTTATTGACTGTACAATCCTTCAGTCAATACTTGATTGATTTGCCCATCTGTTCTCTGCTGTTGCCATCTTCCTCTGTTTATGCCTGTAGCCTTTATTGTACTACTACTATCATATGCATTACTATTTTTGTATTTCTTCTTCTCGAGCCTCAGAATTCTTTGATCGGCTCCCCACTGTTTCCACTCTATCAACTCTAAATCATGTCCGTTGGGTACGTATCCCATTCCAAATCTGTGCTCATTAATTAACATAGATAAGACTTCAATATTACCTTGTTGATGTAAGTCGAGGCCCATTCCTGGAAAATAAGACATATTTAGCAATTGACGAAAAGGAAAAGACAAATGCATACCTGTGGGAACTGCCCCTGTGATAGCCAAGATATTGTCTATTTTAAAGCTGCTAAGATGGACAGTCTCAGATGATCCCTCATCACCTTTAAAACCCATTCTCCCTGTAGCCAGTGCATTGACCATTTCTGAATCTGCATTGATGGTTATGATAACATCCCCATGTATGAATTTGACTTTCTGATGCAGGGTGGACGCAACTGCATTGGTTGCATGTAACCATGGACGACCCAGTAGTATATTAAATGTAGCCTGGATATCAATGACTTGGAACTCTGTATCAAATACAGCGGGACCGACTCGGATAGGCACAGTGAAGACACCTTGGATGGCCCTGCGGGTATTATCATAAGCCTTGATGATCAGATCTGATGGCTTCATTTCTTCATCTTTGAATCCCATGTACCTGAATGTTCTGAGGGGAAATACATTTAGGGCTGACCCATTATCAATTAATACCTGTGAAACAACCTTGTCTCTGCAACCAATAGTGATGTGTAGAGCTTTGATGTGTTTGGCTCCTTCACTTGGGAGGTCTGCATTGCTAAATATGATTGAATTTACTGCATAACAGCCACCGACCAGATTCGCTAGTTCATTGCAATCCATTATTACCGGTACATGTATGCTTGTCAGGGATTTTAGCACGGCGCCCCTATGAGCTTTTGATGCCATTAATAACTCCCAGATGGAGACATTTGCTTGCATCTTCTGCAATTGTTTGAGAACTGGATTGGGTGGTTCAGGTTGACTAGATTGCCCCAATTCCTTTTCTCTGGCCAACTGGGCTGGATTCTCTACTGCTAAATGTGTTGGCTTGTACCCTTTGCCTGTACGGGTTTCTGCCATAGTCCTGTCTTCTCCTGGGATGTAGATGCCATAGCTATCAAATTGTTCATCCAAATGACTGACTTCCTGTCCTTCACCGGGTATGTAGATTCCGAACTCATCAAATTGTTCATTCAACTGAGTAATTTCTTGTTCTTCATCGGGCATGTAGACACCGTAAGGCTCCTCTAGCTCTTCAAAATGTCCATAGTTCCAGGGATAAGTAGGATCAAACTCTTGGTCCAAATTGTCACCTATCATGCAAATTTCATTCTCTGGAACCTCTTCCTTGGACTCCGACATCTCCCGTTCTATGAAATTCACATTATGATATGGGAGTGGGTTATTGTTGATTGATGCCTGATTGTTTCTTCCTTGTACTTTGAATGCCCCTGAATCAATTAGGTCCTGTATGGCATTTTTGAGGTTCCACCAATATTTTGTATCATGACCAGCCTGATTGTGGAACTTACAGAATTTTTCCGCACGATAGGAGGTTGGTGGTGGGTTTGGCACATTCATGGGTGGTGGTGGCTTTAATTTTCCAACCCTCATCAATCTTTCCATCAACACTTCCCTTGGTAATGACAACTCCATATACAACCTGAAAGGCCTCTGTCATGGAGCAGGTAAAGCGTAGTTAATTGGTGTCGGTGCAACAACCATATTCGTAACTGCCACTTCCTTGTGGGCATGGGCATTGTTGTACTTGGGTTGGTAGGATCTCCTGCTTGGACCCGCCTCCGACTTTTCCATTTTCATCGGGAGTTCATCTCCATAGTTAATAGCATCTTTTACTTGTTGTCCTGCTACAACTAACCCTTCGAATGTGAGGATAGCCTGTCCAAAAAATATATGCTTTGTATGCTTTATTGAGCCCTTTCATAATCATTTGGACCTGGTCCCTCTCTGATGGTCGATCCCAAAGTTGTGCCACCACTTTCTTGAACCTGGTCAAGTATTCTGTGAAGCCTTCATCAGATTTTTGTACCATGGTCTCTAATTGTCTCCTATGAGTCTCTATCTCAGTATTATAGGAGTAATGATTGGTGAATGCTCTGGTGATATCAGTCCAAGAGTGGACTTGTGAGGGGTTCAAATTCATTAGCCATCTATGTGCCCCTCCAGTTAACGAGAATTGAAATGCCTACCCCAATTGTTCATCAGTTAACCCATGCCCTTGCCTCAACAGTTCTGTGAATGATCTCAGATGTGTCTTGGGGTCCCCTGTCCCGTCAAATTTTTCAGTAGTCCATTTAAATTTCAGTGGCAGTTTGGCATCTGGGAAGAAACATAGTCCCTCAGAATCAATGATCGGACTCTCTATGCCCTTCAGGCCCCTCAGTATCTGTTCTCCATGACTCAGTCGGTTCCCATATAGATCTTCAGATTCCTTTGGCTTCTTGATTGAAGGAGCCTTCTGGATGATCGACGGTTGCTTGCAGATAACCTCTCCCTCTTCCTCAAAAGTGGGATTTGAGAACACAATAGGATTATTCTTGTTGGGGGTATCTTCCTTTGATGTGGAGGGTGTGTCCTCTTTTCCTATTAGTAACTTATGCACATTCCGCAGCATGACAGCCATCTCACTTACAGTGTCCTCTATCTTGGTTACTCGGTTCTCTAAGGAATTCTCATCTTGATCTTGATTAGCCATCACTTTAATTGGTTTTTCAGGAATAAGCCTGACCGGTTTAATGATGGGTACTCTAGACAGCCTATTGGTGATAGGATCTCTTATCCAAAGAGTAGCAATGCTTGAAGATTGGCTCGATAGTCACCTATGTTGGAATAGATCAATGGATTAGGATTTGAAAATAACTGGACACTTGAAGGTTTTACATGCACACACAAGTTGACTCTACCAATACAAATGTTAGCTCCCCTATGAAATCCATTGAATAAATATTATCCGAATCAATTTAATTGTTTCGACGGACCTTGTAACTGGTCTTGGGCCTCATGACCCAAAGGGTTCATTAAACAGCAAGATCCGACCACTTAGCTCGTTGAATTCAAAGAAATTAAATGGATATACTTATTTGTAATTTTCATATGGGATAGTTAGCAAAAGCGGTTCATGACTGAACAAACCGATAAATGACCGCTAAATCATGGTACCTATGCCGTTACAGGGAATTTTTGATCGTTTTTGAAACCAATGTGTTAAGAATGATAGATCCGACTCTTTGAGCTCGTTGATAGAGAGTGTACAGCGGCCGTCCACTATGACATGGAATAGGTTTATACAATCCTCCCGCTCTCAACAAGTGAGAGTTCAAGATGCTCATTGTGTGAGATCAAACATGTCAACAAATCGAGAGTAAAAACAAGCAGAACTTCGATATTACGGGCATGGATATTGTGATTGAACGGGTTTTACCATGTTGGTTCAGAGATAGACCAAAAATAACATACATGTGGCTCAAACTGGGTTAGGAGAGAAAAGGCCACCTTGACGAGGATGGGGTAACCTATCACCGAATGCTCGATGAATAATAGGCCCCCAATCCCTTTATATACCATGTTGCAAGGATCCAAGCGACGTGGAGTAGCATAACGCATTCTCAGGTGGACCCAAGAAACTCGTTAGACGCTGCTCGCCGGTCATGGTCTCACAAAGTACAAGCCAAGGTTGTGTGTTTCGCCTAGCGGGCTGCCCCACATGCATGGGACCCGGTTCGGCTACTCGAACGAAAGTGTCACTGAACCCATACCCCCCAAAGCAATCTGTACAAACAATAAATATAGTACCTTAGATCTAGCATCAAATGTCAAGCAAATCAATATAAGGAAAGTAACCTAGGTGAATATTAATCCCCAGCGGAGTAGCCACTGTAAGGACAATGGGAAATCGATGATGCTCCTCGGGATGAATATGTATCCATATCGATGAAGATCGATTGTTCTATTGGAGTCACCACCTAGATTAAGGTCTAGGACCTCTAAAAATGTAGCCTCACCCTAAGGTAAGACTTCTATTGACTCGTGACCCAATGTATCGGTTCTTTGGTCTGCAAGAGATCGGATAAGTATTCAGGGTACGGTTATGGGAAGGTGTTAGGCACCCAAACCGTCCGATCAATATCGGTCTCCTAAACTTTTCTTAAACTCTAATTTTGACTGTGCTTGGTCAACTGGATGACTAGGGTTCAATGGGGGATGTCCTAAACCAAGTTGCTAAATTTTTCTAACCTAGGGTTCAGCCAATCATGTTTTAAAACAAATAAACAAGCAAATGTAATGTACAATATTACACAGTAAACCGGACCAAAGATGGTTCGATCTTGGACTAAATCTGAGATGTGTAAGACATCTCAAACTGCCTACATATTTCAATCCTGGAAATCAAGTCCAAAACGTAGTTCGAAAGGGGTTTTGTGTTTAAAGATTATGAAAGTGATTTATGCATTTGCTTCAATTAGATTTTTTTTGTTCAAGTTGAAGTTTATGTTGGATGTATGGTTGATGGGTGGCTTTGTACCGTATTTGGGATTCGCAAATTGCCTACGTATTCTAGGGTGTGCCCTAGAAATCAAGTACGACGTAGTTTGAAAAGGGTGAGAGTCGGATTTAGGATGTGTACCAAATTCCTTCCATTTTTGTCAATAGGATCTAGGGATGAGACCTAAATTCCTATCATTTTTATTTGGGATGTGTACCAAATTCTTTCTATTTTTATTAATAGGATCTAGGAATGTGACCTATATTCCTACCATTTATTTTCTTTCCATTTTTAGGGTTTTCTACCCTAATTACTATTTTCTTTTCATTTTTAGATTTTTCTACCCTAATTACTATTTTCTATCCATTTTTAGGGTTTCCTACCCTAATTGCTATTTTTTTTTACAACTTTTAGGGTTTTCTACCCTAATTGCTATTTTTCCATTTTTTAGGGTTTCCTACCCTAATTATTGTATTCAACGATAACAATGTAAGCAATCCAACATAGTAATGTGAGCTCAAATATAGCAGTGTAAACATCCAAATATGACAATAAGCATTTAATATAGCATGTGAGTATGTGGCAAACAGATATAACAACAATGAGCATGTATGGCAGACAAATGTAGCAAACATGTGAGAATCAAGCAAAGCATGTGAGTCAAGCAAAACATGTGAGTCAGTCCAAAATTGGTATATGAGTGTGTGAGCATCTAAAATATAGCATTGATAGCAAGCATCAAATATGGCATGTAATGGATCGTTTCATGCCGAAATGGTAGCAAAAATAACAAATCAATCATTGGATGACCATTTGGCAAATACCTGTATTGTGTACTTCTTTGCATTGATTTGAAACCCCACTTCTATGAGTCCAAATTGGACAAAGAATAAACCAGATCAAAGGTCTTTCAGAGATCTACAATTTCTCTGAAGAAATTGAGATCTCAAAAGGCCTTCTTAACAATAAAAAATCAGACTTTCAAAATTTAACCAAACTGGTTCTAGATTCAGACCAGTCATGGGGAAATAATTATATTATATTCTCTAGATATCAGAAAAATATTCCATCAGAATGGGTGTCTCCTATACTTCTAATTTCAACTTATTCATGAAGAGATAGAGATCAGAAGATGTCTCTAGAATCCATTTACACAAGCATTATTGTGGAACACGCAGCAAGATGACAATTTTGTCAGACTGGGCCAAAATGGGCACATGGGGCACTATATTTACTCAAAACTTTCTTAAAACATATCCTCAGAAAGAAGACTCAGAGGCAAACATTTTTTCTGAAAGAAACTAATCCTAAAAGAGACCATGGGCAGGTCAAAATCGTTCCCCAAGTACATGCAAATACACTGGTCAGGTCTGTTCCAGATTCTGACCAATTGTACTATAAAATCAATATAAAATTATATAGCTGATGAAAATAAAATCCGAATACATGATCATTTAGATAACTGATAAATATAACTTTTTCATTAAGGAACCTTGTGCAAACGGAAGCATCTTCCTAATGCTAAACACCAATCTCAGACATGCATTGTAGTATGCTTTGACTTTAAAAAAAAATAAAATGACAAAAGGGATGGGTAGTTCTTACCTCAGGCTTCTTCTCTCTGCTTCTCTCCTTTGCATCTTCTCATCATCCTCTTTGCTGTCTCTCTGATTCTTCTCCCTTTTCTTCTAGATCTCTCCTTTTTACCACCTCTCTCTCTCTCTCTCTCTCTCTCTCTTTTCTTCTTATTCTCCTTTCTTGGATTCTTTTTTTTTCCTCTCTTGAACGTCCCCTCTCTTCTTCTCCTCTTCTTATTTTCTTTTTTTCTACTCTTTTTTTATTATATGTAAACCCTAAATCCCTCTTTTTTACGTATCCTCTCTCCTTTCTTTCCTTTTTTTCAAAAAAAAATATTTTGGATTTTAAAACCCTAATTCTCCCTCTCTCATGTCTCCTCTCTTTATTTTTTCCTTTTTTTTCAAAGAATCTTTTTGGATTCTTCTAAATCTCCCCTCCTTTTCTTTTCTTTCCTTTTTTCTCAATCTCTTTTGGATCCAAAACCCCAAATCTCTCTCTCTCTCACGTTTCCTCTCTTTTTCTTTCCTTTTTTCTCAAAAAATCTTTTGGATTCTAAAACCCCCATTCTCCCTCTCTCTCACATCTCCTCTCTTTATTTTTTAATTTTTTTTCAAAGAATCTTTTGGATTCTTCTAAATCTCCCCTCCTTTTCTTCTCTTTCCTTTTTTACAATCTCTTTTGGATCCAAAACCCTAAATCTCTCTCTCACGTCTCTTCTCCCCATCTTTCTTTCCTTTTTTTTTCTCTCAATCTCACGTTGGATTTCCTCTCCCCATCTTTCTTTCCTTTTTTTTCTCTCAATCTCTCTCTCAATCTCACGTCTCTTCTCCCCATCTTTGTTTCCTTTTTTTTTTTCTCTCAATCTCTCTTATGTCGGATTTCCTCTCCCCATCTTTCTTTCATTTTTTTTTCTCTCAATCTCTCTCTCAATCTCACGTCTCTTCTCCCCATCTTTCTTTCCTTTTTTTTTTCTCTCAATCTCTTTCATGTCGGATTTTCTCTCCCCATCATTCTTTCCTTTTTTTCTCTCAATCTCTCTCTCAATCTCACGTCTCTTCTCCCCTTCTCTTTCTTTTTTTCCTTTTTTTTTTTCTCTCAATTTTTCTCTCAATCTCACGTCTCTTCTCCCCTTCTCTTTCTTTCCCTTTTTTTTTCTCTCTCAATCTTTCTCACATTCTTACGTTTTTTCTCATCTTTCCTTTTTCTTCTCAATCTCTCTCAATCTCACGTTTCTTCTTAATCTTCTTTTGGAAAAACCGTAATCTCTCTCACTCTCTTCTCTCTTCTCTCTCATCTTTCCTTTTTCTTCTCAATCCCTTTTTGGATTTATCATTTATATATAATAGTATATATTATATACATATATACACATATATTTAATTACATACATACATACATATATATATATATATATATATATATATATATATATATATATATATATATATATATATATATATATATATATATATAGTATACAATATATATAATATATATAAATACTATGCACATGGATGAACCTGGTTCGAAACGGGTTGAGGCTTGGGTTGGCGAGTTAAACTGATATGGGTTGAGCTGGGTTGGGCCAGAACTTGCTTGAACTGAGTTGACTGGATTGACTGAAATTAACTGGGTTTTCTCTCTCTATCATTTCGTGAGTCATTTCCACTGTCATTTTGCATGAAATTTTTTAATGACCTCTATTCCCAATTTTCTACATTCACTTCGTAGAACACTAAAAATGAGGAATATGGAAATTTGAATTACCTCATTTGGAAATAAAATGATCAACTTATGAATTTTTGAAGTTTAAGCGGATCAATTATCGATAATTTAGCTGACCATATTGCATGGGAATCTCCAGAGACTTCTACCAAAGATTTTCCACGTCCACATTGTAGGACATCACAAATGAAGAATAATGGCTTTGGAATCATCTGAATCCGACGTAGAACGGAAAAGATATGAAGCTTTAAAGTTCTAACGATAACTTTGCATGCAAGCTTGCATGGGGCCCACTGGTGACTTCTACCGGAAATCTTTTACGTCCACTTTGAAGAGACTAAAAATAAGGAATAATGGTACTTAAATCATATGATTCAAATGTCGGATGATCAAGATATGATGATTTGAGATTCAAACAATCCAACTTACGATAATTTGCATGAAAGCCCCTGGGATTATTTATGATAATTTCAGAAGCCTCCCTTGTACGTATCATCCGACTAAAATGATCATATCTTCTTCATTTGATGTCAGAATCGAGAAATTCTGGTCTCACTTTGAAGATAATTCCACGACCTAGGCATCCATGTAAAATTATAACCCGTGATCTTGCTGTGGGACCCATTGAAAAATTTCTCAAATTCACAGACCCATTGAAACTTCCTCAAATTCACATTCAAAAATCCAAACATTCAATCATCTTTCTTCCTTTTGTTGTCCATATACCAGCAGGACTTTGTTTAGCTGGGATGGCAAAAATGGGGTGCTTACAGACTTGTCAATCTAGAAGTTGTTTCATCCTAAGAGTTGGAGCTTACCCCGAGTTGCCTCGAAGTGCCAAGTCGCTTCAATACTTAGTGTCCTGTCAAGTCGCATCAACATTTGGCGACATGTCAAGTCGTATGATCACTTATCGACTTGATTATTGAATACTTCAACTCGTTCCTTATCCAACTCCATGGCTTTCGTACGTGTAGAAGACTTCTTGATCATTACGATAATAGGTTCCGTGATGATCTTGTTGATTATGACAGGCGACTTGTAGCATCTTGGCCATTGGTTTGTGATCTTATGATCATGCTTGGATCTTGGAGATACACTTAACAGTTAGGAGGTTATTCCCACGCTTTTTCTCAAGAATATTCAAGATTCTCTACGTCTATAAAAGCCGTTCAATATGTACTCAGAAAGGTAGATTCTCAGCTAAGTAGGTTATGTTCCCACTTGAATTCATCATCTTCCCCCATGACTGAGGAGCTTGATCCTCTCAAGCTCCATACTATTAGCTTCATCACTGACTTGATCGTTGGAGGAGACATCAGGCTATCCTGTCCTGTCCTCCTGTAACGATTCTCTCTTTCCATCTTGCAGGAGAACGGGGATTAAAGTACCAGTTAGTAAACAACCACGACAGTTTGGTGCCCACCATGGGGCCATAATCTCTTGAAGATCCAAATTCAAGATTTTGTTCCTCTTTGAAGAATGGTTAGGCATACACGCAACAATTCGGGCGGTGACAACCCTCCACAAAATGATGACACAACAGAAGGACAAGGCCAAGACCCGGTTCCCACAAAAAATGTCGGTGAAAATACTTCTCCCGACCGAAATTCCCTTCAAGAAAAAGCTCCTGTAGGTCCTGAGCCTGTGCCGCAATACATCACGATGGCGGATTTCAACTCTTTGAAGGCCCAAATCATAGAATTCATGAGGTTATTCAAACCGCCACAACTACCAACTCACCCTAGGGGTATCCGTGCACCACAACGAACTACCAACCAGAATCAAGAACTTCTAGAAGATGAGGAATTACCCAATCTTGTCGACGAAAACATTGGCATGGAATAGGTTTCATTATTACCGACTGACTTAGACTCCTCAGGGGAACAACAAAACAAGAAGGATGATCTTGGATGGAAGGAAGGTTGAAAACCTTAAAATGATGCGCAAGATCAGGTAAATGCCAGACGCATCGAAAGAGAGGCTGTCGCTAGCCGACTCGCAGAACAAAGGCGCATGTAGAAAAAGAAGCACAGCTAAACACCCTGCAAGCGAGCTAGAATAGCAGTTCTGGCCATACAAGCCTACATGGCCGAAATGGAGAAAAAGCTGGCCGCCCTGGCCATGGCATCAAGAAAGAAAGAATATTCCACTGACATGGCATTCACAAAGGATATCATGGATGTCCCAAGGCCGGAGCATTTCTTAATGCCAAAAGTCGACCCATATGATGGGACAACTGACCAGCAGCTACACCTCGACAATTTTTCAGCCTTAATTGTGCTTCACCAGTATGAAGATGCCATCCTTTATCGAGCCTTCCTATCGACACTATGGGGAGCGAGGCACCTTTGGTTTAATAGCCTGCCCACCAACTCCATTCAATCTTTCTACCAGTTGAGTGATCGCTTCTACCAACATTTTCAAACTCAGATGGCTCCAAAGAAAACCTCGACAAACCTCATCAACATAAAGCAGAAGCCGAAAGAAACCCTACGGGCTTACCTCTCAAGATTCAACCGAGAAGCCCTCGAAATCAAGAACATCAGTTCGGAAGTTAAAATGATGACGTTGCAAGGAAAAATCAAGGACAAAGATCTCTTAAAGTCACTATATAATAGGCCCCCACAGACATACAATGAACTAATGACTAGGGTAGAAAAGTATGCTGCGATGAATGAAGCCCTTCTTCTCATACATCCAAAGTCCGGTGAGAAAAGGAGATTTGAAGATCAAGTCACAGCACCCTGCGATACATACAGGAAATAAAGAACCGGGAAAGATGGATTCCCTTGCAAAAAAGTTACCAAGGTCGATCCGGACATCGGTCAGCTCCCTAAACTCACCATCCCAATGTCTGAAGTGCTGCGCAACCTGAAAGGTACACAATATGAGCTGGCCGCTCTACCACCTATGAGGTCCGACCCGAAAAGAGACAGATCAAAGAAATACTACCAGTGCCATCGTGAGAACGGGCACGACATTGACAAATGCCTCGCCCTTCGCAACGCAATTGAGGATCAAATAAAACACGGCCATATCTGCGAGTATGTCAACAAGCTGAGGGATGCAGATGCCAGGCAAAAGGGAAAGCACCCCGTGGACAGAGAAACCCAGGCTGAGCAGCGGCAACCTCACAGGGTCAGGAATGAACTAAAAAGGAATGATTCGGAATCACCACCTCTCAATAAGATTGGCGATCCAAGAGGAAGAATCAGAGTTATCCGAAAAAGCATTGAGCTTACATCGCTACTTAGAAGTCGCATCAGGAAGTAGAGTTTAGGGGCTGGCCGCCGTGGAAAAAATATCCTGGGACAGAAGTTGGGACTCATTTCAGGAACCAACTACATACCCGGAGGATTGGCAAACTTGGCCGGGCAACTAGCCAACCTGCGATTATATGATAAGCCGCTTGCGCAACCTTTAGGCCCAATGGATATTGCGACACCCAGATGAAGCACAAGCCCACCATTGCGGTGAGTTGGGACCCCTCTTAGGAAAGATTTCCTACCCTTAAAAGAAGGCGAATATGCAAGTTGGGGTTATTACTAGACCCGGCTGGTAGTGCCCGACCACTACACAAGCTCTATCATCAGGGGTCTAGCTACAGGGAATACCTCAAAAACTGGAAGAAAATCCTATGCCAGGTTGGAATGTCAGTCATCCAATCCCTCTGCCCCATACCAGAAAGGGGATGTAATAACATTCTTCGACGAAGATTTAATCGATGTTGAATTCCCGCATGATGATGCCATGGTCATAACCATGGTAATGGATAAGATCAATGAAGTGGAGGGGGTGCTCGTGGATACAGGAAACTCGGCTGACGTCTTGTACTATCATGCCTTTAAGGCGATGAATCTCAGCAAGAAGAGCCTATGCCCCATAAAGTTTTCCTTGATCTGCTTTTCTAGCGATGCGGTGAAAGTCAAGGGCGGCATAATTCTAGAAACAAGAGTCGGCACCAAGCCGAGAAGAGCAACATTTTTCCTATCCTATCTGGTGGTGGACATACCATCCAGCCACAATGTCATCCTGGGACGACTTGGCCTGAATCTATTGCGGGCTTGCATTTCAACCTACTACCTAGTGATGAAGTTACCTATAGACTATAGGGAAGGCCGTTGTAAGGTTGACCAGAGGCTCTCTCACCAGTGTTATGCAACAGAACTTGAGACCCACGAGGACAAGCTTATAGGAGAAATTCAGATAAAAGACCTTCGAGATGCTATTGAGTAAGAGCCGGGATCTCCCGTTGAAGACCTAAACCACATACCCATCAATGAAGATGAGCCCGAAAAGCACTTTCAAGTCTGATCCTCACTGCCCAGGCAGCGACGTGAGAAAGTCGTTGCCTTTCTCAAAAACAATCTCGATGTCTTTGCTTGGTTGGCGTCTGACATGCCAGGCATCCCAGTGACTTGATAGAACACCGACTCATAATAGATCCTGCATGCAAGCCAACAAAAGAAGAGAAACTTCATGTTGAAACGGGAAGCTGTGATCAGGGCTAAAGTAGAGAAACTCCTCGCTGCTGGGGTCATCACAGAAGTAAAGTCCCCGCAATGGGTCTCCAATGTTGTAATGGTGAAGAAAGCCAATGACAAATGGTATTTTTGTATTGATTACTCTGACCTAAATAAAGCATGTCCTAAAGACTACTACCCTCTCCCTAGAATTGATAAGCTAATTGATGCTACCATCGGCCATGGCATGCTATCCTCTTTAGATGCTTAATCGGGCTACAACCAGATTAAAATGTACAAACCTAATGAAATTAATATGGCTTTCATTACTAGCAGTGGTTTGTATTGCTACAATACCATGCCCTTCGGTCCCAAAAATGTCGATGCCATGTACCAGAGGCTTGTCAATAAGGTATTCACCGATCAAATAGGCAAAAATATGGAAGTCTATTTGGACGATTTCTTAGTCAAAAGTAAGCAACCGTCTCATGATTTAACAGACTTGGAAGAAGCTTTTGCGGTATTATGACGGAATAAAATGCGCCTTAACCCAACAAAATGTGCCTTCGGTGTCGAGTCAGGGAAATTCTTGGGATTTATGGTCTCCAGCAGAGGAATTGAAGCTAACATAACAGAGATAGAAGCTATCATGAACATGTCACCTCCTACCAAACCTAAATAGGTTCAAGAGTTGACACGACGCATAGCTGCCCTAGGCAGGTTCATGTCAAGAGCGGTGGACCGGTGCCTACCATTTTTTAAAACCCTAAAAGGAGCTAATCGATTTGAATAGATGCCAGAATGCCAAAAGTCTTTTGATGAGTTAAAGGAATTCCTGACGTCACCTCCCCTACTCGCCTATCCAAAAGTCTGCGACCAGCTCCAACTCTGTCTCTCCATCTTCCCTGAGGCTATTAGTTCTGTTCTCATAAAGGAAGTCGACAAAGTTCAGCGCCCCGTATACTATGTCAGCAAGGTCCTTTTGAAAGTGAAAACAAGATACAAACCAGTCGAGAAATTGGCCTTAGCCCTTGTCTTTGAAGCAAGCAAGCTCTGACCTTACTTTCAAGCCCATACCATCTTGGTCTTAACTGACAAACCACTCAAGAAGATCCTCGCCAAACCTGACATCTCGGGGCGATTGGTAAATTGGGCCATTGAACTCGGCGAGTTCAACATACAATACCACCCCAGAACTACAATCAAAGCACAAGTATTGGCGGATTTCCTCATAGAAACGTCAAACGATGACAGCGTTGACATTGAAAAGACGTTAGTAGAAGGAGATGAAGAGCAAATGCAAAAAAAGCAGAAGATAGATATTTCGCTGACATGGACCCTAATCGTAGACGGTTCCTCAAACGACAAGCACTCGGGGGCCGGGGTAGTCCTCACTAGTCCAAAAAAGTTCAAAGTGTAGGTCGCTCTATTATTTGAATTCTACACAATAAATAACTCGGCTGAATATGAAGCCTTGTTAGCTGGACTCAGATTGGAAAAATTCCTGATGGTACGACAATTGGACATTTATGGCGACTCGTAGGTCATTATAAGGTAAATCAAGGGTGAGTACAAAGCTAAACAACCACATATGCTCGAATGCTTGGCAAAGGCCAAATCAGAACTTGCATAGTTCGAAGACTATCAAATCAGCAATGTGGACTGTGAAAACAATACAGAAGCTGACGCACTGTCACGCCTCATGGCTGAAGACTTAACTGGACTCGACTCATCGGTTTACATTGATATATTGAAAAAACCTAGCATTGCTGGCGACATCGAAGTTCATCTAGTCGCTAGTGAAACGACTTGGATAGATTCAATTAAGACTGACATCAAAACTGGCGAGTTATCCGAAGACCGTCTTGAGAGACGATGAGTTTAAGAAAAGTTCAGAGGGTACACAGTCCTCAATGTTAAGTTATACCGCAAGTATTTTACTCGCCCTTTCCTACTATGCCTCACACCCACTCAAGCCAATGAAGTAATGTGGGAAGTACACGTCGGCATATGCGGCAGTAATCTCGGAGGCCGTGCCTTATGCTAGTGGCTATTACGACAAGGTTACTATTGGCCAACCATGATGGCCAACTGCACGAAGTTTTCCACCAAGTGTAAGGCCTGCCAGAAGCATGCTACAGTGAGCCACTTACCTGCAAATGAGTTACAACCTATTGCTAGCCCACTCCCTTTTGCAATGTGGGGGATTGACATAGTCGGTCCCATGACTGGGGGTAAGTCATCCAAGAAATTCTTGAAAGTAGCTGTGGACTACTTCTCAAAATGGGTAGAAGCAGAAGCTGTAGTTAAAATCGATGCAAATAGGGTCGAAGCCTTCACCAGAAATAACATTATATATAGATACATAATCCCCCAAGTCATTGTCACCGACAATGGACCACAGTTCGATAGTCAACAATACAAGGCATTTCTTAAAGGCTTTAACATATAGCAACTCTTTGCAGCAGTCTACCAACCGAAAGCCGCGGGCCAAGTGGAAGCAACTAGCAAGACCATATCCCGAGGGATTTCCTGACGACTTGGACACGCCAAAGGCAATGGGCTGACGAGTTACCAAACATGTTATGGTTCTACAGGACGATGAGCAGAACCCCCATGGGAGAGACACCTTTCATGCTCGTATATGGTGCAGAAGCGGTGATACCTGTCGAAGCTACCAATCCTACTATCCGCATCACCAATTACGACGAGTTGCAAAACGACGAAGGTCTGCGAGCTAACCTGGACTTAATGGAAAAAACTCGTGACAAGGCGTGGTTGAGAATATTAGCCTACCAGCAAAGGGTGGCTAGACACTACAACTCTAGTATCTGAGTTCAAAACTTCAAGGTCGGTGACTTAGTACTCTGCCGAACCGCTGTCTCACAACCCAAGCAACAAGGCAAACTAATGCCAACCTGGGAGGGACCATACAAAATAATCAGTGTAATGAGGCCGGACACCTATTACCTCGAAACGTTAAAAAAAAAAAACATCGAGAAGCCATGGCACTCTAAGAACCTACGAAAATTCTACGAATGATCTATTTGACTCTACTCATAATAATGAATTGTCTTTGCATGACTACTTTTTCGCCTAACTGGATTTAACATGATGAATCGGTATAATCTGAACATAGCCTGTAGTGTGGCATCTTGACCCATGGCTACTCGCATACGCCCGTCTTAAATGGCTCGTGCACCTAAGCCATCGATCAAGCTGCATAATACTTCCTGGGAAACATAGCTTAACCCGCTTCACCTAAGAACATAACCACTTGGATCCAATTGCACGCACTATGCAAAAATCTGTGAACTCTCAAAGGGTGAGACTAAAACGCCCAAGTTCATACTTTAGGCAAAAAGCAAAAGAACTCGGACGGAACTACTCAATGATACGTTACTCAAGATTAACCTATCGCTTACTTCTTAGCAGTTCACATACCCTCAACTACTAAGAACTAGAGGGGCCAGAGGGAGAGGTACAGGTTGACAACTTGAGACATAACCAACAAAAACATTACATTAAGCAAAGCAAAATGCATTACAAAATATTTACAACGCCCACTATGTTAGCTAATGCACATTCAAAGCATGTCTCCTAGGCATTTTTACGTGGCGCCTTAGAAGAGCCGTCCCTCCTCGCCGCTCTAGATGACTCCCCTCTCCTTTGCAACTGAGAAGATTCTTCCCTTCTTGAAGCCTCTGTCGATCCCTCTTTTACCTCCTTGTACAATAACTGTAAGCTTGTGACATCCTCAACCAACTTTTTCCCATCCAATACAGCCTGAAGTCGTGCTTCCACACTCTATTGTGACATAATGCTGTACATTTTCTCAAAGTCAGGGGTACAGGTCCGATAATAAATTTCCTTGTTCCTCCTGCCACCCAAGAGTTGACAAACTTGCTCTTTGGCCATGGTAAGTTTCTCAACTAACCGGTCAGTGCGCTCCTCAGTGGTATGTCTAAGATGCCGATCGGTGGTGCTCTCTGCTAGCCATTCATGGGCTTCACCTCACGACTGAGCAAGTTCTCTACAAGCCTCCATGTGTTGATTAAGAAGCCCTTGATGCGGACCTTCCAGGCTGTTTAATTGGCCACGCAAAATGCATATCATGGCCCTCCATGACTCTTCTTGTTTCTTGAAATGTTCGGTCAAAACACCGATCTCCTCGTCGTATGCTTCACTGAAATAACCACGCTGGATACGGAGAGAGTTAAGCTCGCCGAGGCGACTTGGGCAGCAAGCTTGTCTCGCTCCAATAATGTGTTGCGGAGCCGAGTCTCCAAAATATGTCTCGGGGCAGGTTCACCTATCCACAGCTGCTCAATTAAGCGAAGTCTCCTCCTATCATATACCTAAGGTGACAAGGCAAATGTACTATTAAAAAAAAAAAAAAAAAGAGATAGCACATTGATAAAAAGGGAAGTTAAAGTTTCATTTATAACTTAGCTGATCTTTACAACTAAAAGAGCATGGATTACATCATTTTTGAGGAAGAAACAGAGACAGAGTAAGGGGCTTCAAGGATCGCATGGTTCCACCTGTACGGCTTGGTCAGGCCGCATTTTTTATTCTGGTAACGACAAGGGTGGAAGCGGGTTCCTTGGAAAAATGGTGACGAGTGGCTCCACTTCTAGAGTTGGGTTGAACTGGTCCTATCCTGGAATTGACCCCACATCAGTCCTCTGTACAGGTTCATCCTCGCACCCCAGACCTTCGCATGGATTGTCACCCACACCATCTCCTGCGCCTTCTTCACCTCCTTCGGTCTCTTTCTTGGCCTCACCCTCGCCCTCGCTTCCCTCTGAAGAGCCTTCCTTGTCCTCTTCTTCTTTGTTGAGCTAGTCCAAAGGAAGGGAATATCCGGAGTAGTCAGCCTCGATCTGTTGCTTTTCTCATAAGTAAATCTATAGATCTTTCGCCCTGTTGAAGAAATGCTTGGCGCCGAATTAGAGGTAGAAGTCGTACATATCAGGATGTTGCATGACATACTTTTCCAGATCTGAAGATTTCCTATACTCATTCAATGAAGCCTCAACCTTGGCAGAGATATCGACCTTTATTTCCTCTAATTTGACCTGATGCCTCGTGGATGCAGCGGCCAAGCTCTCCTCTCCCTTTGTCTTCTCTGCCTCGAGCTGGGATTCCAACTCCGTGGTTTTTACCCGAAGGGCTTCCAGTTGCTAGTCGAGCTCCCTTCCCTGAAGCCTTTCTATCGTGGTGGCTTGTTCCATTTTGTCTGCCCTCTGCCTTTTGCTCTCAAGGGTCTCTTCAAGGCACGACTTCTCGGACGAAGCGAGCACAATATTTTCTTGGGACTGCCTCAAGTCCTCTTTGAGATCATCCCGCTCTTTTATGAGTGAAACCACCATCTCGGAGAAGACACGTCTCGCTTCAATAGCCCCTTCTCTGGTCTGCTCGACAATGCAGGCATGTTCCAGGGCCTCGTCCCTTTCTATTCCCATTTGATGGACTTGATGGACTCTCGCTGCCCAGTGCTCTTCACACTTCTGGAGCTCCATCACTGCATGGGCATTTCGCTAAGCCTTAATAGCATCAAAAGTATTATAAATAGAAGATGTAATGGAAATATATGAGAATTAAGAATCAGGCTTCGGCGCCTGGACTCACCCACACGATATCCCCCGCCACTAGACTATAGATTTTGGGTGTCTCTTGGCCCCTGAAATACTCGACTGTGGTAGGGAGGCAGATCCCCTCTACTAGTTGATGGGCCATCGAAGGATTCAGCGCATTGGCCCCTCTTTTCACACTCCACAAGGGAAGGTGGATATCCCTGGGGCTAGGTTCTCGTTCCCATAGCCGGGGTGGAAGATCGTCACGTCAACCCTGCTTTGAGGTGCTAGCCGAAGGCCTCTGGTGTGGCGACCGAGGATGAGGCGGTGACTCTACGATTTCCCTCTACCTTGGGACAGAGATGGTTTCATGCCTCTGTTCCCGTTCTCTAGGTAGCTGCAGATCTGGGGATGTCCGAGACTGTAACCTTGAAGGGACTAAAATCTCCTCCTACTCGTCCATGCGCTCTGTGATTCCGTGGGAGGAATGGTCGGTTCCCCATACTGGGGCTAGTTCGGGGGTGGGATCTCCGTAAGGTCATCAGACTCATCCACAAAAATATCTTCTCCTGGAGTAACTACCTCGCGTGTCGGAGGAGGGAGCGACAACTGGGAACTCGCTGGGGTCCACGACAAAGACCCATCTCTTCGCCTAGAAGGGGTGGATTTGGTGGCGGTGGTCTTCGTTGCCCACACCTTCTTGGTAGTTCCTTTGCTCATTTTGCTGGCTTCTCTTTTTAGGTCATTGACTCACGAGTGCTTGGGCCACGGCATTTGTGTCCAGCCTTTCATGGCCCATTATGATACCAGTAAAAGGAAATGTTAGTAATAAGGAGAGGAAATTGTGAAACAGTTAGTTTTCCATCTTACCTGCGACTTGCTTAGGATCATCAAATATGGATTGATCATCCTCGGTCCCAAAGTCATCGGGGCAGTCTACCACTTCTTTGTGAGATCAATTTTGGAGATAGGATCGCACTTCTGATCATTCGGTAGCTTTCCTCATCATAGTCAATCAACCGCGGGGTCAGGTTCTTTGGTGTGACTTTGGGAAACCCTCATATATTTGGGAGTGGCATATGCCTCTTGTCAAGTCGGTCGACAAAGAAATTTTTTTTCAGCCAGTGGTGGACTTTGTTCCTCACTAACGTTACTTTTAGAGATCCTAAGTGCGCCTTCAGAAAATACCATCCCATGGTCTTGCTCCCCTTTGGTTCATCCTTGTTTAGGATGAATAAGTGTCTGAATAAATTGACTGTGGCTAGTCTACTCAAACACCTGAGCATCACTATGTAGGCAAGGATGCTGGTCCATGAGTTTGCATGAAGTTGTGCCGTAGCCAATCCGTAGAATTTTAAGATTTCAACGGCATCTCTAGGGACTGGAATCCTGAAGCCAGAATCGAAGAATGCTAGATACATGCACATCTCTGAGGTATTAGCTTTACAAGCCGCCTCGTCGCCATGAGGTAAGCGGCAACCATATCATTCAGATAGGTTAAGGAGAACCTTCCTGAAGTCTGGGTCATCTCCTCCAAGAATGTTCATACCCTCTACTACCTTGATATTGGGTGAAGACGTTTCAGTCTGGCTTGGGCTTTGTTCCATGGGAGCTGTATGGGGACACGTCTGCAAAAATGGGGGAGAAACAGTTACCTCTAGATTTTGGGATTCTGCCGGAAGTGTTTCCCCACGACAACCGGACCTGGGTATGGGTACCTTAGACTAAGGATGAAAAGGAAAAAAAAAATTTTAAAGGATACATCCACTAATGTAAAAAAGATGAGTACTTACTGTCTGGATATCGTCGGTGATGAAAGCTCTCTGAATATTTTGCTTTATAGCTTTAGACTTGCAGTAGCCACGAAAGATCTCAGAATAGTTGTGTGAGGACAAATATGTCCACCCACGCTGATGGATGGTAAAGATATGGAGTCGCCACCTAGATTAAGGTCTAGGACCTATAAAAATGTAGTCTCATCATAAGACAAGACTTTTATTGACTCATTTGACCCAATTTATCAGCTTTAATCTATCAGAGAATGGGTAAGCGTTCAAGGTACAGTTTAGGAAGGTGTTAGGCACCCAAAGTTACCTGATCCAAAAATTGGCCTCCTATGTGATTTTACTTTCCTTAGACTATGATTCTGATTATTCATGGTCAATGGATGACAACTAGGGCGCATAGGGAATCCTATACCAAGTTGCTAAGTTCTTCTAACCTAGAGTTTAGCCAAACATGTTCTCAAAATAAATAAACAAGCAAAATAATATACAGTGCACTAGACCGAAGATGGTTCGGTGATGGACTGAATCTGAGATGTTCAAAACATCTCAAATTGCCTACGTATTCCAATCCTAGAAATCAAGTCCATAAGGTAGTTCAAACAGAATGTGATTAAGGTTTATGGATATGGTTTATGATTAAGTTTTCTTTGATTCAATTGTTAAAATTGAAGTTTATGCTTGATGACAATTGAAATTGAATCTAGAGATAGCCTAAGTGGATCGAAGTGGATATGGATAATGGATATGATATGGATATGAAAATAGAGGACCTAAGGATACTAAGATGTGGTACCTTACATGGAGAGGTCCTCCAAGTTGCCTACATATTTCAAAGGTCGTAAAAATCAGGTACAACGAAGTTCGTTGTGATGACTTGTGGATAGATGTGGGTATCCTAAAGAAGACTAAAAGAAGGCTAAAGTGCGTACAACCCAAGTGGATCAAAGGAACAATTTTAGGACCTAAGAGTGTACATTTCGAGTGGACCATATGGTACGGGTTTAGAATCTAAGGGTGTACCGTCTGAGTGAACCACAGGTACATATTCGAGAGAACCTAAAGGGTGTACAGTTCAAGTGAACCACAGGTACAGATTCAAGTGAACCTAAAGGATGTACAGTTCAAATGAACCACAAGTACAGATTTGAGAGGATATCAAGAGTGTACAATTAGAGTGAACCACATGTACAGATTCGAGAGAACCTAAAGAGTGTACAATTCGAATGAACCACAGGTACAGATTCTAGTAAACCTAAAGGATGTACAGTTCGAGTGAACCACATGTACAGATTCAAGAGAACCTAAAGAGTGTATATTGAGTGAACCACAGGTACAGATTCAAGTGAACCTAAAGGATGTACAGTTCAAGTGAACCACAGGTACAGATTTAAGTGAACTTAAAGGATGTACAGTTCGAGTGAACCACAGTACAGATTTAAGTGAACCTAAAGGATGTACAGTTCTAGTAAACCACAGGTACAGATTTGAATGAACCTAAAGAGTGTACAATTTGAGTAAACCACAAGTACGACTTAGAATAGAGGTTTTGGAACCGTGTTTGGGAATCTCTCCAAACTGCCTACGTATCTTAGAGTGCTGCCCTAAGAATCAGGATCTGTATAGTTCGGAATGCGGATTCAATTCATTCATGTTCTTCTTTCAATATCAAAGTGTGGAACCTAAATGCTTTATGGTTCGATTCACATCACACCTATCTAGTTCTCTGTATCCTAGGGGAGATGTGCTGATGGGGTAGGGATCGTCCTAAAGCTACCCTTAACCTAAAATCCTAATTTGACATTTGTTGGGCTAGGCTTCATATCCCTTGATTAAAATTTATCATTTTCATTCTTACCTTTTCTGTGAATGTGGGTGCCTACATGTACATCCCCACACCTAATATGTCTTCTAGGTGTACAGATACAGCAGTTCGACTAGGGTGTTATAGAAATTAAGTTATTGCCAACAATAAATATCATTCAAATATGGCAAGTAACAACATATACATCTCAAGTATAGCAATAAAGCATATGAATCAGTATAGCAGCAAGCATGTGAGCATAAAAAAGATAGGCATAGCATCTCATGTATTATTCTCAATCAAGGTATGTCTCAGTGTATATCAAATGGAATTCTCTAGATCTATGGTTGAGGTCTTATATGAATCTCTTAATGTATCAAGATCAGATCCTCGATCAATGGTTTGGATTCAATTTATCTCTTCAATAATGTATCAAGATCAAATCATTAATCTAACGATCAGATCTCTTCAAAATATTGATAATTATGATCAATGACTCAAACTTTTTCAAAATAGCCAAAATCAATGGCTCATATCTCATAACAAGATATAATCATAATCAAACTAAGATCCAATGGTTCAAATTCTTTTAAATCACTTCATCATGATCAGATTGGGAAACCAATGGCTTAGATCCCTCCTAATGTCAATCAAATGGTTTAAATTCTTCTAAATCACATATCATGACAATCTGACTGTTTAAATTTATTTAAATCATACATGATGATAATCCAACTGTTCAGATTTATTTACATCAATAATCAAGACAATCCGATGGTCCAGATTCATTTATATTACTCATGATGTCAATTGAATGTCTCAACTTCTTCTAAATAAGTTATTATCAAAATCTAATGGTTCAGATTCCTCTAAGACACTCAAGATCAAGATCTAATGATTCAGATTGCCTAAAATGATAATCTAACAGTAATTTTCACATCAAAAAATTGTGACCAATGGATAGAATCACTTCAAAATTTCATGATCAAAATCCAAGATCAATGACCATATTTTATCTAAGTTCCAAAATCAATGGTCTAATTTTAATCACATCAAAGTTCTAAGATCAATGGTACATATTCAATTCACATAAAAATTCCAATCATATGGTTATATATCAATCTCATTAAAATTCCAATCATATGGTCATATATCAATCTCATTAAAATTCAGATAATTGTGGTTGGATCAACCACATAAAATTCCAAGCAAGTGGTCAGACCAATTTTATAAAAAAAAAACTTCCAACATGTGGTCGGACCTAATTTCGATCACATGAAATTTGAGCATTTGGATTAACTTCATTCAATTTGAACACAATTGGATCAATTTCATCATATTTTCACATAATTGGATCAATTCCATTCAATTTCCACAATCGGATCAAATCCATAAAAATTCCACAATCAAATCAAATCCATAAAAATTTCACAATCGGATCAATTCCATTCAATTTCCACACAATTGGATCAATTTCATCATATTAAAATTCAGATCATAGTTGGATCAATCACGTTAAATTTCAAAATCATGGCATATTTCATCACATTAAAATTTCATAACATATGTATCAATTCATCACATTAGAATTCAGATCTAACATAGTATGGAGGGGAGGGTTTAATGACTGAGTGTAGGCTTAGTGTATTGGCTGTGTACATTCGGTGAGAGATCTGACGAATAGATGGGATTGCAAGTAGTATTAGGACAAGTGCTGGCTGGTTTATTGGTTTAATGTATCAAGTTGAGTGGTTGAGACATGAAAGATGATGTGGAGATGTGGGGGATGAAGGTGTAGGTGTTTGTGCACGAGAGGGTCGGTGATATAGTGGAGTTGTAGCAATGGCGGTTGAGAGCTTATATATGTGGGCTGGACTAATGAAAAGGGTTAATGGATAGGCTTCGATAAGGTGTGTTGGAGGTGTATTAGGTGATAGGTGGACTGCTGGTGGTTGTATAGGTGGTTTCAGGTTGGCTTAGATGTCGGTGAGATGAGGTGTTGGGATGGAGAGGTGGTTGGGTATAGGTGCAGTAGGTTTGTGGCTAGATGGCTGCAACATAAGACTATGAGATGGAGGGTATCTGCAGGTCATGGTGGACTGGTTGTAGGTCGGTGGAAATTAGGAGATGGTTGAAGGCGAATGTTTAAAAGTGAGGGCATGGCTGTTGGATGGATGAGATGAGAGTTACAAGTGGCTCGGTTGATTTTAGATGAAGGTTGATGGAGTGGTACGTGTGAGGCTGGTGTTGTAGGTGGGTTGACACTTGGCTGAGGTGGGCTTTTGATAAGGTGTTGCAGCAGTAGGTAAGGGTGGAGATGGCAGCAAACAGAACAAACAAACCAAGCAAAAAATGCAATAGCAGAGGGAAGGGGTTACCAGAGATGTGCAGGGAATTCAGCCCTTCTTCCTCCAACTTCTTCTCTTTCTCTTCTCCTTCTCAATTCTCTAATCTCTCCTCTCACTGATCTACCACTTTCTCCTCTCTTTCTCTATTCTGTCCCCTCTCTCTTTTGTTCTCCCTTTCCCTTTTTCTCCATCAGCTTTCCTTTTCCTGAATTTTTTCTCAATCGGTTTCCTTTTTTTTTTTCCTTCTTTCATTCCCCCCAATCGGATCCTTCCCCTCTCTCTTTTTTGATTCTTAAATCTCCAGTCCGACTCTCCCCTCGATTCTTCTTATTTCTTTCCTTTCTGGCCGATTCAGTCTTTTTTTTCCTTCTGGCCGATTCTTTTTTAGAGCTGCATCGACCCAGATTTCTTTCCTTCTGATTCTCTTCAATCCTTCTCTTTCTAATCTGATCTCAATCTGATTTTGGATTCTTCTTTCCAGCCTCCTCTTTCCTTCTAAAAGGAAACACTTCGGCCAGCTTTTTTCCCATTTACAAATCCTCGACCTGCCCACCTCATGGTATCTTTCTCCATCTTTCTATATTTTTTTCCAAACCAATTCCCTCCATCAGATCTTACTCAACCTTTCTCATTCCATGCTAAAACCCAAGACCGAGATACATTATGATATGGCACATTATATTATATAAAATACAATATATATTATATAATAATATATACTTGAATATGTATAATATAAGGTACTATAAAAAATTATATAGTTTAATATATATATTCATGCACATGTAAGCACAAGTTGGACTAGTTGGACTGGACTAGGTTGACTGGTCTGAGCTGAAACTGGTTTGGGTTGACTGGCTTCTCTCTCTCTTTAATGGGTCATTTCGGCTTGTACCTTTGCATGGAATCTTTCGATGGCCTCTGTCCCAGATTTTCCACGTCCACTTTGAAGAGTATTAAAAATGTAACACACCGGGACTTGAATCACCTGATTTCGACGTCGGATAATAAAATTATGAAGGACCGAAGTTTAAATAATTAAACTTATGATAATTTGCATGCAAGTCCCTGATCATTTGTTATTAATTTTCAGAAAATACCCTTATTCTTATTCCTAGACTAAAATCTCATATCTTCTTCTTTTGGCATCAGAATTGAGCTATTCTGGTCTCATTTCAAAGGTATTTCCAAGACCTACGAATCCATGTAGGTTGCAGCCTATGATCTTGCTGTGGGGTCTACTGAAAATCAACTCGAAGTAGCAGTTAAAATCCAAACCTTGCATTAGAAACCACAAACTTGCCATATGTGTTCATTTTGGCTTCTGGACCTGGGGATCATCTCAATTCTTCTTAAAACACTATAGAGAGCATGGTAGGCTTGATCGACTATCACTTCTGAGAGAGTTTCACTCACCTCCCTATATCTTTCAAACTTTCTCTCATCTCTCCCACTTTGCTATCTATTCTCCAATAAGACTTTATTCGGTTGGGGATGGCAAAAATGGGGTGCTACAAGTTGCAGAAGGGAGATTCAATCTTTCACTAAAAAAATTAGAAGTTTCAAAGAAAGGTCGACTGAGCCAATGACCGTCTTTTTATGGGCGTTCTTTACCAAAGGAGTAGCTTTTCCAGGAAGTTAATCGATGGTCATCATGACCAGATATTTCGCCATCATTTCTGACGGGATGTGACTTCTCGAGCCGTACGGGGCAGTAAAGGGTGGAGTTAGTGGGTCTGATACCTAGTTCTTTTGAGTAAAGGCATAGATTATTCTCAATTGTCGCATAGACGCGTGGCGTATCCTCGATAACCTAATTCAAATATTTATGATGGCATCCTTTTACATTAAAGAATCACAAGAAGTTTGGTGGGATTTTTTTCGAGAATTCATTTCTTTTTTCAATTAAAGAGCCATTACGCCATTATGATGCATCTATAGCAGCAAGGAATTGAGCAAGTGACTTCAGCTGTTTATCATTGTTGGTTTTGTCTGTCATGGTAATTCTCTACGACTTGACAAATTTTTCAGCGACTTCTCTTGACTGTGTAAAGAAAATTTTTTCTCTTATAAAGATTGTCCCATCGTACTCATCTAGTTTAATGGAACAAGGGGCAACTGTTAATACCATAATTCGCCCGCTAACCATCGGGTGACACGTGTCGTCTGGGTTCATGACATATAAGGGAAAACACGTGTCTTGGTTGTTTTGATTGGTGACTCATCAATTTGGAAGTTGTTTCATCCTGTGACTTGGATCTCGCCTGGTGTCTCTACCGAGTGCCAAGTCACTTCAATACTTAGTGACCTGTAAAGTCGCATCAACATTTGGTGACATGTCAAGTCGTATGATCACTTATCGACTTGATAATTGAATACTTCAACTCGTTCCTTATCCAACTCCTCGGCTTTCGTACGTATGAAAGACTTCTTGATTATTATGACAATAGGTTCCGTGATGATCTTGCTGATTATGACAAGCGACTTGTGGCATCTTGGCCGTTGGTTTGTGATCTTACGATCATGCTTAGATCTCGGAGATACACTTGACGATTGGGCTGTTATTCCCATGCTTTATCTCAAGAACATTCAAGATTCTCTACGTCTGTAAAAGCCGCTCGATATGTACTTAGAAACAGATTCTTAGCTAAGTAGGTTCTGTTCCCACTTGAATTTGTCTTTTTCCCCTACGACTAAGAAGCTTGATCCTCTCAAGCTCTATACTATTAGCTTCATCACTGACTTGATTGTCGGAGGGGACGTCAGGCTATTCTGGCTTGTCCTCCTGTAACAATTCTCTCTTTCCATCTTGAAGGAGAACACGGATTAAAGTACCAGTCAGTAAACAACCACAATACTCATATCTCTATCAAAATCATAAACAATATATTTTTATTAACATATTATCTAATAGTTTATTATAGTTTCTCTTTAAGCTTATTATCCTGGGGTTCACAGCATTAGTAAATTGTCATATAATTAATGTTTATTTTTTACTGTCTGTTTTTCATGTCATAGCATCTAGGGATTCGTTATTAATTCCATTCATTACTTGTTCATAGTCTTAGAGTATTTCTAACTTGATGGACATGTTGTCCACACGAGATAACTGAAGAGTGAGTTGGTTCCCACAAGACAACACACTCAAAGGTCAAAAATACCTTCTATTAACCTTAATACTAAGAAGGACTTTTTCTGACCAAGTCAGGGTTATTCTATCACAATAACAAGGGTCTTAAGGTTGAGCAGCAGCAGTGGCCAAATACGGGAAAGAGCTGCAGCCAAAAAGGCGTGAGGCTAGACATTAACCACACCTTAGCAGGTGCTAGGCATGCGGCTGGTGTCATCGGCTGCACATTTTTGTATGGTCGATTATCTATGCTAGCACCTCGAGGGTGTAGCTTAGTCCCTGTAGGTTTGGTTTAGGGCCTTAAATCATAGAGGTGGCAAGTGGTTGGTCGTTTTAGGGTGTAGACCATGTCTTTCCTTTGGCATTCATGAAGCACAAGGGTTTCTTATCATAGAAAAACCATTACAGGGTTGCGAGCCCTTAAACAAATTATAATAAATTACATGAGCTCACCGACCAAGTTTTGTTGAGATCTGACGTTAGAATGACGTGCGGCTGATGGCATTGACTGCACGTCACGACTGGCAAGTTATGCGGCTCGTGCCATTGACCACACATCGAAATGTGGTCCGATGGTTGCCAACTTTCTCCGATGTATTTCCCATATTTTTTTTCATCTTGAATGAGGAGTTTGAGCTCCTGGTTCTAAGTTTTCACTATGGTTTGGATGTCGTTTCGATTTGACAACTAACTGAAATAACATATCTGATTTTAACTCTAGATCCGAGTTTCAAACCTCTAGATCCCATCATTAGTCTATGATCTGAGTCTCCTAAGGTCATTTCAAAGTTTCTAATGGTCATCCTATAGTCTTTGAAGTCCATAGATCATTTATTTAATCCATTTGGTTAGATTTCACTTAACCAATCCTTTTGTATCGCAGCTACTATTGTTCACGGTTCGATCTAGTGGATGGTAGTACATACAGATCCAAGCTTTACCATTACTGGTGATGGTCATTTTCTCTTTCAGTTTGATTATGAAAGAACACCATCAAAATATATGGGAATCTTAATGGCATGGCAATGTTTCCAATTAAATGGTGAAGGATGTTCCATCTAGTGATATAGTCACGGAAACTTCCACCGCCCAATCAAAATTTTCACCCATCATTATTGAGGATCAGATTACAGACTCATCATTCAGAGGGAAGGATACTTACAAGAGGTTTGTCTCCTTCGATCTCTTCGATGAACTCACGTTTACAAGGGTGAGTTTTCCTCCTCTTCTTTTCTCCTTCTTCTCCCTTGCTCTTTTCATTCTCTCTCTGCTGGGGTGGTACTCAGAGAGATGGTTTCTTCCTTCTTCCTTCTCTTTTTCTTCTTTGTCTCCTTTCTTTCTTCTTCCTCTCCTCTAAGATTCGTGTGTCAGAACTTTACTCTCTCTCTGAAGCCTTTTGTCTGGTTGATCGAATGGGAGAATAGAGAGGATAGAGATCCTTCTCTTCCCAAAATCAGTAAGCATGGGATCCCATGATGGAAAGGGGAGGATTTCCTCCTTTCCTTCCATTCTTGGACCAGTGAGGGTATGGTTGCCGTGAATAAGCCATTGGGGATAGGCATTCCATGCAGGGAGTGAGTTTGAATTTGAATAGTGGGTCCGACAGTCAGTTGGTCACCAATCTAGTTTGGGCTTAGAGGTATGGCGGCACAACATGAGGCTGGTGTGCTACCACACCACCTCTGCCTCGCATCGAACCTCCTTTCTAGTAGGACAGCTTAGGTGTGTGCATGCTATGCTCTTGGGGGTCGCATAGGTTGGGTCCGGGGTTTCTCCTAATGTACTTTCATACGTTCAAATGGCATAAGAGGTTCAAGTTAAGGATCTTATGTTTCCTCACAGTGGTATGTCATAGTCTTATGTTGTGTCGGTCGGATAAGTTCGCATGTGGGAAGACCCAATACGTGCCCAAAGTAGTCAAACCGTAATGGGGTTTGGGCACGAGTCTTACAGCGTGGTTGCCAATGTGTTGACTACTCACCGGTCCACCCACCCAGGGAATCTAGAGAGTTAAGCGGGAAACTACCTCCTTTCTCCCCTCTTGCTGGAGTTGACCCGGCCACTGCATATGATACCATGGTCGCTTCTTACGATTAAAGCTAGAGTGGTTTAGTGGAGCATATGTGTTACACCTCAATTCTGGATGAACCAGAAGTGTCAGACGAACCAATGGTTCATGCCAGGATTACATAGGAACCATACACATTCCACATAATCAGAGATAATAATAAAAAATAGCAAAAGTCTGTATTAATGAATTAAGTGTCTAACAAGATAAATAAATATTAAACTGATTATTTTCAAGTAGCTAAAACATAAGTAAATATCTATTACAAGTTCCATAACTCAAAATACAAATTTAAAACTAAGCATAAACACACTGGAAGCACTCGCATGAAGGGTGATGCTCGTCCTCCATCGTTTTTATGCCCATAGTCGTCACGTGTCCATAGGATGACGCATTCATATTATCTTTCACAGTAGTATCTGCATCATTAACTAAAAAAAATCAATGTTGAGGGGTGAGTTCACAACTTAGCTCAGTTAAATAAAACAATGCGTAAACATATACATGTAGTCATATTCATATCTTTGGTCTGGTATAAGTTTGCAATGTGCTATGGTAAGGATAGGTGGCCACTACACCTCCTCGCATGAAAATATGAGCACGTCCAATGGGTCACACACCGCTGTCGCCCCACATTACCTACTACAGAATAGAGATAGAGCTAGAGCCTAACGGATCACACACTGTCAGCACACCCCCTAATACTCTACCCCACACTAGCATGTATGCCCTTATTGGTGAGGGCTTACAAATTGGGTTTGTGTCTAACCAATCCTAGATGTCATCAAATTTTGTATCCAAGGCCTTACTCCAGCATCCCTCAATACGCCCATAGAGATAGAGCTAGGGTTTACCGATAGAGTTTACAGCCACACACCGTGATCACCCCCTGGTTAACATATGATGTATTAGTTCTGCTAAGGTAAAGGTGATACAATGATGTCAGTGTGATGAATTGTTCGATGCCACAACCTCTCCCCATTCAGCACACCAACCATACATAAGCACATGTCTATTCCTATCATCATCATCATAATAAAATAATAATAAAATTTGCATGAGCAGGAATAGCAGTTATAGGATGGCATATGAGATGCACAAACAATCATACAAAGCATGGCATCAGATTAGTTCAATAAAAAAGTAAAGGTAGCTTGTTACTAACTAATTAGTTTAGGTCTTGTTACCTCACCTGTGAGTGATGTTTGTTGTTCTTTCAAGCTCTGAAAATTATCTTGAATTAATAGAAAGCCTAAACAATTAATGAACTTAGGTTAGGGTTCCATTCCATTAAGTTTTGTACCCAGACTCACTGTCTAGTCTCCAATATAAGTCTTCCAGACATTGTCCCGTCGAGTCATCAGTCTTGTATTGGTCGACCGATGAGTCCACCAGACAAACCCTGTCATATTTTTTGAGAGCCATCCGTTGCTTCACCGGTTTCCTATATAGTTGACTGATTAAGGGACTGGATAACTCTTGAGTCATATCCCAAGTTTGTCTTTCAGTCTGAATTCCTTTTGAGTCGATTCTTCTGCTCAACAATGGGATCCATCTTAGGGTCACTCTATGGCCTTTAATTCCCTAAGGTTGGTCCTTTAAAGAACCCTAGCATCCAACATTATCAAAAATTTATGTAAAAGTTCTTAGAATTGAAATCATGGTATTGAATCCGATCTCACATTGATATCTAATTCTAACCCTAACATAGTCTAATTTTTATCTTCTACAGAGATAAAGGGACTTACCATTGTCTCCTTAATGTGGTTGGTTGGGATCCGATGGTAATTCTCCTTGCTGTAGAGCTTCTCCTCCTTTCTCTAAGCTTTCTTCTCCTTCTTCTCTTCTCTTTCTCTCAACTTCTAGGGTTTGAAGAATCATCAAAAGAGTGAGAGAGAGTAAAGGACATCCTCTATATAGAGAGAAAGTTTTCATATAGAGTCATCTCTTAATTAGGAGAGTAGCCTTCTCAAATTAGGAAACTTTCCTAATCACAGAGTCTATTTCTGGGCTTGATCGGTCAACTCACCGGTCACAAAATATGAGGACCGAACAACCCAAAACTATCGACTGGATAACCTATGAATGACTAGTTTCTTACCTAGCTTTGTAGTCCATCTTCTAGCTGGTTCATCGTGACCCAGTTACGATGGGAAGACCTGGCACGACACGGTTAGACCTGGTTAATAGAGTATCGGGTTAGTAGAGTGCGGGTCTTACAATATGAGGACTTTTCTCAGCCAAGAAACTGGATTTAAGTCATGGGAGAGATTACCGACAACCTCTATTGTTTCGATGCACAGAAGGTCATGTGTGCCACCTACCAATTGGAGGGCATGCCTTATGAATGGTGGCGGACTACTCAGTCCGTACTATAACTTGGGAAACATTTCGAGAACCCTTCTTAGCCCACTATGCCCTACAACTACGGGAGACATGCCCAGTAATGCTAAAGGCCCTTCGAAGGATTCGAGAGGGCCTACTGGCACGAAAGGGTTTTGCTGAGATAAGGGACGAATGTTGCGGTTCTCATCGCATAGTGAGCATTCAATCGAAGCTTCGTGACTCAGGTAAAATTTTGTCAATAAGTAGACCAGATAGTCTGTTTAAAAGTTGAATGCATGGGTGTGTTGAGTACACTGAGTAAAACTTCTAATTCATTGAGTAGCTTATAGCACGTGTTTCATTGCCTTAGCCTAGGCATACTTAGGCACACTTGGTATAGCTGAACTCTTGGTAGCTGGAGAAATACTTGGTATGGCTGAACACTTGGTATCTATTACACGTGATAGCGTGGTAACATGGGGCATGAGTACAAACAAATTCAATTAAGCAATATGCTCTGACCTTTGAGTTACCGTCGAGTTTACCCCGAGTGATATTCCCACTGAGAAAAAGAGATTGGGCATAGATAGTACCTGACCCACTGTTATGTATGAGCATTTCGATAAATATCAAAACTCTGGTGTACAATTTTGAAGGAAGCCTTGGCATGAGTAGTAACGTGTGAGATATTAACACTGGGAATGTGAAGAATGATAAAAAAAACACCTTGTAGTTGTGGGAATGAACCTATATGATAAACCTGGTAACAAAACTTCCCGCGAGGCCTCATACACTCGTTGAGATAAGAAATGGGAATGTTTCCTTCGACAAGTATCTCAATTTTTCATCTCAACTTAGTATTTTGTCTCTTGAGCCAACATGTTAATGAGCCTATCGTGGATCGAAATGGAAGGCAAGAAGTTTGGATGGCAACCACATCGAATTAAAGCACCTGTTGACGTAAAATTGAAGAACATGAAATTGTTAGTTGCTGAAGTGAGAAGCTAGGGATGTATTCCAGGATACTAAATTTAGTAGGATAGTTCCTGTAAAGGTTGGAAACCTTGTAAATACCATTATCGAAGAACACTGTGACCATGCTTGATTGACTATTTGGAAATGATCATACCAAGAGCTTGAATTGTTAGAATTTTATTGATGAAATGGGAAATTGACCAGGTTATGGATCGTGCTCACCTCCCTACCTATAATCGATTGGTGGTCTAACCTTCAAGGGCGAGAGCCCTTGGTATTGAAGTAAACCAAGGTGTGTCGTCGCCACACTTATGTCAAGACACTTATGATTTGGTGCCGATGATGGAGGAGTAAGCAAGGGCTGGTTACCAGCTATATTTTGAGTTTCAGCAAGGAATGATAACTACGTTAGCCAGAAACGTGCGTCATGAAATCACCCCTATAACCGTATTGGCAGATGCATCAACCTTGCTGGGACAGCTCACCCAGGGTTTATAGGAGCAGCATTGAAAGATTATGGCACGAATGGCGATGAAATATGATAATCTGAAAATATTGAATCAACAGAGGCTACACATGATGAGGGGTTGTACGATACCCAAGAAGTCCATTTTATGTCAGTGGTGTGGGATAATAAGACACAGAACTCAGGATTACCAATGATATTGGGAATGTTACTCTCGACTCAAGGGCAGATCTCGTACCAGTCCGTAGAAGAATGCTAGATCAGGTATACTCCAAAACCTTCTGGTTACGTGTAAGTGTTTTGTGGCATGTATTAAGAAATCGGGCAGTAAGATGGGTGCATAAAATTATGGACACTTAAGTAAAGATAAGGCCAGGATGGAACATGTACTTACGACTTAATTTTGGGGAGAAAATTCCTATAAGTTGGGGGGATTGTAAGCCCCGCAGCCGAAACCCCACTAAATTAGATTTCCACTAAGCCAGGTCTTACCAGGTTAACACTGGGTATACAGTTGACAATCAAAAGCCAAGTGATAGTATTAAGTCAACCTAAGGTCACCCAATAGGGGTGATGTGTGCAAGGAAAGCCCCAAATGCCTTCTTGATTGAATCCATTGAAGTGGGTTCCCTGAACTGAGCTTGGGGCCCCTTTTTAGTCTAATTGGAGGGACTGCCAGATGGAACATTCCTTGGTTCACTCCATCCAGTGTAGTCTGATGTGGACAAATTTCTCTCTCTTCAGGCTTATAAATAGAGGCCTACTAGTCACTCCCCTCTTTGTTGAAATTGAGACAAGAGAGAGAGTGTGGGAGTGGGGAAGACTCTTGGTGGCTATTGGGACTTGTGGAGCATCCTTAGAGCTTAGAGAGGAACTCCATCACACCAAGTAAGTGCAAATCCCTTCCTTCCTCATCTTTATGTAGTTTCACCCACCCTCCTTGATGGTAGAGCTTGACCACCATAAATGGTGTTCACTAATGGGTGTCAAGTGTGACATAGAAGCCAGGGTTTTGATTCCACACCTTGAACCAAGGTTGCATTGGAGTTCTTGGGAACTCCAATGGCTTCACTATGTATGGGAGCAAGAGTCCCACTAAATATAGAAGTGGTATAGTGGTGGTTGGCAATCCCCAACCTTGGAAAGCATCCTTGGTTTGTGTCTGGCTTTGTACTCGAACCAAAGGTTGGGTTCAGAGGTTAGGTCATGACCACAACCTCTGGATCAACTATCTAACTTAAATTAGGTAGTGATTGTAGCACAGTGAGTCAGAGGCAAAAACAAAGAGAAAACCACCCGCCACTATGTCCGTCTCATTTCAAAAACCCTAATATGAAGGACCCTCATGAAGCTAAGTACAGGAGGCACATTCTCTAGTGTGTATCGGAGCCTCCAAAGAATACCGGGGGCACATCCTCCAGATATATTTCAGAGTCTTCGTATACTTGAAAGCCAATATGCCGTAGGCTTATTTGGAGGATATGCTAGAGGGAACGCCACCCGATGTTACCTCCTGATTTCTTATTGTAAGCCTATTGTGTAGCTCACCTGATCACAGAAGGGTATCCGGAGGTTGTGCTGGATGACACACCATCTGTTTGCATCCTCTAGTTAAATAACTAAAAGGGAGAATTCTTCTAAGTGTGAGTTGGAGGGAAGAACCAGAAGATAGACCCTCCGCAACCACCATCAGTTTCTGGCTTTGTCAACCAGTAAACCTAACTAGGTCCTATTGGGACCAACCATTGGGTTCCCAACATATATTGGGAACCATGTATGGACACCTCGGATCCGTCCATGCTAATTAAAAAACATGAAAGCTAAACTAATGAAACTATCCAATTAATGTAGATAACCCGATGTTGGGTAGAGGCAGAGACTTCAGTCATTTTCACGGTTCAACAACACCCTTGGTGCCTACAGGTGAGGGGTTGAGTCCTTTGAGTTTGAGCATGTGTAATGTGCATTAACCATTGTTGTTGAATTATAACATGTCTACTTTCATGCTTTATAACAAGTCATCCAATAACAACTATGTATGAGCATGCATTTGCATAACAACTATAACTATGTATATTTGGATGGTGTGGTGGCCATGTATATGGTACGGGTGACGTACGGATACCCAGGTGAGGGTGATGTGCAGACACACGGATCATGTTGGGAATGCTGGTACCTCAATGGGGCATGATGATCCATAGGAGTGGGGAACCTAGTGGTCTCTGTTGGGGTACAACCTTGTTTATAATGGCCATGTATGATGGTTCATGTGACATGCGGAACTCGGAGAGTGATGCATGGAACATGGATCATGTTGGATTGCGTGAACTCTAGCGGGGACAAGGTGAACCATGGCAGTAGGGAGTCGGGGGTCTTTGCTAGGGTGTGGCCTTGTTTATTTTATGCACATGCCATGCTTTGTCTGCTTTATGTATGATGGGTATGTTTGGTGATGGTTATGCTTGATGTGATTGTTGTGTACTTGGTGACCACGTGTTATAGCCAGCACTCTAGTGGGAGCACCATGGTTCATGGGAATTGGTGTCAGGGGTTTCTATTGGGGTGTGGCTTCCTTTGCTTTATGTATTTTAAGCATCATCTGTCACCCATGGTTGTATGTCCTATGCTTGGGTGTTCAGGAAGGGGGGGGGCATGTGAACATGTTCAGGAAGTGGGGCATGCGAACAAGTGTTTTGGTTACATGAAGATAACTTGTTAAATATTTAATTATCACTGTAGACTCTCAGTTCATTATTAATAAAACTTCCGCTATTTACTCTGATTATTATTGTGGAATATGTTTTGGTTTAACATGGTTGGCATAGCTTATACGAGATCCTTGTTTGAACCGTTGGTTTTCATGACGGTTCATCACACCACTGGTTAGTCCAAAATGAGTGTGTGATAGACATGGTCCATAACCTTGGTCTATCTCTACTTCTAATCCCAAAGGTGATCGTACTAGTAGCTTGTAGTCTAAAGGTTTAAGGGGTATATCGAGCTTCTTTTCAAAAGATACTGATATAAAAGAATGGGTGGCCCCAGAGTAAAAGAGTACTCTAGCTGGTATGCCATTAATAGGTACGATACTTGTGATTTTTCTTCTTGAATTAATCTACATGCGCACACAAGGTAGTATAAAACAAAAGGTTGAATCATACATGTGACCACATCAAGCGATGCGGAAACATCCTTTGAAGTAACTGCATAAACCTTTCCTTGTTGTAGTTGCTTTCTTGGCTTAGGACAATTTCTTGAATAATACCCTACTTGATAGTAGTTTAAGCATTTAACTCTAGCATTACCCTGCTTCTGTTCTGGTTGGGCTACTGGAGTAGTCTTGGCTGCAACATTGAAGCCCTGAGTATGGAAGGGTTTGAATGTCTTTAAGTTCCCTCCGTTGAATGTGTTTTCATTTGGCCTCTTGATACCCCTATTTTGAGCAAAGTAACACTCTCTTTGGCACGATTCTAATACTCGAGCAATCTGTACGGCTTCATTACATATCTTCTTTCTAATCCCAGTACATGCTCTAGGTTGCTTCCCCTAAGTCCCATAACGAACCTTCAGATTTTGGTATCTTCCTCCTGCATGCTAGGGGGAGAAAAGAAGAATAGCTCTTCATAATGCTGCTGGTAAGTTTACACAGACATTTGTTATAAGCTTAAGAATTCTTTTTCCATCTGATCCCTAAAACTCCTGGGAAAATACTTCTTGAAGAAAGCTTCTTTGAAGATAGCCCAGGTAAGTTGGGTGTGCTTTGTTTCCACCAATGGTGTGCATCTCCTTTCAACATAAAAGTGGCACATAACACTTTCTCTTCTTCTATAATAGTCATCATCATAAAATTTTTTTCCATTTTGTCAATCCAATGAGCTAGCCACAATGGATCTAACGGGTTTCCTGTAAACTTCTTCAGTTTCATCTTCAGAAAATGCTCGATCAGCATGAAGTGGTCAAGCTGATTTTGTGCATATGCTCATACATGGGCGGTTGGTACTGATAGTTACCTTGGTTATACCTGCCTTGCGGTGCTTCAGGATTATGCATTTGAGCTTGTATAACTGGTGTTTGAGGTGCTTGGGGTACCGTATTGTTCATAGCAGATGCTTGGGGCACAGTATTACTACCCCCTGGTACAGTACTAGCTTGCCCTGTAGGTATCGATGTTGTGTTTGCTACTGGAGAGGCAATTCCCATAGCAACTTGCATGTTCATTTACATTTGTTGTATCTGTTGCACTTGTTGTGCCAAATTCATCACTACAGTTGCCAAATCTGTAGGTGGTGCTGGTAAGTTAGCTGGGTTGGCCTAGGTGTGAACATCCTGAGGCGCATCACTTTGATTCCCAACATTTCTTTCTTGCTCTTTATGACTTTCATTGTCATTGACCTCTGTAGGTGGTGGAGGTGGGTTTGCATTTTGTCTCTCTCTCGTTAATCTACGTCCAACCATTTAAATTTCTGGGTGCAAAGTATTGGGAATGCTACACATGTGAGACAAGATAAAATGGTAATATTTTGTTAGTCCCACAGTGGAAGGAGAGAGAAGAAAACAAAATTATGAAGCAATAGGTCTGATAGAGTAAAAAAAAAAAAAACAATAGTCAATTCGACCATAGGTTCGACCATACGAACCCTGGTAACGTCTCGAGACCCTATGGTTAATGGTATGGTCGACTATTTTGGTTGAATTGTGCCACTGTATGGTTTAGAAATCAGGTTTTAAACCTGTTTTTGAGATTTTTCCCTCTCATTCTCACTTTCTTTCTTACGGTCTCAACTCAGCTCACCACCGCTGGGTTGCTATAGTGTCAACCGTACGAACTTGGTGATTCTCCATCGATCGACAACCTCCGTCCCATTCTTCAAGGTATTTTCTCTAATCTTTTCCCTTCTTTTCCATTTTTCTACTTAGGTTTTTGCTATGTGTAGAGTTTTCTTCAAATTAATATCTTCTTAACCATAAAAATTTGATTTTCATTCTTGGTCCTTGCTATTGGCTAACCAATGGATTCAAGCCCTCAAGAAAATTTGAGTTCCACTGGTTGGTTTGGAAAAAATTTTGAAAATCCCAATTTTGATCTAGAATTTGGGGGTTTTTCCCAAGTTTCAAAATTTCATCAAATTCATTATACTTAGTTGAAATTTTTTTATTAAATGAGCCTTACAAGATGGTTTGTGACCTAGGTAAGTCCTCTTGGTTAAGTGATTGGGTGAAAGTATGGCTTTTTCCCATTTTATGTCATTATGCTATCCAAAATTTCAAAATTTTCTAACTCGTTTTCTTATTCTCTTTTCTCACAGTTATCATGGTTCGCACCAAGGTTCCCTGGGTACATGACCCTCGTCGCTTTAGGTCCATCAAAGCAAAGGTACAATATCCATGGTTTCATCGAAAAAAGGTGGAAGGGGGTCAGTGTGTTAATTTAGCTCAATTAGCCCTATTTGATGTGGAGAGGGCATTTGGTGATATGGGCTGGCTTCCCATGATCTTGCACGAGGGTTGCACCCGCCCAGACTTGGTAAAGTAGTTCTACTACAACCTACAGGTAGAGGGTGGTCTAGAGGAAGTAGATAGGGGTAGAGAGCTTCGGATCACTATTTGGGTGAAAGGGGTACCTATCTCCTTCAACTGTCAGGAGTTGGTTGACCTCTTGGGCATTTTTAATGATGGGTCACTGGTCTACTGCGCAACAAAGGAGCCCTAGTTCCTAACCACTACTATACGCGTAGAGGTATGCAATCAGATTCTTCGTGGTGACCGTTGGGAAATGAAGTCAACCTGCGTCCTGAGCCATGGGGCTGTATGATCATCCAACATAATCTGATTCTTCAGGGTGGACATTATGAGATGGTCTCCCAATTGACTCAATACCTACTATACTGCATCTGTACTAGACAGCCTGTCTGTCTCCCATATATTATCATATGAACTATGCACATAGCTACATTGTCTGACTTGAGAGGTAACCTTCCCTATGGATGGTTGATCTCCACCCTCCTTTCTGGCTTATAGGTGGACTTAGAAGATGAGAGGATCTATGAAGACACCTTCTCAGTTGACCTTGATTGGGAGGCCATCTGTAGGATGAGGATAAGAGAGGTATAGGTCAGTGATGATGAAAGGAATGCCATGAGATGTCCTCGCACTCGGGTGGCTGTAGCAGATACAGAGGCGGCACCAGCAGAGGCAGACGAAAGTGATGATGTGTAGGATGATGATCGGATGTACATGGATGTGGATGCCATACCTCCTTCATCACCACAACATTCTACAGGAGCCGGCCCTTCTCGGGCTTTTCACTCAGCTGGTCATTCACGTCCTCCATCAGATGGCATGATGGTGTTACTACATGAGATTCTAGACACCCAGCGGCTACGGATCAGAGGGTAGGAGAGATGCTAGATGCAGCATTCTACAGACCAACGAGTAGTAGATCTGGCGGCTAGTCTCTGAGCAACCCAGACTCAGGTAGCTTGGCCCACGAGAGTATATGCTGAAGACTACGATCAAGACCATGAGGCACCTCCTCCACCTACACCCCCAGCTCCATAACCACCTGCCTAACTGTCTGGATTGTAGATCGTACTCTGCTTCGGATATACATTTTTCTCATTATATATATATATATTTATTTATAATTTATTTCTCATTTACTTATGTTCATTATTCTCTTTCTTAGTTTATGTCTCAAACAACAAGGTGCTTATGGTGTGTTCTTATTACAGGTTTTAATTTTCCTAACTCAATTCATGACTCGCGTGGAAGTACTTAGGTTAATGGGTAGAACCTGAGAGCTCTCATACCAAGCTATCACACCCCATTTCTGGACTAACCAGAGTTGTGTGATAAACCGTCAATAAACCAACGGTTTAACTAGGAACTCGTATAGGTCATACCACCATATCAAACCACACATTCCACGATAATAATTAGAAATAATAAACAATTAAGTGAAAGTCTTTATAAATAATGAACTGAATATCTAACAGTAAAAAATAAATATTTAATCCAATTATCTTCAAATAACTCAAGACATAAAATAAAATAATCAATTACATGTTCAGTAGTTAAAATAACTAAACTAATAAAAACACATTGATTGCAATCGCATGAAGGATCATGTGAATCTTCTACAGTTTCTATGTCCATAGTCGCCATGTGTCCATACGACGGAGCATTCACGTAATTTTTTATAGTAGTACCTGCATCATTAACTAAAAATATTTGACGTCGAAAGGGTGAGCACACATCATGGCTCAGTGAGCAAACAAAACAATGCACAAACATATGCATGAGTTCAATTCAATATCTTTGGTCTGGGGTCTGGTTTTTAAGTTTGCAATGTGCGATAGAAATGTTTGGTGGCCCCTGCACCTCTATACATGAGTGTGTGAATTAGCCCAATGGATCAAACACCATTGCCCTCCTTCATGCACCCATCATGGAATAGAGATAGAACTAAAGTATCCGGATTACACATCGGAACACTTCCCCTGATTCCTTACCCATACCAATATGTAAGCCCCTATTGGTGAGAGCTTGTAAACTGGGCTCGCAACTAACCAATCCTAATGTCATCCAATGTATCCAAGGCCTCACCCCAGCATCCCTCAATATGTCCATAGAGATAGAACTAAGGCCCCCAACAAAGTCAAAGACCATACGGTCCTAGACCACCTCCCCTGATGCCCTACGATGTAATAGTTCTGCTAAGGTAATGACGATACGATAATGTCAGTGGGCAAGACTTAAGTAGAGATAGAGCTAGAGTTTAGTAACCAAGATGAACCACAATGTCACGTCCTCCCCCTGATGCTCCACTCGCATCCAACACACTAACCGTACACACACAATCACATGCCTATTCCTAGTATCATCATCATCAACATGTTATAAATAGACAGAAATAAATATGCATGAGCAGTAATAACAGGAATATTGGATGACATGTGAGATGCACACTACAAGCATACAATCATAGAATCAGTCATGGCATTAGACTCAGTAAAATAATTTATTATTATCCAATTAATTTAAGTCTTATTTCCTTACCTTTTAACAATACTCGATCTCCTTCCAAGCCTTGTAACTCTCTTTGAATCACTTTAGTAACCTAGAAGTTATATGAATTTAAGTTAAGATTCATGTGTAAGATGTTACAGTAGTCGAAAATTGAAACAGATCACTGATAGGAGTCTGATTGGTCCTATGGTCACATGTTGATGTCGACCATACCTTGTACTGTCGATACCCTATGGTCACATTATATGCAACCACACCTACGACCATAAGCTTTCTGGATTCTTCCCGAATGGCTATGGTCGATACTCTGGTCATCCAATGGTCGATCGTAGGTGCGACCATACAAGTTTACTGTGATTTCTTACTTCCAATATAGATTAGTCCTCTTGGGTCATCAACGAGGTCTTCCCTGATGATCATTCGAAGGCCAACATTCTTAGTCTTACCGAGTTAATTACTCTAACTCATTCTTCATGATCCCCTTGTGGTTTGCTTAGAAAATCCCATAAATGAATCCTTACACTGTGTTTGGTACTACAATTTATGTTAGAAACTCCTACTCTTGTTGTTCTAAGGCTACAGAGACAAGGTTCATACCTTACTGGTTGTATAGAGTCTATAGAACTCTTTCTCTCAGCCTTCTTCTCTGTCTTCCTAGTTTTCTCTTCTTCTCCTTCTGTTCCTTCTCTTCCTCTAGGGTTTAATAATGTTCCAAAAGAGTGAAAAAGGGTTAAGGAATGTCTTTTACATAGAGAGAAACTCTCCATATAGAGTTCTCCAACAATTGGAAAGAGATCCCCCTTCTATTTGGAAAGTTTCCAAACTCAGAATCTGATTTGGGGTCCTACAGTCGGATGTACAGTAGCAAAATCCATCGACCATACGCTTGAAAACATCGATCGTAAGGTCATTGGTTAGTGGTCTTTGTTTTTCATCCTATGGTCAACCATACCTACCCAGGTAGTCGACCATACACTTGGTTTTACATGTTGTTAAGTCAATTCTCATACCTAGTCTCATGGTGCTTCTTTAAACGATCAGTCCACTTGATCCAGCAATGATGGAAAGACTTGGCACGACATGGTTAGACTGGATTAGTAGAGTGTGGGTCTTACAGGAGGAGTCCCTTCTCAACCCAAACTCTTTCCATTGGCAACTTCTTATGAGTACCTTATTCAAATTAGGAGTTTTATTCCAAGAGGGACAGTTCAATGGATTAAAAACCTACCTTTTCATCTTCATCTAAGTACGTGTCAGTCTTCGAAAACTCTGACACGTTCTCAGAGACAGGGAGGAAGTAGAAGGGAGAAGAATAAGCTTAGCTGCACTTACGCTTGGGGAATTATTGACAACGTGCACATTGATTGACCTTGGTTAAGCGATCGACGCTAAAAAACTCTAAACCCTTCTATAGATTCTGATAAAAGCTTCAATCAAATGTCATATAATGTGATCGTTGATTTTTCCCCACTAATGGTAGAACAACTACATCACCTTCTTGATCTCAAGGACACATTCTTAATGGATGACTTAGGTTAAACCTTAAATCCATCCTTATTACGTTAATGTGTAAGCCTAAGAGGTACCCAACTATTGGACCATACTAGGTTAGCAAAGTATGGACTAATCTTATAGCAAAATTCCTATCTTGAAGATTACCGACGGACTCAATAAAAGAGTTTTGAAGTGTGTCCAAAAGGGAACCCTGGAGGAAAAACCTATATCTCTAGATAGGCTACCAACCTTGACTGACCCTTAGGGAAGAGGACGAACGATAACCTAGATGATGTACTGTAAGAGCCAGTGTAACGACAGGACAATATCAGAAAGGCTCAAAAAGTAGTTGGCCGGATGACTGTAGCGACCGACGCAATGATCGGCCACTGACAAAAAACCTTAAGGATCAGTTAGACATAATACATGACTTGACCCTTGCATCCAGATTTCATACCGAACAACCCTAGAAGACTATTATTTAGTCTGTTGAGAAAATAATTAAAATATTAACCTTAATTTACTTAATCTAGTTGTCACGTGCTTGGATATCATCGACTCACATGGTGTAGGTAGTGGAAATTACAAGAACCCAGGTGAGGAACTGAACACCTGATTGTTTTTTATAGTGTTTATAATATATGGTTATTGTGCCACGTGCTTGTTATGATAACATGTCATCCAATAACTGCTTTGTACATGCATTTACATTTATATTATATGATTGTTGTGTGGATGTACGTGACTGAGATCTAGTGGGTAGTGGTGAAACGGTTGAGGACCACTAGATACGACCTACTAGGAAAATCTTGATGAGTATGTCACTCAACCCTAGTAGGATGACAACATCTTAGGGGGCAAAATGGATGGTTTGGGTCTCTTGCTGGGATTGGTGAGAGGGATATATTAGATGACATGTAGGATTGTTTAGTGCCATTACCCTTGTATGCAACCCTGGCCAATAAGGGGTCAAGTACTTATAGGATGGAGTGATGAGGGAGAAGGGTCGACAGTGTTCGTTGCAGCGTTACTAGCCGGACTTATTGCCCGATCACCTTTCTGATTGGGGTGTCGTATGGCTTTACTAAGGCTATTGGACTAGGCTGGTAAGTGTCCAAACATTTTCATGCATTGAAGTTATAGTCAGCTTTAGGGAAGTGTCGCTAGGCCATACCATACCATACTAGCATACATGATACCGGACTCTTGCATTCTATGTGTAATAAACTGACCGTGCATCTTGATTGCTTGCCTGTCTGTTTCTCACTAAGCTCAAGTTGGAGATATTACCCTTGTGTACGCCTTCTTTTTTTAGATGATGTTGCAAGTACCACTGTTGCTGATTATTTGAATGCACTTACATTTTCTCGTTTAGCCCAGTTAGGAGCAACATCATTCGAGGACAAAGCCCATGACACAGATTGCCAATGCGACGCATGTGTTTTCATGGATAGATGTACATGACGGAGAGTTACTTAAATAATAAATGGTTTTTGTTATTTTTCCTTTGGATTTATTAGATTACATTCAATTAGCCTATAATTTATAGGGTAGTAATAATTTAATTTTATTATTGGTGAATGTTGGTGAACAGATTTTAAAAGATATAACACACTGATATTACCCTTATTTATCATTAGAAATCTCATGGTTATTTATTCATCTTTTGCTATTTACCACTCTAAATTTTATATGTGGCATTATGTTAGTATGTGGTTGGTATGGGTGTGCAACGCTTACAAGATCCTAGTAGAATCACATCCAAACTACGGTGTTGATCCAATAGTATCCTAAAATTTTTCATATTGGTATTTTGGGGTGTGGCAGTTTTGGTATCAGAGCATTAAGCACTGTTACACTATGCCAAACAAGTAATGCTACAATCTTTTATAGTAACCTGAGCAATAGGCTAATAAAAGCTTAAAGAGCATAATTGGATATGAAACTAAATTTGTGTGCTCTGTGATAACCAAAAAAAATCATAATATATTAGAAAAAGACTAGGGATAAAGCACCATGGCTAGTATAGGGAAATAAGACATAGTTTTACAATAACAATAAATATAAGATAGTGGAGACCATTGTGGTCACTCAGAATCTGACGGTGTGGACTCATGAACTCGTTGGTAGGATTTCATCCATGATGCAGCTGCCACATTCTTATTGTCATTTTCAGACATTATACCCACTCTTACCATGGCTGCTTGTATTGTATTGAGTTGAGAAGAGAATGATGATTGGACATGTTGCACTCGCCTAAAATTATTCTCCACAGAGTGTGCAAACTACTTTTGGTGTCCCGAATACTTTACAACTCAGCTAACAAAATGTTCATATCAATGGGAGTTTGTGATGGACCTGCTTAGTCTCTACCACCACCCTCAGCACCCATGCGTGCATCATTCTCTATTTCATTATTTAATTCTTCATCTACTAATGTCCCAGGACAAGGACGAGTATCTAACTCATCATTAAAAAGCACTACATTATCAAGGTACAACTTGGAGATGGCATACCAGCCAAAATGAGATGCTATTGTTCCTTCGTTTGTAGCCTGATCTTGTATGTCAACCCCCAAAAGCGATAAGAGATGAGTGAGCAGTTTTTCGTAAGGAAGATTTGAAGATACAATGCCCTATGAAGGCATAATCGTGGTCCGCATAAGGATGTAGGGTAAACAAACTGGAATTCTAGTTACAAGCCAATGGACCAGGAATTGGCCAAATGAAAATAGCTCATTCTAATGACCACCCTATAATAGGATGTCGTGCTCCATAATTCCATAGTATACAATGGGTATGGGGTAATAATTGATAGTCTTATGACATTTTCCCAGCATGAGAATCTGACTCTCAATCTCTAGCTGCATTGTAAGACCCGTGTCAATCTAACCCGGTCTTACCACCTTGAATCAGGTTTACCCATCATGGTCGAGTCAAATGGACCAAGGGCGTGAAGGAGATCGAGATCCCAGGTATCAAATCGACCCAAAAACACTTAATTTGAAGGGAGGGTCGCATACCCAGCTAAGTAGGGTCGGACCTCCCAAAGCAGAAAGTCAGACCCTCAATTTTGAAGGGAGGGTCGGACATCTTGAACCCTAGGGTCAACGGGATCATCGAGCCTCGGTTACCATAAGAAATAGAAATTAAGAAATTTCCTAATTTTTGACTGGGATTCTTTCCTAATCTCAATGGGACTTACTTTAGGATGTTCCTACTCTATTTAGAGGACGTCCCTAAGCCTTTTTCACTCCTTTCACAACCCTAATTGAATTGAGAGAAAGAGAAGAGAAGGAAAACAAGAAGAAGAGAAGCAAGGAAGAGAATTTAGCCAAAAGAGAACAGTTGCAGAGAAAAGAGTATTCTTCTCAGGTATGGTTACTAATTCCATGAGTTTCTACAGACCTTAGGATAGATATTGATGAGAGTGTGATCTCGGAGAAACCCAAACTATCAACCCATGGTTAGGTTTTAATGGAAACCATAGGGGAAGGTATGAAAGCTATTTAGGTGGATGATTCATGGTTCTAGACCATGGAATGAATGTTGAATGGAATGTAGAAACAAGCCATAGGACCCCAAACACGAGGAATGGACTAAAAAGAGGGAATTGGACCAAAGTGCACCGAGGGTCGCACCGAGGGTCGATGACCATCCGACCCTAGGTGATCCTGACCATCGACCCTCAGTGTTCGGGAAGTTCAGATTTGGGGAGGGTCGCACCCAGGGTCGATCAGGACTCCGACCCTACCTTCGACCATCAGTTAACAGAATGGTTTTTAAATTCTGAATAAATTCTAATTAAATTTTATCGGCTTTGTTAGGTCTTCTAGCAATATAATAACATTATAAAGGTGATTTTAAAGCTTGGAAAAGTATCTATTAGCATGCTAAGGTGAGGAAACAGAACTCTAAACTAATTGGTTAATAACAAACTGTTTTCTATTTTCTTGAGTCCAATGCCATGCTTGATTCTATGCGCATATGTTTGTAATGTGCATACAACATGTCATCCAATATTTTTATTATTTGTTCAAGCATATTTACTTTATTGTTTATAACATGATGATGATGATGATAGGAATAGGCATGTGATTGTATGTGTGTGGTTGGTGTACTTGATGCGAGCGAGTATCAGGGGAGGTGTGATGAGAACGTCAATAAACATTAACCTTTGGCGGGTCTCAACACTTTAGCTCTATCTCTAACTCAAGCCTTGTGCATTAGGATCGTCGTATCGCCATTACTTTAGTAGAACTATTATGTCGTAGAGTATCAAGGGAGGTGGTCTCGGTCCTTGTAGTCTCTGACTCTACCGGGGGGCCTTAGCTCTATCTCTATGGACATTCTGAGGGATGGTGGGGTGAGGCCTTGGATACACTTTTTGACATTAGGATTGGTTAGTTGCGAGCCCAGTTTGCAGCCCTCGCTAACAGGGGCTTACGTGTTGGTATGACACTATATAGCAATAAACGTTAACCCCTGTTATATAATGTTCATGATTGGGTGCTTGTGATTCGACGATAAACGTTACCTTCGGGCGGCGTCACACACTTGTGTATAGAGGCGGGGTCAATAAACGCGACCTTTGACTACCTAAACCTTTCTATTGCATACTGTAAACTTTAAACCAGACCAAAGATATGAATTCATTGCATGCATATGTACTATTGCATTGTTTTGTCTACTCACTGAGCCGTGATGTGTGCTCACCCCTCGACATCGAATATTTGTAGTTGATGATGCAGGTTATACCGTTGAAGATTATATGAATGCTCCAGCATACGGGAACATAGCGGCGATGGAAGTTGAAGCTGAAGTAGATACACATGACTCCTCTTGCGAGTGCAACTCATGTGTATTCGATTAGATATTTGCTAGATTTCTTTATTTGGATTTAATAAAGACATGTATTTGATATTTATTTATGTCTCCGTGGAAACAGAATAATTTGCTATTAAATTATTAGTATCACCGTAGATTCTCAGTTCATTTTATTATAAGACTTCCGCTATTGTGTATTTACTCTGATTGTGATTACGGATGTATGGGGGTTCAGATAACGCGGGGATAGCCTACTCGAGATCCTGGTTGAACCGTTGGTTTGCTAGAGGTTCATCACACCATTCTGAACAGTGCAGAAATTGGGGTGTGACAACTTAGTATCAGAGCATCTCAGGCCTTGTCCGCTGAACTAACATACATTCAAGACAAATGTGAACTGAGAAAGGATAAAAGTAAAAACAGTAATATTAACACACTATAAGCACAAGTGATGGTTGAGACCAAATTTAAAAAGAGAATAATGCATCTATTAAAGGGGAAACAAGTTACGTACAATGAGAGAGAAACAAACTGTATATACATAACTAAAGCGGAGTACAGTCTACAACCCGGACAGTTACTTCATAGTACAAAGAAAATAAAATACAATCAAGAAGCTGGAGGCGAAGGAGGAGGCGGAGCCTCACGGTCTCTGTCGTAGTCCTCGGCATAGACTCTAGTCAACCAGGCTATCTGAGTCTGGGTCGTCTGTAGACTAGTAGTAAGATTGGCTACCCTCCTATCAGTCGCACGCTGAACCTCAAGGAGCTCTCCCATCCGCGTGTCTGATGCGTGCTGGGCAGCTAGCAACTCATCCATCCTCAGATCAGATCTGTGCTGAGCCTCCTTGATCTCCTGCAACATCTCCATCATATCAGAAGGTGGGCGTGAAGGTCCAGCCACATGAGAAGGGCCAGTCTCAGATACAGGATCCGCCGCAGGAGAAGTACCAACTCCAGCCGCATGCATAGGTGAAGGTGGGGGTATCACGTCGACATCATTTACATACAGTCGTCATCGTCGACGGGATCCACATGAGCTCTAGCAGCGGCAGCAGCAGCCTCAGCGTCAGCCATCTCAATGCGAGTGTGAGGGCGTACCATCTCGTTCCTCTCCTCGTCACTAACCTGGGCATCTCGCAGGCCCATCTTACAGATAGCCTCCCAATCTAGAGGCGACGAGAAGGTTTTCTCCTGAATCTTCTCATCTACTAAGTCCACCTCCAGGCGAGTAAGCAGGACAGTGATCATACGTCCATAGGCTAGGTTACCCCTATGACCGGACAATGTAGCACTGATCATGGTCCGCATGATGATATATGGAAGACAGACTGGCTGTCTAGTGCAAATACTATATATCAAAAACTGGGTCAGCTGAGAAACCCTCTCATAGTGCCCACTCTGCGGAATCAGATTATGCTGGATAATCTTATAGAAGACCCGTGGAGCAGGACGCAGGTAACAGGCTCTCATCTGCCAGCGATCAGGTCGTAGCAGCTGGTTGTCGATCTCTGCCCTCATCTCCATGGAAACAAACTGGGGCTCTCCAGGCGCACAGTACACCATGGGGCCATCATAAGGAATGCCCAGCAGATCGGCCAGTTGCCGATAGTCAAATGAAATGTGCACCCCTTTAACATAGCTGGTGATGCACAACTCTTGACCCCTCTCAACGTCATTGTAATTCCCCACCACCTGGAGATTACAATAAAACTGACGCACCAAATCCGGACATGTGCACGCATCATAAGTAATGATAGGGAGCCACCCCATGTCACCAAATGCTCTCTCTATGTTGAACAAGGCTAGCTCAGCCAAGTTCACCATACGACCACCCTCTACTTTATTTCGAGCATAGTCGGCATACTGTGCCTCGGCTTCGTTGGAGCGAAAGTGAAGCAGATCACGAACTCAGGGTATTTTAGTACGGGCCATGGTATCTGCAAAGTAAGAAAGGAAAAATAAAATAAGGAGTTAATAGGATGAAAATCCAAAATTTGACATTATAACCACGTAAGTTGGCCAAAAGCCTCACTTTTCACCCGTACACGTGGGCAGGAGGACTTACGTAGCTTCCTACATATCCTACAACCCACATACAGTAGAAAATTGGAACTAATGAAGACCAATTGGAAGAAATTTCAAGAAATCGAAAAATTTCGACAAATTAGGGCAAACGAGCAAAAATCCAAGTTTCTTGATAACCAACCGATGAAACTCAAAAATTTTTGAGGGCTTTCGTTCCTCGAGACACCAATAACAAATGCCCCCAATAAAAATCGAATTTTTACAGTTGGAAAAAGTTTAATTTGAAGAATACCAGTTAAATGAGCAAAAACCTAGAAAAGAAAACCTATAAATAGGTGAAAATGGGAGAATATACCTGTATGGATGACGTGGACGTCGAAACCCGGACTCAAATCGACCAAAAACAGTGGAGTGACACTGTAGCAACTCAGAGGGGAGAGACGAGTCGAAACGGGAGGGAAATAATAAGAAATGACTCAAAATCGGATCTTAAAAATCTGATTTTTGGTCTGAGCGTCGGACAATTCGACCAGAACCATCGACCCTCCCATCGAACCTCGGCTCTCGGGAATCTGACAGAAAACTAAGGGTCAGAACTGAGGGTCCCATTGACCCTCACATCGACCCTCAGCTCTCGGGAAGAACAGGTCATTCCCAGGGTCGGATACTGAGGGTCGGACATACCATCAACCCTCATCATCGACCCTGCATAGAAAAGACAGTATTTTCTTTTAAAAAATGAGCTGGAATTGGAATTTGATAATTTTCAGGCACCACCAATCACAGAAGGAATTATGTCTGGACGTAGGGTAACCCGACAAAACCGAAATGCAGTTCCACCACCACCACCCGTGGAGGAGAGTAGTCAGGAAAATAATTATGCACCGGGTAATCCAGAACAGGCAAACCCTACAAATTTGCCACCTCCACCACAAGAGCTAGCAACCATGGTAATGAATCTGGCTCAACAGCTGCAACAGATGCAACATGCACAGGCTCAGATGCAAGTTGCGATGGGTATTATGTTCCAAGCCACTCAAGCTGCACCTATGCAGACAGGACAAGCCAGTGCAGCACCGGTGGGTAACCACCCAGCACCTTAGACACCTCAACAACCTACTGCATAGATTCCAGTACAGGCTCCGGAAGCAGCTCAGGTTAATTACCAGTATCCACACCATATGTTTGGGGCATATCCCCAAAATCAGTTGGATCACTCTCGACTGGTGGAGAGATTCTTGAAGATGAAACCCAAGGAATTCAACGGCAAACCGTCTGATCCATTGTGGCCAGCACACTGGATAGACGAGATGGAGAGAAATTTCCTCATGATGACTATCACAGAAGAAGAAAAAGTATTATGTGCCACCTTCATGCTAAAGGGTGACGCACATCATTGGTGGAAATCTGCTAGGGCTTACTTATTGACCAAGCACACCCTACTGACTTGGGCTATATATAAAGAAGCTTTCTTCGAGAATATTTTCCACGAAGCTTTAGAGATTCTATGGAGAAGGAGTTCCTGAGTCTATATCAGGGACAGATGTCAGTGGATGCATATCAACAGTGTTATGAGGAGCTGTTTTTTTTTACACCACTTAGTATGCAGGAAGAGGAAACCAAAACCCGTAGGTTTATTACGGGACTAAGAGGAAGCATCAGAGAGCACGTTCTGGGCTTAGAAAAGAAGATTTACAATGAAGCTGTCCAAATAGCTCGGGTTATTGAATCGAGCCAGAAGGAGAGTTATTTCACACAGAACCGGGGTATCAAAAGGCCAGCTGGAAATACTTACAACGGAGGGAACAACAAGACATTTAAAATCTTCTGTGCTCAGGGCTTTATTGCTGCACCCAGGACTACTCCAGTGGTTCAACAGCAGCCAAAGCTAAATTCTAAAGGCCCAAAGTGTTTTAACTACAACCAATCGGGACATATGGCAAGGGAGTGCCCTAAGCCCAAGAAGCAGTTCCATCAGGGACGGGTATATGCTGTTACATCCGAGGATGCTGTCGCATCACCCGATGTGGTCACAGGTATGACTGAAACTTTTTAAGTTGTAATTACATTGCATGAGCATGTAGACTAAGTAAAATAAATCACAGGTATTGTACCTATAAATGGCGTACCCGCCAGAGTACTCTTTGATTCAGGAGCCACTCATTCATTTATATCTGTGTCATTCGGAAAGAAGATAAACTTACCCATCAAAACATTAGAGTACAAATTACTTATACGATCGCCGATGGGGTTAGAAGTGGAATTAGAGAAAGGCTATGGACCATGTCCAGTTCTCATTGGCGAGAAAACCTTAGATGCAACCTTGATACAACTTGAGATGGCAGACTTTGACGTCATCTTCGGAATGGACTGGTTAGCTCGGCATTTTGCAAACCTATTATGCGCCGAAAAGAAGCTAACGTTCAAAGACAAAGAAGGAGCAGAATTTAGTTTTTTGGGAACCAAACTTCCCCGTAGACGCAAGCTCATACTCTCAGCACTAAAGACTAAGAAGTGCCTTGAGAAGGGGGCAGTCGGGTATCTAGTGTCAATGGTTGACCTAACCAAGGAAGCACCACAAATGGAAGATATTGAAGTCGTGCGGGACTATCCCGACGTATTTCCGGAGGAACTACTAGGATTACCACCCGACCGAGCCACAGAGTTTGTGATAGACCTTGTACCTGGAGCCGCACCAGTTTTAAAAGCACCTTATAGAATGGCTCCTACGGAACCGAAGGAACTGAAAGTGCAACTACAAGAACTGTTGGACAAGGGTTATATTCGACCCAGTATATCACCATGGGGAGCGCCGGTGTATTCGTGAAGAAGAAGGACGGTAGCGTTCGATTATGCATCGACTATCGGGAGTTGAATAAACTGAAAATCAAGAATCGATACCCACTACCTCGGATCGATGACTTGTTCGATCAGTTACAAGGAGCAAAAGTGTTTTCTAAGATCGTTCTTCGATCAGGCTATCATCAGCTCAAGATTAAAGAAGGTGATATTCTGAAGACAGCTTTCAGGACCAGATATGGATATTATGAGTTCTTAGTCATGTCTTTCGGATTAACTAATGCACCGGCAACTTTCATGGAACTTATGAACCGGGTTTTCCATGATATGTTGGATACGTCGGTTATAGTATTTATTGATGATATATTGGTATACTCCAAGGACGAAGAAACTCATATCAAGAACCTAAACGCCGCCCTACAGTGTTTAAGGAAAGAGAAGCTATATGCCAAATTTTCAAAGTGTGAGTTTTGGCTAAGTGAAGTCGCCTTCTTAGGCCATGTAGTATCCGCTGAAGGAATCAAAGTGGATCCCAGCAAAATCAAGGCTATTGTAAAGTGGGAAGCACCAAAGAGTGTTTCAGAAATTAGAAGTTTTCTGGGTCTAGCTGGTTATTATCGAAGATTCGTAGAAGACTATTCCCGAATTGTCGTACCTCTCACAAGTTTGACTAAGAAAGGTGAAAAGTTTGTGTGGACCGATAAATATGAGAAGAGTTTCCAAACATTGAAGACCAGATTGATATCCGCTCCGATTTTGACTATTCCCCTTCCAGGACAGACAATTACTTTATACACTGATGCGTCAGGACTGGGACTAGGATGTGTGCTTATGCAAGGAGAGCAAGTAATTGCTTACGCCTTGAGACAGTTGAAAATACATGAAAAAATTACCCCACCCATGATTTGGAGTTAGCGGTAGTAGTACATGCTGTCAAGATATGGAGACATTACCTATACGGAGAGAAATTTCAGATTAAGTCGGACCATAAAAGTTTTACTTATTTATTTAATCAGAAGGAGTTGAATATGAGACAAAGAAGATGGCTGGAACTATTGAAAGACTATGATTGTGATATCCAGTATCATCCGGGAAAAGCGAACGTAGTAGCGGATGCGTTAAGCAGAAAAGCATTGATAAAATCGCAAGGAGAGATTAGCACAACTGCAGCAATGTGTACTATCGGAATGGTATTCAATCACAGCAATGGAAAATATGTAATAGACGCAACTGATGAGTCAGCCAACCAAGGGTTCATTCATCGGTTTTCAAATATGTTCGCGGCATTGAAGATTATACCGGATATAGTGGACGAAGTGAAGACAGCTATCAAAGCAGATCCTTATCTGAGAACAGTACAAGAAGATATTGAGAAAGGGAGGACTAACCCTGAGTTCACCTTGGACGAAGAGAGGGTACTGAAATACAAAGGAAGAATATGTGTACCTGAAACAGAAAGTATGGACATTAGACACCGACTGATGAAGGAAGCCCATACCACCATCTATTCGATACATCCTGGAAGTACAAAAATGTATCATGGTCTAAAGAAACTATATTGGTGGAGGGGAATGAAAGAAGATGTAGCCAAGTTCGTGTCTCAATGCCTAAATTGTCAGAAAGTAAAAGCTGAACGACAAAGGCCCGCAGGACTGTTACAGCCATTACCGGAACCAACATGGAAATGGGACTGCATCACTATGGACTTCGTCACGGGACTATCACTGACTCCTCGAGTAGTTGACGCAGTTTGGGTGATTGCGGACCGTCTGACTAAAACAGCTCGCTTCATACCTACACGACCTCAGTATACACTGGAAAGGTTAGCAAAGCTATATGTGGATAATATTGTTCGGTTACATGGTGTTCCAGAAAGCATTGTGTCTGATAGAGATCCACAATTTACTTCCAAGTTTTGGGAAGGATTGCAAAAAGCTATGGGTACAACATTGAAGTTCAGTACTGCATTCCACCCACAGACAGACGGAGAGTCAGAGCGTACAATTCAGATTCTAGAAGATATGCTATGAGCATGTGTAATTGATTTCAAAGGATCATGGGATGAAAGGTTACCATTGATCGAGTTCGCTTATAACAATAGCTATCAGGCTACTATACAGATGTCACCTTATGAAGCACTGTATGGCAGAAAGTGTCGAACTCCTTTGTTTTGGAATGAAGTTGGAGAACGTAGTATTGTTGGACCGGAGTTTGTTGAAGAGACTTGCCGAGTGGTCGACATTATCAAGGAAAGAGTGAGAACGGCTCAGAACCGTCAGAAGCAATATGCAGATACTCGACGCAGAGATCTGGAGTTCGTTGTAGGTGATAATGTATTTTTGAAGGTATCACCTATGCGAGGATTAAAAAGGTTCGGGCAGAAAGAGAAACTAAGTCAAAGATATGTCGGGCCGTATGAAATTCTAGCTAAGCGTGGTAAAGTGGCTTATCAGTTAGCACTACCACCATCTATGTCAAGTGTGCATGACGTATTTCACATTTCCCTTTTGAAGAAGTATGTCAAGGATCCAACGTACGTTTTGACAGTAGATTTGCCGGAATTGACGGATGATTTGACATTTGAAGTAACACCAACAGAAATCACCAGCCAAAAGGTTCAACATCTACGCAACTGAGATATCTATTATATTAAGGTCACATGGAAAAGTAGAGACATGGAAGAAATTACATGGGAAGAAGAAAATGCTATGCGAAAGCAATACCCTCACTTATTTGATTCAGAAGGTACGCATAATTTTGAGGACAAAATTTTTATAAGTAGGGGGGAGTTGTAAGACCCGTGTCAATCTAACCCGGTCTTACCACCTTGAACCAGGTTTACCCATCATGGTCGAGTCAAATGGACCAAGGGCGTGAAGGAGATCGAGATCCTAGGTATCAAATCGACCCAAAAACACTTAATTTGAAGGGAGGGTCGCATACCCAGCTAAGCAGGGTCGGACCTCCCAAAGCAGAAAGTCAGACCCTCAATTTTGAAGGGAGGGTCGGACATCTTGAACCCTAGGGTCGACGGGATCATCGACCCTCCCATCGACCCTCGGTTACCGTAAGAAATAGAAATTAGGAAATTTCCTAATTTTCAATTCGGATTCTTTCCTAATCTCAATGGGACTTATTTTAGGATGTTCCTACTCTATTTAGTGGACATCCTAAGCCTCTTTCACTCCTTTCACAACCCTAATTGAATTGAGAGAAAGAGAAGAAAAGGAAAAGAAGAAGAAGAGAAGCAAGGAAGAGAATTTAGCCAAAAGAGAACAATTGCAGAGAAAAGAGTATTCTTCTCAGGTATGGATACTAATTCCATGAGTTTCTACAGACCTTAGGATAGATATTGATGAGAGTGTGATCTCGGAGAAACCCAAACTATCAACCCATGGTTAGGTTTTTATGGAAAACCATAGGGGAAGGCATGAAAGCTATTTAGGTGGATGATTCATGGTTCTAGACCATGGAATGAATGTTGAATGGAATGTAGAAACAAGCCATAGGACCCCAAACACGAAGAATGGACTAAAAAGAGGGAATTGGACCAAAGTGCACCGAGGGCCGCACCAAGGGTCGATGACCATCCGACCCTAGGTAATCCTGACCATCGACCCTCAGTGTTCGGGAAGTTCAGATTTGGGGAGGGTCGCACCCAGGGTCGATCAGGACTCCGACCCTACCTCCGACCCTCAGTTAACAGAATGGTTTTTAAATTCTGAATAAATTCTAATTAAATTTTATCGACTTTGTTAGGTCTTCTAGCAATATAATAATATTATAAAGGTGATTTTAAAGCTTGAAAAAGTATCTATTAGCAAGCTAAGGTGAGGAAACAGAACTCTAAACTAATTGGTTAATAACAAACTATTTTCTATTTTCTTGAGCCCAATGCCATGTTTGATTTTATGCGTATATGTTTGTAATGTGCATACAACATGTCATCCAATATTTCTATTATTTGTTCATGCATATTTACTTTATTGTTTATAACATGATGATGATGATGATAGGAATAGGCATGTGATTATATGTCTGTGGTTGGTGTACTTGATGCGAGCGAGTATCAGGGGAGGTGTGATGAGAACGTCAATAAACGTTAACCTTTGGCGGGTCTCAGCACTTTAGCTCTATCTCTAACTCAAGTCTTGGGCATTAGCATCGTCGTATCACCATTACTTTAGCAGAACTATTATGTCGTAGTGTATCAGGGGAGGTGGTCTCGGTCCTTATAGTCTCTGACTCTACCGGGGGGGCCTTAGCTCTATCTCTATGGACATTCTGAGGGATGCTGGGGTGAGGCCTTGGATACACTTTTTGGCATTAGGATTGGTTAGTTGCGAGCCCAGTTTGCAGCCCTCGCTAACAGGGGCTTACGTGTTGGTATGGCACTATATAGCAATAAACGTTAACCTTTGTTATATAATGTTCATGATTGGGTGCTTGTGAGTCGACGATAAGCGTTACCTTCGAGCGGCGTCACACACTTGTGTATAGAGACGGGGTCAATAAACGCGACCTTTGACTACCTAAACCTTTTTATTGCATACTACAAACTTTAAACCAGACCAAAGATATGAATTGATTGCATGCATATGTACTGTTGCATTGTTTTGCCTACTCACTGAGCCGTGATGTGTGTTCACCCCTCGACGTCGAATATTTTTAGTTGATGATGCAGGTTATACCGTTGAAGATTATATGAATGCTCCAGCATATGGGAACGTAGCGGCGATGGAAGCTGAAGCTGAAGTAGATACACATGACTCCTCTTGCGAGTGCAACTCATGTGTATTCGATTAGATATTTGCTAGATTTCTTTATTTGGATTTAGTAAAGACATGTATTTGATATTTATTTATGTCTCAGTGGAAACAGAATAATTTGCTATTAAATTATTAGTAACACCGTAGATTCTCAGTTCATTTTATTATAAGACTTCCACTATTGTGTATTTACTCTGATTGTGATTATGGATGTATGGGGGTTCAGATAACGCGGGGATAGCCTACTCGAGATCCTGGTTGAACCGTTGGTTTGCTAGCAGTTCATCACATCATTCTGAACAGTGCGGAAATTGGGGTGTGACATGCATAATCTCAATCAAGGAGTCCCTATCCTTAGGACCCCAGAATGCTACGTCGCCACCCATGGATGCACCCAATATTCCGACTAGTTACCTAGTATCAAAATAAATACTTCTGCCTAACACCCGACTAGATATGTGAAGGTCTGCAGCGTCATCATCATCATCCATACCACCTACTACATGTAAGTTTTAATAGAAAAGTCGTACCTGACTAGGCCTCGTGGTGATTTTAATTTCTAACTTGGGAGACCATCCCATAGCATTGAAAGTGGCTCTGACATCCAACGGTTCTAACTTGTCGAATAGCACACATCGACCTGATTCAACCATTTTCTTTTCAAACTTTTAAAATGCTTGTTGAGCCTCTAAGGAAATAAATTGTATCGCATCAAATGCTGGTGGATCACTATGTCATGGCCAGTTTATGGTAGTTTTCCTTGGACAAGGTGGCCTGTATTAGCAGTAATTAACCGTAGTATAGTTTTGAGTAGTCATTGTTCTAATAACATTATAAGAGCTAAGACTATACTTAAGAAGCTAAGCATAAAACAATGAAACTTTGAGTTTTGATACATCCAAGTGATTTTGAGTTGTTTATGAGAAAGGAGCGATGAAAACTCCAAGAAAGAGCTTGTAAGATCCGCACCCAAAATTTCAGTCCTAATTTGAAATTTTGGCTCTGTAACAGGTCTTACCATGACAAACAGGTCAAACCAATATGAACCAGACCTATAAAGCCAACGGAGGTAACCTAGTAAAACTCTAGTACCTAAACCATCCAATCAGGACTCAAATAAGGGGTCCGACACGATACTACCAAGGTACGATTGGACACGTGCCATACCCTAGTGCCACTGTCACACCCCAATTCTAGACTAAATAGTAGTATGATGAACCATTATAAGAACCAAAGGTTTAAGTCAGGATCTCATAAAGACTGTGCTAACAATTTAAACCAAACACATTCCACAACATAATTAGAGATAATAAAATAAATAGCAAAAGTTTCATTAATAATGAACTGAGGTCTAACATGATAAGTAAATAAATATTATAGTTATCTCTAAGTAAACCAAAATATAATTAAATAATCTATTACAGGGTCCCATAATCAAAATACAAATAAACTAAGAATAAAGACATTGAAAACCCTTGCACGGAGAGTCGTGCTCGTCCTCCTTAGTCTGCATGCCTGTAGCTGCCATGTATCCATACGATGGCACGTTCATATAATCCTTCACTATGGTACCTGCATCGTCAACTAAAAATATTCGATGTCTAGAAGAGAGCACACAATACAGCTCAGTGAGTAAAATAAAATAATGCACAAGCAAATGCATGTAGTCAAATTACTATCTTTGGTATGGTATAAGCTTGCAAAATTGCTATGGTAAGGATAATTTATAGCCACACCTCCATACATAAGAGTGTGAGCACACCCAATGGATCACACACCGTTGTTACCCCGCAACACCACAATGAAATAGAGATAGAGCTAAAGTTCTCTGATTATACACCGATAGAACCCCCCTGATACCCTACCCATACCAATACATATGCCCATACTAGTGAGCGCTTACAAACTGGGTTCGTGACTAACCAATCCTAGATATCATCACAGGGATTTGTATCCAAGGCCTTACCCCAATATCCCTTAATATGCCCATAGAGATAGAGCTAAGGCTCACTGGCAGATCATACACCCGTACACCATGTACACCTCCCCTAATACTTTACGTCGTACTAGTTCGGCTAATGTAACAGCGATACGATGATGTCAATGATCATAACTGAATAGAGATAGGCTAGAGCCTATTGGATCATACACCGCCACACTCCCCCTGATACTCCACCCAACCAAACACATCAACCTCACACAAGCACATGCCTATTCCTAGCATTATCATCATATCAAATAAGAATAATAATAAAAATATACATGAACAGATATGTAACAAGTATTGGATGACTTGTGAGATGCACAAACAATCACACAAACATGGCATCATATCAGTTGGACAGAATGTAAGGTAGTTTATTATTAGCCCATTAGTTTAGGTTTTGTTTCCTCACTTGTAAATGATTTGTGTTTCTCTTCCAAGCCTTGGAACTTACTTTGGAAGTAGTTAGAAACCTATACAATTTATAGACTTAAGTTTCATCAAGTTACAATAGTTTAAATCCAAAACAGGGCTTCCTATTAATGATCGGTCGACCCTGACTAGTCTTGCCTCATGCGACCAGTGACTTTGACTAGAGAGTTCCTAAAAACCACCCAAGAATCACTGGTCGCCTCACTGGTCGCACATATAGTCGACCAGCGATGCGACCACAAAAACTCTTGTCAAGATATTATCCAGTCTGAGTTCTCTTTTGAGTCAACACCTTGGCCTACCAATGGGGTTCATCCTAGAGTCTTTCTATGGCCTGAAACCAATGATTCCCAATTGATAATTTCCAATAAACAATCATAGGGTAACCCTAACCAACAACCATAGATTAACTCTAACCTCCTTTGGTTTGCTTGGAAGATCTCATAATCCCTTTCACATTGTAAGGTTCAATTCACCAACATAAAGATGGAAGATCATCTTAACCAATCTAATAGCTACAGAGATGGTCCTCTTACCTTAGTTTCCTTGCAAGAGAAGAATGGAAACTGTTGGCAATAAGCTCCTTTGTAACTCCTTCTCCATGCTTCCTCCTTCTTATTAATGTTCACCTCCTCTCTCTTCCTCTCTTAGTTTTAGGGTTTGGAATTAATAAAAAGAGTGAGAAAGAGCAGAGGGGTGTCCTCTATATAGGGATAAAGTTTCCATATAGAGTCCCCACTCAATTAGGAAAGCGACCTCTCAGAATAAGGAAAGTTTTCAATTCTCAAAAATAGACCAAGGTTTCACTAGTTGACTTCATTGGTTACATAGTACATTGACCAATGAACCTCTAACATGCAACCAGGGAACCTAAATGTTAACTACACGACTGGTCTTAGTTTATAACTATGACTGGTTGACCACACAGGTTCATATAGTCTACCACTTAAGTAAAATGGACTATTTTAGCTTACCTGGTGTGAGGACAAAGATGGAAATTTTGAAAGTTGCCACCTAGATTAAGGTCTAGGACCTTAGAAATGTGAAATCTCACCCTAAGGTAAGACTTCGATTGACTCATGACCCTTAGATTAGATTTCTGATCCATCAGAGATTGGGTAAGTGTCAGGTTACGGTTATGGGAAGGGGTTAGGCACCCAAACCGCCCAATCGAAATCGGTCCTATACCTTTCCTATGCTAGACTCTATCTATTAAACCGAACCAAACCAAGTGGTTTGATATCATTAAACCGAATTTGTATCCATTAGATTGCCTACGTATCACAAAATTATTTCAAAAATCAGGTTCACCATCGTAGTTCAGGTGTGATTAAAGTTTATGACTGTGATTTATGCTTGTGCATGATTAAGTTCATTGTTCAAGTTGAAGTTTATGCTTGAAAGGATGAGAAACCCTATGGGTTAGGATCTGGATAGTCCATGTGAACTGATAAATAGTCCTAGTGGATCTAAGAATGGATAACCCTATCTGGGTTGAAATGTGGATAACCCTATTTGGGTCGAAATGTGGATAATCCTATCTAGGTTGGAATGTGGATAACCCTATTTGGGTCAAAATGTGGGTAAATATCCTAGTGGATCTATGGATAGTCCAAGTGGACTAAGGTTTGGATCCGAATTTTGGATTCTCCCAAATAGCCTACGTATCCTAGGGTTTGCCCTAGGAATCAGAATCCGGGTAGTTCGAAATCTGGATAACCCTATTTGGGTTGGAAAATGGGTAAATATCCTAGTGGATCTATGGATAGTCTGAGTGGACTAAAATGTGGATCCGAATTTGGGTTTTTCCAAAATAGACTACGTATCCTAGGGTTTGCCCTAGGAATCAAAATCTACGTAGTTTGGGATCTGGATAATCCTATTTAGCTCAAAATGTGAGAACCTATTCTAGGTTTAGGGTTTAGAACCTATTCTAGGTTTAGGATTGAGAACCTATTCTAGGTTTGGGATTGAGAACCTATTCTAGGTTTACGGTTTACTAAGAGGTGGAAATCGTCTTGAGTTACCCTTTGCATCCTAAATTTTAATTTTGGAAGGTTTGGCAAAACATTCTCTCTCTTTATTAAGATTTTTATTATTCCCCACGCCTAATATGTTTGCTAGGTGTACAGATATGACAGTTCGACTAGGGTGTTGCGTAAATTAAATTATTGCCAAAAATAGAATATTCTAAGCATAGCACGTATGATATTTATAGTAATTATCACAACATATAGTAAGATTATGAAAATCTCCCTAATAAGAAATGCATTGCAAATAAGGCAAGAACTTAATATGGCAAGATCTAATATGCTAATCTAAGCATGGCAAGACCTAATATGGCAAGATCTAATATGCATCTATATATCAATATGGTAACTACCAATCATAGAATGCATACATGACATGAATTTTTTTGAAAAAAGGAAAGATCTTATATGCTATTTTCTAAGCACAATAAGACTTAAAAATGGTAAAAATTAAGATTTTGCTAAATATGATAAAAAAAATCTATTTATTCTATCAAATATAGCAACACATAGAATATGGTAAATATGGTATGCATAATCCAAACAAAGCATATGAATGCTCCAAATATAGCCATTTATCCAAATATGATAGAATTTGCTCAAAAAACCAATTTGCATGTTACAATGAATGAGACACCAATGAAACTTTTATTTGAAAAGTGTAAAATTATTAAAAACATATGTTCAATATTCTTTGAAAAATTTTAATTTTTATGAAGACATTTGGAAAGATTAATGACTCAAAACTGTCAAAATTGTGACACAAGGTTTCAGATAATGGACAAAGCTATGAATTAGATTCAGATTCTGTCACATTACACAAGAATGACCATAAGTAGGTCTTCAACAACTCAAATCAAGCTCAACTTTTTTTTGTAGAAATATGACTTAATATATTATATTTTATATGAAGGAGTAGAATCCCAACAGAGAGTAAAAATAGGTCAAAGATATGCCTTAAGATCGGACATATGCACTGGTCAAATCTGTTCTAGATTTTTGACCAGTTGCACCATAAATTTCAAATAAAATCCTATACTTAATGAAAATTAAATCCAGACATATGTATATGTAGATTACTGCCTGATCCAAAATTTTACCAAGAAAAACAAGTTAAAACAGCATATTTTCTTTATGAAAAATGATTCTTTTTAATCATGCAAATCAGTAAATCCTGACAGATTCAAAATCAGAGCACTATGTACTTAAAAATTGATATTAATTCAATAAAAATTAAAAAAATATGAAACTAGTGCCATTTTTTAGAAGATTTTCATGTCTAAAATGTTCATATGAAGTTCATTACCTGATTATAGCCATAAGACCCTTTTCTAGAGACTTTCTGATGGAGGATTGCATTACATCTGAGTAAAATAGCAATGTAAAAGACGAATTTTTTGATATATTTTTCTAATTCCAAATGGAACAAAATTTTTAGGGTAGTCTTATAACATATCAAAGAGATTTGCATAAAAATTTGGGCTTCAAAAAGTTAAGCAAAACTACATGTAATGCACGTCTTAAGTTTGAATTCTAAATCTAAAAATTTCAAATTAGAAAATCACTTTATGAAACTTGCAAAAATCATCAAACATCATCATATAGCATTCAAAACTTCATCATTGAATAGCTTAAACAAATTATCATTCATGAAAAATGCTAGACATAGGCATCCTAATATTAACAAGCATGTAAGCGAGCATGCCTGATCGAGATTTCATGGAAATTAACCTTTTTCAAGCAAAATTGGCGTTCGAGCATTCTAACGACCTCTAAATTTGTTTAGGGTACTAATCTTATACTCGAATCAAACGAAACCGCCAATGTAGGATGTTTGGAGATTGTATCAAGCTCTTTGAATGTGAATCCTCCTGCTCCTTTTCTCTACTTCTCTCTTTCTTCTCTTTCTCCCTTTTCTTCTTCTCTTTTCTTTCTTTTCTCTTTTTCTTCTCTCTTTCTTTCTCCCTCTCCCACGTTTCTCTCTCTCACTCACATCCTCCTCTCCTTGTGGTCTGGAAAAGAAACCCTCTCTCTACTCTTGGCCTATTTATATTTTTTCTCTCCTCCTCTAGAAGATCCTTCTTTCCTTTTCTTCTTTTTTCTAGAAAATCTTTTTTTTTCCTTTTTTTCTTATTTCCATTCTTCTCTTCCTTCCCTTTTCTCTTCTTCCTCTCTCTTCCACAAGTTTTTTCTTCTTTTCTTCTTCTAGAAAATCCTCTCGTTTTCTTTCCTTCTTCTCTCTTTCTTCCTTTTCTTCTTTTTCTTCTAGAAAAATATTTCTTTCCATTTTTTTCTTTCCTTTCTTCTCTCTTTCCCACGTTTTTTCTTCTTCCTTTCTTTTCTTTTTCTCCTTCTTCTTCTAGAAAATCTCTTCTCTCTTTTCTTTTTCTCTTTCCTTCTTCTAGAAAATTCCTTCTCTCTTTCCTTTCTTTCTTCTTTCCGTTTCTTCTTCCTTCATTTTCTTCTTCCTTCCTTTCCTTCCTTTTTTTTCCTTTCTCCCCCCCTTTTCACTTTTTCTTTCTAGAAAACGTTTCCTTTTTTCTTCTTTTCTTTTTCTTCTTTTTTCTTTTTTTTTCTTTCCTTCTTCTTTCCTTCTTTTTTTTTTCTTTCTCCCTCTCTCTTTTATGTTTTCTTTCTAGAAAACGTGAAAGAGATCTTTTTTTTTTCTTTTCTTTTTTTCTTTTATTTCTCTCTTTCTTTTTTTTCTTCTCCCATTCTATTTCCACACCCCTTCCAAAAAAAAGAGACTTTCTTTTATTTCTCTCTTTCTTTTTTTTCTTCTCCCATTCTATTTCCCACGACCTCTCTTTCCTCTCTCTTTCCACGGCCTCTTTTTCCTCTCTCTTTCCTATAATATATATGTATATATATATATATATATATATATATATATATATATATATATATATATATATATATATATATATATATATACAATAATATATTATACATTATACACATATAAAAGAAATGCATGCATATGGACTAACATAACTTGGTCTAGATTGGTCTGAGCAGGGCCGGGCTAAGTTAGACAAAGCTGGATTATGCTGGTTTGGACCAAGGTTGACATTTCCTAGTCAATTTCTATCACCTTTCCATATGGAATTTTTAGATAGCATCTATTCCAAATTTTTTTGTATTCACTTTGTAGAACTTTAAAAATGAAGAATATTGGAACTTGAATCACCACATTTGGAAATAAAATGGCCAACTTATGAATTTTTGAAGTTTAAGCAGGCCAATTATCGATAATTTGGCTGACCATTCTACATGGGATCCTTCTGAGACTTCTACTAGAAATCCTTTATCTCCACTTTGTAGAGTACTAAAAATGGAATATAATGAAACTGAAATTACCTGATTTGGACATGGGGTGACCAAAATATGAATTTTTGAAGATTAAATGACCATTTCCATGTGTAATTTTGCAGGGGACCTTTGGAGACTTCTACCCTAGATTTTTTACGGTCACTTTGTAGAACATCACAAATGAAGAATAATGGCCTTGGAATCATCTGAATCCGACATAGAACGACAAAGATATGAAGCTTTGAAGTTCTAACGATAATTTTGTATGAAAGCTTGCATGGGGCCCACTGGTAACTTCTACCCAGGATTTTTCACGTCCACTTTGAGGAGGATTAAAAAATAAGGAATATTGGCCTTTAAATCATCTGATTCTGATATCAGATGACCAAGATATGATGTCTTCAAGTTTGAATGATAATGCATGAATCATACAATAATTACATAAATGCCCTTGCACTTTCAAACTGTGATATCTTCCTTGTTTGATGTCAGAATTTGATGATTCCAGTCTCATTTCGAAGATAATTTCACGACCTATTCATCCAACTAGGTAATAACCTATGACCCTACTGTGGGGTTCATTTGTGAATCACCAACCTTTGGATTAAAGGCCAAAAACCTGCTGCCACATTGGTTCACTTATGCTGAGGGTGGCAAAAATAGGGTGCTTACAGATGCCCCTCTTTAGCCGAGATTGTTACCAATTGAGGGCTGAAGATAAAAGAACCACATTTTTGGGATATGAGTAAGATTGCTTACTGGGCTGTACTTAGGATAATTTGTCCTAAACTGCCTATGTATTCTAAGGGTGTCCTAGAAACCAAGCCCAGAACGTAGTTCGACTGGCAAGAAGGTTTGTTCTTCTTAGAAAATTGATGATTGTTCTTCTTGTATGAAGCTAGGCTGTGTATACAAGACTTATTTGTAGGCTGGGAACCTTTTCTTGCTGAGGTTGAACTCATGATGCAAGGTACGTGCAAGCTTGGACCCGGCTTAATCCATTTGTAGGCTGATAAACCTCTTCTTGTATGGAGCTAGGCTGTGAATACAAGGCTGGTTGCATGAGCTTGGGCTCGGCTTTGATTTATCTGGATGGAAAACTTGATGTCTTCTTCTTCTTATTGAAATTCTGGCTTGAGTACCTGCACTTGTAAGAACATTGAAAATTTCATAGAGCATATAAATGATTATGGTGAATCAAATGTTTCTTTATTGAATCTAAGAGACATTGTAAGACCCGTATCGAACTAACCGTTCTTACCACCTTGTATCATGTCTTCCTATCATGGTCGGGCCAAGTGGACCAAGTTCATGAAGAAACCATAAGACCAGGTATGAAATGTAACCCAAAAACAGTCAATTATGAGTGTGTAGTCGCATACCTAAATAGGTGTGACCGATCACACCTCAAAATAGTGCAACCACATGAATTTTAGTCGTGTGGTCACATGTTTCAGAAGGTGTGGTCGATGGGTTCTGCGACCCCACCTCCGACCACACGAACCCAGTCAGAAATCGAATTTAGGAAACCTTCCTAATCCGAAGGGGGTTCATTCCAAAACTCAGTAGGGTATATTATGGAGGGTTTTCCTCTATAAATAGGACATTCCTTAGCCTCTTTCACTCTTTTAGAGCTCAAACTGAAAATGAGAGAAAGAGAAGAGAATGAAGAGAAGGAAAATTGAAGACGAAGACTAAGGAGGAAGAAAATTCAGAGAAAACTCTGAATCTTCAACAATCTTAAGGTATGAAAACATTCTCCACATTAAATTGAATGCTTAGAATAGTTCATGAAGGAGATAGGATTTAGGTGAAACCCAAATCATCAATTCATGGATAAATTCCAAGAGAAACCATGGGAGAAAATTATGTGGACAATGGATTCCGTGTAAAAGACTAGTTCTGAGCCATAGAACAATCATAGGAAGGACCATGATGATAAGCCAAGGGAACCAAACATGAAGGAACGGAGTTGAGAGTGAAAGGTCGACCATCACACGTGTAGTCGCTTGTGTGGTCACATGATGTGCGACCACACGAGATACACATGTCCGACCACATGCCCTCGGGACGTTTCCAGGGATGGTGTGGTTGCACGTGTGGTCGCAGGATATGCGACCACACCTTGCGACCCCATGCCCTGCGGTCGTAGAAACTAAGACCACAGGTGCTGCCACACCTGCGACCCCTCAATTTCTGTTAGTCTAAATTCATGGGAATTAATTTTAACATAAAATCTATAAATTTTGTTAGGTTTTCAAGTGGCTTAAAAGTGAATTACAAAGCTTGAACGATGATCTACTATTAACTAAAGGTGAGAAAACAAGACCTAAACTAATTGGCTAATAATAAATTATTTTTATTTATTGAGTCCAATGCCATGAATGATTCTATGAGTGTATGCTTGTAATGTGCATCTCACATGTCATCCAATATTCCTGTTATTACTGTTCATGCATATTTAATTTTGTTTATTTATAACATGATGATGATGAAGATGCTAGGAATAGGCATTTGAATGTATGTGTGTGGTTAGTATACTTAATGCGAGAAGAGCATTAGGGGAGGACGTGACACTATGGTTCATCCTAGTCGCCAGACTCTAGCTCTATCTCTACTCAAGTCTTGTCCACTGACATCGTCGTATCGCCATTACCTTAGCAGAACAATTACGTCGTTGGGCATCAAGGGAGGTGGTCTTAGACCGTGTAGCCTCTGACTCTGCCGGGGGGTCTTAGCTCTATCTCTATGGACGTATTGAGGGACGCTAGGGTGAGGCCTTGGATACACTGTTTGACATTAGGACTAGTTAGTTGTGAGCCCAGTTTGCAAGCCCTTGCCAATAGGGGCTTACGTGTTGTATGGGTAGGGCATCAGGAGAATTGTTATGCGGTATTTGATCCGGGCACTTTAGCTCTATCTCTATTCCATGATGGGTGCATGTGGGATGGCAATGGTGTTTGATCCATTGGGCGGCTTCACACATTCGTGTATAGAGGTGCGGCGGCCACCAATCTTTTCTATTACACATTGCAAACTTGTGAACCAGACCAAAGATATGAATTGAATGCATGCATATGTTTGTTGCATTGTTTTGTTTGCTCACCGAGCCATGATGTGTGCTCACCCTTTCAACGTCGAATATTTTTAGTTGATGACGCAGGTCCTACAGTAGAAGTTTATATGAATGCTCCAACGTGCGGGCATGTTGCGGCATTGGACACAAAAGCTATGATGGAGTCGCATGATTCGTCGTGCAAGTGCAACTCATGGGTCTTTGATTAGATTTATTTGTTGGATTATTCCGAACATGTAATTGATTAATTTATTTTATTTTATATCCTCAGTTATTTGATATAATTGGATACTTTATTTATGATATTACAGTTAGATACTCAGTTCATTAATATTAAAGACTTCCGTTATTGTTTATTTACCCTGAACATGGTTGTGGATGTGTACAGTTTAAGAAAAAGGACATAGCCTATTCGAGATCCTGGTTGAACCATTGGATCATAGAAGGTTCATCACACCATTCTGGTTGGTGCAAAATTGGGGTGTGACAACTTGGTGTCAGAGCTTTCAGGTCTTGTCTTTTAAACCTGTATACATCTACAAATGTTTGTGAACTGAGTTAGGATAAAATTTGAAAGCTTTAATAAGAACACACTATAAACACCTGTGTTGTATGAGAAAAAAAATTAAGAAAGAGAATAATGCACTATTAAGATGAGAAACATGTATCATATACACATCGAATAAAAATAATATATATACATCCTAATCAGAGTACGGTCCACAATCAGAACAGTTACTCTGTAGTACAAGGAAAAAGAAAAAATAAATGCATCATGGAGCTGGGGGTACTAGAGGAGGAGGTGCCTCACGATCTCAGTCATAATCCTCAGCATACACCCTCGTAAGCTAGGATACCTGAGTCTGGGTCACTTGGAGACTAGCTGCTAGATCCACCACCCACTGATCAGTAGCACACTGGGCCTCTCGAATCTCATACAGTAGCCCCATCACATCATCTGGTGGTGGGTGTGAAGGACCAACTGAGTGGGAAGGAATCCGAGAAGGGCCAGCTCCAGTACTATGTTGTGGTGATGGAGGAGGTATGGCGTCTACATCCATGAAGATACGATCCTCATCCTTAGCATCACCCCCATGGACCTCTGCTGTTGCTACTACTGTTGTTGCCACCTCAACGTCTACTATCTCTACCTGAGTACGGGGATGCACCATTGCGTACCTCTTCTCGTTACTGACCTGCACACCACGCATCCCTATCTTGCAGATGGCCTCCCAGTCGAGGTCAGACGAGACGGTATCCTCATGAATCCTCTCATCAACTAAATTGACATGCAGGCGAATGAGCAGGGTAGTGATTAAACGCCCATAGGGTAGGTTGCCTATCTGACCAGGCATCGTAGCACGGTGCATCGTCCTGATAATAATGTATGGGGAAGGCAGACGGGCTGCCTAGTGCAAATGCAGTACAAGAGATACTGGGTCAACTAGGAAATCTTCTCATAATGGCCACTCTAAGGAATCAAGTTGTGCTGAATAATCTTGCAGTACACCCGAGGTTCTAGTCGTAGGTTGATTTCCTTCATCTCCTAGTACAAGAGATACTGGGTCAACTAGGAAATCTTCTCATAATGGCCATAATGGCCACTCTGAGGAATCAGGTTGTGCTGAATAATCTTGTAGTACACCTGAATTTTCGACCGTAGGTTGATTGCCTTCATCTCCCAACGATCATCTCTAAGAAGCTGGTGGTCAATATCTGCACGCATCATTAAAGATAGGAACTGGGGTTCCTTATGTGCACAATATACTAAGGGGCGATCGTTTGATATACCCAGGAGATCAGCCAACTCTTGGCAGTTAAAGGAGATCTCTACCCCTTTAACATAACTGGTGATCCTGAGCTCTTTACCCATGTCTAGATCATTTGGGTCACCCTTTACCTTAAGATTGCAATAAGACTGCTTCACCAGTATAGGACAGGTGCAGCCCTTTTATAATATCATGGGGAGCCAACCCATATCACCCAAGGCACCCTCCACATTAAACTAGGCTAAATTTGCAAAGTTTACACAACGACCCCCTTCTACCTTTTTACGCTCATAACGAGCATACTGAGCCTCTACTTCATTAGACGGGAAGCGAATAAGATCATGAACTCTGGGAACTTTGGTGCGAGCCATGTTATCTGAAAAGACATGGATCAACAAGCAAGATATTAGATATAGAGAAAAACTCAAAATTTTGGCATTATAATGGCGTGATTTGGCCAAAAGCCTCACTTTTCACCCAAACAGTTGGGCATGAGGACTTACATATATTCCAAACCATCCTACAAGGCTCTTACAGTTGGAAATTTAAATTAGGAAGATCGAATTTGAAGAAATTTAGACAATTTGGAAAAACCCAAAAATTAGGTCAAAAATGGAAAATTACAAGTTTCTCAAAAACTAACCGATGAAACTTAAATTTTCTTGAGGGTTTGCATCCATTGGGTGGCCAATAGAAAAAGCCCCCATTAAAAATTAAATTTTTACGATTAGAAAAATTTTAATTTGAAGAAAACGCTATAAATGGAGAAAAACCTAGTTTTGAAAGCTTAAAAGTGAGGACCAGTAGAGAACATACCTGATGGAACGGAGCGGAGGTCGTGAATGGAAGAAAGAATCACCAAACACGAGTGGTCAACACTATAGCAACTCAGTGGAAGCGAGTTGAGTTGAAAGCAAAAGAGAAAGTGGGAAATGACTCCAAATATCAGGTTTAAATACCTAATTTGAGGTCGTGTGGTTGCAGAATTTGACCAAATATGCGACCACACGACCGACCCTATGATCGATCACAGGCTCTTGGTGAGCTGACAGACTTCGTGTGGTCGGACCCTATTGCGACCACACGATCGACCACAGGCTCTCGGTGAGCGGACAGGGTTTGGGAGGTAGCATACCCTGTGGGCGAACATATTGCGACCTCACCATCGACCACACGATGGAAAGTACAGTATTTTGACTGAATCACATGAAAAATTAGAATTTTACATTTATTAATTGGATTTTGACATGGGAATGAAGAATATTATGATTTTCTCACATGTTCTATGATTTTTCAGACACTACCACCACCGGAACAGGAAATGGCTGGGCGAAGAGTAACCAGGCGAGGACATAACCCAATTCCACCACAACCACCTGTGGAGGAAGATAGCCATGAAAATCCTGAAGGACAAGAGGATCAGAATGTGGCATTACCAGGAGCTAATGGCTAGGCTAATCCTCCAAACTTGCTAGCCCCACCTATAGATTTGGCTACAGTAGTAATAAACCTAGCACAACAGTTGCAGCAAATACAGCAAGTACAAGCCAATATGCAAGCTACTGTGGGAATGGCTTTTCCTACTGTACTTACTACACCTATACCAGCTAGACAAGCTAGCACAGTACCGGGGGGTAGCAACACGGTACCCCAAGCACCTCAAATGCCACTTATACAAGCTCCAGTACAAAATCCTGAGGCAGCCCAAGGTAGTTACCAGTATCAACCACCTATGTATGGGGCCTATGCTCAGTATCAGTTGGACCATTCTCGACTGATCGAGCATTTTTTAAAAATGAAGCCTAAGGAATATAATACTAAGCCAGCGGATCCTTTGTGGGCAGCTCATTAGATCAATGAGATGGAAAGGAATTTCATGATGATGACTGTTAATGAGGAGGAAAAAGTATTGTGTGCCACATTTATGCTGAAAGGCAATGCACACCACTGGTGGAAGTCTACTCGGAGTTATCTGTTAACCAAGCATGCCCAATTGACCTGGGTTATCTATAAAGAGGCATTCTTCGAGAAATATTTATCCAGAAGTTTCAGAGACGCTATGGAAAGAGAGTTCCTGAGTTTGTATCAGGGACAGATGACTGTGGATGCATATCAACAGCGTTATGAAGAGCTGTTTTTCTTTGCTCCCTCTAGCATGCAGGAGAAAAATACTAAAATCCAAAGGTTCGTCATGGGACTTAAGGGAAGCATTAGAGAGCATGTTTTGGGGCTAGAAAAGAAAGTTTATAATGAAGCAGTACAGATTGCTCGAGTGCTAGAATCGAGCCACAAAGAGAGCTACTTTGCTCAGAATAGAGGTATCAAAAAGCCAAATGGAAATTCATATAATAGGGAAAACACAAAGACATTTAAATCCATCCACACTCAAGGCTTTAATGCTGCAGGCAAGACTACTCCAACAGTCCAACCTCAACAGAAGCAAAATAATGAAGGAGTAAAATGTTATAACTGTAATCAAATGGGACATTATTCAAGGGAGTGTCCTAAGCCCAGGAAGCAGCTACTGCAAGGAAAGATTTATGTAGTTACATCTGAGGATGCTGCTGCATCGCCTGATGTGGTCACAGGTATGACTTGAACCTTTCATTTGTATTACCTTGTTTGAGCATGTAGACTAAATTAAAACAAATCATAGTTATTGTACCTATTAACGGCATACCTGCCAGAGTACTCCTTGATTCTGGTGCTACTCATTCTTTTATATCTGTGTCATTTGGAAAGAACCTAAATCTACCCCTCAGATCTTTAGATTACAAATTGTTTGTACGTTCGCCTATGGGATTAAAAGTGGAACTAGAAAAAGGTTATGGACCATGTCCAGTTCTTATCAGTGAAAAGATTTTGGATGCAACCTTGATTCAACTTGAGATGGCAGACTTTGACGTTATCTTGGGAATGGATTCGTTAGCTCGGCATCCTGAAACCTATTATGTGTAGAAAAGAAACTGACATTTAAAGACAATGAAGGAGCAGAGTTTAGTTTTGTGGAAACCAGACTACCCCGTAAATGAAAACTCATCCTCTCTACATTAAAGGCTAGAAAATGCCTCGAGAAAGGAGGAGTTGGATATCTAGTATCTGTGGTCGACCTCACCAAGGAAGCACCATGAATGAAGGATATTGATGTTGTGCGTGACTTTCCAGATGTATTTCCTGAGGAACTACCAGGACTACAACTCGATCGAGCGATAGAGTTCATTATAGATCTTATACCCGGAGCCTCACTAGTATCTAAAGCACCCTATTGAATGGCTCCTACTAAAGTGAAGGAACTAAAGGTACAGTTACAACAATTACTGGACAAGGGTTATATCAAACCAAGCATATCATCATGGAGAGCACCAGTATTGTTCGTGAAAAGGAAGGACGGTAGTGCTCGACTGTGTATAGACTATCGAGAATTGAATAAGCTTACAATCAAGAATCGGTACCCATTGCCTCGGATCGATGACTTGTTCGATCAGTTGCAAGGTGCCAAGGTGTTCTCCAAGAATGATCTTCGGTCAGGATACCATCAGTTGAAGATTAAGAAAGGTGATATTCCAAAAACAGCATTCAGAACAAGATATGGACATCATGAATTTTTTGTCATGTCTTTTGGATTAACTAACGCACCTGTAACTTTTATGGAACTCATGAATCGGGTATTCCATGATATGTTGGATATGTCAGTCATTGTGTTTATTGTTGATATATTGGTCTACTCTAAAGACAAGGAAACTCATGTCATGAATCTAAGAGCCGCTCTGCAATGACTAAGAAAAGATAAGCTCTATGCCAGATTTACAAAGTGTGAATTTTGGCTAAATGAGGTCGCTTTCTTAGGCCATGTTGTATCCGTTGAAGGAATTAAAGTGGATCCTAACAAGATTAAAGCCATTGTGAAATGGAAAGCACCTAAGAGTGTTACAAAAATCAGAAGTTTCTTAGGTCTAGCTGTGTATTATAGACGATTCATGGAAGATTACTCTAGAATTTCCGTACCTCTTACCTAATTGACTAAGAAAGGAGAAAAGTTTGTTTGGACCGACAAATGTGAAGAAGGTTTTCAAACATTGAAGGCTAGATTGATATCTGCTCCCATCTTGACTATTCCTATTCTAGGACAACCATTTATCTTGTACACTGATGCGTCTGGGTTACGTTTAGAATGTGTATTTATGCAAGGAGAATAAGTAGTTGTGTATGCCTCAAGACAACTGAAAACACATAAGAAGAACTGTCCTACTCATGACTTAGAATTAGCAGCAGTAGTACATGCTGTCAAGATATGGAGACATTACTTGTATGGGGAGAAATTTCAGATTAAATCAGATCATAAGAGTCTCACTTATCTTTTTAATCAGAAGGAGTTGAACATGAGACAAAGAAGATGGTTGAAATTATTGAAGGATTATGATTGCGATATCCAGTATCATCCAAGAAAGACTAATGTAGTTGCTGATGCGCTAAGCAGAAAAACATTATAAAATCCCAAGGAGAGGTTAACACGACTGCGGAAATGTGTGTTACAAGAAAAGTATTCAATCATGGTAATGAGCAGTTCATGATAGATGCACCGGGTGGATCAACTAACCAAGCGTTTATTTATCGGTTTTCAAATGTGTTTGCCACATTGAATATTATACCTGATATATTAGATGAAGTGAAAGCCGTTATTAAATCAGACCTTTATTTAAGAACGGTGCAAGAAGACATCGAAAAAGGTAGGACTACTCCTGAGTTCACCATGGGCATTGAAAAGGTGCTAAAATATTAAGGAAGAGTATGTGTTCCTGAAAATGAAGACTTGGATATTAGACACAGACTAATGAAGGAAGCTCACACCACCGCTTATTCGGTACATCCTAGAAGTATGATGATGTATCATGATCTGAGGAAATTATATTGGTGGAGAGGAATAAAAGCAGGTGTAGCTAAATTTGTGTCTCAATGCCTAAATTATCAGAGGGTAAAGGCTGAAAGGCCCAGACTCAAGCTCTATCTTTACTCAAGTCTTGTCCACTGACATCGTCGTATCGCCATTACCTTAGCAGAACTATTATGTCGTAGGGCATCAGGGGAGGTGGTCTCGGACCGTGTAGTCTCTGACTCTGTCGGGGGGCCTTAGCTCGATCTCTATGGACGTATTGAGGGATGCTGGGGTGAGGCCTTGGTTATACTGTTTGACATTAGGACTGGTTAGTTGCGAGCCCAGTTTGTAAGCCCTCGCCAATAGGGGCTTATGTGTTGGTATGGGTAAGGCATCAGGGGAAGTGTTATGCGGTGTTTGTTTCGGGTACTTTAGCTCTTTCTCTATTCCATGACATGTGGGACGATAATGGTGTTTGATCCATTGTGCGGCTTCACACATTGAGGTGCGGCGGCCACCAATCCTTTCTATTGCACATTGCAAACTTATGAACCAGACCAAATATATGAATTGAATGCATGCATATGTTTGTTGCATTGTTTTGTTTGCTCATTGAGCCATGATGTGTGCTCACCCTTTTGACGTTGAATATTTTTAGTTGATGATGCAGGTCCTACAGTAGAAGATTATATGAATACTCCAATGTGTGGGCATGTTGCGATAATGGACATAGAAGCTATGATGGAGTCGCATGATTCATCGTGCGAGTTCAACTCATGTGTCTTTGATTAGATTTATTTATCGGATTATTCAGAACATGTAATTGATTAATTTATTTTATTTTATGTCTTCAGTTATTTGAGATAATTGGATACTTTATTTATGATATTACTATTAGATACTCAGTTTATTAATATTAAAGACTTCAGCTATTGTTTATTTACCCTGATTATGGTTATGGATGTGTACGGTTTATGCAAAAGGAAACAGCCTATTCGAGATCTTGGTTGAACCGTTGGATCATAGACGGTTCATCACACCATTCTGGTTGGTGCAGAATTGGGGTGTGACAGACATAGTTCGTGAAACACACTGGAATTCAAAAAAATCTAAAATGCTATTGGTTTCTTGATTGGTGCAACTCTAGGGAGTGTTTGAACATTTCGATTGTTCCATTCATGAGTAATGGTATCAACAGGATCTAATGTCAACTCTCTAGGAAGTTCGGAATCAGTCACTTCTCTGTTGCTGAGGTAGCCTTGCTGGGGAATAAAATGAGGTATGAGTCAACCCCATGAACCAGACAAGCAAACTATTCTCTGTATTTGTGACAACCCGCTCTTGTTTCCACTAAGTGCATTTTCATCTGATGTCTGCTTTGGTTATTTCTTTGAGGCAGCCGAAGCAATTTGTGTCCATCTGATAGGCCATAGGATCTACTCTTTTTTCCAATTTAAAAGGATTGAGGGTCGTTGCTTCAGATTCCTCAACTAATCCTAACCTCTCTGTTAACCAAATTTGAAGAAGATATGGTGATCCGCTGAATTTGTCCAACTCAAACTGATCTTGATGAGTTGCCATGAAGTCAAGGCCCTTCAATGTCTCCGCCAACACTGTAGGGATGATGTCAAAACCTTGTCTCACATGCTTGATGAGATCTATTATGATTGGAGATTCTGTATCTGTGCAACTTCGTAGCAATAGTCGGGCTATGCCACAATATAGGTAAACATGTCTTCTCTGATCCTGTGCTTTTTTCCCTGTTGGACTTGTATGAGCATATGACTTGATCATGCGCTTTATCTGTAGCCGTTGATCTTGTACAAAATGACACATTTCTTTCTTATCCCAACTGAAAAAATTTTGTATCTCTTGCTTGTAATCTTTTCCTGGAGATGGCTTGAAGATCTTTCGCTTAGGTGTGAGTAGGAGGCAAGCTCTGAATTCTTCTACAGTTGGGCATAACTTGACTTCTCCCATCCTAAAGACATGAACTGTTGGATCCCAGCATTGTGCGGCTGCTTTCAAAAAGTCTGAGCATAATTTTATGGTTGTTAATTGAGAAAGTTCCTCCAGTTGATGCTTCCACAAGAAAGAGCTATCTTCTGTGAACTCAATACGCCAACTCTAATTTTTTAGTGCCCTGTCCATCTCTGTAATTCTGTCTGACGGATCAATGGATTGTCAGCCTCCCCGGTGTGACCTGTAGGAATCCTGACATACAAATAGAGGTTAAAAATGAATCATTGGAATTATCTTAAATTGTTATTGTTTAGATATGTTGAAATGCCCTTAGTAGATTACACATGAATTGTATACATATGACTAACTCTGTCTGAGTTTTAAATACTTAAATCTATAGACATGTTGAGCGAAAGTGAAAGTCCAAATGGGACTGACAAGAAACTATCCAGGTGAGTATGCCGCCTGGAGGAGTTTGTTGTTGGTTATGTAGAATGGGCTTATCTTATCGAGAAGATCCCATTTTATTGGCTTGAGAAAGGATGGGCTTGTTAGAATCTTTGGACGCCATCGGATGTAATGAACGACAGATAAGAGTTCTAGCCAGATTTTTTTATTTATAATTTCTCAGATTGATATACTCATGAGAGTTTATATCAAATGATATGAAAGATGGGCTTTGATGTGTAACTCTTGGGAAATCCGTTGGATAGATAAATGGATGAAAGAGTTTAGCCAACAAACAGAAAATTATTTCTTTGATTATGATGATAAGATGAACCATTCCTGGGTGAAAGGCGTTGTGCCCCATTGGAGAATCTAGTCAACCATGTCGGTAAGTTGTTCAAATGATTGATTACCATTTTGATGTCAGCAGGTGAGAGACAAGCATTCTACACCCTCCATTTTTTTTGAAGAGTGCAGAGGTTACACATAATATCTCTTCACTTAATCCAAGTAGGTCAAGTATTGTAACTCGATGCCTTCCATGTCAACCAGTCAAACAGCTTTCCCAGGTAAGATTTCTTTACTATGAATGGTCCGCTCCAATTAGGATGAAACTTGCCCCTAGGATTATGGACAGGTGCTCTTTGTTCCTTTAATACCAGGTCCCCTACTGTCAGGTGACAAACACACACCTTTTTGTTAAAGGTTGATGCCATTCTTTGTTGGTATTTTTTCACATTATCTATTACCTTCATTCTTCTTTCATCAAGGAAGTTCAGCTCGTGATATCTGGATTGCAACCATTCAGCTTTTTGAATCTTGCATTCCATCAAGACTCTCAGTGATGGAACCTCTATTACTACTGGGAGGACTGCTTCCATACCATATACTAGTGAATATGGCGTTGCCCCAGTGGATGTTCTTATGGATGTTTTGTATGCCCAGAGTGCATAAGGTAGTTTGTCTGCCCAATCAACGTTAGACTCTACCATCATCTGGAGGATAACCTTGAAATTTTATTGGCCGCCTCTACTGCCCCATTTGTTTGTGGACAATAAGGAGAGGACCGGTGCCTTTTGATGTGGAACTTGTCACATAGTTCTTGGACTCTCCCTTTGAAGTGTTGTCCATGTTTTGATATTATAGAATGAGGCATTCCATGCCGGCCTATGATATACTCTTGTAGAAATTTAGCCACTTTGTTTGCTGTGAGCTTGGCATATGACTATGCCTCTACCCATTTTGTGAAGTGATCGATGACGACCAAGATGAATTCATGCCCATTTGAAGCTTTAGGGTGAACCTTTCCGATCACATCTATGCCCCAAGTTGAGAAAGGCCATGGAGAGCTAAGAGTATGCAACTCTGCTGGAGGCACATGTATCAAATTAGCATGGATTTGGCACTTGTGACATTTCCTTACAAACTTTGCACAGTCTGCTTCTATTGTATTCCAGTAATATCCCATTCTGAGAATCTTCTTTGCAAGGATTCTAGCATTTATGTGAGGTCCGCATATTCCTTGATGGACTTGCTCGATGACGTTTTGCGCCTGTTCCTCGTCGACACAGACTAACTGCACTCCTTCATGGGATTTTTTGTATAGGATATCTTTGCATAGTATGAACTGGGAGGCATATCGCCTAAGAGACTTCTTCTCACAAGTTGTGGCTTCCACTGGATACTTTCCTTCCTTGATGAAATCTATGATAGGAGCAAACCATGGCCAGCCATCGACTGTCAATGCATTCACTTCTTCCAAGTGGAATGGTCATACTTTTTTCTCTATGATTAAGGGTTTGATACGTCCCAAAGGATCATTTCCAATCATTGAAGCCAAGGTGGCCAATGCATCGGCATACTTATTGGTATCTCTTGGGGAGTAGTCAAATTCAATTTGCCTGAACTTCTGAGCCAAGGTTATTGCACATTGTTGATAAGGTACCAGCTTCTCGTCTATGGTTTTCCAATCCCCTTTGACTTGGTAGATAACAATTGATGAGTCACCATAGATCTTTAATCTACAGACCCCTATGGCCAAAGCTGCTTTCAGTCCCATGATACATGCTTCGTATTCTATAATGTTGTTTGTATAGTCAAAGTCTAATCTGAATGAAAATAGCATGAATGCCCCTTCTAGATCTATGAATAAGACGATGGCCCCATATCCCATATGATTTACGGCTCCATCGAAAAACATTATCCATGTTTCATTCTTCCCCTCTTCTTGAGTTGTGTGGACTTCTTCATCTGGGAATACATCTTCCAAATGTCTGAGGTTATCTTCAACCGGTAGAGCTGACAGATGTTCTGCAATTACACTCCCTTTGATAGACTTCTGAGTAGTGTATGCGATGTCGAATTTGGACAACAACAATATCCACCTAGCCAATCTTCCTGTCAAAGCTGGTTTCTCAAATAGATACTTCAGGGGGTCCATTCTGAAAATAAGTATGACCTTGTAGGATAACATATAATGTCTTAATCTTTTTATTATCCAGACTAGGGATGTGCATGTCTTCTCCAACTATGTATAATTGGCTTCGTATCTTGTGAATTTGTTACTCAAGTAGTATACTGCCTTTTCCATCTTTTCATCTGTATCATGCTGGGCTATCATTGATCCCATAGAACCCTCTAGTACTGACAAGTAGAGGAGTAGTGGTCTTCCCGATACTGGTGGGGCTAAGACTGGTGGGTTCAATAGATATGCCTTCATTTTGTCGAAAGCCATATGACATTGAGGGTTCCAATCCTTTGGCTGGTCTTTCTGAAGTAGCTTAAAAATTGTTTCGCATGTTGCGGTGAGATGTGCAATAATGGTTGATGTACTGAAGTCTTCCCAAGAAACCTCTTATTTCCTTTTCTGTCTGAGGCGATGGCATTTTAGAGATGGCTTTTATCTTGGCCGGATCAATTTCGATTCCTCTTTTGGCTGACCATAAAACCTAGCATTTTTCCCGCTATTACCCTGAATGCACATTTTGGGGGTTAAGCCTTAGTTTGTATTGCTTGATCCTCTCAAAGAACTTCCTTAATGCAGGGATGTGACCTTCTTTGGTGAATGATTTGACGATCATATCATCTACATACACCTCTACCTCCTTATGGATTAGGTCGTGCAATATTGTAGTAGCCATTCTTTGATAAGTAGCCCCAACATTCTTCAGCCCAAATGGCATCACAGTGTAACAGTAGGTGCCCCAATCTGTTATGAAGGCAGTTTTCTACTTGTCTTTAGGTACCATCTTTATCTGATTGTACCCTGAGAATCCATCCACGAAGGACAAGAGAGCATGATTTACAGTGTCATCCATTAGGATGTCTATCTTTGGTAATGGAAAGTCATCTTTGGGGTTGGCCTTATTCAGGTTTCTATAATCAATGCACACCCTCAGTCTTCCATCCTTTTTAGGTATGATGACCACATTTGCTAACCACTCTGGGTACTTCGTGACCTCCAGGAATCCTGCGTCAAACTGCTTCATGATATCTTCTTTAACCTTAAGGGTCCATTCAGGCCTTAACTGCCTCAGCTTCTGTTTACATGGCCTTGCATCTGAGACCAAAGGTATCTTATGTTGTAAAACTTCAGGGTCTATGCCAGGCATATCTTCATAGGACCAGGCAAACACTTCTTAGAACTCCATCAGTAATTTTGTCATTTGTTTGGTTTCTTCTTTCGTCAAGGTAGCACCGATCTTTATTTCTCGAGGTTGCTCTGCTGAACTGAGGTTAATTATTTTGAAGTCTTCGATGACAGGTTGAGCCTTTTTCTCCTCCGAGGCTTGGATGGATTGTAATATTTTAAGAAATGGTTCATCATTCTCATCATTTTCAAAGTTAGAGTTAGAAGGAGAAGAAAAGGAAGAAGTAGATGCAGAGTAATTCAAAATATCATCTTTATTCATATTCAAAAGCAGAGGTACAGAGGAAACGGTTCCAAGTGGAACGAACTCAAAATTTGAAAAGGACTCAATCTTATCTAAAGACCTAAGGACCCTAGGCTCAGACATAGTCATTATATGTGGATTACATGGCAACCCCTTTGGGTAAACAAAATTATCATAACAACTCCAATTGGGGATTATTCCGTTGATGGGTAGGGTGAATTGTTGTTCATCGGGACTCCTATCTTGATCATTACCCGTGAGCATCATCACTTGATCGTCCTCGAACAGTTTGCTGTTGTTGATCACTTCTGTCTCAGATTTCTGCTCCTTGCTCTGCTCTTGGATCTTGACTTGCTCGAGCTCTTCCCAGTCAAGAGTACAATCATGGAGTATTTCAAACCCAGGTACTTGCTTTTGAAGGTTGGTACTGAACCAAGGTTCTAAAAATTTGCAATAGATGTTGTCCTCTCCTTATTTGACAAAATACCCATTGAGGGTCTTCAAAAATTGGATATCCTACACAATGTACAACCCCTCAGATATTGCTTGACAGACTGCTTCATCTATCCTTTGAGGTCACCAGTCCCCACTAGCTCTGTCTGATGCTCTTATTCTGCTGCTACCATACTGACTACTATACTTGTATTTTATCCTCTCGAGCTTCCAAAATCCTTCGTCCGCTCTCCTCTGCTTTTGCTTGATTACTTTCAGATCCCCTTCGGTGGGAGTATACCCCAGTCCAAATCTATACTCATTGAACAATAGAGATAAGAAAGTGACATCACCATGTTGGTGGAAACCAAGGCTCATACCTGGAAAGTAGAGCATGTTAAGTAATTGACGAAATGAAAAGGGTAGATGCGTACCTGTAGGATCTGGTTCAGTTGTGGCTAAGATGTTGTCAACCTGGAATCCTCCGAGAAAAAATCTTGCCTTGTATCCCCTTGTGACTCTTCACTATTCTGTCCAGTGGCCAATGTGTTCACGACTGCAGAATCCACGTGTATTGTCACCGTGGTACCCTTTTGGATGAATTTAATCTTCTGGTACAAAGTAGAAGCCACTGCATTGGCCTGATGGATCCAAGGCCTACCCAGAAGCATGCTGAATGAGGCAGAAATATCAATGACTTGGAATTCTATTTCAAATTCAGCCGGTCCTACCTGAATTGGTACTGTAAAGACACCCAATATAGCCCTTCTGGTATTGTCATACGCCTTGATGGTCATATCTGATGGTTTCAACTCTGACTTACTGAAGCCTAGATGCTTGAAGGTACGAAAAGGGAATACATTTAAGGCTGACCCATTATCGACTAAAACTTGAAAAATGCTCTTTCCCCGACATCCGATGGTAATATGCAAAGCCTGTATATGATCCTTACTTCCATGAGGAAGATTTGCATCTCCAAAGACAACTGCATTAACGGCATATCTGCCCCTTACTAGCGTGGCTAGTTCTTCTCCCTCCATTGAAACTGGGACCTTTTTGTGGTTTTTTTTTTTTTTTTTTTTTTTTTTTTTTTTTTTTTTTTTTTTTTTTTTTTTATTTTTTTATTTATTTTTTTTTATTTTTTTTTTTTTTTTATTTTTTTTTATTTTTTCTTTTTTTTTTCTATTTTGTTTTTTTTTTTTTTTTTTTTTTTTTTTTTTTTTTTTTTTTTTTTTTTTTTTTTTTTTAAAAAAAAAAAATTTTTTTTTTTTTTTTTTTTTTTTTTTTTTTTTTTTTTTTTTTTTTTTTTTTTTTTTTTTTTTTTTTTTTTTTTTTTTTTTTTTTTTTTTTTTTTTATTTTTTTTTTTTTTTTATTTTTTTTATTTTTTTTATTTTTTTTATTTTTTTTTTATTTTTTTTTTTATTTTTTTTTTTTATTTTTTTTTTATTTTATTTAATATTTATTATTTTTTTTTTAATTATTATTTTATTTTTTTTTTTTATTTAAAATTTAATTTAAATTTATATATTTTAATTATATTTAATAAATATTAAAAAATTTATAAAATTTTTTTAAAAATAAATTTTTTAATTAAAAAATTTTTTTTTTTATATTTATTTTATTTTTTTTTATTTTTTTTTTTTTTTTTTTTTTTTTTTTTTTTTTTTTTTTTTTTTTTATTTTTTTTTTTTTTTTTCTTTTAAATTTATATTTTTTTTTTTTTTTTTTTTTTTTTTATATTTTTATTTTTTTTTTTTTTGTTTTTTTTTTTTTTTTTGTTTGTAATATAATATGGGAAAATTTTTAAAATATTAATAATTAATAAAAATTTTTTTTTTTTTTTTTTTTTTTTTTTTTTTTTTTTTTTTTAAATGGTTTTGGGGTATCTTGGGATTATAGGAGGGGGGGGGAACAATAAGTAATGTAAGTGCCACTACCCGGGAGGGAGGATGACCAGCTACTCTATATACGTATCAACTCATCGAGTGACCTGCTAACCTTCACATATAATAAGAGGGGCCCACTATTGATGATGGCGAGAGGAAAGGGTGAAAGTCGTATCAATCCATCCTTGCTAGGCGGTACTTATCCCTCAATCGTTTATGCCAATGTTTCCGAGGAATTCAACCAACCAGACGTTAAAGGAACAATTGAATCACTGAAACGGAAGAGCTTATAGGCGCCCGTAGAGTCAAAGGCAGGGCGCGTTGTAAGGCGATCAATTTTATATGTGACTCGATCATTAGGATATGGATTTGAATCCGGAACTTGAACTGATGCAACTACGAATGGATCGTGGGTAAGGTAAGTATGGAAGGCGCGGTTCGGTTAATGCCACATTGATCTGCTTATGGGTCGAGTAATTCTACTACGAATAACGGAGGAAAAGTCCTCTTATCTCACCATAAGACTTTATTTTACTCAAATCATGGTGAGCTGTGGCTTACCTACCACTTTTGTGCTTTCACCATGGAATTTGAATAAAATAAAGTAGGAAGACCGGCGTCTTTCATTGTGATGATTGTTCGGCTCGGCCTAGCTCTTGCCTTTATCCGCTCAGTTGGCTAGCCTATTTCTTATAGTTACAGCTGGAAAAGAAAAGAAAAAATTCCTTGCTACATTACATTAATGCGCACTAGAAAGCAGCTTTCCCGTACACGTACAGAAGGAGCTTTCCGTGAGACTAGAAGGAAGTAGTTGGTTTGACACGCTATCTCCAATGCTCTTGCTTCCATTCCTCGGCATTCGCCTCTTTCGGGATGTTCGTTGACCTTGCTTTTTTTCTTTCAGGCAGTATATTTTTCTTGTTTTTTTGTTTTGAAATACTAGTTGGTAGAGTTCCTTCCTTCTCTTGCGGGTTTGCTATTAAATAAGCATTTCCTCGATCTGCTGATGGGCAACAAGGGAAGCTTTCAATCGACTACTAATGTTAATGTGGAATATTTTATGTAAACGCCCGGGCATCCATATCTAATGTTGTTTCTCCTATCGTCAGATAGAATTCGGGAGTCAGTTTAGAAGTCTTCATCCTGCCCTTCTTTGATCCGTTGACGTGCAAATCGCTGGTTAAAGATCAACTTCCTTTATCTAAGACTTAAATAGTGCCAGCTAGAGAAACCCTCTCAAGAACGGAACAGCTTGGGAGAAGGAGAACTCTTTCTTTAAAGCAATAGCACAATCTACCAAAGAATTTGTGTTAAGCATATATCTATTGACCCAACACGGAATATCGACTCTCAAGGCTTTTTTGAAAACGAATGGTCTCTTTGTCTATCTAGGGTTGCATGCAGCTGGGAAAGTCTCCGATGCCCCGGTGACTGGTGTAGCGCCCAGTTGAGGCTTGTTCTGGAGGGAATTCTGAGCCCCGCCGGATTCAGTAGGCGACTTGATTCTTTGTGATCTACGACCACCCTCCGTTTGCACCGTTTGCTGGAGGAGAAAGAGATCCCGATCCTAATGGCAATCGAATCCAAGAACAGATGGTTTGGAAGGAGGAGAAGCTTGACTGAAAAGCAGCCTCCATCGCTACTCTAACTGCCTGAACCAACGTTTCTTTCTTCTCCTCGTCTCGCCCGGATCCCGGATAACGACTGAGCCATGCTCGATTCTCTTCCCTCCCCAAAAGACTGATGAACGGATATTGAAGAAAAGAGATGAAAATAGGGAGGGGCATTTCAGTCAATATCCCCCGAAAGGCACTCTAGTCCAGCCGATCTGTATCTGAGAAGAGGAGTTGCATAAAGAAGGGGATAAAGCTTGCATTCATTTCTTATCCGCTCCGCCCTCCCCATCAAAGGTCGATATCTTACCTTTAAAAGGTAGTCTAAGTCGGGATATCCCAATCTTCCAGCTCTCAAGCAGTTCAGAAGATGCATCCCTCATTCAATCCCCTCCCTTGCTCCTGCTTCAACCTCTCCCTATGCTTCTGCTTTCTCCGTCTATGCCTATGCCTCCAGGGATGGATCCAATTTCCTCTCCTTTTATGGAATCGTTGATACATATGTTACGATGCCTTCGGATGAGGGAGGCGAGAAAACCCTGATAGGTTTGGTTTAGGATATGACTCTCTTGATGGGCCGAATGGTGAAGTGATCTGCCTGTCGCAGATCGCAATATATCTGGCGAAGAAGTAGAAGTGGAGTCCCAACCCCCGGGAAAGAGCCATCTCATTCTCTGTTGGCAGTAAACATGTTCTCACCCTGAACTCTCAACCAATGATCCCGATGTTCAGGGAGAAGAAAGACTCGTCTATCCGCGTTTTCCATTTCCCTCTCCCGGATCGGCATGGATTACAGAGTGGATTCCTCCCTGTCGATTGACATTGCTGGAATAAGGAAAGGCGGATAAAAGACGGGATTGGCGACTGGGTGGGCGGTACTAAAGCTTTGGGGTCAGAGGCCGGCCGCGTTCCGGGATCTTCTTTCCAGCCGACCTGCTATTTATGAAAGGGAGTTGCTTCTTCCAAGGCATGATTCAATTGACTACCCTCGCAATCCAGGAGCCGGAAACCAACTAATAGATAGTCCATGCGTCCCGGGATCAGCCTCTCCCCCCTCAGCCTTGAAATGCATTCGAGAACTGGTTCAGGCAACCGACTTCAGAATTGATTCGCCACTCAAGGCTATGAAAGGCAGTTGAAAGCTCTGTACGTGTTCCCAGAAGTCGTCTTGTCCCAGCATGAGCAAGTCTGTCGTATTCCCGCATCGGCGGGATAAAAGCCAATAGCGTCTGTCGGAAGGCGGCAGGGGAAGCACCCTATATGGAAATTCTCAGTTTTTAGTCGCCTCCCCACCAGTGGATTCATTTCCCTAATACAGCCTCCATCCCGAATCCGATCAATTATGGCAAGGGGTGGTCCTCCATCTGTCCCAAGAATTCCTCCAAACCATCCCTACCTCCGGCTTCCTTCCACCCGAAGAAGATCCAATTATTCGTTAAGGCTAATAATGGCTTGCTCGACATTTCGGAAGCCTTCCGGCCGGTATTTAGTTTGCTATGCCAGTTGGAATAGAAGGAGCACTAAAGCAAAGATTGCATTCACTCAATTACCTAATTCAAATGAGTTCCCTCGCTTGTTGCAGCTCCGACCGGGGGATAGAGACTACTTCATGCGCTACTTCAACATCTCCTGCCAACGGGTAGGCCTTTTCAAGACCCTGCTTTTTCCTTTCGGAAAACGTGAATTCGTTAGGTGGGTCATCCCTCCCTGGTCGCGAGTAGCTCAACTGTCGGTGGGACAGCTCCCATTTGAGCAGTGGTGTCCGGCGAAGAACCGATTCTGTCTGGAGTGGATTTAGGAGGAAAAGAAGATCTTGATTCGGCAAGTCATTTTATTGAATGTGAAAAGCGTCTATCGGATCCAGGAACGGATGGTTTGATCCACCCAATGAACGGTGGTACGGTGGAAGTCGCCAGACTGGCTTTCTCTGGACATCATTCCCTTCTGAGGAGGGATGAGCGGATGGATCAACCAACGAATTTGCAGATAGATCATCGGGCGAGGCGGGCGATCTAACCATGTCAGGCGGTGGTCAAGCCCTTCCCTCATTTCTGTCTCACTCGACATCCCAAGCGGAAATTCGAGATGAGTATCAAATGTGGGCACCTCGACCGAAGTGGGGAGGGAATCACGACTGGTATCGAATCAAGAAACGGATGGGGAGTTTTAAATTAGATCAAATTTGAGTTTGAGAGAGAGTGAGGGTGGTCGTAGATCAGGAAAACCAAACGAAGAAAGGCGAGCCAAAGGCTCGCTTCTTCGCGGAAGGACTTGCTTGGTTCTTCGCTGGTTAGGGGTTTTCTTCGCTCGTCCCGACCGGAGCGTCGTTTACCGATGACGGCCGGTGCTTATACAGTAGAGAAAGGTCTATTTCGTTCATCGGGGGGCTCGGGTTCGTCGTAGGAATCTTTCTGGTTCCCGCTCCCTCCTTCCCGGCCCTCTTGCTTACTATGAGTTCGCTTCCTACGAGCCCATGCGCGATCGTGCAAATATAGAGGGTTCGGTATTACGAATCCAGATACTATGGGATTGGACATCTGGCGATACACAACCTCCCTCCCGGCGGGACAACCGGTAGTACGATTCAAGGGAATTGGACACTCCCGGAACGCATATACCAAAAACTAGAGTAGCGAGGGAACCTAACCGCGGTAGAGGCTCCCCTCTCCCTTCTTTAGTAGCAATGTTCACTACTGCCGCTGTTGCGGAGCACCCGCCCGTAGGTTTTAGTAGACATCGGTACGATTGTAGGATGTTAGAACTCATAAGGCAATGATAGGGAGTGACGTACTATTAAAAACCATCTCGCTCGCTGGTCTTTTCGACCGTATCATCGACCACGATCTAATCCCGCCCACATTCGGGATCGGGCGGAGGTCGGTCAATAGCATAGCTATTATTGACCCGACCGCCGACAGGCCTACTTTCTTCAAGATACGAAACGAGCAGCCGGAAACGGCTGTCCCTATTGTATTTTAGATGGAGTCATCAACAGGGCTAAGAATCTTACCACAGGCAGCGGTACCCACGCTCTTCCGTGCTCGTAGGTTGACTCCCCTATGCATCCGGTCTCACAAACGTGCATTTCCCTTATGCATCCAGCCGCTTCACTAATGTGAATAGGTTATACAGAAGGGTGGGTTGGTTATTTACTCTTATGCGCGTTCCTTCTTCGAACCTTTTGGTATGTATTGCCCCCTAACTATAGATCAGATCCACCGGACGAGAAACTCAATTCCGCACTGCTGCTGAGTCGTCGGACTTATCCACCAAGGGATTCGTGGAATTTCAGTTTGTGGATTGCGTTGGGGGAAATCTACCAAAGCTAGGCAGATAGATAGACTCCTTTCCCGCTGCTAAGGGAGAGCAAGAAACAAAATCAAATGATTGTTTTTTAACCAGCGCCCCCTTTTGGGTATGCGGGTACTAAGAGTCCTCTCACTACCAACCAGCAGACATCATCTGGCTGGGTCTTGCCGGTATCAACAACGAGAAAAAACAACCAAATGGAAACAGCAACTAACTATGGCTCTTGGCCCAGACAACGTCCTAGGCGTAGGGGAGATCGGAGCAACAGGGAACGCCTAGACGTTAAATAAACCTGGGCTGCAGTAAGTAGATCGAGAGGTCGTTCCGCCCCTTGTCCCCGAAGATGGGTAATATGTTCTCATACAATGTTGCTCCAATCTGACCTAGCTGGCGAGCGATCCCAGTTCGCGGCAGAGAACAAGACAGCAAGCGAGCGTACCTTTGTTCGCTTCTTCTCCACCAAGCACGGAAGTTTAAGGATAACTGTAGGTCGGTGGCTACCTAAGGAAACTCCGATTCGATCCGCCCCCCGGCTGGGAGGCATCTACCTCATCCCGATCACAAGGAGAGGTTCACCATGATGGGGGGTACTTCTTTTTTTTGCTCCGTTCCGGGGGGACCATCCTTTTTTTTTTGCGGCATGCTCCTCAGATTTACGGATTCGCAGGGGGCCTCAGGCCCTACTTAGTTGACTGACAATGACAAAGGCTTGCGAAACTAAGTAGCGCCTTTTGAATGGAATCTGTAGTAGTCTATCAGTGGTGCGAAGCGGCTTTGCCCCTTTTCAGTAGGGGAGCGAAAGGTTAGACCTTAGAAAGTCAGCGAACAGCGGTTCTTCTATGTAGGTATGGCGTTCCCCCTTGACTCTCCTAACGTCGAGCTAAGTGACTTCGTAACCTTTGCGTAGCGTAGTAGAATGAAGGCTACGCACCGACGCTCTCTTATCTATTAGCCTAAGCGTCTTCGCTAACTCGCTCGCCTACTATACTATACTATACCATTGTAGGGTAGGCTAGGCTAACTCAGCAGCTTACTTCTACTAATGTAGGGTGGTCGTAGATCAGCTTTTCCTTTTTTAATAACCCTCTTTCATAAGTCAAGTAGGCTTTTTTCCTTAGTAGCGTTGACAAAGAAGAACAGCCGGTTAAAAGACAGCGAATCTTTTTTTTTATATCTTTTTATTTTTATTTTTATTTTAAACATATAGGCCAGCTTGACAATTTCATTGCCTCTTGATCTGAGGTGCGAAGAGAAACATCTCTTTTTTATGACTTCCACTTCTCGATCCCGGCCCGGAAAAGTGACCGACCAGGGCCCTATTGATGAATGAAAGAAAGGGTTTATGAGCCCTAGCCCTGTAAGCCCACACCTGTGTAGAGTAGATCGTTCAACACCTGCGGCACAAACCCATTTTTGACCCATTGGTCCGTCTATCATAGGCGACCGAACGGACGCCCCCCTAATTACTAGACCGACCTGCTATAATAATTCCATAAACACCTAGCGAAGATATGGCAAACAAATAAAGTAGCCCTATGTTCGGATCTGACAATACCATACCATAATCAAAAGGTACAACGGCCCGAGCGACCAGACTTAACATAAATGTAGCCACTGGAGCCATTCTAAAAAGGGAGAAATTAGCACTACTTGGTGAAATAGGTTCTTTTAGAATCAATTTCGAACCATCTGCTAGAGGTTGTAACAATCCGAACGATCCCACTACATCAGGACCCTTTCGACGTTGCACAAAAGCCATTACTTTACGTTCAGCTAGCACTAAAAAGGCTACTCCTAGTAGAAGTGGTAGAATTATTCCAAGTATTTCCGCTGGAACAGCCATGTACGTTTTCGATTTTCTATTCACTCATGATCGGGCCTGACCTGGTCGACCAGGCCCGATCATGATATTTCACTCATGATCTGGCCTGGTCGACCCAATCATGATATTGAAGGATGGGACCTTTTCTCGAAAAACTCCGGATCCCGAGAAGAGTTGAAGATGGTGCAACATCGAATCCTGTTACGTTACTTCGAATGGAATCTTAGCCCGCCTCACTTGACTGAGCATAAGCGAAGTCAAGGGATTTCCTTCTAACTAGTGGCTGAGAGTAAGCAAGCTACCTTCATTCAACAGATTTGTGGTTGAGTCAATAACATGCTCTGGGTCGGGAATCTTTGCTCTTCTCTTTTGCATTTCCGCTGCCTGCGTTCTTCTTCGTGTCCGTCCGTATCGCAAAGCTGGTCGACGCCAGCTGTAATGGTTGAAAATAGGGGGCCAACCAAGACCCCCTAATAAAGCTTTGTTCGATAAAGCAAACGATTCGTTCCGACAACTTCAGACCAGATTAACCCCTATGAATTCGCCGATCTTACAAGATCGATCGGGCGGGCTGGTTGGGAAGGGGTGATTAGCGGAGAAAGGAATCGAAAAAAAAAAAAAAAAAAAAAAAAAAAAAAAAAAAAAAAAAAAAAAAAAAAAAAAAAAAAAAAAAAAAAAAAAAAAAAAAAAAAAAAAAAAAAAAAAAAAAAAAAAAAAAAAAAAAAAAAAAAAAAAAAAAAAAAAAAAAAAAAAAAAAAAAAAAAAAAAAAAAAAAAAAAAAAAAAAAAAAAAAAAAAAAAAAAAAAAAAAAAAAAAAAAAAAAAAAAAAAAAAAAAAAAAAAAAAAAAAAAAAAAAAAAAAAAAAAAAAAAAAAAAAAAAAAAAAAAAAAAAAAAAAAAAAAAAAAAAAAAAAAAAAAAAAAAAAAAAAAAAAAAAAAAAAAAAAAAAAAAATAGCAAAAATGGATGGAGTAGGGCTTGCAGACCGATCTCTATTCTCCTGCTTGCTGCTCGCGTTTACAAGGTTTCCCACTCACTCTATCTTTATTCTCCTGCTTGCTGCTCGCGTTTACAAGGTTTCCCACTCACTCTATCTATAGAGTAACAGCCGGGTTCTACAAGGAAGCATCTCGATAGGTCCGCAACCTGTGCTGTGGTTGATGCCCCAACCGAGCTCTAATTCCATACTTGATTTGTTTGTCGGTTCTTCGTCCGAGCGGCCCCCTGAGGATGCGCGGGAAGCCAATGATAGGAGTGGTTAACTGGACTCTCTTCAAAGGAATTGCCTTCGGATGGACCGAAACAAGCAACCTAACGGCAACCTGCGACGCCTAAGCCGCTTTAGTAGGGACGGACTGAAATAGCCCATCATAGCACTCTAAGGTTCAGTAGGGAACTATTGAAGCCTCCAACTTTCCACCTATATGGATTGTTTGAGCATAAATAGACACGATCTTCGTTCGGCACGCGTCCAGTCCAAACACAGTCTTGCTCCTATAGCTCTCCTCTCTGGTTGGGCGTTCAACAACTACAACCTTAACACTGCGCTCCGAGGCCGCTTTTGACGCTGACACAGCTCCGGACAACCCTCGCAGCTTCGCTCATCCGTGAGTTGCGAAAACTTCCTTCTGGATAGGTCTCGAATTAAACTCCCTAAAGGAAGAGAAATTTTCAAGGGAAGATTAGAGAAAGCTACCAAACTCCGCATGTCGGATAAGGTAGGTCGAATCAATCAGTGGGGCACCTGCCTCATGCTAGCCAGTCTTTTCTTTACTATTATTGCCTCCTACCCTGCCCCCCGCCCTGGGTTCACGTTTTTCAATGCCTTAAGTTTTTCCCCGCTTCTCCGGCGTGGTAGGAGCTTTATTTGCTGTCTTTTTGCTATCGCGCAGTCTTCCTTCATGCCTCATTTCGGCATAGCTGTCCACAAACTGAACAGGATATCGAGATTACTGTATCCGCATGCCTACCACTACCTTCTATCAACATAAATTTACATAAACAAACCAAAGGCGTCAGCTCAAAGTAGGAACCGCCCCTGCACATCCGAAACGAGTGATTTTGCTAAACCCTTAGCTGCGCCCCCTTGGCTAAAAGTTTGCTACTGCATGCGGCTTACTTCTGCTTTAACTACTAAAAGAAGAAATTGTTTGAGCGCATGATATAGCACGGGGGTGGAAATAGTGCTTCGTTTTAGTGCTGCTTTAGTGAAGGCAATTGAGCCTGTTAGCGGCCGCTACAATTGTTGCGATAGTCGGGCAGCAAGCGCCGGTCCTAGCCCGGCAGCAACCCTTTTCTCATCCGTTCTGGGACCATTCCGCAGTGCCTGAGAAGGTCGAGTAACTCTAATTGCGAAGTTCGTTCTCGATTTGTCATGCACGGAGGGAGAGAACGGTGCAATTGCCCCAGACCAAGTCTCATCCCCTATCCCAAGGGGCTTCACACTCTGGGAGTTCCTTCTACTTGACCAGCTTATTCGTATTTTAATTACCAGCCCCTCTATTGGTATTGTCTTCCAAATTCAGATTAGGCTTTATGCCTATAATGATTGGTAAGCGTAAATCAACCTATCGTATCGACGAGTACCTCTGTTTTAGACTTGTCTCTTCCCATTGCCCTTCGAAAAGGTAAACGTCTTTGATCTTTCAAAGTTGTAAGTCAACGTGTCTGTGATGCCACTGATATAGGCCCTTCTTTGTGTGTGGTTAAAAGCCGTACTACAATATGAAGGTCTCTGATCCCGAGCGATGATGCGGGGATCTACTAACCAATGCAACCGATAGGGATCGCCTGTCAGTGGAAGGCTTTCTCTGGGTGGATGACCGAGTGAGATTTTGTAACACCCAATGACTCTCACCGTCGCCCACAACACCCATAATGAACATTGTACAACGAAGGTCACATTATCAATGCACAACTCCATACCAACAAATTAACCCCTGATGGCTAGGGCTGCAAATGGGGCTCGCTACTAACCAATCCTAATGTCAACCAATGTATCCAAGGCCTCACACCAGCATCCCTCAGCGCACCCGTAGAGATAGAGCTAAGGCCCCTCGGTAGAGTATAGGACTCAAGGACCGAGACCCTCCTTGATGCCCTACGTCGCAATAGTTCTGCTAAGGTAACGACGATACGACGATGCTAATGCACAAGACTTGAGTTAGAGATAGAGCTAAAGTGCCTGGATCAAACACCGCATAACACCTCCCCTGATGCCCTACTCGCATCAAGCACACTAACCACACACAAACATTCACATGCCTATTCCTAGCATCAATCATCATCATCATGTTATAAGTAAACAAAATTAAATATGCATGAACAATAATAGCAGGAATATTAGATGACATGTTGAATGCACATTACAAGCATATTCGCATAGAATCAAGCATGGCATTGGACTCAAGAAAATAAAAGTAGTTTATTATTAACCAATTAGTGTAGGTCTTTTTCCCTCACCTTAGCTTGCTAATAGATACTCTTCCAAGCTTTAGAATCACCTTTATATTGCTATTATATTGCTAGAAGACCTAACAAAGTCGATAAAATTTAATTAGAATTTATTCTAATTTTTAAAACCATTCTATTAACTGAGGGTCAGAGGTAGGGTCTGAGTTATGACCAACCCTTGGTGCGACCCTCCCCTAATCTGGACATCCAGAACCCTGGGGGTCGATACTCAGGGTCACATAGGGTCGGATGGTCATCGACCCTCTGTGCGACCCGCTGTGGGTTTTGGTAAATTTTCCTCCTTTTAGTCCATTCTTCATGTTTGGGGTCCTATGGCTTGCTCCTACAGTCCATTCAACATACATTCCATGGTCTAGAACCATGAATCATCCACCTATATAGCTTTTATGTATTCTCTCATGGTTTTCCATGGAAACCTAACCATGGGTTGATGGTTTGGGTTTCTCCGAGATCACACTCTCATCCTTATCTAACCTAAGGTCTGTAGAAATTAATGGAATTAGTATCCATACCTGAGAAGAATACTCCTTCTCTGCAACTCTTCTCCTTTTTACTTTTTCTTCTCTCCCTTGCTTCTCTTCTTCTTCTCTTCCTTCTCTTCTCTTTCTCTCAATTCAATTAGGGTTGTAAAAGGAGTGAAAGAGGCTTAGGGACGTCCTATTTATAGGGTGGAAACTCCTAAACTAAGTCCCATTGAGATTTAAAAGGAATCCAATCGAAATTTGGAAACTTTCCTAATTTCAGTTTCTGGCGGGAACTGAGGGTCGATGAGAGGGTCGATGATCCCGTCGACCCTTGGTTTCCTAAAGTGTCCGACCCCCTCTGTAAAACAAGGGGTCTGACTTTCTGTCTTGGGGGGTCTGACCATTGCTTGCAGGGTTTGCGACCCTCCCTTTAAATTAAGTATTTTTGTGTCGATTTGATACCTAGGTTCACGATCTCCTTCACTCCCTTGGTTCATTCATCTCGTCCATGATGGGTAAACCTGGTTCAAGGTAGTAAGACCGGGTTAGTTTGATACGGGTCTTACAACTAGTTGTCACACCCCAATTCTGCACTATTCAGAATGGTGTGATGAACTGCTAACAAACCAACGGTTCAACCAGGATCTCGAGTAGGCTATATACGTATTATCTAAACCCCATACATCCATAGTCATAATCAGATTAAATATACAATAGCGAAAGTCTTATAATAAAATGAACTGAGAATCTATTGTGATATCAATATTTAAATAAAAAATTATTCTGTATCAACTAAGACAAATAAATAAATATCTAATACATGTCTTTAATAAATCCAAATAGATAAAACTAAAAAAAATCTAATCGAATACACATGAGTTGCACTCGCAAGAGATGTCATGTGTATCCACTTCATCTTCAGCTACCATCGCTGCAACGTTCCCATATTCTAGAGCATTTATATAATCTTCAACGATTGTACCTACATCATCAACTAAAAATATTCGACGTCGAAGGGTGAGCACACATCACGGCTCAGTGAGCAAACAAAACAATGCAACAATAGATATACATGCAATCAATTCATATCTTTGGTCTGGTTTACGTTTGCACTGTGCTATAAAAAGGATAGGTGGCCACCACACCTCTATGCACGAGAGTGTGGATACGCCCGATGACTCTCACCGTCGCCTACAGCACCCATAATGAACATTGTACAACGAAGGTCACATTTATCAATGCACAACTCCATACCAACAAATTAACCCTTGATGGCTAGGGCTGCAAATGGGGCTCGCTACTAACCAATCCTAATATCAACCAATGTATCCAAGGCCTCACACCAGCATCCCTCAGACCACCCGTAGAGATAAAGCTAAGGCCCCTCGGTAGAGTATAGGACTCAAGGACCGAGACCCTCCTTGATGCCCTACGTCGCAATAGTTCTACTAAGCTTACGGTGATACGACGATGCTAATGCACAAGACTTGAGTTAGAGATAGAGCTAAAGTGCCCGGATCAAACACCGCATAACACCTCCCCTGATGCCCTACTCGCATCTAGCATACTAACCACACACAAAGATTCACATGCCTATTCCTAGCATCAATCATCATCATCATGTTATAAGTAAACAAAATTAAATATGCATGAACAATAATAGCAGGAATATTGGATGACATGTTGAATGCACATTACAAGCATATTCGCATAAAATCAAGCATGGCATTGGACTCAAGAAAATAAAAGTAGTTTATTATTAACCAATTAGTTTAGGTCTTGTTCCCTCACCTTAGCTTGCTAATAGATACTCTTCCAAGCTTTAGAATCACCTTAATATTGCTATTATATTGCTAGAAGACCTAACAAAGTCGATAAAATTTAATTAGAATTTTTTCTAATTTTTAAAACCATTCTATTAACTGAGGGTCGGAGGTAAGGTCTGAGTTATGACCGACCCCTGGTGCGACCCTCCACTAATCTGGACATCTAGAACCCTGGGGGTCGATACTCAGGGTCACATAGGGTCGGATGGTCATCGACCCTCTGTGCGACCCCCTATGGGTTTTGGTCAATTTTCCTCCTTTTAGTCCATTCTTCATGTTTGGGGTCCTATGGTATTCTCCTACAGTCCATTCAACATACATTCCATGGTCTAGAACCATGAATCATCCACCTATATAGCTTTTATGTATTCTCTCATGGTTTTCCATGGAAACCTAACCATGGGTTGATGGTTTGGGTTTCTTCGAGATCACACTCTCATCCTTATCTAACCTAAGGTCTGTAGAAATTAATGGAATTAGTATCCATACCTGAGAAGAATACTCCTTCTCTGCAACTCTTCTCCTTTTTACTTTTTCTTCTCTCCCTTGCTTCTCTTCTTCTTCTCTTCCTTCTCTTCTCTTTCTCTCAATTCAATTTGGGTTGTAAAAGGAGTGAAAGAGGCTTAGGGACGTCCTATTTATAGGGTGGAAACTCCTAAACTAAGTCCCATTGAGATTTGGAAGGAATCCAATTGAAATTTGGAAACTTTCCTAATTTCAGTTTCTGGCGGCAACTGAGAGTCGATGAGAGGGTCGATGATCCCGTCGACCCTTGGTTTCCTAAAGTGTCTGACCCCCTCTGTAAAACAGGGGGTCTGACTTTCTGTCTTGGGGGGTTTGACCCTCCCTTGCTGGGTATGAGACCCTCCCTTTAAATTAAGTGTTTTTGGGTCGATTTGATACTTGGGATCACAATCTCCTTCACGCCCTTGGTTCATTCATCTCGTTCATGATGGGTAAACCTGATTCATGGTGGTAAGACCGGGTTAGTTTGATACGGGTCTAACAATATTGCTTACTCATTCTATGACGGGCATAAGGTCCGACGGCTCATCTCCCCATTCTATGGAATTGATGCTGTGGTGAGGGAGGGGATTATTCGCCACTGACACTTTTCAGGGCTGGACCTTAAATTTATTGGAATCCAATAGATCCTGTATGGCATGCCATAATGCGTAGCAGTTGTCCGTGTCATGCCCATGCTAATTGTGGTACTTACAGAACAGGTCCATACAAAAATTCGATGGAAGAGGACTTGGAGGTAGACGAGGGTCAAGCACTGTCAACTTCTTGGCTTGTATCAACTTGTCCAGAGCCTTGGATTGGGTCATCCCCAAGTCGGTAACTGCCTCCTTGGTCTTGCTTGCTGTTGTAGGGTGTTACTTGAATTTCCCATGATCAATAGTTCAGAATTGATATTAGCTATTTCTTTACAGATTAATTCCCTGGATATCTTGATGGGTATGCCCTTCTATTCGACGCCCCTTCTAACCTTTCTGACATTCCTAGTAATATATCTCCTCGGGTTATGTCATCCACTATGTGTTGTCCTGCAACTACGAGCCCTTCGAATGATAGGATGGCCTGGCCAAAAATGTATGTTTTATATGACCCACTTAAACCTCTCATCATTGTCCGCACTTGATCTCTTTCAGAAGGTTGATCCCAAAGCTTTGTTGCTACACTTCTGAACCAGGATAAATAGGCTGTGAATGTCTCTCCTTGTACTTGGACCATGGTTTCCAATTGCCTATAGTGGGTCTCTATCTCTGTGTTGTAGGAATAGAAACTGATAAATGCTTTGGTGATATCTGACAACGAATGTATCTGTAATGGGTTCAGATTCATCAACCATCGATGAACCCTGCCCGTGAGTGAGAATTGGAATGCTTGTCCTAACTGCTCATCAGTAAATCCTTCACCTTGCTTCAATAGGCCCATGAATGATCTTAAATGGGTCCTGGGGTCTCCTGTCCCATCAAATTTCTCAGTGGTCCATTAAAACTTGGGAGGCAGCTTAGTTTCTAGAAAGAAGCATAATCCTTCAGCATCAATGATTTGACTTTTTACTCCTTTCATGCCCCTCAGTATTTTTTCCACTTGACTCAGTCTATCACTGTATGGACCATCTTCTTCCTTCGATTTCTTGGTCACCAGGGTAGCCTGAACGATGGACTGTTTCTGGGGTATGGCACCTTCTATATCTTCGAATGCTGGGTTTATGAAAATTTTTGAAGCAGCTGGGTTAGGGGTACCTGGTCCTTGTGGCAGTGCAATATTTACCCTTTCAGAGGTTGACCCTTGAGCTTGCAATTGTAATTGTATCTCCCTTACTGCGACAGCTATCATCCCCATGGTATCTTTCATCTTTTCCATCTTGGCATCCATAGTGCTCTGGGCTTGGTTTGATCCTTCAGCCATTGATTCAGTTGATGTGGTTGAGATGGGACTAACTGGCTCTGGTGTGTACACCCTAGACAAGCTCGCAGTAATGGGATCCCTTATCCGAGAGGTAGAAATGATTGTGTTTTGGGCTGACTCCTGGGCTTGTACCGAAAAAGAACCCAAAAGTGATAAATATTAGGACTCTAAGATGATGGGAGTGGAAAGAAGTTACATACACAATCAAGGATCACTCAACCAAACAAGAGTTAGCTCCTTTATAAGGGTGATCGGGTAAACATTATCCAAGTCAATTTAATTGAATTTGATTAAGCCATGTGTTCAGTCTTGGGACCTCATGATTCCAAACTGGATAATCAGTGGTACCAAGGTCTGGCCAATTGGATTATCGAATTCGATGAAATTAAAATGGATATATTAATTTATTGTCCTTATTAGGGATGGTTAGCAAAAGCAGTTCATAGATGAACAAACTAGTAAATTCTTCTTGACCATGGTATCTATGTCTTGACAGAGATTTTCTGTTCATTTTTCCAATTGACGTGTTAACAATGAGAGATTCGACACATCGAGCTTACTTAATGGAGGGTGTATAGTGACCATCCACTATGACGTGGAACAGGTGTATACATACCTCGTACTCCCAATGGGTGAGAGTTCAAGATGCTCATCGTGTAGATTCTAACGTGTTGACCAATCAATGACAAAAATGGGCAGAAATTTGATGTCTTGAACATAAATGTCATGGTTAAGCAGATTTTACTGGGTCAGTTCAGGGATAAATCAAAAATAACAAACATTGGGCTACAATCTGGGTTAGGACAGAAAAGGCCACCTTGACAAGGACAGGGTAACCTATTACCAAATGCACGATGAATAATGGCCCCCCAATCCCTTTATATACTATGTTGCAAGGATCCAAGCGACGTGGAGTAGCATAACACATTCTCAGGCAGACCCAATAAATGCTCATTAGAGGCTGCTCGCCGGTCTAGCGGGCTGCCCCATTTGCATGGGACCCGGTTTGGCTACTCGCACGAAAGTGTGACTGAACCCATTCCCCCGAAAACAATATCATACAAGCATAATTATAGTATCCTAAGAGCTCTCATCCAATTTTTAGGAGTTTGACGATTATATCCCCAGTAGAGTCACCACTGTGAGGACAAAGATAGAAATTTTGGAAGTCGCTAACTAGATTAAGGTCCAAGACCTTAGAAATGTGAAATCTCATCCTATGGTAAGACTTCGATTGACTCAAGACCCTTAGATTGGATTTCTGGTCCATCAGAGATTGGGTAAGCTTCAAGTTACGATTATGGGAAGGGGTTAGGCTCCCAAACCGCCCGATCGAAATCAATCTCCTATACCTTTCCTATGTTAGACTCTATCTATTAAATCGAACCAAACCAAGTGGTTTGATATCATCGAACCGAATCTGTATCCATCAGATTGCCTACGTATCACAAAATTATTCCAAAAATCAGGTTCACCATCGTAGTTCAGGTGTGTTTAAAGTTTATGGCTGTGATTTATGCTTATGCATGATTAAGTTCATTGTTCAAGTTGAAGTTTATGCTTGAAATGATGAGAAACCCTATGGGTTAGGATCTGGATAGTCCATGTGAACTGATAAATAGTCCTTGTGGATCTAAGAATGGATAACCCTATCTAGGTTGAAATGTGGATAACCCTATTTGGATCAAAATGTAGATAACCCTATTTAAGTTGGAATGTGGATAACCCTATTTGGGTCAAAATGTGGGTAAATATCCTAGTGGATCTATGAATATTCCAAGTAGACTAAGGTTTGGATCTGAATTTAGGATTCTCCTAAATAGCCTATGTATCCTAGGGTTTGCCTTAGGAATCAAATCCACGTAGTTCGAAATCTGGATAACCCTATTTGGGTTGGAAAATGGGTAAATATCCTAATGGATCTATGGATAGTCCGAGTGGACTAAAATGTGGATCTGAATTTGGGTTTCTCCCAAATAGCCTACGTATCCTAGGGTTTGTCCTAGGAATCAGAATTCGTGTAGTTCAGGATCTGGATAACCCTATTTGGGTCAAAATGTGAGAACCTATTCTAGGTTTAGGGTTTAGAACCTATTCTAGGTTTAGGATTGGGAACCTATTATAGGTTTGGGATAGAGAACCTATTATAGGTTTAGGATTTACTGAGAGGTGGAAATCATCCTGAGTTACCCTTTTCATCCTAAATTTTAATTTTGGAAGGTTTGGCAAAACATTCTCTCTCTTTATTAAGATTTTTATTATTCCCATTATGCCCTTCCCAAGAATGTGGGTGCCTAAATGCACGTCTCCACGCCTAATATCGACTAGGGTGTTGCATAAATTAAATTATTGTTAAAAATAGAATATTCTAAGCATAGCATGTATGATATTTATGGTAATTATCATAACATATAGTAAGATTATGAAAATCTCCTTAATAAGGCATGCAATGTAAATAAGGCAAGAACCTAATATGGCAAGATCTAATATGCTAATCTAAGCATGGCAAGACCTAATATGGCATGATCTAATATGCATTTAAATATCAATATGGTAAGTATCAATCATAGAATACATAAATGACATGAATTTAAAAAAAAAAAAAGATCTTATATGCTATTTTCTAAGCATAGTAAGACTTTAAAAATGGTAAGAAATTAAGATTTTACTAAATATGGTAAAAAATCTATTTATTCTATCAAATATAGCAACACATGGAATTTGGTAAATATGGTATGCACAATCCAAACAAAGCATATGAATGCTCCAAATATAGCGATTTATCCAAATATGACAGACATCAATGAAATCTTTTTTTGAAAAGTGAAAAATTATTAAAAATATATGTTCAATGTTCTTTGAAAAATTGTAATTTTTATGAAGACATTTGGAAAGATTAATGACTCAAAACTGTCAAAATTGTGACACAATGTTTCAGATAATGGACAAAGCTATGAACTGCATTCAGATTCTATCATATTACACAAGAATGACCATAAGTAGGACTTCTGCAACTCAAATCGTTTCATAAAAAGATGACTTAATATATTATATTTTATATGAAGGAGTCGAATCCCAACAAAAAGCAAAAATAGGTCAAAGATATGCCCTAACACTAGACATTGCAGGGGTCAAATCTGTTCCAGATTTTTGACCAGTTGTACCATAAATTCTAAATAAAATCCTATAGTTAATGAAAATTAAATCTAGACATATGTCTATGTAGATAACTGTCTGGTCTAAAATTTCATCAAGAAAAACAAGTTAAAACAACATATTTTCTTTGTGAAAAATGATTCTTTTCAATCATGCAAATCAGTACATCCTGACAGATTCAAAATCAGAGCACTATGCACTTAAAAATTGATATCAATTCAATAAAAATTGAAAAAATACGAAAACAGTGCCATTTTTGAGAAAACTTTCATGTCTAAAAAGTTCATATGAAGTCGATTTCCTGATTATGGCCATAAAACCCTTGTCTAGAGACTTTCTGATGGAGGATTGCATTACATTCGAGTAAAACAGCAATGTCAAAGACAAATTTTTTAATGTATTTTTCTAATTCCAAATGGAACAAAATTGTTAAGATAGTCTTCTAACATATTAAAGAGACTGCCATAAAAATTTGGGCTTTAAAATCTAAAAACTACATGCGATGCACGTCCTAGGTTTGAATAGTAAATCTAGAAATTTCAGATTAGAAAACCACTTTATGAAACTTGCAAAAAAATCAAACATCATCATATAGCATTCAAAACTTCATTATTGAATAGCTTAGACAAATTATCATTCATGAAAAATGCTAAACAAAGACATCCTAACATTAACAAGCATGTAATAGAGCATTTCTGATCGAGATTTCGTGAAAATTAGCCTTTTCCAAGCAAAATTGGCATTCGAGCATTCTAACGACCTCTAAATTTGTTTAGGGTACTAACCTTGTGCTCGAATCAAGCGAAACCATCGAAGTAGGATGTCTGGAGATCGTATCAAGCTCTTTGAATGTGAATCCTCCAGCTCTTTTTCTCTGTTTCTCTCTCTCTCTTCTCTTTTTCTCTTTTCTTCTTCTCTTTTCCTTCTTTTTTCTTCTTCTCTTTTCCTTCTTTTTTCTTCTTCTTCTCTCTTTCTTTCTCCCTCTCTCACTCACATCCTCCTCTACTTCTGGCCTAGAAATCTCTTTCTTTCTCCCTCTCTCACTCACATCCTCCTCTACTTCTGGCCTAGAAAAGAAAACCCCTCTCTTTTCTCTTGGCGTATTTATGCTTTTCCTCTCCTTTTCTAGAAGATCCTTCTTTCCTTTTTTTTTTTTCTAGAAAATCTTTTTTTTTTCCTTTTTTCTTCTTTCCTTTCTTCTCTTCCTTCCTTTTTCTCTTCTCCCTCTCTCTTCCACACATTTTTTCCTCTTTTCTTCTTCTAGAAAATCCTCTCCTCTTCTTTCCTTCCTCTCTCTTCCTTCCTTTTCTTCTTTTTCTTCTAGAAAATCATTTCTTTCTATTTTTTTTCTTTCCTTTCTTCTTTTTTTCCTACATTTTTTCTTCTTCCTTTCTTTCTTTTTCTCCTTCCTTTCTTTCTTTTTCTCCTTCTTCTTCTAGAAAATCTTTTCTCTCTTTCCTTTTTCTCTTTCCTTCTTCTAGAAAATTCCTTCTCTCTTTCCTTTCTTTCTTCTTTCCTTTTCTTCTTCCTTCCATTCCATCCTTTTTTTTCTTTCTCCCATTCTCTTTCCCACGGCCTCTCTTTCCTCTCTCTTTCTTCGGCATTTTTTCCCTCTCTTTCCTATAATATATATGTATATATATATATATATATATATATAAATGTATTAATACATATAATATATCCATAATAAAATAAGTCTTATGGACTGACATAACTTGGTTTGGATTGGTCTGAGCTGGGTCGGGCTAAGTTAGACTAAGCTGAATTAAGCTGGTTCAGACTAAGGTTGACATTTTATAGTCCATTTCTGTCACCCTTTCATATGGAATTTTCCGATAGCATCTATCCTAAATTTTTTGTGTTCACTTTGTAGAACATTAAAAATGATAAATATTGGAACTTGAATCACCTCAGTTGAAAATAAAATGGCCAACTTATGAATTTCTAAAGTTTAAGCAGGCCAATTATCGATAATTTAGCTGACCATTCTACATGGGATCCTTCGAAGACTTCTACTGAAAATCCTTTATGTCCACTTTGTAAAGTACTAAAAAGGGAACATAATGAAACTGAAATTACATGATTTGGATATGGGGTGACCAAAGTATGAATTTTCGAAGATTAAATGACCATTTTCATGTATAATTTTGCATGGGACTCTTTGGAAACTTCTACCCGATATTTTTTACATCCACTTTGTAGAACATCACAAATAAAGAATAATGTCCTTGAAATCATCTGAATCCGACATAGAACGACAAAGATATGAAGCTTTGAAGTTCTAACGATAATTTTGCATGAAAGCTTGGATGGGGCCCACTGGTGACTTCTACCCGGGATTTTTCAAATCCACTTTAAAGAGGACTGAAAAATAAGGAATATTGTCCTTTGAATCATTTGATTCTGATATCAGATGACCAAGATATGATGTCTTAAAGTTTGAATGATAATGCATGCATTATACAATAATTATGTAAATGCCCTTGCACTTTCAAACTGCGATATCTTCCTTGTTTAACGTCAGAATTTGATGATTCCGGTCTCATTTCGAAGATAATTTCATGACCTATTCATCCAAGTAGGTAATAGCCTATGAACCTACTGTGGGGTTCATTATAGAATCACCAACTTTTGGGTTAAAGGTCAAAAACCTACCATATTGGTTCACTTATGCTGAGGGTGGCAAAAATGGGGTGCTTACACCTGGCCTCGCGGTTCCTTTATACAGTTGGTTCGCTCGAACCGGTTATGATGGAAAAATCTGGCATGACTCGGTTAAACTAGGTTAGTGGAGTCTGGGTCTTACAATTCTCCCTCAAATAAATTTCATCCTCAAAATTTGTACATACCTTCCAAGTTGAATAGGTGAGGATACTGTTTCCGCATTGCATTTTCTTCTTCCTACATGACCTCCTCCACATCTTGGCTTCTCTAGGTAACCTTAACATAATGGATATCACGGTTGCAAAGACATTGAACCTTTCGACTCGTGATCTCAAATGGCATCACCTAAAATGTCAGGTCTTCAATTAAATCTGGTGGATCCATAGTCAAAACATGTGTAGGATCTCTAATGTAGGTCTTCAATAGCGAAACAAGGATTACATCATGTACACCAGACATAGATGATGGTAGTACAAGCTGATATGCTACCTTTCCACGTTTAGCCAAAATCTTATAAGGTCCAATATATCTGAGACACAACTTTCCCTTCTTACTGAACAGTTTAAAACCACGCATAGGTGATATCTTCATGAATACCTTGTCACCTATAGTGAATTCAAGGTCTTAGCATCGGCTGTTTGCATATTGCTTCTGACAATTTTGAGCTGTTCTAACTCTTTCCTTGATTATGTCCACTACTTTACAGGTTTCTTCAACAAACTTACGTCTGACGATTCTTCGTTCTCCAACTTCATTCCCAAATAAAGGGCTTCGACATTTTCTACCATATAATGCCTCATAGGGTGACATCTGTATAGTAGCCCGATAGTTGTTGTTATAAGCAAACTCGATCAATGGTAATTTCTCATCCCATGCTCCTTTGAAATCAATTGCACAGGCTCATAACATATCTTCTAGAAATTGAATGGTCCGCTCTGACTGTCCATCGGTTTGAGGATGGAATGCAATACTGAACTTCAATTTTGTTCTTATTGCTTCCTGTAATCCTTCCTAAAACTTTGAAGTAAAGTATGGATCTCTGTTGGATACTATGCTCTCAGGTACACCATTTAATCTGACAATATTGTCCACATATAGCTTGGCTAATCGCTCCAAAGTATACTGAGTTCATATAGCAATGAAATGAGCTGTCTTAGTAAGACAATCTATGATCACCCAAACTAAGTCAATTGATCTGGGAGTCAATGGTAAACCAGTGACAAAGTCCATAGTGATGCAGTCCCATTTCTAAGCTGGTTCGGATAATAGTTGTAATAAACCTACTGGTCTTTGCCTTTCAGCCTTTACTTATTGATAATTCAGACACTGAAACACGTGCTTAGCCACGTCCACCTTAATTCCTCTCTACCAGTATAATTGCTTCAAATCATGGTCATTTTTGTACTTCCAGGATGTACCAAATATGGTGTGGAATAAACTTTTAGAGTTACTCTCTACCGAAGGTCTGAATCTTTGCTTTCAGGAATACATAATCTTCCTCTGTATCTCAGTACCCCTTCTGTATCTAAGGTAAAATCAAGATTTAGCTTGCCCTTTTTCAGATCTTCTTGTACTGTCCATAGGTAAGGATCCTGTGGGATTGCTACTTTCACCTCATCCATCAGGTATGGTAGAATCTTCAATGTGGCGAACTAGAGTGTGAACTTATGGACAAGACCTTACTCTACCGGACCATCAGAGGATTTGATCAGATATGGCTCTTCATCCCAGCTAGACATTGTTGTTGTAAGGCTTAATGCAACGTTTGTACTAGGTCCTTTGTCCGGCTTCAATATCCCCTTTCTACTTAATGTTTCTGCTACTACGTTAGCCTTTCCAGGATGATATTGAATATCACAGTCATAATCATTCAATAATTTAGCCATCTTTTCTATCTCATGTTCAACTCTTTTTGGTTAAAGAAGTGGGTAAGACTCTTGTGATCTAAATTAATCCAAAATTTCTTTGCATAGAAGTAATGTCTCCAAGTCTTAACTGCATGAATCACCACTACTAACTCCAAATTATGAGTAGGGTAATTCTTCTCATGTTTCTTCAGTTGTCTTAAGGCATAAGCAATTACTTATTCACCTTGCATCAGCACACACCCTAAACATAATTTGGAGGCATCAGTATACAGGGTAAATGTCTTCCTTGCTACCGGAATGGTCAAGATGAGTGCCAATATCAACTTCGACTTCAAGGTCTGCAAGCAATTCTCACATTAATCAGACCAAATGAACTTCCCCCCTTTCCTGGTCAACTTAGTGAGAGGTACAGTGATTCTAGAGTAATCCTCCATGAATCGTCTGTAATAACTAGCTAATCCCAGGAAACTCCTAATCTCGATAATGTTCTTAGGTGCTTCCCACTTCACAATCACTTCTATTTTGCTAGGGTCCACTTGAATTCCTTCTGGTGACACTACGTGACTCAAAAACTATACTCCGTTCAACCTGAACTTACATTTCTTAAATTTGGCATAAGGCTTTTCCCTTTTCAGTCGTTGTAAGGTTGCTCTAAGATCCGTCGTATTAGTCGCTTCATCCTTAGAATAAATTAATATGTTATCTATGAAAACTATGATCGAAGTGTCCAGCATGTTGTGGAACACCTAATTCATGAGTTCCATAAAAGACATTGGTGCATTGGTTAGCCCAAAGGACATGACCAGGAACTCATAATGACCATACCTAGTTCTAAGTGCTGTCTTTAGAATGTCGCCCGCCTTAATCTACCATTATTGATGATATCTAGACCATAAATCAATTTTGGAATACACATTCACACCTTGCAACTGATCAAATAAGTCATCGATACGAGGTAACGGGTATTGATTCTTGATTGTAAGCTTGTTCAATTCCCCGTAGTCTATGCACAGTCAAATACTACCATCCTTCTTCTTCACAAGCAATACTGGAGCTCCCTATGGCAATATACTTGGCCGGATAAATCCCTTGTCTAATAACTCCTATAGTTGAATCTTCAATTCTTTCAATTCTATAGAAGCCATCTGATAAGGTGCCTTAGATACAGGCGCCGACCCTGGCAATAAGTCTACGATGAACTCAGTTGCTCGATCAGGTGGCAGCCTAGGTAAACCTTCTAAAAACATGTTTGAAAACTCTTGAACACCTTTTATATCCTCTATCTATGGTACCACTTTTGTGACATCTACCATAGATACCAAATATCCAATTCCTCATTTCTCAAGGCATCTATTGGCCTTAAGTGTAGAGAAAATAAGCTTTCATTTACGAGAAAGTTTAGTCCCTGTATAGTCGAGTTCTGCACCATCCTTGCCCTTAAATGACAAATTCTTCTCAGCACATAGCAGATTCGTGGAATGCTGAGACAACCAGTCCATTCTTAAGATGATGTCAAAGTTTGCCATCTCGAGCTATACAAGATTCGCATCCAAACTTCATCCATTTATAAGGACTAGACACGGTTTAAAACATTTTTCTAATACAACCTCTAATACCAGTGGTGATCGTACTAACATCTTGAGGTCTAAAGGTCTAATGGGCATGTCCAACTTCTTTTCGAAAGAGACGGATATAAGGGAATGGGTAGCCCCAAAGTCAAAAAGAACTGTTGCGGGTGATAAATATAGTTTTACTTAGTTTTAGTCTATATTCTCACACAAGGTACTGTAAATAACAAAGGTCAGGTCATACCTGTGATGACATCAGGTGATGTGGCAGTGTCTTCAGAAGTCATGGCATAAACCTTTCCTTGCTACAAGTGCTTCTTAGGTTAGGGTAGTTCTTTGCATAGTGCCTTGTTTAATTATAGCAGCATTTTATATTGACAGTCACTTGTCCTAGTTGAGGGAAAACTATCTAAGTAGTCTTGGCTAAACCATTATTATTCTGAGGCCTGAATAGTTTGAAGGTCTTAGAATTTCTTCCATTAAATGAGTTTCTATTTGGCCTTTTCAAACCACGATTCTGAGCATAATAACTTTCCTTCTGGTTCGACTCCAGCACTCGAGCAATCTACACAGCTTCATGACAGACCTTCTTTTTCAGTCACACACATGCTCTTGAATGCTTTCCCTTAGTCCCATGACAAACCGTCGGGTCTTGGTATCCTCCTCTTACATATTAGTGGGAACAAAGAAGAATAACTCTTCATAATGTTGCTGCTAATTATCCACAAACATCTGACCTTGATACAAACTTAAAAATTCTTTTTCCATCTGATCTCTAAAGCTTCTGGGAAAATACTTCTCAAAGAAAGCTTCTTTGAAGATAGCCCACATTAGATGGGTATGCTTGGACAAAAGATAACTTCGAGTGGACTTCCACTAATGATTCGCATCCCCTTTCAGCACGAAAGATGCACATAGTATCTTTTCCTCTTTGAAAATAGTCATCATCAAAAAGATCTTCTTCATTTCATCAATCCAGTAGGCCGGCCATAATGGGTCAGATGGCTTGCCCATGAACTCCTTCAGTTTTATCTTCAGAAAATGCTCTATCAGCCTAGAATGGTGAAGTTGGTTTCGTGAATAAAAACCATATATAGGTGGCTGATTCTGATAACTGCCTTGGTTATTCACCCCTTGTTATACTTCAACATTCTGCACTAGGGTGTGCATCACCGGTACCTGCTATGCTGTAGGCATGGTGTTATTCCCCATGGGTGCTATGGGCACAATATTGCTACCAACTGGCACCATACTGGTCTATCCTGGGGGCATTGGTGTAACGTTGATAGCTGAAGCAGCAATTCCCATGGCAACCTGCATAGCCAATAACATATGTTACTGTTCTTGCATCTGTGGGCCAAATTCATCCAAATCGTAGCCAAATAATCTAGAAAATTGGTTGGATTGGCCTGATTGTTGACCCCTTATAGCATAACATCTTGATTCTCATTGTTTTTGGCTTGAGCCATAAGGTTTTTATTGACATTCCCCATTCTATGTAGTGGTAGGGGTGGGCTTGGGTTGCGTCTCTTATGGACTCCTCTATGTCCAGCCAATTAAGTTTATCACCTGGAGTGGTTCTTGCATAGTCAACAGAGGTGAGACAAGGACAATAATGGCAGTTCATAAGGTTAGTCTAACAATTATGGAAATCCTCAACACATAGAACCCAAATTGGGAAAATGCAGAACAAAATGCTTCACTGGTTAACATTGACTGGTAGCATATCATGCGACCAGTGATGCAACCAGACAAACCCTGTGAAACTTCCTAGGAGTTACTGGTCAACTCACTGGTCGATACATTGGTTGAATTAGTTAACCTGTAAACCCCAAAATTGACTTTTTAAGCTAGAACTGAGTCATTTCTCCTACTTTCTCTTTGTTTTATCTCTAAGCTCCGACTCAACTCACTGCCAGTGAGTTGCTACAATACCAACCGGTTAAAGGAAAGTTTTCTACATCGGTCGACGACTCCAAATCATCTTTATATGTAAGCTCCCCATTCCAATTTTCTCCCTGGCTTATGAAACCTAGGTTTTTATCGTCTTTTCTTGTTTTCTTCGAATTAAATTTTATTTAGCCATAGGAATGTTAATTTCTTCACTTGAGTTTGATGTTGGGAACCCGATGGATGAAAGCTCTTAAAAAAAATTTGGGTTTCATTGGTTGGTTTACTCAAATCCCAAAATTTTGATTTTTGACATAGAAATTGAGGTTTTTACCCAAATTTTGATTTTTCTTCAAATTTCTTGAAATTTATTGTAATTTCTTATTGGTATAGTATTGCAATATGTTTTGTAACTTATGTAAGTCCTCCTGCTCATGAAATTGGGTGAAAAGTGAGGCTTTAGACCAATTTATGCCGTTATGCTATCGAAATTTATGAAAATTTTCTAACTTTTCATTTGTTTCTATATCTTGCAACATGCTTCGAACCAAGAATCCCTATCAATACAATGCCCATGTATTCCATTCTGCTGATGCCGAGGTGCAGTATCCCTTGTTCTGGCTAGCATGGAAAGGGGGTCACATTGTCAATTTGGCAAGTCTCGCATTATTCGACGTTGAGAATTCATTAAGGATTATGGGTTTGCTCCCGATGATCCAGTATCCTGCATGCACCTATCCAGAGCTGGTCAAGCAGTTTTATTGCAACCTACAGTTTGTGGGTGATCCAGAAGACATGGATAGAGGTAGAGCTGAGGATCACAAGATGGGTAAAAGGGGTACCCATCTCATTTAATACACAAATTTCCAATGCTGGAGAGTTGGTCTATTGTGCTCCAAGAGAGCAGAAATTTCTTATCAAGATGATGTGGGTAGAGATAAACAGGCAAATTCTACTGGATGATCGCTTCGGGTGGGGCCCAGAGCCTCGTGTATATTGCATGATTATCTAGCACAACCTAATACCTTAGTGTAGGCACTACAACATAGTATTGCAGCTTACTCAGTACCTCCTATACTGTATCTACACCAGGTAGCCTTTCTGCCTACCATACATTATCATTCGCACCATGCATAGCATCGCGTTGCCCAACCTAAAGGGTAACATACCTTAGGTTCGCATGATCTCCACCCTTCTCACCTACTTAAAAGTGAGCCAAGAGGGCGAGAGGTTCTGTGAGGATATGATGTCATCAGACCTAGATTGGGATGCCATTTGTAGAATGGAGACGCAAGATATACAAGTTAGTGATGAAGAATGGAATGCTCTAGAGCGTCGTATGAGTCACGTAGCAGCAACAACAGAAGAGGCAACAGTGGCGGAGGGTGATAAGGATGACGATAGGAAGTATATGGATGTGAATGCCATCTCCCCTTTGCTACAACATACTACTAGCGCTTGTCCTTCACGGACTACTTCCTCAGCTGGTCCTTCACATCCCCCTCCTGATGACATGATGACTATGCTCCGAGAGATTTGGATATCTCACCACACCATGGAATAAAGGATAGGAGAGATCCTTGATGTTCAACGAGCAATAAATTAGTGGGTAGTGGGTCTTGCTGATAGTGTCCGCACGACCCAAGCTCAGGTAGCTTGGCTCGTAAGGGTTTATGCGGAGGATTACGACAGTAATAGAGAGGTACCTCCTTTTCCAGCTCAAGGAGAGGTTTTTATTTTCCTTTCTCAGATACACTTTATAATTTTGATGTTATATTTATAGAGTAACTGTCCGGATTGTGGACTATACTCTATTTTTCTTATCATGATATACATTACTTTTTGTTTCAGTTTCATAGGATATACATTACTCTTGGTCTTTGATGTATGTATATACTTGTTTCATCTTTTAGTTAGTACATTATTATTTTGCTTTACATTTTAGTCTTAACCAATAATGTGTGTATGATGTGTTTATATTAAGGCTTTTAATTTTTATCCTAACTCAGTTCATGGACTATTGTAGATGTATTCGGGTTTGATTGGCAAAGCCCTAGTACTGTGATACCAAGTTGTCACACTCCAAATCTAGACTAACCAGTAGTGTGATGAACCATCATAAGAACCAATAGTTTAAGCCAGGATTTCATAACGACCATGCCAACAATTCAAACCAAATACATTCCATAGCATAATCAGAGAAAATAAAATAAATAATAAAAGTTTATTAAAACATAATTAAATAATTTATTACAAGTTTTCATAATCAAAATATGAATAAACTAAGAATAAAGACATTAGAAATACTTGCACGTAGAGTCATGCTCGTCTTTTGTAGTTTGCACATCCATAGCCACCACGTGTCCATATGATGGTGCATTCATATAACCCTCTACTATGGTATCTATATCATCAACTAAAAATATTCGACGTCAAGGGATGAGCACACAACACGGCTCAGTGAGTAACTCGACCACCGGGAGAGAGTGGTCTACGATCAGCCATGCACAAGCAAATGCATGCAGTCAAATTATTATCTTTGGTCTAGTATAAGCTTACAAATGTGCTATGGTAAGGATAGTTTGCAACCACACCTCCATACACGAGAGTGTAAGCACACCGACTGATGTCGCCCCATAATACCTACTATGAATAGAGATAGAGCTAGAGTTGTTGGATCACACACTGCCAGAAATCCCTCGATGCCCGACCATAGCAGTACATATGCCTCTACTGGAGAGGGCTTACAAACTGGGTTCATGACTAACCAATCCTAGATGTCATCACAGGGATTTGTATCTAAGGCCTTACCCCAGCATCCCTTAATTTGCCCATAGAGATAGAGCTAAGGCTCGCTGCCAGAGCTTACAACTGCACACTGCGTACACCTCCCTTTATACTCTATTACATACTAGCTTGGCAAAGATAACAGTGATACGACAATGTCAATGCACAGAACTGAATAAAGATAGGGCTAGAGCCTAACGGATCATACACCGCCACACTCCCCCTGATACTCTACCCAACCCAACACATCAACTACACACAAGCACATGCTTATTCCTAGCATCATCATCATATCAAATAAAAACAATAATAAAAATATGCATGAATAGATATATAACAAGTATTGGATGATATGTGAGATGCACAAATAATCAAACAAGCAATGCATCATATCGGTTGGATAGAATGTTAGGTATTTTGTTATTAGCCTATTAGATTAGGTTTTGTTCCCTTACCTATAAACGATGTTTGTTCCTCTTTCAAGCCTTGGAACATACTTTGGAACTAGTTGAAAACCTAAACAATTTATAGACTTAAGTTAGGGTGTGGTGTCATCAAGTTATTGTAGTTTAAATCCAAAACAGGGCTTCCTATTAATGATTGGTTGACCTTGACTAGTCTTGCATCATGCGACCAGTGACTACAACCAGAGAGTTCCTAGAATCCACCTGAGAATCACTGGTCGACTCACTAGTCGCACATATAGTTGCCTAGTGATGCGACCACAGAAACTTTGGTCAGGATATTTTTCAATTCAAGTTCTCTTTGGAGTCAACACCTTGGCTTACTAATTGGGTTCATCCTACAGTCTTTCTATGTTTTGAAACCAATGATTCCCAATTGATAATTCTCAATAAACAGTCATAGGCTAACCCTAACCAACAATCATTGATTAGCCCTAATCTCCTTTGGTTTGGTTGGAAGATCACATAATCCCATTCACATTGTGAGGTTCAGTTCACCAACACAAAGATGAAAGATCATCCTAACCAATCTAATAGCTACAAAGATGGTCCTCTTACCTTAGTTTCCTCACGATAGAAGAATGGAAACTGTTGGCAACTAGCTCCACTGCAACTTCTTCTCCAAGCATCCTCCTTTTTCGTGATCTTCTTGTCCTCTCTCTTCCTCTCTTAGTTTTAGAGTTTGGAATTAAGCAAAAGAGTGATAAAGAGCAGAGGGACGTCCTCTATATAGAGAGAAAGTTCCCATATAGAGTCCCCTCTCAATTAAGAAAGAGACCTATCAGAATAAGGAAAGCTTTTAAATCTCATAAACAGACCAGGGTTTCACTAGTTGACTTTACTGGTCACATAATACGTCGACTAGTGAACCTTTAACTCGCAACCAATAAACCTAAAAGTTAACTGGTCGACTGGTCTTAGATTTTAACTATGACTAATTGACCACACAGGTTCCTATAGTCGAGCACTTAAGTAAAATATAATATTTTAGCTTACCTAGCCTCGCAGTTCTTTCATACAGTTGGTTCACTCAAACCGATTATGATGGGAAGATTTGGCATGACATAGTTAAACCAGGTTAGTGGGGTGCGGGTCTTACAGCCGCACCTCCTAGACTGAGACTGTTTTAGTAACCAACCCAGTTTTAGACCCGCAGTTTGTTGGTCTATGATCTAGACTGAATCTACAGCAATTTGAGATTATGTCCAGATTCATTATCCATTTGATATTGGTAGGAAGGAGGGAATCCTTCCCTTTCCTTGTTTAAAAACCAACCCCAAACATGAATAGAGTTTCCACTCAATTCGCTCTTTCATTCTCATCATCAATTAGATAAAAATGTAAGAGGGAGAGAGAAGGGAGCTCTGCCATGTCTTCAAGAAAAAATAAAGAAGAAAGGGAGAAGGAGAAAGAGAGAAAGAGGAAAGGAACCTCTACCACCAATGGAATCATCCACTGGACAGCACTGACACCAAAAACTATAACATGTATCGATTTCCTTGTCCTCTTGTTTCTCATTAAGTGAAATAAGTGGATATGAACCATAAAAGGACCTCTGGTCATAATTTCCTAGGCTCTTGTCTCCATTCATTAAAACTGAGATATATTCAAGGACAAAACTAAAAGTTGGATCAGATTCAGTGATGAATCAAAATCCTGAGAATATTAAAAATTGATGATTTTGATTAATAATATGGATCTAAGGATTCTAGACCTTGAATAGTTATTAGCATAGATGAGTCATGAACTAAATCCCAGGGAAAACCCCTCCTGGTATTTTTGGAATTGGATCCTAGGTATTAAAACTAGATCCAGCAATATTAGTAAAATGGAAAATGGGATCAATGCCAATAACCTAGGCTAGAATGAGATTTTCAAAACTAAAATCATTATTTAGGCCTAAAAAAAATTCTAGAAAACCACCAGAGAAAGATCAAAATGTTTTGGACATGTTTCGACGTGCAGCTGAAGGCATGTGTCGAACGCTTGTAGTCAAGAACATGCGATCAATGCCTCGTAGGGCAAGGTGAAATGGCCTCTATTGATGACCAGACTTGGACATCATCTTTTGGGGATTTTTATGAACCTTCTCATATATTCATATCCGTGGAACCATATGTTTACATATGTATTCTCCTTCGTTTCATTTATAACCTATGGTATTTAATATCGATGCTTGTTGTTCACCCTTGTAAATGTTTGAAACCATTGAACAGCTAGTATAGGATGCTTCTATACTTAATACCAGTCCCTGGAACTGTAGATGAATCATTAAGATGTGCTTGAGCAACAATAAAAACAAATAGTGAACCGATGGATTTAATACTATTACTTTTATTGTTATTTAAGGTACAAAAGAACTCTAGGAGAAATTACTTAGGATCCTACCCTTTATTATTTTGTTGCTTCCTAGCTCGGTAAGGGAATTTGACCTTGTTTGGTAGAATTAGATATACTTGATTATGTTGTATGATGCCATGCGATTGATAACTTGCTTTGTGTGATAACATGCTATCCATTAAACTGTTTGTTTTCCCATACATATGCATCCTTGAGCTTGGGGTCAGTAGTGGTAGTAAGAATTAGAAGGCAAGTCGTATGGGACACTCTCTACCTTTCCACAAAAGCGACTGTCCTATGTTTTGATTCGTGATTTCTAGTTAAGTTGGTAAGGAAGAAGGTGGGTGGTATGGGATGCTTGCACCACTTCTTACTGACGCTGTTTTGCATTGACCTTGTGTAACTGAGCCAAGTCATGATGCCCTATGTGGGGGCTCAGACAGGGTCAGAAGCTTGGCAATGTTATAGTCCAGTAATTTGTTAACTAGGAGGACTTGGTTATTTTTTTGTTAATCACCCTAAAAACTATACCCCTAGCCATTAGGGGGTCATGTATTGGCATGGGTTCAATAAAGAGCGGTATGAACATATTTACAATGCTCCCCATACCCAACGTAGTTTGGATGGGCAGGTGAGTTGACTAGAGGGATTATCACTTCCTCAAGTGACTGGCATAATACAGGCTTAGGATGAGTTATGGGCAAGTGGCCAATGTAATACGAACTTGTTTTACAATGAAGGACCCATATTTTGGGGGTGTTACGGTACCCCGAGTGAGGCAGTATTCATTCTAATGGGAGAAGACCTGTGCAGTCGGAGACTCCATGTGTGGGTTGTCTTGAGCTGGCACTTACAGTTATATACCAGACCATAGTTGTTAATTCATGTATTTGTTTGCACACGTTTGATTTGTTTATTAAGCTCAGTGGTTGAGCTTACCCTTGTGTACACAAACTCTTTTAGATGTAGGTTTGACTGAAGTGGAATTTGGTGATGTGGACTCTAGCGATGAAGATGTCCTAGATGATGCATGTGAGTGTAACGATTATGTATATGGATAGACACAGTGAACAATTTTTAACTTTATTTTAATTTGGATTATTTTATTTGAAATTTGGGGCATGTTGCCTAGGAAATTTTTTTTTTAATTTAACAATTTAACTATCATTATTTATCAGAATGGTTTGGGAATTTATTATAACTATCATTTGATCTATTCAGCTGCTATAGTTAATTAATTAAAACTTCCACTATACTCATGATTTAATATCTCTTTTATCTGGTGGTGTGGATTTAATTATTATTTTCTTATGATGAGATGGTTTATTAGTTGGCGTACCATATTTCATGATCTTGGAAGGGGATTTGCAATGCCATAATAGGATGTGGAGATCTCGTCCATTCCATATTACCGATACATCGGGAACAGGGTGTGACAAAAGTTGGTACCAGAGCATGAATGTACCACGTCTATTTCTAAACTATACCATACATACATACTACAAATACAATAAGCTGAAATAGGAAGCATAAGCCACATACTATATGCGTGGTAAGAACCCTGAATAAGCCATAAGAAACGAAATAACATAATATAATAACAAGAAAAAGCATAAGATATCCATACAAATAAAAATGAAAATAAAACATCCAATGTACCAACAGACAAAATAATGTACTAACGATGGGTCAGTATCTACAAACTAGATCCTCACCCATCTATATCAACATCAATATTAGACAAAATATATAAAATGCATCTGGTGAGCCATAACAGAGTATAATGAAATAAGTATGGAGACTCATAGTATATGAGTTGGTTTAAGAATCCACATGCTGAGAACTACGATCATCCTAGCGATCAAAACTATCTACAAAATAGGTGGCCCAAACCCTCACTACTGATCAAAGCCATCACTGACTAGTGCGCTCACATTTGGCTATTGCTGTAGTTGCCACATCGTCAGAAATAGGCACAACAATACCCATAGTAATCAGTGTAGTCAACATGGAAGTAACCTCCTGCCTGATAACGTCCAGTGTATCCTGGAACTGGATGAAGCCTCGCTCAAGCCCAGATACTAGTTGCTCCATACTAGTGAGTTTCTGAAGCATATGTCTCTTGTGGGCAGTTAAATTGGTCTGATATGCTTGCCGCTGATCATCCAAGGTAGTCACCAAGGAGCGAACATGTCCCAATAACTCTCATAGCTCTGCTATCTCAACAACCAGTCTGAAGAGCCATCATTACTGGTACCTCATCACCACCTACAGCATGTAATGAACTCTCTCGCTTATCAACAGAATCGACTGCATCTTCTATAGCTAGCACAGATGGAGTCTCCTCACTAGAATCCCCTTGCATAGGAGATGACTCCCTACTACCAGTAGGAACTGCAGGCTCACTCTCAGAAGAAGATGATGAAAATATGGCCACCTTACGCCGAACTCTCCTGACTGGTTGTCACCTCTGTATCGAACTAGGTGGAGGACACTGCTCAAACTCATCATCAATAAAAACCACATCCTAAAGCTGGAGCTTGTGCAATGAATCCCATCCAAAGGGGGTGTGAATACCCAACTCCTCCTCCAGCTCAAGTGATAGGTTGAACCCCAACATGAAGAACAAGTAGGTGAGCAACCAACCAAAAGGAAGACTACTTGTCCAAGCATACAAGGCTGAATGGGCCATAGTCCTCATGATCAAGTAGGGAAGACAAATCTATCACCTAACGGTGATGTAGTATGCCACAAACTCACAAAAGTACACTATCGCATCCCTGTGTCCACTCCTAGGCACTATGTTGTGTTGCGTGATGCAACTCTATACCCTAGAAATAGGATGAAAGTTGCTCTCACGCAACTTTGGACCTAGTATTATCTGCTCTTCAATCTCTGCGAGCTCCCACTCATCGACCACAGGGAGTTTTGGCTCCTCGTACACCAACTCTCCCTTAGCAGAAATCCTTAACCTCTCGGCCAAGCTGGCGATAGTAATAACATTGTCACGGCTCCTGACTCGGCTAGAAATCTGTAGTAAGGCACCATCTGCAGCCTCATCCACACCTCTGTCTACCTATAAATTACAATAGAACCGGCAAATCAAATTAATCTTCATCGATAGAATATAGTTCAGTACTGGCAACTAGTCCATGTTAGAAAAGCCCAGCGAACATCGAATTTTCCAATTCATCCACCAATACCACTCGACCTGGCTCAACTAATCGACCCTCAAAGGTAGGCCAAGCTGCAGCAGCCTCTGCTGACCTGAAATGGAAAGTATCATAAGTTGGTGGTAGATGTCCCTGTTGTCTCTCTACCCCCATAGCAGAAGACTTAGCACTAAACGACCCAAGGATGTCTCGAGCAGCCATAGTAGATAAGGTAGGTGTTCAGAGAATGGAAACTTACATAAGATGAAGGGATATGATTGTTAGCGAGTGAATAATTGGTAACAATAAACCAAATGATGTGCTAAAGAGATTAAAATAGTGATACAAGGTGTTGGAACACATCTCAAAGTGACAAACTCAGTTTTGGGAAAATAGCCAAATTCAGAAAACTCATGAATATGATCAAATGAAGTACAAAAGAGATTCTAACACATTCTAATCATCATTATAGATTCTAAGAAGTGTTTTGAAAAATGATATTAGCATTGCATAATGTAATTCTAAACATTCATACCCATGAGTGGACTGACCATTTCAAAATTTTTAGGCCTATATAAAGCTTCTGATCATGGCCCCTAGTGCAAGGCAAAGGCAACAAGAACCCAACACTACAAAAAGCAATGCCCCACCAGTGGGGATAACGCAGGAACCAATACCTCTGCTTGCGGTACACCATGAACCAAAACCTGTATCACCACCACCACCAATGTTAATAGTAGTAAACATTACTACTATTTTGGGAAACTTTATCCATGATACCAGTATCCAGCAATAGTAGCTAATGATTGGACTCATAGCGGTACTTCAGGGAGAAACTACTCCTCCAATTATACTAGTTTCGATAGTTCCAATAGTAGCACCAGCACCTGCTTCAGTGCTAGTGCCACCTCTTGCTAATCAAATACCTACACCAGTACTGAATGCTACAGCTCAAGTGCATCCACAAGCACCACTAGTGCAAGCAAATATCGCTTCAGTCACTCCTCCGATAGTAGAAACTTTCCAGAAAATGAAGCCTTCGAAATTCATACTATCAAGAAGACTCTTAGAATGATGCCATGCACTGATGAGTAGAAGATACTCTGCACCACTTTCATGTTTGAAGATGAGCCCGATAATTGGTGGGAATCCACTCAGTCTATCCTAGAGGCTAGGTATGGGAATATCTCATCGGAGAACTTCAAGGAAGCCTTCTTTGGAAACTATTTCCCACAGAGTTACAGAGATCAAAAGGAGGTAAAATATCTAACTTTTAGCGAAAGTGCAAAGATCAGTCACTGAATATCATAAAGATTTCGAGAGGCTATATTACTTTGCAACTCCGAGCATGCATATGGATGAGTTAAAGGTGAAGTGGTTTGCTAATGGCCTTGAAGGAGGAGTACGAGCAATTGTGAAGGCTCAAGGTCAAACCACCTATGCAAATGTTGTCTAAACAGCCAAGGTGTTGGAGGACAGACAAAGGAATGGGTACGAAGCACATAGGAAAGATAGAGCAACAACTTTAGGCACCAAGAGAGCAAGTACCTTCACAAGAAAATGCAATACCAAAAATCCATTCAGAACCATCGCTGTGAAGAAGGTGACCGCCCAAGTTTCTACAAAGAAGTCTGCTACCCTTGCTTCAACTAACCTGACACCTGGCCCAATGAGTTGCTACAACTGTCAACAAGAGGGACACATTTCCAGGTACTGCCCTCACCCTCCGAAGCAAGGACTGCTGTAGGACGGTCTATGCCACAATGACAGAAGATGTCGAGAACTCCACCAGTGTGGTTACAGGTATTTCTCTTATAGTAGTTAAACTGCTATGAATAAATCAAGAATGTTCTTGAAGTCAATTAATAAATTATGTACAGGTACCATATCCATATCTAATTTACTGGCTCAAGTACTCTTCGACTCGGGTGTGACCCACTCTTTTGTATCGCCCTCCTTCACTGAGAAATTGGGAACACCCCACATGGTAGATGGTGTAAGACCCATATCAAACTAACTGGTCTTACCACCTTGTACCAGGTCTACCCATCATGGTCGAGCCAAATGGACTAAGTGCGTGAAGGAAATAGCAAAACCAGGTACTAAACTGACCCAAAAATAGTGAATTGGAGGGCAGGGTCGCATACCTAGGTAGGCAGGGTCGACCCCCCTCACATAGAAGTCAGACCCCTAATTTTTCACTGGGGGTCGGACAACTTAGGAACTGAGGGTCGACGGGATCTCCGACCCCCTCATCGACCCCCTATTTGCCGATAGAAACCGCAAATAGGAAACTTTCCAAATTTCAATGGGATTCCTTTCTAATCTCAATGAGACTTATTTTTGGAGATTCTACTCGATAAATAGGATGTCCCTAAGCCTCTTTCACTCCTTTTGAAACCCTAATTGAGTGTGAGAGAAAGAGAAGAGAAGAAGAAGAGAAGGAATGTTGGAGAAGAGGACCGAATTGAAGAATTCAGAGAAATCTCTGAATCTCAGCAAACCTAAGGTATGGGCAATCTTTCTATTTGATAATCTAAGACCTTAGAATAGTTCATGAAGAGAGTATGGTCTAGGAGAAATCCAAATCATACACCCATGGGAAGATTTCGATGAAATCCATGGAGAAATCATGGTAGACAAGGTAAGGAAGAAACCTAGTGTTCTAAGCCATAGAACAAGCCTAGAATGGATTGTGGAAGTAAGCCATAGGACCCAAACGTGAAAGAATAGACTGTAGAATGAAAATCTCGACTCAACCCATGAGGGGTCGCACATGGGGTCGATAGGGAATCGACCCTACCAGACTACAGAATCGACCCCCAGTATTCGGGAAGTCCAGAATAGGGGTGGTCGCAGCCAGGGTCGATGGAACATCCGACCCTGGCATCGACCCTACCCAGGGGGTCGATGTAGACTGCTACCCTACCTGCAACCCACCCTGCGACCCATGCTTAAAAACAAGCCTAATGATTCTAGAATGACTTATAACCAAAATCTATCAAATTGTTAGGTTTTCCTATTGATATAAAGTGATTTTTAAAGCTTGAAAGAGGACCAACACTTAAGCAAAGGTGAGGGAACAAGACCTAAACTAATTGGCTAATAATAAACTGTCTTTATTTCTTGAGTCCAATGCCATGACTGATTCTATACGTGTATGCTTGTATGTGCATTCAATATGTCATCCAATATTCCTGCTATTACTGTTCATGCATATTTAATTCTATTTATTTATAACATGATGATGATGATGATGCTAGGAATAGGCATGTGAATGTATGTGTGTGGTTAGTGTACATGGTGCGGGTAGGGGATCGTATCAACCGGTACAGCCATGCCGTTTTCATGGGGTGTATATTATGCCAAGGTTCTACTCAAGTCATGTCCACTGACATCGTCGTATCGCCATTACCTTAGCAGAACTATTACGACGTAGGGTATCAGGGGAGGTGGTCTCGAACCTTGTAGTCTTCGACTCTGCCGGGGGGCCTTAGCTCTATCTCTATGGATGTATTCAGGGATGCTGGGATGAGGCCTTGGATACACTATTTGACATTAGGATTGGCTAGTTGCGAGCCTAGTTTACAAGCCCTCGCCAGCAGGGGCTTACGTGTTGGTATGGGTAACCGGTACAACCATGCCATTTTCATGGGGTGTATATTGTCAATGGTGGGTGCATGTGGGATGACAGTGCCGATGTCACACCCCAATTCCGCACCATTTGGAACGGTGTGATGAACCGTCAGCAAACCAACGGTTTAACCAAGATCTCAAAATAGGCTATCCCACATATGATAAACCAAAACACATTCCACATTAATCAGAGGTAATAAAATAAATAGCGAAAGTCTTACAGATAATGAACTGAGGTCTAAACATGATAAATAATTAATATTACATTTATTTCCAAGTAACCAAAACATAACTTAATACATATTACAATATCCAAATACGAAAACTAAACACTAAACGTGTCCATCGCTGAAACGCTCGCTTAACGAACCGTGTTCGTTCTCCACAGCTTGCTCATTCATAGCCTCCACATGTTCATATGTTGGCGTGCCGACATAATCTTCAGTCATAGTACCTACAACATCAGAAACTAAAAATAATTGTGCGCGCGAGGGTCAGCTCTCCAACTTGAGCTCAGTGAGTAAACAAAACAATGCAACAGTACATATGCATGCAATCAAATTATATCTTTGGTCCGGTTTAAAATTTGCAGTTTGCAATAGAAAGGTTTAGGTAGCCAAAGGTCGCGTTTATTGACCCCGCCTCTATACACGAGTGTGTGACGTTACCCGAAGATCACGTTTATCGTCAACTCACATGCACCCAACCATGAACATTATATAACAAAGGTTACATTTATTGCTATATAGTGGCATACCAATACGTAAGCCCCTGTTGGTGAGGGCTGCAAACTGGGCTTGCAACTAACCAATCCTAATGCCAAACAGTGTATCCAAGGCCTCACCCCAGCATCCCTCAGAATGTCCATAGAGATAGAGCTAAAGCCCCCCGGTAGAGTCAGAGACTACAAGGACCGAGACCACCTCCCCTGATACTCTACGACATAATAGTTCTGCTAAAGTAATGGCGATATGACGATGCTAATGCACAAGACTTGAGTTAGAGATAGAGCTAAAGTGCTGAGACCCGCCAAAGGTTAACGTTTATTGACGTTCTCATCACACCTCCCCTGATACTCGCTCGCATCAAGTACATCAACCACACACATACAAGCACATGCCTATTCCTATCATCATCATCATCATCATCATCATCATGTTATAAACAATAAAGTAAATATGCATGAACAAGTAATAGAAATATTGGATGGCATGCGGTATGCACATTACAAACATATTCGCATAGAATCAAGCATAGCATAGGACTCAAGAAATAGAAAATAGTTTTTGTTATTAACCAATTTAGTTTAAAGTTCTGTTTCCTCACCTTAGCTTGCTAATAGATACTTTTTCAAGCTTTAGAATAACCTTTATAATGTTATTACTTTGCTAGAAGACCTAACAAAGTCGATAAAATTTAATTAGAATTTATTCAGAATTTAAAAACCATTCTGTTAACTGAGGGTCGGAGGTAGGGTCGGAGTCCTGATCGACCCTGGGTGCGACCCTCCCCCTAATCTGAACTTCCCGAACACTGAGGGTCGATGCTAGGGTCGGATCTGCCATCGACCCTAGGTGCGACCCTCCATGGTTTAAGTCAAAAATATCAGATTTCGTTCTCTCTTTCATGGTTAGGTCCTATGGCTTACTTCCACAATCCATTTTATACATGTTCTATGATTTAGAACTATACTTTATTCACCTACATGGTTTTAATGATCTCCTCCATGGTTTCCATTGAAACGAAACCATGGATGGATGATTTGGCTTTCTTCTAAGTCATACCTTCTTCATAAATCATTCTAAAGTCTTAAATAAATCATGGGAAACGTATTCATACCTTAGGTTTGCTGAGATTCAGAGTTCCTCTGAATTTCCTCTTCTTCCTTAGCCTTTTCTTCAAGTTTTCCTTCTCTTCTTCTCTTCCTTCTCTTCTCTTTCTCTCAATCCAATTAGGGTTGTAAAAGGAGTGAAAGAGGCTTAGGGACGTCCTATTTATAGGGCAAAACCTTCCAAAATAAGTCTCATTGAGTTTAGGAAATGTTCTAATTGAAATTAGGAAGGTTTCTCAATTTTCAGTTTGTGCTGTTTTTCCCGAATGTCGAGGGTCAATGGGGGGTCGATGGGAGGGTTGGACAACTCATAGACCCTCTGCGACCCATGGTTGAGGGTCGATGGTGAGGGTCGATGGGAGGATCGGACCTGCCTGTTAAAACCTGCGACCCTACCCTCATTTTGACTGTTTTTGGGTAAATTTTCATATTGGGTCTTGGTTTTTCTTTACACATTTGGTCCACTTGGCTCGACCATGATATGTAGACGGGTCCCAGTCAAAATATAAGGTTAGGCCGGGTTCGTAGCGTGTGGTTCTTACAACTCCACCACCCTTAAAAGAAATTTCGTCCTCGAAATTTGAAAGAACGGATCTTACAACTCCCCCATCCTTAAAATAAATTTTGTCCTCAAAATTTGAATTCAGGTGGAAATTCTATGTCCGCATTTCATCTTCTTCCTCCCATGCAATCTCCTCCACGTATCGTCTTCGTCAGATTATCTTCATATAATTGATACCAAGCTTTTAAGGTGTTATACCTTTTAACTAGTGAACTAGGCTGGTACCACTTCAATAGTTAATCTCCTATTTAATCCAGTGATTCCGTGGTCAATACTTTTGATATGGATCTCCAATGTACTTCTTTAATAGAGACACACGAAATACATCATGCACACTAGACATGGATAGCGGTAACGCTAATTGATATGCAACCTTTTGTAAGCACCCCATTTTTGCCACCCTCGGCATAAGTGAACCAATATGGTAGGTTTCTGACCTTTAACCCAAAGATTTGTAATTCTCCACTGATCCCCACAGCAGGGTCATGGGCGATTATCTGCATAGATGCATAGGTCATGGAATTATCTTCGAAACGAGACCAGAATTGCTCAATTCCGATATCAAATGAGGAAGATATGACCATTTTAGTCGGATGATACATATAAGGGAGGTTTCTGAAATTATTATAAATAATCCTAGGGGCCTTCATGCAAATTATCCTAAGTCGGATCGTTTGAATTTCAAAGCTTCATATCTTTCCCGTTCTACATCAGATTCAGATGATTCCAAGAACATTATTCTTCATTCATGATGTTCTACAAAGTGGACGTAAAAAATCCCGGGTAGAAGTCACCAGTGGGTCCCATGCAAACTTGCATGCAAAATGATCGTTATAACTTCAAAACTTCATATCTTTCCCGTTCTACATCGGATTCAAATGATTCCAAGACCATTATTCTTCATTCATGATGTTCTACAAAGTGGACGTAAAAAATCCCGGGTAGAAGTCACCAATGGGTCTCATGCAAACTTGCATGCAAAATGATCGTTAGAACTTCAAAGCTTCATATCTTTCCCGTTCTACATCGGATTCAAATGATTCCAAGACCATTAGTCTTCATTCATGATGTTCTACAAAGTGGATGTAAAAAATCCCGGGTAGAAGTCACCAGTGGGTCCCATGCAAATTTGCAGGCAAAATTATCGTTAGAACTTCAAAGCTTCATATCTTTTCTGTTCTACATCGGATTCAGACGATTCCAAGGCCATTGTTCTTCATTTGTGACGTCCTACAAAGTGGACATGGAAAATCTCGGGTGAAAATCTCCGGAGGGTCCCATGCAAAATTACATATGAAAATGGTCATTTAATATTCAAAAATTCATATTTTGATCATTCCATCAGGTGATTCCTGTCTCATTATGTTCCATTTTTAGTGCTCTACAAAGTGGACGTAAAATATTTCCGGTAGAAGCCTCCGAAGGATCTCATGCAGAATGGTCAGTCAAATTATCGATAATTGGTCTGCTTAAACTTCAAAAATTCATAATTTGACCATTTTACTTCCAAATGAGGTGATTCAAGTTCCTATATTCCTCATTTTTAATGTTCTACAAAATGAACGCAAAAAATTTGAAATAGAGGCCATCGGAAAATTCCATGCGGGATGACAGCGGAAATGACCCATGAAATGACTAGGAGAAGAAACCCAGTTAATTCTAATCTATCCAGTCAACTCAGCTCAACCCAAGCTAGTTTGGACCCAACCCAGTCAACCCCGCTCAGTTCAAGTCAGTCCAGCCCAATCAATTCAAGTCAGACCAGCCTGGACCAAGTCCGTTTAACCCATGTGCAAGAATTTTATGATATCATATATATATATATATATATATATATATATATATATATATATATATATATATATATATATATATATATATATATATATATATATATATATATATATATATATATATATATATATATATATGCATTCGGTTCAACGAAAAAGAAAGAAAAGATTGAGAAGATTTGAGAGAAGGAAGAGAGAGACCGAAAGGGGAAAGAAAGGAGGGCGGCGGTTGGAAAGAAAAGGAATAAAAAATAAAAGAAAAATCAATCAAAGAGGAGAAGGTCGGAGAGAGAGAGAGGGTGAGAATCCGAGAATAAAAGAGGGCGGTGAAGATTGAGGAAGATCGAGAGAGAATCAGAGGAAGATAAAAAAAAAGGAAAAAAATAATAATAAAAGGGGGGAGATTTGAGAGAGAAAGAAGGAAGGAGATAAAAAAAATAATAATAAAAGAGAAAGTGGAGGATAATCCGGAGGGAGTAGGAAAGGAGAAGAAAAAGAATAAAAATAAGAAAAGGAAAAAAGAATAAGAAAACGGAAAGAAGTGGAGAGAGAGAGGGAGGAGAGAGAGAGAGAGAGAGAAAGAATAAATAAAGAAAAAAATCAGAAAAAGAGGGGAGGAAACCGAAAGGGAAATCGAGAAAGGGAGAGAGAGCGGTGAGAGAGAAAGAATAAAGAAAAAAAAAACAGAAGAGGGAGGGAGGAAAATCGAAAAGGAGAAAAGAGAGAGAAGGCGGTGGAGAAGGAGGAAAAACCAAGAAAAAAAAAAAAGAGAATAGAGAGAGAGAACTGAACCGAAAGAGAGGGGCTACAGCTTTTGAAAGAAAAAAACAGAAGTAGAAGGAAAATTTGAGATTGAGCGAGACTCAGAGGAAGCCGAAGAAGAAGATTAAGCGGCCAAGGTAAGCCCAGCCATCCCTTTTGCTTTGGCTTTCTTTTTATTCCTTGTTTGCTGCACACACCAGATCAAAACCCACTCACACCTCACAAACTCTTAAAAAACCTATTCATCCCATCACCAATCTGCCATTCACTTCTCTCAGCACCTACATCCACCTTGAGACCGTCACATGCTGCAACCACTTACCTCCTCATTAACCAAATCCAACCCTTGATCCATCCCTACATCATTTATCCAATTACAGCCCTTTGATTTCCCATCAATCCTTTGATCCCTATGTTTTAATTTAATGTGAAATCTGATGTGAATGTGTTTGAGTTTCATATCTATTGACCCGAATGCTTGAATTTTATGTAATCAAAATTTGATTCGAATGAGTTTGAATTTGATTAAGATTAATTCATATGATTCAATATATTTTTGAATAAATTTGATTGGTTGGGTGATGATCCTATTTTGGTAATGAGATTAAGTATGTACCATGGGATGATAATTTTATTTTGATTGTGATTGATTCCATCCATTAGGTGAATATGTGATGAAAATTGAATTGATCCCATCGTAATAAAATTGAATTGATCCCATTGATTGTGGGAATTTTGATGAAATTGAGTTGATCTTATCGATCATATGAATCTTTATGAATTTGATCCGATCATATGAATTTGTAATTGAATTGATCAGATCATATGGAATTTTGATTGATCCGATCATATGATTCTTGATGAAATTGAATTTGAGCCGACTGTCGAATATTGTGATGAAATTGTAATTGATCCGATCGTATGGAATTATGATTGATTCAATTATGGCATTATGATGAAAATTGATTCGATTATGGCATTATGATGAAAATTGATCCGATTATGGCATTATGATGAAAATTGATCCGTTTATAGCATTATGATGAAGATTGATTCGATTATGGCAAAAAAAAATTGATCCGATTATGGCATTATAATGAAAATTGATCCGATCATATGGAATTTTGATGGAATTAAAATTGATCCGATCATATGCTTGGAATGATATGATTAAAAATTGAACCATTGATCTTGGAGTTTTGATTTGATCCGTTGATCATAATTTACCTTCATTTGAGTAATCTGAATGGTTAGATTATTAATTTGAGTAATCTAAACCGTTGGATTACCATCAAAGTGATGTAAATGGATATGAATGATTAGATTATCAAGATAAGTGATCTGGACCGTTAGATTATCTTTGGGAGTGGTTGAAATAATTTTGAGCGGTTAGATTACCATCAATAGTGATTTATACCGTTGAATTTTTTCATCATCAATATTTGTATGTTCATTGCCATAGTTGGATGCTTATTGCCATAATTTGGATAGAAAACCCTAAAATGGAAAGAAAGTAACAGTTAGGGTAGAAAACCCTAAAAATAGAAATAAAATAATAATTAGGGTAGAAAACCCTAAAATGGAAAGAAAGTAACAGTTAAGGTAGAAAACCCTAAAAAATAGAAATAAAATAATAATTAGGGTAGAAAACCCTAAAAATAGAAAGAAAATAGCAATTAGGGTAGAAAACCCTAAAATGGAAAGAAAATAATAATTAGGGTTGGAAACCTTAAAAAATGGAAAGAGTGCAGCAATTAGGGTAGAAAACCCTAAAATGGAAAGAAAATAGCAATTAGGGTAGAAAACCCTAAATATGGAAAGAAAATAGCAATTAGGGTCTTGCCATGCTTAGAAGATAGTCTACTAGATCATGCCATATAGGCTCTTGCCTTATTTGCAATACATGCCATATTTGAAAGATTTTTAAACAATCTTACTGTATGTGAATTTCTTGCCATAAATGTTTTATATGCCATATTTAGATAGAATATTCTATTTTTTGGCAATAACTTATTTTATGCAACACCCTAGTCAAACTGCCATATCTGCACACTTCTAGAAGACAATCTAGGCGTGGAGACGTGCATTTAGGCACCCACATTCTTGGGAAGGGCATAATGGGAATAATAAAACCTTAATAAAGAAAGAGAATTCTTTGCCAAACCTTCCAAAATTAGAATTCAGAATCAAAAGGGTAATTTAGGACGATTTGCCCCTCGGTAAACCCTAAACCTAGAATAGGTTCTAAACCCTAAACCTAGAATAAGTTCTCAATCATTAACCTAGAACAGGTTATCCATCCCGAACTACGCGGATTCTGATTCTTAGGGCAAACCCTAGGATACGTAGGCTATTTGGGAGAAACCCAAATTCGGATCCACAATTTAGTCCACTCGGACTATCCATAGATCCACTAGGATATCCCCCATATTTTAACCCAAATAGGGTTATCTACACCCTAGTCCACTCGGACTATCCATAGATCCACTAGGATATCTATCCATATTCCAATCTAAAAAGGGTTATCCATATCTTAGTCCGCTTGGACTATCCATAGATCCACTAGGATATTATCCACATTCCAACCCAAATAGGGTTATTCTTAGATCCACTAAGACTATTTATCAGTCCACATGGACTATCCAGATCCTAACCCATAGGATTTCTCAACCTTTCAAGCATAAATTTCAACTTGAACAAAAAACTTAATCATGCACAAGCATAAATCACATCCATAAACTTTAATCACACCTGAACTACGACGGTGAACCTGATTTTCGGAATAATTCCGTGATACGTAGGCAATCTGATGGATACAGATTCGGTTCAATGATATCAAACCACTTGGTTTGGCTTGGTTTAACAAATAGAGTCTAGCATAGGAAAGGTATAGGAGACCGATTTCGATCGGGCGGTTTGGGTGCCTAACCCCTTCCCATAACCGTAACCTGACACTTACCCAATCTCTGATGGACCAAAAATCCAATCTAAGGGTCATGAGTCAATCGAAGTCTTACCTTGGGGTGAGATTTCACATTTCTAAGGTCCTAAACCTAAATCTAGGTGGCGACTTCAAAATATTTCCATCTTTGTCCTCATAGTGGCGACTTCACTGGGGATATAAATGTCAAACTCTTAAATGAAAACTTTTCTTGTGTGAATTGGATGCTAGATTTTAGGATACTATATTTATGCTTGTATATTATTGCTTTGGGGGGAATGGGTTCAGTCACACATTCGTGCGAGTAGCCGAACCGGGTCTCATGCATATGGGGCAGCCCGCTAGGAGAAACACATAGCCTTGGCCTGTACTTTGTGAGACCACGACCGGTGAGCAGCCTCTAACGAGTGTTTCTTGGGTCCGCATGGGAATGCGTTATGCTACTCCACGTCGCTTGGATCCTTGCAACATAGTATATAAAGGGATTGGGGGCCCATTATTCATCGAGCATTTGGTGATAGGTTACCCCATCCTCGTCAAGGTGGCCTTTTCTGTCCTAACCTAGATTGTAGCCCAATGTTTGTTATTTTTTGGTTCATCCCTGAACCGACCCAGTAAAATCGGTTTAACCATGACATCCATGTTCGAGACGTCGAAGTTCTGCCCGTTTTTGTCCTCGATTGGTCAACATGTTAGAATCTACACGATGACCATCTTGAACTCTCACCCATTGGGAGTATGAGGTATGTATACACCTGTTCTACATCATAGTAGACGGTCACTATACACCCTCCATTAAGTAAGCCTGATGTGTCGAATCCCTCATTGTTAACACGTCGATTTCAAAAAATGAGTAGAAAATCCCTGTCAAAACTTAGATACCATGGTCAAGAAAAAATTTACTAGTTTGTTCATCTATGAACTGCTTTTGCTAATCATCCCTAATAAGGACGACGGATTAATATATCCATTTCAATTTCATCGAATTCGGTAATCCAATTGGCTAGACCTTGGTACCACTGATTATCCATTTTGGAATCATGAGGTCCCAAGACTGAACACATGGCTTAATCAAATTCAATTAAATTGACTCGGATAATGTTTACCCAATCGCCCTTATAAGGGATCTAACTCTTGTTTGGTTAAGTCATCTTTGATTGTGCATGTGACTTCTTCCATTCCTCTAGATGTCTAAAATATCGATATTCCTCCATTAGGAATCAATCTGCAACCATATCCACCCTTTTAGGGTGAGAGGCCCCTACAATTAGGGAATTGTCTTGATCTCCCATCTCGAGATCCATCCATATTATCTTTCCAAATGAATCAATGGAAGTCATGAATCCAGATCTTGATTGAACATCAAATTTTATAAGAAAGAATGAAAGATTCAGCCCCTAGGAAAATTCAATCATAGTTCCCGATTCATCTCTGAATTAAGGAAAGATTCAGCCCCTAGGCAAATCCAATCATACTTCTCAATTCATCTCATAATTAATGAAAGATTTAGCCCCTAGGCAAATCCAATCATAGTTCTCGATTCATCTCTGAATTATGGAAAGATTCAGCCCCTAGGCAAATCCAATCATTGCTCCCTATTCACCTTAGAATTAAGGAAAGATTCAGCCCCTAGGCAAATCTAATCATAGTTCTCAATTCATCTCTGAATTAAGGAATGATTCAGCCCCTAGGCAAATCCAATCATACTTCTCAATTCATCTCATAATTAAGGAAAGATTTAGCCCCTAGGCAAATCCAATCATAGTTCTCGATTCATCTCTGAAATAAGGAAAGATTCAGCCCCTAGGCAAATCCAATCAATGTTCCCTATTCACCTTTGAATTAAGGAAAGATTCAGTCCCTAGGAAAATCCAATCAATATTCTCTATTCACCTTTGAATTAAGGAAAGATTCAGCCCCTAGGCAATCCAATTATAGTTCTCGGTTCATCCAGAGTTAAGGAAAGATTCAGCCCCTAGGCAGATTCAATCACATCCAGTTCATCTCAGAATCAAAAAATATTCAGCCCCTAGGCAGGTCCAACCACCATTTCTGGTTCACCTTTGAATTAAGGAAAGGTTCAGCCCCTAGGCAGGTCCAATCATCATTTCGGTTCATCCAGAATTAAGGAAAGATTCAGCCCCTAGGCAGATTCAGTCACATTCAGTTCATCTCAGTATCAAAGAAATATTCAGCCCCAGATTCAATCACCATTTCTGGTTCATCTCAGAACTGAAGAAAGGTTCAGCCCTAGGCAGGTTCAATCATCATTTTGGTTCATCCAGAATTAAGGAAAGATTCAGCCCCTAGGCAGATTTAATTACATCCAGTTCATCTCATAATCAAAAAAAAATATATTCAGCCCCTAGGCAGGTCCAACCACCATTTCTGGTTCATCTCAGAACTGAAGGAAAGATTCAGCCCCTAGGCAGGTCCAATCATCATTTCGGTTCATCCAGAATTAAGGAAAGATTCAGCCTCTAGGCAGATTCAATTACATCCAGTTCATCTCATAATCAAAGAAATATTCAGCCCTAGATTCAACCACCATTTCTGGTTTATCTCAGAATTAAAGAAGGGTTTAATCTTTAGGCAGGTTCAATCATCACTCCCAGATCATGCTAAAATGAAGAAGGCATTCGGCTCCTAGGCTTTTTCACCCTTCACCTCCTGTTTAGGTTCTGATTCATGTCAAAACTAGAAAAAGTTCCATTCATCTGAATTTATTTAGCCCCTAGGCTTGTCCAACCATCAACTTTGGTTCAGGTTCAGATTCATGTTGGAATTAAGAAGAGTCTTATTCATCTGAATTCAATTAGCCACTAGGCTTATCCAACCATCAACTTTGGTTAGGGTTCCAGTTCATGTCAAAACTAGGAAAAGTTCCATTCATCTGAATTTATTTAGCCCCTAGGCTTGTCCAACCATCAACTTTGGTTCAGGTTCAGATTCATGTTGGAATTAAGAAGAGTCTCATTCATCTGAATTCAATCAGCCCCTAGGCTTGTCCAACCATCAACTTTGGTTCAGATTCAGATTCATGTTGGAATTAACATCTGAATTCATTTAGCCACTAGGCTTATCCAACCATCAACTGTGGTTTAAATTCTGATTCATGTTGGAACTAAGAAGAGTTCCATTCATTTGAATTTAATTAGCCCCTAGGCTTGTCCAACCGTCAACTCCAGTTCAGGTTCTGATTCATGTCGAAACTAAGAAAGGTTCCATTCATATGAACTCAATGTGAGCATGAGTTAGCCTCTAGGCCTGTTCAATCATTACCTTTGGTCCATGTTCCACTTCATAAAGGAATCAAAGAGAATTTCAGTCAATCCATCATCTCTAGCAATTAGAGTCCAATCCATGATTGTCTTCCTTGGCCTCTATCAATCGGAGCCCAACTCAAGCAATCCTTGCCTCTAGCAACTAGAGCCCAGTCCACGATTGTCAATCTTGATCTCTATCAATCAGAGACCAATTCAAAATCAATCTTGATCTCTATCAATCAGAGACCAATTCAAAATCAATCTTGATCTCTATCAATCAGAGACCAATTCAAAATAAATCTTGATCTCTATCAATCAGAGACCAATTCAAAATCAATCTTGATCTCTATCATTCAGAGACCAATTCAAAATAAATCTTGATCTCTATCAATCAGAGACCAATTCAAGATCAATCTTGATCTCTATCAATCAGAGACCAATTTAAAATCAATCTTGATCTCTATCAATCAGAGACCAATTCAAAATCAATCTTGATCTCTATCAATCATAGACCAATTCAAAATCAATCTTGATCTCTATCAATCAGAGACCAATTCAAAATCAATCTTGATCTCTATCAATCAGAGATCAATTCAAAATCAATCTTGATCTCTATCAATCAGAGACCAATTCAAAGTCAACTCTGTCTCTATCAATCAGAGACTAATTCAAAGTCAATCTTGTCTCTATCAATCGGAGACTGATTCAAAATCAATCTATGGCTCTATCAATTAGAGCACGATCCATTTCTATCATAGCCCAATGCTACAAGTTAGGATCACTCATCAAGAATGGCGGACGAAGAGGATTTCCCATTGCTTGTCAATAAAGATCAATTCTAGATTCTGGAGTCATCAAGAAATCATGAACCTTCAGCTATAATAGTGCTATCCCATCATGGGCATTTCTGCCCCATTGGCCAAGGAAATGTTTGAATCCGAAGAGTTGCCCTCACATTTCTCATTATTCAAAGAGAGGGAATGGAATTTTCCCAAGCAGTAGGGTAGACCAAAGATGAGATCCAATGTGCCCCAAGCAAGGATAAGAACCAGAATGGTCCAATGATGAAACCCTTAACCCATAAACTGGGGCATGAACCAGATTGAATTTAGACCTAAATTGAGTGTGATCTGATGAGGAAAGCCAATGACCCCCAAACTGGGGCATGAACCAAAGTAACCTTGAGCTTAAAAAGCAATAGTCCAGTTATGAATGGATCCCAAACTAAAAAAAAAGAGGGAGAATTATATGGAAAAGGTAGGTATCTTGCACCTATTGATAGAGGGGCATGATGAGTCTTGCTATTAGAGATCTGAAGGAAGACTTATTCCCGCAATGACTGAAGGTGGTCGTCGAAGGAGTTATGCCCAACTGGAGCCGCTTAGACGAACTAGTTGTTTCAACTTTCTATTATCGGTATTTGATAGGTCATCCATGTCTGGGTCCAAGATCAATATGCTTGTTGACAAGTCCAGTCCAATCTGCCCTGCAAATAAAAGAAAATCACCCCATTTGGGATTTCAATCTCTGTGCTTTGTCTCTTCCATACATTTCCTCCTAGTTTCGTACATCTTCCTATTCTACGTGCGCAGTCAATTCGGACTCTGAAGATGATTGAAACGATGAGCCGTCTCCTGAACATTCTACGCCACTCGGCCTCTTGAGAAAGAAAGGTCCAACCCGTCTGGGAAAGCTTTAAATGATCAATCGAGAGACACAAGAGTAGTCTCAAGAAACATGTATTGGAGAAGCTGCCATTTGTTCTACCTGTGAAAAGATTCCAAGGAAAGCATTAGATCAACAGATCAGCCAATCAGTACAAATGTGGAGGACAGATGTGCCACCAAAAGGATAGAAACTTCAAAGTTCTTACAAAATAAATCATCTGTAAGCAAGAGATACATGATGAATGGTCAATCCCAAAATCCAAGAATGAGGTCATTGGAATACCCAAAAAAAAAAGGAAAGAAAAAGAAAATTCAAGCCTATGTTTATCTACATCAATAATGGGAGGTAGTCACATCGGCGTGGAAGGTGATGAGTAACTTCTAAACGACAAAGATACGGATTCACCATGCGGATAAAATCGGGATACTATATGAGCAGTCACAAATGCTCATAAAGTTTATAGAAGATCAAAGTGCTAGTTGGGGCAAAGACGTTCTATCTGATTGGAAATGTTTGGAAGAAGAAGATTCAAATCCAATATTGAAAGTCAGGATTCAATTTCGCGATCAAGCGAAGCACTGCATTATGTGGCCTTCACATCCAAAAAAAAAAAAAAGAAAAAAGAAAAAAAAAAAAAGAAAAGAAAAGAAAATAGTAAGATGTTGAATGGCATTGGAGCTCGACAGTAAGCCAATTGTCCCTCTCACTTCAAGAGGATGATAGTTCCAACCAAAGCCTGATAGCAAGTTCGATCATTCGTCGAGATTTACAGCATGTTGGACCGGACTTTTGATTTTGGCCAATTACATCCCGCCTTTACAGGAGACGATCTCATCACTTCTTCATCAGAGAAAGATTTCTCATCGGCCTTAGACTCTCTCTCCCGTCCATCAATCCGACGGCCTTCCAAGGAGTCTCTATCACAAGCCCTTCTTTTGATTATCATTTTTTATGGCATTGTATCTCGTGATCATGTCATCATTTTATGTACAAATTCATGAATCTGGCTGGAACTCTCATCTGTCGTTCATTACATCCAACGGCTTCCCAAGGTTCCCATAAGCCCTTCATTTCTCAAGCCAATAAAATGGGATCTTCTCGGTAAGATAAACCCATTCTACATAAATACCAAATACTCTCCCAATGGTAGACCCATGTGGATAGTTTCACATCAGTCCTCTTGGACCTTCAACATCAATACTTGTCAACAAACCTAAAGGTTTCAGGCCCAGATATGATCGTGACTGATTCAGAATCTCGATATAGCTTGTTGGGACACGTGTTCCATTTGAACATCTCCAAGAAAGGAAAACATAATTTGGCACCATTTTTAATTTTGGTGTGGGACTGCATTTCCCTAAGATCACTTTTAGTGAAGATTCAAATAGCTGCCCGCCTATCAATACGTGCAAGTGTCAACTTAAACAGTGGGGCAAGGCTACCCATTTGTCAAGAAGGTCATGCCATTCAGATTTCCCCTAAGGGTTTCAAACCATTGGATAGGACCATAAATTTGGCAATATCCTCACCATATCAGGACTCTTTATTCAACCCAAGATGGGGTTTGCAAAAAGAAGAAAATGAAAAAAATAATAAAGGGAAGAAAAGAAACCTCAGCAGGGAAAGGCAACCCGAGAAACCTCAATGGGCAACCCATAATACCTCAGTGGGGATAGACGACCTGATGCAACCCTAAAGCATTGCCCTCATTGGCCCTTCATAGAAAAATCCAATGGTTCATGTAGACAAGTGTCATACCCAGTCTACCCTTCATAAGGAACCTCTCTTTTGCTCTCCAGTGAATCATACTCGAAGGAGTTGAACAAACCATCATCTGTTTGCCTGTTGGGCTCCATAGCATTGCCTTTCAACAGAATTCTATCTTCAAATCCTGTTGGTCATGTTAGGGAGAGAGCAAATTCTCATGGCCTGGTTACGGATGTAGCCAAATTCATTCAAATCATCAGTTCCTTCATTTTTCAAAATTCAAGAAGGGTTTATTAAAGAAGTCACTTTCTGCAATCAATCTATCAATCTTCCCTTGACCTTGGAACCATGGTCAAATTCTAAATGCAATCCAGATTCAACCTAGTTCTAACTCTGTTAGATTGCCTGTTTCCTTCTATCTTGCCCTAGCACACTACAGTAGTGGTCTGTCACAACATGCAGACACTAAGGCATAGATATACCCTGTGTAGAGGAATTGAACTTGATGATGAGCATTACATCTAGGATCCATTGTCTAGTCTGAAGTCACTGACTTTCCTAGTCAATAGAAGTAGGTTCCTCCAAGTTGGTTTTTGCCAATTTCTCAGTTCTCCCAATCCTGTTGATCCAATGTGGTCGATCACCTATTAGGATTTGGTCACCAAATTCTCTGAAGGAACACTTCGAATCCTTTGCTCCTCGTGCCTACTTTGGGGCCATGGTACATTCATCTTTCAAAATTGACACAACAATATTGCAATGCCCTGAGCTTTTCATGAGCCTAGATTGAGGGCCAAACCCTTGTCACATTTCATCGCTGCTTGGCTATTCTACCAATTTGTTCTACCATAATGCACAGTCAAAGAACTTAGTTGACCAGATGTCCCTTGACAGTTTAACAACATGGTCAATCAATAAAGTCACTTTGGTTAAAGACTGTCAAGGTCCCCTCATTCTTGTCCAAAATCCTCACTAGAGTTTCTTTCAATCCAAAATCCAACAACACCAATGTTGGCTGAAGAAAATCATCACTTTCAAATTACATGGAACCTTTCCAAGGGACCAACCAAGTTATCACTACCATGCTGAAATTGTGTCAAACTTTCAGTACTAGGTCATAAATGAAAATTTTCAAATCTAGGTATCATGCCAGCAAGTCCATGACACCATTTCCATTGATGTCATGTTTTATGCCTTCACCAACAAAACAGGGGCAAAAACCTTGGAAAACTACCAAGGAATTCACCATCATTTCAAATATGTCTAGCACTCTATAGGTTCAAAGTCAAGAGACTTCCAAGATGGGTCAGATTTCAACCCTAAAGGTTCAAAGTCAACAAAGCTTTCCTATATGGGTCACTTTCAAGCATCCTAATGGTTCATAGCCATAGAGCTTCCAAGAAGGATATTTCTATTTTCAATCCTGAAGGTCCAAAGCTGGTAGGAACTGCCAAGATGAGTCATTCAGTATCACCCTATAAGTGACCTTCCGAGTTCTTGCTCATTTCAGAATCAATAGCAAATTCCTCACCCTAAAAGTGACCTTCTGAGTTTTTACTCATTTCAGAATCAAATGCAGAGCCCTAGCTCATCCAAAGTTCAAATCAATCTCAGCCTATTAGTGAATCAAATGTAGAGCCCTAGCTCATTCAGAGATCAAGTCAATCTCAGCCTATAAGTAAATCAAATGCAGAGCCCTAGCTTATTCAGAAAAAACAATCTAAGATTCTCAATCAAAAGAGCCTTAATTCAATCAAAGATAAGACATCAAGTCTCTCATCCAGACAAATCAAATCCGAGCCCAAGCTCATGCAATCAGCCTTGTATTCACAGCCTAGCTCCATACAAGAAGAGGTTTATCAGCCTACAAATGGATCAAGCCGGGTCCAAGCCCGCACATACCTTGCATTGAGTTCCATCTCAGCAAGAAGAGGTTCCCAGCCTACAAATGAGCCTTGTATTCACAGCCTAGCTTCGTACAAGAAAAGGTTTATCTGCCTACAAATGGATCGAGCCGGGTCCAACCCCGCACATACCTTGCATTGAGTTCCACCTCAGCAAGAAGAGGTTCACAGCCTACAAATGAGCCTTGTATTCACAGCTTAGCTTCATACAAGAAGAGGTTTATCAGCCTACAAATGGATCAAGCCAGGTTCGAGCCCGCACGTACCTTGCATCATGAGTTCCACCTCAGCAAGAAGAGGTTCCCAGCCTAAAAATGAGCCTTGTATTCACAGCCTAGCTTCATACAAGAAAAGCAGTCACCAATCTTCCAAGAAGAGCAAACCTTCTTGCCAGTCAAACTACGTTCTGGGCTTGATTTCTAGGACACCCTTAGAATACGTAGGCAGTTTAGGAAGAATTACCCTAAGTGCAGCCCAATAAACAATATCACTCATGCCCCAAAAATGTTGTTCTTTTATCTTTAGCCTTCAACTGATAACAATCTCGGCTAAAGAGGGGCATCTGTAAGCACCCCATTTTTGCCACCCTCGGCATAAGTGAACCAATATGGTTGGTTTTTGACCTTTAACCCAAAGATTTGTAATTCTCCACTGATCCCCACAGCAGGGTCATGGGCGATTATCTGCATAGATGCATAGGTCATGGAATTATCTTCGAAACGAGACCAGAATTGCTCAATTCCGATATCAAATGAGGAAGATATGACCATTTTAGTCGGATGATACATATAAGGGAGGTTTCTGAAATTATTATAAATAATCCCAGGGGCCTTCATGCAAATTATCCTAAGTCGGATCGTTTGAATTTCAAAGCTTCATATCTTTCCCGTTCTACATCGGATTCAGATGATTCCAAGACCATTATTCTTCATTCATGATGTTCTACAAAGTGGACGTAAAAAATCCCAGGTAGAAGTCACCAGTGGGTCCCATGCAAACTTGCATGCAAAATGATCGTTAGAACTTCAAAGCTTCATATCTTTCCCGTTCTACATCGGATTCAAATGATTCCAAGACCATTATTCTTCATTCATGATGTTCTACAAAGTGGACGTAAAAAATCCCGGGTAAAAGTCACCAATGGGTCCCATGCAAACTTGCATGCAAAATGATCGTTAGAACTTCGAAGCTTCATATCTTTTCTGTTCTACATCGGATTCAGACGATTCCAAGGCCATTATTCTTCATTCATGATGTTCTACAAAGTAGACGTAAAAAATCCCGGGTAGAAGTCACCAGTGGGTCCCATGCAAACTTGCATGCAAAATGATCGTTAGAACTTCAAAGCTTCATATCTTTTCCGTTCTACATCGGATTCAGGTGATTCCAGTCTCATTATGTTCAATTTTTAGTGCTCTACAAAGTGGACATAAAATATTTCTGGTAGAAGCCTCCGAAGGATCTCATGCAGAATGTTCAGCCAAATTATCGATAATTGGTCCGCTTAAACTTCAAAAATTCATAAGTTGACCATTTTACTTCCAAATGAGGTGATTCAAGTTCCTATATTCCTCATTTTTAATGTTCTACAAAATGAACGCAAAAAATTTGGAATAAAGACCATCGGAAAATTCCATGCTGGATGACATCAGAAATGACCCATGAAATGACTAGGAGAGAAAACCCAGTTAATTCCAATCAATCCAGTCAACTCAGCTCAACCCAAGCTAGTTTGGACCCAACCCGATCAACCCAATCTCGGTTCAAGTCAATCCAGCCCAATCAATTCAAGTCGGACCAGCTGGACCAAGTCCATTTAACCCATGTGCAAGAATTTTATGATATCATATATATATATATATATATATATATATATATATATATATATATATATATATATATATATATATATATATATATATATATATATATATATATATATATATATATATATATATATGCATTCGGTTCAACGAAAAAGAAAGAAAAGATTGAGAAGATTTGAGAGAAGGAAGAGAGAGACCGAAAGGGGAAAGAAAGGAGGGCGGTTGGAAAGAAAAGGAATAAAAAATAAAAGAAAAATCAATCAAAGAGGAGAAGATCGGAGAGAGAGAGAGGGTGAGAATCCGAGAATAAAAGAGGGCGGTGAAGATTGAGGAGGATCGAGAGAGAATCGAGTAGAAGATAAAAAAAAGAAAAAAATAATAAAAGGGGGGAGATCGAGAGAGAATCGGATGAAGATAAAAAAAAAAGAGGAAAAAATAATAATAAAAGGGGGGAGATTTGAGAGAGAAAGAAGGAAGGAGATAAAAAAATAATAATAAAAGAGAAAGTGGAGGAGAATCCGGAGGGAGTAAGAAAGGAGAAGAAAAAGAATAAAAATAAGAAAAGGAAAAAAGAATAAGAAAACGGAAAGAAGTGGAGAGAGAGAGGGAGGAGAGAGAGAGAGAGAGAGAGAAAGAATAAATAAAGAAAAAATCAGAAAAAGGGGGAGGGAACCGAAAGGAAAAATCGAGATGAGGAAAGGAGAGAGAGTGGAGGAAGAAAAGAATAAAAAAAAAAGAAAAGAGGAAAGAAACCGAGAAGAGAGAGAGGAAGAAAAGGAAGAAGCATGAGGTGGAGAGGAGAAGAAAAATTAGAAAATAAGGGGAGAGGACCGAGAAGAAGGAGGTGGTGGAAAGGAGAAGAAAAAAAAGCAGAAAAAAAAATGGAGAAGAAGGAGGAGAAAACCGAAAGAAGGGAGAGAGAGAGAGAGAGAGAGAAAGAGAGAGAGAGAGAAGGCGTTGAGAAGAAGAGGGAGAAATCAGAAAGAGAGGCAGTAGCGAGAAGAAGAAGAAGGAGAAGGCAACCACTGGAGGTGGCTCTGCGATTCAGGTAAGCCGCTGCCCCCATCTTCTTTTACTCCTCTTGCACGATCACCGATCCACCTTGAACCCAACCTCCATCTCCTACATGAACCACATCTGTCCACACCTGCTTCCTTAATACCACCATGCACCACCACTTAGAAAAATCTGCAGCCATTACCCGTTGTCAAACCACCAACCCAACACCCTACTGTCCCATACTCTCCACGTAACCTGCTGCAACCACTTACCTCCTCATTAACCAAATCCAACCCTTGATCCATCCCTACATCATTTATCTAATTACAGTCCTTTGATTTCCCATCAATCCTCTGATCCCATATGTTTTAATTTAATGTGAAATCTGATGTGAATGTGTTTGAGTTTCATATCTATTGACCCGAATGCTTGAATTTCATGTAATCAAAATTTGATTCGAATGAGTTTGAATTTGATTAAGATTAATTCATATGATTCAATATATTTTTGAATAAATTTGATTGGTTGGGTGATGATCCTATTTTGGTAATGAGATTAAGCATGTACCATGGGATGATAATTTTATTTTGATTGTGATGAAATTGAATTGATTCCATCGATTAGGTGAATATGTGATGAAAATTGAATTGATCCCATCGTAATAAAATTGAATTGATCCCATTGATTATGGGAATTTTGATGAAATTGAGTTGATCTTATCGATCATATGAATCTTGATGAATTTGATCCGATCATATGAATTTGTAATTGAATTGATCAGATCATATGGAATTTTGATTGATCCGATCATATGATTCTTGATGAAATTGAATTTGAGCCGACTGTGGAATATTGTGATGAAATTGTAATTGATCCGATCGTATGGAATTATGATTGATTCAATTATGGCATTATGATGAAAATTGATTTGATTATGACATTATGATGAAAATTGATCCGATTATGGTATTATGATGAAAATTGATCCGATTATGGCATTATGATGAAGATTGATTCGATTATGGCAAAAAAAAAATTGATCCGATTATGGCATTATAATGAAAATTGATCCGATCATATGGAATTTTGATGGAATTAAAATTGATCCGATCATATGCTTGGAATGATATGATTAAAATTGAACCATTGATCTTGGAGTTTTGATTTGATCCGTTGATCATAATTTACCTTCATTTGAGTAATATGAATGGTTAGATTATTAATTTGAGTAATCTAAACCGTTGGATTATCTTCAAAGTGATGTAAATGGATATGAATGATTAGATTATCATGATAAGTGATCTGGACCGTTAGATTATCTTTGGGAGTGGTTGAAATAATTTTGAACGGTTAGATTACCATCAATAGTGATTTATACCGTTGATTTTTTCATCATGAATATTTGTATGCTCATTGCCATAGTTGGATGCTTATTGTCATAATTAGGGTAGAAAACCCTAAAATGGAAAGAATGTAACAATTAGGGTAGAAAACCCTAAAAAATGGAAATAAAATAATAATTAGGGTAGAAAACCCTAAAATGGAAAGAATGTAACAATTAGGGTAGAAAACCCTAAAAATAGAAATAAAATAATAATTAGGGTAGAAAACCCTAAAATGGAAAGAATGTAACAATTAGGGTAGAAAACCCTAAAAATAGAAATAAAATAATAATTAGGGTATAAAACCCTAAAATGGAAAGAAAGTAACATTTAGGGTAGAAAACCCTAAAATGGAAAGAAAGTAACATTTAGGGTAGAAAACCCTAAGATGGAAAGAAAATAGCAATTAGGATAGAAAACCCTAAAATGGAAAGAAAATAACAATTAGGGTAGAAAATCCTAAAAAATGGAAAGAAAATAACAATTAGGGTAGAAAACCCTAAAAATGGAAAGAAAATAATTAGGGTAGAAAACCCTAAAAATGGAAAGAAAATAATTAGGATAGGAAACCCTAAAATGGAAAGAAAATAACAATTAGGGTAGAAAATCCTAAAAAATGAAAAGAAAATAGCAATTAGGGTAGAAAACCCTAGAAAATGGAAATAAAATTACAATTAGGGTAGAAAACCCTAAAAAATGGAAATAAAATTACAATTAGGGTAGAAAACCCCAAAATGGAATGAAAGTAGCAATTAGGGTAGAAAATCCTAAAATGAAAAGAAAATAGCAATTAGGGTAGAAAACCCTAAATATGGAAAGATAATGGCAATTAGGGTCTTGCCATGCTTAGAAGATAGCCTACTAGATTATGCCATATAGGCTCTTGCCTTATTTGCAATACATGCCATATTTGAAAGATTTTTAAACAATCTTACTGTATGTGAATTTCTTGTCATAAATGTTTTATGTGCCATATTTAGATAGAATATTCTATTTTTTTGGCAATAATTTATTTTATGCAACACCCTAGTCAAACTGTCATATCTGCACACTTCTAGAAGACAATCTAGGCGTGGGGACGTGCATTTAGACACCCACATTCTTGGGAAGGGCATAATGGGAATAATAAAACCTTAATAAAGAAAGAGAATTCTTTGCCAAACCTTCCAAAATTAGAATTCAGAATGAAAAGGGTAATTCAGGACGATTTGCCGCTCGACAAACCCTAAACCTAGAATAGGTTCTCAATTTTTAACCTAGAACAGGTTATCCTTCCCGAACTACGCGGATTCTGATTCCTAGGGCAAACCCTAGGATACGTAGGCCATTTGGGAGAAACCCAAATTCGGATCCACACCTTAGTCCACTCGGACTATCCATAGATCCACTAGGATACCCCCCATATTTTAACCCAAAAAGGGTTATCCAAACCTTAGTCCACTTGGACTATCCATAGATCCACTAGGATATTATCCACATTCCAACCCAAATAGGGTTATTCTTAGATCCACTAGGACTATCTATCAGTCCACATGGACTATCCAGATCCTAACCCATAGGATTTCACAGCCTTTCAAGCATAAATTTCAACTTTAACAAAGAACTTAATCATGCACAAGCATAAATCACATCCATAAACTTTAATCACACCTGAACTACGATGGTGAACCTGATTTTTGGAATAATTCCGTGATACGTAGGCAATCTGATGGATACAGATTCGGTTCAATGATATCAAACCACTCGGTTTGGTTTAATTTAACAAATAGAGTCTAGCACAGGAAAGGTATAGGAGACCGATTTGATCGGGTGGTTTGGGTGCCTAACCCCTTCCCATAACCGTAACCTGACGCTTACCCAATCTCTGATGGACCAGAATTCCAATCTAAGGGTCATGAGTTAATCAAAGTCTTACCTTGGGGTGAGATTTCGCATTTCTAAGGTCCTAGACCTAAATCTAGGTGGCGACTTCTAAAGATTTTCATCTTTGTCCTCACACCTTTCTACGTCTCTCTAGAGTTTATAAGATTCGACGCATATATAGAATACTACTTTCCTTCTTATCTAATCATTTCAAACTTCGCATAAGTGATATCTTCAAAAACATTTGTCCCTTATGGCGAAGTCAAGGTCTTGGTGTCTCTTCTGACCTCTTGAGCTATCCTACCCCTTTTCTTTGTTCTTTTTTGTCACTCGATAGTTTTCTTCATTAGCCTTAGGTCTCAAAATTCTTCATTCATCGTCTTTATTCCAAAATAAAGGATTTTGATATTTCTACTGTACCATGCTTCATAGGTAACATTTACATGGTAGCTTAGTAGCAACTTTAATTCACAGTAACTTCTCAACTCAAGTTCTTTGAAATCAATTTTACAAGCTCGGAGCATATCTCTTAGGATCTGTATAGTCCGCTCTGACTGTCCGTCGGTTTGAGGTAAAATGCGGTACTAAACTCCACTTTGTTCCCATTATCTTCTGTAGATCCTCCAAAAACTTCGAATTAAAGCATAAGCCTCTGACCGACACTAAGCTCTCATGCATACCATTCAGTCTGGCAATATTATCCATATATAGCTCAGTTAGCCGTTCCAAAGCATACCGAGGTCGTATAGCAATGGAATGAGCTATCTTGATAAGGCGATCAACAATCACCCAAACTGCGTCAACTGATCAGTGGTATATCGGTGACATAGTTCATTGTAATGCAGTTTCACTTTCAGACTGGCTCCGATAGTTATTGTAGTAAGCCATGTTGGTCTTTGTCTTGTAGCTTTTACTTGCTGATAATTCAGACACTGGAACACGCACTAAACCACATTTGTTATCTCTTCAGGTCATGATACATATTGGTACTCCAGGTTGTACTGAATATTGGGTACAATGGACTACTCTCATTATCCTCTTCATAATATCCGAGTCTTTATCTTTAGGTATTCAGAATCTACCTCTGTATCTGAGTACCGTCTCCGCATCCAAATTAACTTAGGGTTGGGTTTTCCTTTCTCTAAGTCTTCTTATACCGTTCTCATATACAGATATAACAAAATTACTACTTTTTCTTCATCCCTAAGTTCTCGTTCAATTGGATCATCACGAGTTTCTATTATATGTTACTCTTCTTCCAAATCTGAATCTGTTGATGCGGAACATGAGGCAGCATTTATACTGGGTCCTTCTTCAAACTTCGTAATTCCCTTTTGCTTAAAGCCTTAGCTTCTACATTAGCCTTGCTCAGGTGACACTGAATATCACAGTCTTAATCCTTGAGCAATTCCAACCATCTCCCTATCCTCATGTTTAACTCCTCTCTGATGAAGAGATAAATAAAACTCTTGTAATCCGATTTAATCTAAAATTCTTCTCTGTATAGGTAATGTCTCCAAGTCTTGATTACACAATTCCTCACCGGTAATTCCCAATCACGAGTAGGGTAATTTTTTTTCATGCTCCTTCAATTTTTCTTGAAGCATGTGCAATTGCTTATCTACCTTGCATCAACCCGCATCCTAGATCCAATCCGAAAGCTTCGATGGATAGGGTAAAAGGTTTCCCTGGTGCCGGAACGATCAAGATGGGAGCTGATATCAATCTTACTTTAAAATTTGGAAATATTCTTCACCCTTGTCAGTCAATTAAACTCATCTCCTTTCCTGGTTAGCTTGGTAAGAGGTTTTGCGATCTTAGGGTGATCCTCCAAGCATCGTCTGTAATAATCAGTTAAACTCAAGAAACTTCTGATCTTCGCAATATTCTTCAGGTGTTTCTCACCATACAATTGCTTCTATCTTAATAGGGTCCACTTTAATCCCTTTTTTTTTATGCTACGTGATCTAAGAAGATCACTTTGTTTAATCAGGTCTCATATTCCTTGGAATTGGAAATAAGCTTTTCACTTCTCAGCTATTGTGAAGCTGTTCTAAAATCCGTTGTATGAGTTGCTTTATTCTTGGAATCAACCAAATATCATCTATGAAAACTATGACCGATGTGTCCAACATGTCATGAAACACCCAGTTAATCAGTTCCATAAAAGATGTAAAGGCATTGGTTAATCCAAACGTCAAAATCGATAACTCATAATGTCCAATCCCGATTCTAACAACTATCTTTGAGATATTTTTGTCCAAATTCTTCAGCTGATGCTATCTTGATCGAAGATCAATCATAGAAAATACCTTTGCTCCGTGCAACTATTTAAACAAGTCATCGATCTGAGGTAGTAGATATCGATTCTTGATCTTGAACTTGTTTAGTTCCCGGTAGTCTATGCATAATCTGACACTACCATCCTTCTTCTTTACGAGTTGCGTTGGCACTCTCCGTAATACAATACTTAGCTGATTAGGACCTTGGTCTAGTAACTCTTGTAGTTGAGTTTCAATTTCTTCAATTCTATAAGAGCTATTCATAGGTGCCTTTGACACAAGTATCGTCCTTGGGTAATAAGTTGATGACAAACTTGGTCGCACGATCAGGTGATAACACGGTAAGTCTCCTAGAAACACATCAGGGAATTTATGCATCACATCAATATCTATCATCTATGGTGCTTCTTTGGTAACGTATACCACAGATACCACTTCTTTCTCTTCAAAGCATCGCTTCGCCTTTAGCATAGAGAGGATCAGCTTCTGCTTACTAGGCAATACGCTTCCAATAAAACCAAATTTTATGCCATCTTTATTCTTAAATGATAACCCCTTCTATGCACATAATCACTTTGTAGAGTGTTGAGACAACCAATCTATTCCCAAGATGACGTCAAAGTCTGCCATCTCAAGTTTATTTAGGTTGCGTCAAAATTTCATCCATCCATACTATTTGGACATTATTCATAACACTCATCCCATACAACATCTAGTCCAAAGGGCTTGAACTAGCAAAATCTGGTATAAGGTCATAAGAGCTTGTCTAGTTCCTTTATCTCTTATGATTTCTCGAAGACTATCGTCAAAATCTCATATTGCACTTATTAGCTTATATTTCTTTTATCCTTGTTGTTCTACCCTGATCTTTCTTTCTTATACCTCAAAAATATCTTGTGATTGTCACTCCATATTCCAAGTCTATTTATAAGCATTAGGGTATATGCTTATAATTTCATTAATTCAGCCAAACTATTTTGGTCTTTACTTAATCATATCCCTCAACATTGGGCATAACTCAATTATCATTGTATTAAATCGAGTACTACTTATGCCATGACTTTATCCTTGTATCCACTCTTAAATTTACCTTTAGGAATCTTCTACCTTGTCAAAATTCATACCGATATAACCATCCTTAACTCTACTTGAGTGCTATCTATTTCTTTACTGGCTACTCTTAATAGTTCCCATATTTTCTCATGCACTCTTTTAAAGACATGATTCATATCCATCCATTTAGCAATCTCAAAACAAATTCTCCATCACTTCATCTGAGTTTCATTGGCTATAGCATTTAATCTGAATCCAATCATCTTCCTTCCAATAATCCCATTATCACTAAACATCTTTATCAACAAAGGTCAGGGAGTTTATGAATCATAATGTGCATCTAAAATAATTATTTTCCTTCTTTCAATTATCATAATGACAACCACTTGCTTTATCTAGCGAATCTAGGTTTCAAGGATCAGGAGTAAATCTGTGGTAATCCAACCGGCATCAAAAGATCATTAAATTGCACGGTGGTCCAAATACATGCAATAAAGGTTTTACAATTCTTAACCTCATGGTTACAGGTTCTATTGAGTATATATAATGCCATTGGTCAAGGCACTATAGGAATAAATCTGGAGAAGATTTCATACATCAGTATATCAGGTATAAATCTGGAGAAAATTTTCGTACATCAATAAATCAGGTATAAATTAGTAGATGTACGCTCAACATGATTAAGCATTTAACTGTTCATTCAGTTCGTATCTCTGTTCATGTTGTCGATCATGAGAATGGTGTAGATTGGTATAATCAGGACTAATACTAAAGAAAAAATATCTGTAACTCCAATTGACAGGTTAAATCAAGAAGGTATCCTGTCAAGACACGAGAATTTAAAATCTGGTATGTGCATCCTCTATAATCACAAGAGTAAATCAATAATGCACCGCATCCTATATAATCATATCCAGTTATATGGCCATAATCCTCTTATCTCTGTTTGGATTTAGCCCGAGATCATTCCCTTTACCTTTGCGGGGAATTAGGCATTACTAGCCATTTTCTCCTTCCTTTGTCATACATTGAGTTTCACATCTTGTGAGTACCAACTCGGTTTAATTTTCTGCTTTACAAAAGCTCCCTTCTTGCTACTGTACTATATCCTTGTATACTTGGATAACTACCCATCTTATAGATAATACCCTATATTATTTATTTATTAGGATAATTTTTGGTGTTCTCTTTCTGTGTGAGTGTATATATATGGTTCCACCTTTTATATGTACATTATCGTCTTGTTTAATTCTGTCTCAACCAACACAGGTGCTTATGGTTTGTTTTTATTAAAGCTTTTAATTTATCCTAACTCAGTTCATGGACTCCAGTGGAAGTATTCAGGTTTAATGGGTAAGGCCTATGAGATGCTCTGATACCAAGTTGTCACACCCTAATTCCGCACCATTCGGAACGGTGTGATGAACCGTCAGCAAACCAACGGTTCAACCAGGATCTCAAAATAGGCTATCCCACATATGATAAACCAAAACACATTCCACATTAATCAGAGGTAATAAAATAAATAGCGGAAGTCTTACAGATAATGAACTGAGGTCTAAACATGATAAATAATTAATATTACATTTATTTCCAAGTAACCAAAACATAACTTAATACATATTACAATATCCAAATACGAAAACTAAACACTAAACGTATCCATCGCTGAAATACTCGCTTAACGAACCGTGTTCGTTCTCCACAGCTTGCTCATTCATAGCCTCCACATGTTCATATGTTGGCGTCCCGACATAATCTTCAGTCATAGTACCTGCAACATCAGAAACTAAAAAGAATTGCACGCGCGAGGGTCAGCTCTCCAACTTAAGCTCAGTGAGTAAACAAAACAATGCAACAGTACATATGCATGCAATCAAATTATATCTTTGGTCTGGTTTGAAGTTTGCAGTATGCAATAGAAAGGTTTAGGTAGCCAAAGGTCGCGTTTATTGACCCCGCCTCTATACACGAGTGTGTGACGTTACCCGAAGATCACGTTTATCGTCAACTCACATGCACCCAACCATGAACATTATATAACAAAGGTTACGTTTATTGTTATATAGTGCCATACCAATACGTAAGCCCCTATTGGTGAGGGCTACAAACTGGGCTCGGAACTAACCAATCCTAATGCCAAACAGTGTATCCAAGGCCTCACCCCAGCATCCCTCAGAATGTCCATAGAGATAGAGCTAAGGCCCCCCGGTAGAGTCAGAGACTACAAGGACCGAGACCACCTCCCCTAATACTCTACGACATAATAGTTCTGCTAAAGTAATGGCGATACGACGATGCTAATGCACAAGACTTGAGTTAGAGATAGAGCTAAAGTGCTGAGACCCGCCAAAGGTTAACGTTTATTGACGTTCTCATCACACCTCCCCTGATACTCGCTCGCATCAAGTACATCAACCACACACATACAAGCACATGCCTATTCCTATCATCATCATCATCATCATCATCATGTTATAAACAATAAAATAAATATGTATGAACAAGTAATAGAAATATTGGATGGCATGCGGTATGCACATTACAAACATATTCACATAGAATCAAGCATAGCATAGGACTCAAGAAATAGAAAACACTTTTTGTTATTAACCAATTTAGTTTAGAGTTCTGTTTCCTCACCTTAGCTTGCTAATAGATACTTTTCCAAGCTTTAGAATCACCTTTATAATGTTATTACATTGCTAGAAGACCTAACAAAGTCGATAAAATTTAATTAAAATTTATTTGGAATTTAAAAACTATTCTGTTAACTAAGGGTCGGAGGTAGGGTCGGAGTCCTGATCGACCCTGGGTGCGACCCTCCCCCTAATCTGAACTTTCCGAACACTGAGGGTCGATGCTAGGGTCGGATCTGCCATCGACCCTAGGTGCGACCCTCCATGGTTTGAGTAAAAAATATCAGATTTCGTTCTCTCTTTCATGGTTAGGTCCTATGGCTTACTTCCACAATCCATTCTATACATGTTCTATGGTTTAGAACTATACTTTATTCACCTGCATGGTTTTAATGATCTCCTCCATGGTTTACATTGAAACGAAACCATGGATGGATGATTTGGGTTTCTTCTAAGTCATACCCTCTTCATAAACCATTCTAAAGTCTTGAATAAATCATGGGAAACGTATTCATACCTTAGGTTTGCTGAGATTCGGAGTTTCTCTGAATTTCCTCTTCTTCCTTAGCCTTTTCTTCAAGTTTTCCTTCTCTTCTTCTCTTCCTTCTCTTCTCTTTCTCTCAATCCAATTAGGGTTGTAAAAGGAGTGAAAGAGGCTTAGGGACGTCCTATTTATAGGGCAAAACCTACCAAAATAAGTCTCATTGAGTTTAGGAATGGTTCCAATTGAAATTAGGAAGGTTTATCAATTTTTGGTTCGTGCTGTTTTTCCCGAATGCCGAGGGTCGATGGGAGGGTCGATGGGAGGGTCGGACAACTCATAGACCCTCTGCGACCCATGGTTGAGGGTCGATGGGAGGGTCGGACCTGCCTGTTAAAACCTGCGACCCTACCCTCATTTTAACTATTTTTGGGTAAATTTTCATATTGGGTCTTGGTTTTTCTTCACACATTTGGTCCACTTGGCTCGACCATGATATGTAAACGGGTCCCAGTTAAAATATAAGGTTAGGCCGGGTTCGTAGCGTGCGGTTCTTACAACCGATACTCATTGGGTGGATTAACACACTCGTGTATAGAGGTGAGGCGGCCACCGAACCTTTCTATAGCACATTGTAAACTTATAAACCAGACCACAGATATGAATTGAATGTTTGCATATGTTTGTTGCATTGTTTTGTTTGCTCACTGAGCCGTGATGTGTGCTCACCCTTTCGACGTTGAATATTTTTAGTTGATGATGCAGGTACCACGGTGGAAGACTATATGAATACTTCTGTGTACAGGCACGTCGCTGCGATGGAAGCTGAAGATTTAGTGGAAACGCATGAATCTTCATGCGAGTGCAACGCATGCGTTTTCGATTAGATTTCATTTGAATTATTAAGGAAATGTAATTGATATTTTATTTACTTATGTCTCGGTTGATACAACATAACTGGATATTTTATTTATGATTATCATAGTTAGATTCCTCAATTCATTTATTATTAAGACTTCCACTATTGTGTATTTATTCTGATTATGGTTGTGGATGTGTGTGGTTTAGTTTACATGGACACAGCCTATTAGAGATCTTGGTTGAACCGTTGGTTTATTAGCGGTTCATCACACCATTCTGAATAGTGTGGAATATGGGTGTGACAACTTGGTATCAGAGTTCTCAGGCCCTGTCTATGAAACTAGTATACTTCCACAAAAGTTCGTGAACTGAGATAAGATAAAAATTTAAAAGATGTAATAATAACACACCATAAGCATCTGTGCTGTTTGAGACCGAATTGAAAGAGAATAATGCATCTATTAAATGAGAAACAAATTTATATACATCCAAAAGAAGAACAAACGTATATATACATGACTAAAGCAGAGTACAGTCCACAACCCGGACAGTTACTCTGAAGTACAAAAAGAAAGATAAACAAAAATACATCAAGAAGCTGGAGGTGATGGGGGAGGCGGTGCCTCGCGGTCTCTATCATAATCCTCGGCATAGACTCTAGTCAACCAAGCTATTTGAGTTTGGGTCGTCTAGAGACTAGCTGTGAGATCAGCCACCCGCTAGTTAGTCACTCGCTGAGCATCTCTAAGCTCTCCCACTCATTGATCCGATAAGCGTTGAGCAACCAGAAGCTCTCCCACCCTCTGATTAGACAAGCACTGAGCATCTAGAAGCTCTCCCATCCTCAAATCAGACATGCACTGAGCTTCTCGTATCTCATGCAATATCCCCAGCATGTCATCAGAAGGTGCATACGAAGGACTAGCTGCATGTGAAGGACCAGCTGAATAAGAAGGACCAGCTCTTGTATCATGAGTAGGTGATGGAGGAGGTATGGCATCCACATCCATGTATAAACGATCATCATTACCCCCATGAACCCCTGCTCCAGCGGCTACTGCTACTGCCTCAGCGTCAGCCATCTCCACTCGAGTACGTGGACGCACCAAAGCGTTCCTCTCCTCGTCGCTAACCTGGGCATCCCGCATGCCCATCTTGCAGATGGCCTCCCAATCCAAAGGTGACGTGAAGGATTTCTCCTGAATCCTCTCATCCATCATGTCAACACCCAGGCGGGTCAGTAGCATAGAGATCATGCGTCCATATGGCAGGTTGCCAGTATGACTGGGCAACGTAGCGCTGATCATCGTCCGCATGATGAGATGTAAGGAAGGCAGACGGACTGCCTAGTGCAGATACAATACAATAGATACTGGGTCAACTGGGAGATCCACTCGTAATGCCCACTCTGAGGTATCAGGTTGTGCTGGATAAACTTGTAGTACACCCGAGGCTCTGGACAAAGATAGATCGCTTTCATCTCCCAGCGATCCTCTCTGATGATCTAGCGGCCAATCTCAGCTCTCATCTCCAATGAAAAGAACTAGGGCTCTCCAGGAGCACAGAACACCAAGGGGCCGTCATATGAAATTCCCAACAAGTCGGCTAGTTGCCGATAATCGAATGAATCTCGACCCCCTTGACGTAGTTGGTGATCCAAAGCTCTCTACCCGTCTCTGTATCGTTGTAATCTCCCACCACCTGGAGATTACAGTAGAACTGTCTCACCAGATCCGGCCAAGTGTAGGCCTCATAGGTGATCATAGGAAGCCAACCCATGTCACCAAAAGCCCTCTCCACATCGAACAATGCTAGGCTAGCCAAGTCTAACCGTTGACCACCCTCTACCTTCTTACGAGAATAGCGGGCATACTGTGTCTCCGCCTAGTTAGAACGGAAGTAGACTGGGTCATGAACCCTTGGTACTTTGGTACGAGCCATAGTATCTGCAAAAAAAAACAAAGAGAAACAGATATTGGGTTAGTAAAGATGAAAAACCCAAAAATTTCGACCGTATAACGACATAAATTGATCAAAAGTCTCACTTTTCACCCACACACGTGGGCAGGAGGACTTATAAAGGTTTTAAACAATCTTGCAAGACTCATATAGTTGGAAATTTCATTTAAAGATATCGAATTTGAAGAAATTTCAAGAAATTCAAAAATCTTGACGAATTAGGGCAAAAATGGGAAAATTCAAGTTTATTGATAACCACCCGATGAAACTCAAATATATTTGAGGGCTTTCGTTCATTGAGTCACCAACAACAAAAGCCCCCAATAAAAATCAAATTTTTATGGTTGGAAAAAGTTTAATTTGAAGAAAATGAGTTAAATGGGCAAAAACCTAGCTAAAAAAACCTAAAGCATGAAAATGTAGAGAACATACCTGAAGACGAGGTGTAGACGTCGAAATAAGAAGAAAATAGCACCAAAGAGTTTGAGTTGGCACTGTAGCAACTCAGAGGGATGAGTCGAGTCGGAAAGGAGGAGGAAGAATGAGAAATGGATTCAAAATCAGAAATAAAAACCTGATTTTTAGTCCGAGGGTCAGAGAATTCGGCCAAGACCTCCGACCCCATCATCGACCCTCGGTTCTCGGTAATCTGACAGAAAACTAGGGGTCAAACCCTGGGTCGGGCATCCATCGACCCCCTCATCGACCCCCGGCTCTCGGTAAGAATCAGTGATTTCTCAGGGTCGCATACTGAGGGTTGGACATCCATCGAACCCCACCATCGACCCTGCAGTGAAAATACAGCATTTTTGACAGAATGATCTGAAAAATTTGAAAATATCATTGATTAGTGGATTTAAATATGAGAATGAAGTATATGAGGATTGTCGCACATATTTTATGATTTTCAAGCATTACCACTACCAGAACAGATAATGGCATTCCTGCCAGAGTACTCTTTGATTCAGGAGCTACTCATTCTTTTATATCTGTGTCATTTAGAAAGAAGCTAAATCTACCCCTTAAATCCTTAGACTACAAACTGCTTGTACGATCACCTATGGGATTATAAATGGAGTTAGAAAAAGGTTATGGGTCATCTCCAGTTCTGATTGATGAAAAGACTTTGGATGCAACCTTGATCCAACATGAGATGGCAGACTTTGACGTCATCTTGGGAATGGGCATTCTGCAAATCTATTGTGTCCCGAAAAGAAGCTGACATTTAAAGACAAAGAAGGAGTAGAGTTCAGTTTTTCGGGAACCAAACTTCCCCGTAAACGAAAGCTCATACTCTCTGCATTAAAGGCTAGGAAGTGCCTTGAGAAATGAGCAGTTGGATATCTAGTATCTCTGGTCGATCTTAGCAAAGAAGCACCACGAATAGAGGATATTGATGTCGTGTGTGTCTATCCAGATGTATTTCCTGAAGAACTACTAGGATTACCACCCGACCGCGCTACAGAGTTTGTTATAGATCTGATACCCGGAGCCGCCCCAATATCTAAAGCACCTTATCGAATGGCTCCTACTGAATTGAAGGAATTAAAAGTACAACTACAAGAACTGCTAGACAAGGGTTACATCCGACCTAGCATATCACCATGGGAGCGCCAGTATTATTCGTGAAGGAGGAGGACGGTGGCGTTCAATTGTGTATAGACTGCTGAGAACTGTATAAACTAACAATCAAGAATCGGTATCCATTGCCTCGGATCGATGACTTGTTCGATCAGTTGCAAGGTGCCAAAGTGATCGCCAAGATCGATCTTCAGTCAGGCTACCATCAGTTGAAGATTAAGGATGGTGATATCCCCAAGACAGCATTCAGGACCAGAAATGGACATTATGAATTTTTGGTCATGTCTTTTGGATTGACGAACACACCAACAACCTTTATGGAACTTATGAATTGGGTATTCCATGATATGTTGGATATGTTGGTTATTGTATTCATCGATGATATATTGGTCTACTCCAAGGACGAGGAAACTAGTATAAAGAATTTAAACGCCGCTCTGCAGTGATTAAGGATGAAGAAGCTCTATGCCAAATTTACAAAGAGTGAGTTTTGGCTAAAGGAAGTCGCTTTTCTAGGCCATGCTGTATCCGCTGAAGGAATTAAAGTGGACCCTAGCAAGATCGAAGCTATTGTAAAGTGGGAAGCACCGAAGAGCGTTGCAGAAATTAGAAGTTTCATAGGTCTAGCTGGGTATTATCGATGATTTGTGGAAGACTATTCCCGAATTGTCGTACCTCTTACCAATTTGACTAAGAAGGGTGAAATGTTTGTGTGGGCTGATAAATGTGAGAAGAGTTTCCAAACATTGAACGCTAGATAAATATCAGCTCCAATCTTGACCATTCCGATTCTAGGACAGCCATTTATTTTGTACACCGATGCGTCAGGATTGGGATTAGGATGTGTACTTATGCAAAGAGAACCAGTAATTGCTTATGCCTCAAGGCAATTGAAGACACATGAAAAGAACTATCCCACTCATGATTTGGAATTAACGACAGTAGTACATGCTGTCAAAATATGGAGACATTACTTGTATGGAGAGAAATTTCAGATTAAATCAGATCATAAGAGTCTTACTTACCTCTTTAATCAGAAGGAGTTGAATATGAGACAAAGAAGATGGCTAGAACTATTGAAAGACTATGATTGTGATATCCAGTATCATCCGAGAAAAGCTAATGTGGTTGCGGACGCACTGAGTAGAAAGGCAATGATGAAATCTCAAGAAGAGGTTAGCACCACTGCTGCACTGTGTACTATCAGAAAAGTATTCAGTTATGGTATTGAAAAGTTTGTGATAGATGCACCGGGTGAATCAACCAACCAAGGGTTTATCCATCGGTTTGCAAATATGTTCGTCACATTGAAGATTGTACCCGATATACTTGATGAAGTAAAAATAGCGATTAAATCAGACCCTTATCAAAGAACGGTACAAGAAGACATCGAAAAAGGTAGTACTACTCCTGAGTTCTCCTTAGATGAAGAAAGGGTACTGAAGTACAAAGGAAGAATATGTGTACCTGAAACAGAAAGTTTGAACATTAGACACCGACTAATGAATGAGGCCCATAACACCGCCTATTTGGTACACCCTGGAAGTACAAAAATTTATCATGACCTAAAAAAATTATATTGGTGGAGGGGAATGAAAACAGATATAGCCAAGTTCGTGTCTCAATGTCTAAATTGTTAGAAGGTGAAAGTTGAACAACAAAGACCAGCAGGACTGTTACAGCCGTTATCGGAACCAGCATGGAAATGGGACTCCATCACTATGGACTTCGTCACAGGGTTACCATTAACTCCCCGAGTAGTTGACGCAATTTGGGTGATTGCAGACCGACTGACTAGAATGGCTCAATTTATAGCTATACGACCTCAGTATACACTGGAGAGGTTAGCTAAGTTGTATGTGGATAACATTGTTAGATTACACGGTGTACCTGAAAGCATTGTGTCCGACAGAGATCCACGTTTTACTTCAATGTTTTGGGAAGAATTGCAGAAGGCTATGGGTACAACATTGTTGTTCAGTACTGCATTCCATTCTTAGACAGACGGACAGTCAGAGCGCACCATTCAGATTCTAGAAGACGTGCTCCGAGTTTGTGTAATTGATTTCAAAGGATCATGGGATGAATAGTTACCACTGATTGAGTTCGCTTATAACAATAGATATCAGGCTACTATACAGACGTCACCCTATGAAGCACTGTATGGTAGGAAGTGTCGAACTCCTTTGTTTTGGAATGAAGTTGGAGAATGTAGTATTGTTAGACCAGAATTTATTGAAGAGACATGTCGAGTAGTTGACATTATCAAGGAATGACTAAGAATGGCTCAGAATCGTCAGAAGCAATATGCAGACACTAGACGCCGAGACCTTGAATTCGCCGTAGGTGATAAGGTATTCCTCAAAGTGTCACCTATGCGAGGTTTGAAACAGTTCGGACAGAAAGGGAAATTAAGTCCGAAATATGTCGGACCATATGAGATTCTAGCTAAGCGTGGAAAAGTGGCTTACCAGTTAGCACTACCACCATCTATGTCAAGTGTGCATGACATATTTTATATCTCCTTCTTGAAGAAGTATGTCAGAGACCCAACGCACATATTGACAGTAGATTTACCTGATTTGACTTAGGATTTGACGTTTGAAGTAGCACCAACTGAAATCACGAGTTGAAAGGAGCAACGACTACGCAACTGCAACATTTATTATGTTAAGGTCACTTGGAGAAGCAGGGATATAGAAGAAATCACATGAGAAGAAGAGAATGCTATGCGAAAGTAATACCCTCATCTATTTGACTTGGAAGGTATGAACAATTTTGAGGACGAAATTTTATAAGTAGGGGGAGTTGTAAGACCCATATTGAACTAACCGGTCTTACCACCTTGTACCAGGTCTACCCATCATGGTCGAGCCAAATGGACCAAGTGCATGAAGGAAATAGCCAAACAAGGTACTAAACTGACCCAAAAAGAGTGAATGGGAGGGCAGGATCGCATACCTAGGTAGGCAGGGTCGACCACCCCTCACATAGAAGTCAGACCCCTGATTTTTCACTGGGGGTCAGACAACTTAGGAACTGAGGGTCGACGGGATCTCCAACCCCCTCATCGACCCCCTGTTTGTTGACAGAAACCGCAAATAGGAAACTTTCCAAATTTCAATGAGATTCCTTCCTAATCTCAATGGGACTTATTTTTGGAGATTCTACTCTATAAATAGGACGTCCCTAAGCCTCTTTCACTCCTTTTGAAACCCTACTTGAGAGTGAGAGAAAGAAAAGAGAAGAAGAAGAGAAGGAAAGATGGACAAGATGACCGAATTGAAGAATTCAGAGAAATCTCTGAATCTTAACAAACCTAAGGTATGGGCAAGCTTTCTATTTCATAATCTAAGACCTTAGAATAGTTCATGAAGAGAGTATGATCTAGGAGAAACCCAAATCATACACCCATGGGAAGATTTCGATGAAATCCATGGAGAAATCATGGTAGAGAAGGTAAGGAAGAAACTTAGTGTTCTAAGCCATAGAACAAGCCTAGAATGGATTGTGGAAGTAAGCCATAGGACCCAAACGTGAAAGAATGGATTATAGAATGAAAATCTCGACTCAACCCATGGGGGTCGCACATGGGGTCGATTGGGAATTGACCCTACCAGACCATATGATCGACCCCCAGTATTTGGGAAGTCCAGAATAGGGGTGGTCGCACCCAGGGTCGATGGAACATCCGACCCTGGCATCGTCCCTACCCTGGGCGTCGATGTAGACTGCTACCCTACATGCGACCCACCTTGCGACCCGTGCTTAAAAATAAGCCTAATGATGCCGGAGTGACTTCTAACCAAAATTTATCGAATTGTTAGGTTTTCCTATTGATATAAAGTGATTTTTAAAGCTTGAAAGAGGATCAACACTTAAGCAAAGGTGAGGGAACAAGACCTAAACTAATTGGCTAATAATAAACTATTTTTATTTCTTGAGTCCAATGCCATGACTGATTCTATGCGTGTATGCTTGTATGTGCATTCAATATGTCATCCAATATTCCTGCTATTACTGTTCATGCATATTTAATTCTGTTTATTTATAACATGATGATGATGATGATGTTAGGAATAGGCATGTGAATGTATGTGTGTGGTTAGTGTACATGGTGCGGGTAGGGGATGGTATCAACCGGTACAGTCATGCCATTTTCATGGGGTGTATATTGTGCCATGGTTCTACTCAAGTCATGTCCACTGACATTGTCGTATCGTCATTACCTTAGCAGAACTATTATGTCATAGGGTATCAGGGGAGGTGGTCTCAGACCTTGTAGTCTTCGACTCTGTTGGGGGGCCTTAGCTCTATCTCTATGGATATATTGAGGGATGCTGGGGTGAGGCCTACACTGTTTGACATTAGGATTGGTTAGTTGCCAGCCCAGTTTACAAGCCCTCGCCAGCAGGGGCTTACGTGTTGGTATGGGCAACCGGTACAGCCATGCCATTTTCATGGGGTGTATATTGTCCATGGTGGGTGCATGTGGGACGACAGTGCCGATACTCATTTGGCGGATTCACACACTGGAGTATAGAGGTAAGGCGACCACCGAACCTTTCTATAGCACATTGCAAACTTATAAACCAGACCACAGATATGAATTGAATGCATGCATATGTTTGTTACATTGTTTTGTTTGCTCACTGAGCCGTGATGTGTGCTCACCCTTTCGACGTCGAATATTTTTAGTTGATGATGCAGGTACCACGGTGGAAGACTATATGAGTACTTCTGTGTTTGGGCACGTCCCTGTGATGGAAGCTGAAGATTTAGTGGAAACGCATGACTCTTCATGCGAGTGCAACGCATGCGTTTTCGATTAGATTTCATTTGAATTATTAATGAAATGTAATTGATATTTTATTTACTTATGTCTCGATTGATACAACATAACTGCATATTTTATTTATGATTATCACAGTTAGATTTCTCAGTTCATTTATTATTAAGATTTATGCTATTGTCTATTTATTCTGATTATGGTTGTGGATGTATGTGGTTTAGTTTACATGGACACAGCCTATTAGAGATCCTGGTTGAACCGTTGGTTTATTAGCGATTCATCACACCATTCTAAATAGTGTGGAATTGGGGTGTGACAGATGGAGTCACAACTTATAGTCAGTACACCATTGGGACAACAAGTTGAATTGAGCTACTATCATGGCCCGTGCAGACCCAAATTGGTGATAAGCAAGTGGAAGCGAACTTGGTACTTCTAGACATGTCAGACTTTGATTCAATTTTAGGAATAAACAAGCTAGCTACACATAAGGCCAGCGTTTTGTGTGCTGAAAGAAAAGTTTCTTTCAACGTCGATGGTGACTGACCAATCGTATTCCTTGAGATAAACCAAGAAAATAAAAGAAACTTTTTATATCTACCTTACAAGGAAGTAAGTTGTTAGATCAGGGCTGTACTAAATACATTGGATCTATTGTAGATACTACCATAGAAACACCCAGACTAGAAGAATTATGAGTAGTGAGCGAGATTCCTTGAGGTGTTTTAAGAAGACCTAGAAGGATTGCCACCTGATAGAGCAATAAAATTTGTAATTGATCTGCTCCCAAGGTCGGCACTTGTATCCTAGCACCCTACAGAATGGCACCTGTAGAATTAAAGGAACTCAAAGTTCAATTACAAGAATTGCTAGATAAAGGTTTTATTAGGCCAAACATTTCGCCATGGGAAGCGTCAGTCCTGTTCGTCAAGAAGAAGGACAAAAGAGTCAGATTGTGCATTGACTATCGAGAACTAAATAAACTCATAGTCAAGAATCGATATCTTCTACCTAGGATCGATGACCTATTTGATCAACTATAGGGAACATCAGTATTCTCAAAGATTGATTTATGATCAGGTTATCACCAACTGAAGGTCAGAGAATCTGATATTCCAAAGACAACCTTTAGAACCCGATATGGTCATTATTAATTCAGGTTTATGTCGTTTGGGTTAACAAATGCTCTGGCGTCGTTCATGGAGTTAATGAACAGGGTATTTCATGATTATCTGGATCAGTTCATCATATTATTTATGACGACATCCTCATATATTTCCGCTCTCCTAAAGAAAATGAAGAACATTGAGAAAAGTCCTACAACGACTCAAGGGGGAGAAGTTGTATACTAAGTTCAAGAAGTGTGAGTTTTGGCTAAGGAAAGTAGCATTCCTCGGGCATGTTGTCTCAGGGTAAAGGATAGCTATGGACCCTAGCAAAGTACAAGTAGTGTTAGAATGGGAAGCCCCAAAAACAGTTACAGAAGTGAAGAGTTTTTTAGGTCTTGCAGGATATTATCAGCGATTCATTCAGGACTACTCACGAATCGTTGTGCCACTAACTCAACTCACGAAGAAAGGATAAAGATTTGAATGGATGGCAACATGAGAGGCAAGTTTCTAGACCTTGAAGCAGAAACTTGTGAAGGCCTTAGTGCTAACAATGCCTAGTGGGAATACTAGTTACACTGTGTACACTGATGCATCAGACATAGGATTGGGCTGTGTCCTAATGCAACTTGATCAAGTCATTGCCTATGTGTCTTGATAATTAAAAGAGCATAAGAAGAACAACTCTACTCATGACCTGGAGTTGGCACCAATAGTCTTTGCACTGAAGATATGGAGGCACCATCTATTCGGTGCTATTTTTAAGATCATGTCGAATCACTAGAGCTTGATCTATTTATTCAACCAAAAAGAGTTAAACATTAGGCAACGTCGGTGGTTAAAACTTCTAGAGGATTATGAATTGGACATACAATATCACCCGGGCAAGGCTAACATAGTGGTCGATGCCTTAAGTAGAGATGTTATCTGTCACACCCCAATTTCGCACTATTCAGAATGGTGTGATGAACCGCTAATAAACCAACGGTTCAACCAGGAACTCTAATAGGCTATGTCCATTAAAAATAAAACCATACACATCCACAACCATAATTAGAATAAATACACAATAGCGAAAGTCTTATAGTAAATGAACTGAGAAATCTAACTGTGATAACCATAATAAAATATCAAGTTTATATCAACTGAGACATAAATAAATAAGGTATCAATTACATTCCCTTAATAATTCAAACAAAAATCTAATCGAATACGCATAAGTTGCACTCGCATGAGGGATCATGCGTATCCTCTAAGTCTTCGGCTTCCATTGTAGCAACATGCCCGTACACTAGAGCACTCATATAATCTTCGACAGTGGTACCTGCATCATCAACTAAAAATATTTGATGTCGAAAGGGTGAGCACACATTATGGCTCAGTGAGCAAACAAAACAATGCAACAAACATATGCATGCATTCAATTCATATCTTTGGTCTGGTAAATAAGTTTGCAATGCGCTATAGAAAGGTTCGGTGGCCGCCTCGCCTCTATGCACAGGGTGTGGAAGCCCACCCAAAGGTTAACGTTTATTGTCGTCCCCATCCACCCTACCATGGAATAGAGATAGAGCTAAAGTGCTGATGCCCGGCCTATGACACTTCCCCTGATACTCTACCCATACCAACACATTAGCCCCTGTTGGTGAGGGCTTGCAAACTGGGCTCACAACTAACCAATCCTAATGCCAATCAGTGTATCCAAGGCATCACCCCAACATCTCTCAGTACGTCCATAGAGATAGGGCTAAGGCCCCCCGATAGAGTCAGAGACTACACGGTCCGAGACCACCTCCCCTCATACACTACGACGTAATAGTTCTGCTAAGGTAATGGTGATACGATGATGTCAATGGATAAGACTTGAGTTAGAGATAGAGCTAGAGTGCTGAGGCTCGGCCTATGGCACCCCCCCTGATACTCGCTCGCATCAAGCACACCAACCTCACACATACATTCACATGTCTATTCCTATCATCATCATCATTATCATGTTATAAACAATAATTTAAATATGTATGAACAGTAATAATAGAAATATTGGATGACATGTTGAATGCACATACAAGCATACACGCATAGAATCAATCATGGCATTGGACTCAAGAATAAAACAATTTATTATTAACCAATTAGTTTAGGTCTTGTTCCCTCACCTTTGCTTGATTGTAGATCCTCTCTCAAGCTTTAAGAATCAACTAAATGTCACTATTATATCACTAAGATACCTAATCAAGTGGATATAATTTAATTAAAATTAATTCTGATTTTAAAAAGCTTACTATTAGTTGGGGGTTGATGTTAGGGTCTGACCTTCCATCGACCCTGGGTGCTACCACCCACATTCTAGACTTCTCGAACACTGGGGGTCGATGTTAGGGTCTGGTAGGGTCGATTGTCCATCGACCCCCCGTGCGACTCCCCATGGGTTTAGTCAAAATTTTCATCCTACAGTCCATTCTTTCATGTTTGGGTCCTATGGCTTGCTTCTATAATCCATTCCATACATGTTCTATGGTTTAGAACCATAGTTTATTCAACTCCATGGTTTTCCATTGAAACCTAACCATGGGTAGATGATTTGGGTTTCTCCTAGATCATACCCTCTTCACTATCTATTCTAAGGTCTTTATAATTACATGGAGATAGTATCCATACCTGAGAATTAGGCTTGTTTCTCTGAAGCCTTCTCTTTGATCTTCTTCTCCACTTTCCTTCTCTTCTCTTTCTCTTCTCCTTCTCTTCTCTTTCTCTCAATCCAATTAGGGTTCTAAAAGGAGTGAAAGAGGCTTAGGGACATCCTATTTATAGAGTAGAAACTCTCAAAATAAGTCCCATTGAGATTAGGAAAGAATCTCATTGCAATTTGGAAAGTTCCCAATTTGTGGTTTCTGTCGACAGACTGGGGGTTGATGAAGGGGTCGGAGATCCCGTCGACCCCTGGTTCTAAATTGTCCGACCCCTGGTTAGAAACTCAGGGTCTGACTTTTTATCTTGGGGGGGGGGGGTCCGACTGTAAGACCCGCACTCCGTAAACCAGGTCTAAACCATGGTTTTGTGTCGTAGCAGGTCTTCCGATCATCACCGGGCCAGACGGGACGAGCGGATGACAAACAGGTATGAAATCGGACCAAAGATGATCAAATCAACATGATTTTATGTTGACCGGTTGATGGTACCAGTCTTGGTACCGGTCGACTGGTCAGCTCTGCGCAGCTGACTACGGAGATCCAGAAATTGATCTCTGTGGGTCCCATTTTTCTAAACCCTAATGCCTGAACTTTTCCTAATCCTAATAGGGTTACTAAACCCTAATTCTAGCCTATATAAACACCCTTAAACCTCCTCAAATCCTTTCCATTGTCTCTTATAAACCCTAGAGAAGAGAAAGAGGTTGGAAAGGAGAAGGAGCTAGGAAGAAGAAGGAGGTGCCGCCATTGCCGTTCGACGAAGCTCACTCTACGCTAGTCAACGGTAAGTGTTTTAACCATTATTCTTACCATATGACTTTAGGATAGTTGTGTGGGTGGACCAATACCATTCAAAGTAGGTATTGATCTAAAACCCTAAATTGGATATTAAACCCTAAGTTGCCGTCAAACCCTAGATTCGAGTTTCGAGATGATATTCATCGAAACTAGACTTGAATGAGTTGGAGATAACTCTAACTTAAAGCTCAGACTTAGAATGGATAGGTGAAACCCTAGAAATCCATGGAGGATGATCGACGGCAGTCGAAAAACCCAAGTATGGTCTTCCGGAGACATACCGGTCGACTATACCGGTTGCACACAGTGCAGCCGATAAGTTGCCACCGGTATCTTTTGGGAGGCTGGTCTGTGGGGACCGGCTGACCATACCGGTCGCCAGTCTTCCCCATAGAGCTGCGACCGGTACATGTCACCGGTCAGCTCTGTGAGGGTATTTTGTAACCATGTTGGTTTCCGACCAACATGAAACTCTAAGAAAAATATTCTAATGAAACCCTAATAATATTGTAGGACTTTGTGACTTTCCATTTGGATCTTGCGACGTGGAGCAAGCTAACAAACGAGTGTCAGGTAAGGGAATCTGACCTAAACCTAATAATTAATGGACAGTAAATCTTTGTTATTGACACTGAATAAATATGATGTGATGTTTGTGCATATTCACATGTCATCCTTTACTTTCAGTTATTATTATTGTTCATGCATTGATAGGATGTGATTGTTAGGCATGTGATTGTTTTCGTGAGTGTGTGGAGTGGGGCATGGAGCCTGGGATCATTCCTCACACTGACACTCTTTGTAGTATTCTATCTTAACATGCTTGGTACGGGTGGGGCATCAGGGGAAGGTCGTGCTACGGTGGTCTCCGATGTTGATGCTGGCCTGGCCATGGTTATGTGGCACTGTGGTCTCCGAGGTCGACTCTGGCTTGTCCACAATGCTTTAGCTCTATCTCTATGCCGTAGGGAATTATGTTGGGATAGGGTCTACCTGCGTTATGTTTCTATCCTAGTGGGTTAGTTGCGGATAGGGCATCAGGGGAGGTACGGGGATACCTTAGCTCTATCTCTATGCCGTAGACGGCTGTGCTAGGATAGAGCGTACATTAATGACATATAGGATTGGTTAGTTGCGAGCCCAGTTTGCGAGCCCTGGCCAGTAGGGGCTTGGGTACTGGTATGGGTAGAGCATCAGGGGAGGTACGGGGATATCTTAGCTCTATCTCTATTCCATGATGGGTGCATGTGGGCCAATGGGGGTGTGATCCATGAGGTGCCATACACTTGTGTATAGAGGTGCGGGGGCCACCAAACCTTTCTATAGCACATTGCAAACTTAAACCGGACCACAGCATAAAATGATTGTTACTCATGCATAATATTGTAAAACTGTCTGATTGTCTTACTGAGCTAAGTTGTGAGCTCACCCTTTGTGTACACATTGTTTTTTAGATGTTGATGCAAGATACGCGGTGGACGACTATATGAACACTCCGGCGTATGGTGATGTTGCTGCTCTAGGCGTACAGGCAGGAGAGGACGAGCATGACGCTTCATGCGAGTGCCCTTTCTACGTGTACCTGTGATTGATTTTATTTTTTTTGTTTCAATTATTTTCGATTGACTTTTAAAGAGATGTAATGATATTATATTTTATGATTGGATTTGAATAATGGGATATTTTATTTAAATTATCAATAGATACTCAGTTCATTCTATTTAAAGACTTCCGTTGTATTATTTATATTTTGATTGTGGTTATGTGCAATGGTTTGTATGAGTGGACATGGTCTATTCAAAATCCTGGTGTGAACCGTTGGTTCAATGACGGTTCACTCACACCATTCTGGTTGGATCAGAATTGGGGTGTGACAACTTGGTATCAGAGCGCTTGGGCTCTGTCCACAGACCATATTGCACTTAACTAAGTCGATGAACTGAGTTAGGAAAAATTTAAAAATTTTAATACAGACACACCCTAAGCATTGTTTGATACCTGAGACTGATTAAGAAAGAGCATAAAATACTGTATTAAATATGGAATTTTAATGATACCCATGCACTAGTTAGGTGAACCATGAAAACTTTCATTTAAACAAGAAAAAGGAAGTATTAGATAAAATAGTGCTACAGGGTACGGTCCACAAATCGGACAGTTACCTTGTTATATAAACCGTCAAAAGAGAAGAAAATAAAAAGGGACAGTCATGGGGAAGGGGGCCTAGGAGGAATAGGGTCCGCTATGTCATAATCTCGCTCGTAAGCGACCCTAAGCCAGTGTACCTGGTCCTGTGTCACCCGTAGGCTATGAGCCAGACGTCCCAACTCCTGACCCATCTCTCGCTGAGACTCTAGGATGACCCTCTGGGTGTCCCTGATCTCAGTGAACATACTCAACACTGGGTCTGGAGGGGGATGAGACGGTCCAGCTATAGAGATAGATGATGGTGCTGGCGCTGATACACCCTCTGCCCTATCATCACCATCATCACGCTCGGCCTCTGCTGCGTAGGCCGCATTGGCCGCTGCTGCTGCTACCCTCCCGAGTGGGCGAAGGTGAGCCTCCAACTCGTCATCGCTAACGGGCAGATTGACCATCTGCATCCTCTGAATAGCGTCCCAGTCAATGTCGGATGTCATGGTATCCTCAACAGTCACCTCGCCTCTCATACTCACACCCAGGCGACGTAGAAGGAAGGTGATGAGACGACCGTATGGAAGGTTACTGGCTTGATCGCCAGGGTCGCGTGATGCATGGTCCGGATGATGAGGTAAGGGAGAGACACCCGCTCCTCGGTGCAGACGCAGTAGGTGATATACTGAGTGAGCTGAGATAACTCACTGTAGTGGCCGCTCTGGGGCACAATGTCATGCTGGATGATGCGGCTATAGACTCGAGCTAGGGGCTTCAAACTAGCCGCCTTCATAGGTGCCCCAGGATTTAGGATCTGCTCCGCTATCTCTCGGCGTAAATCCTCGCTAAGATAACCCTTCACTTTTTGGAGGGAAATACACTAGATCTCCATCATTTGGAACCCCTAGCAAGTCGGCCAACTGATGAGTGTTGAAGGAAATATGGACGCCCATGACGTAGCTGGTGATGCGCAAGTCCCTACCCTGATTGGGATCGTTGACATCCCCATGAAGCTCCAGGTTAGCATAAAAATGCTTAACCAGGTTGGGACGAGTGGTATCTGTGTAGGATATTACTGGCACCCACCCTAGCGCATCAAAAGCTGCTCGCACATCAAACCTATCCAACTGATCCAAGTTAACTCGCCGCCCAGATTCGATGTTTTTGCTATCAAACTAGGGGAAAACGAGCTTGTGCCTCCAAGGAATGGAACCAATGCTCGTCAAGTTTTGGAGCTGGTGGCTGAGAAGCACGCACGCTCAAGCCATGAGGACATTTGCCAAGAGCACGTCGTGGAGCCATTTAAACTACAAAACAAAAGAAAATAAAAAGAAAAATGTTAGATTTTGTCAAAATTTCGGCAGCATAACGATAGTAATTTGGGAAAAAGCCTCAAACTCACCCAAAAACTTGGGGAGGAGGACTTTTGTAACCCCCGCACTCTTCAACAAACCCAACACATGCAATTTCAACAAGAAATTTCAAGAATTTAAGAAAAAACCAAGAAATTTCAAAATTTTTGGAAAACCTAGGTTAAAAAGTGTAAAAATTCGATTTTTTATGAAAACCGTTCAGTGAAACCTCAAATTGATTGAGGGATTTTGCTCTTAGGGGTCCATAAACCCTTTTTAAGCGAAAGGAAAAGAGTTCCTACGGTTAGAATCTCTCAATCAAAGAAAAATAGAAAATTTCTAGGTAAAGACGATATGAAAATTTGTAAAAACTTGATTGAGAGGGAAGAGACTTACCTGGAGAAGATATGCCAAGTCCGAATCGCAAGAAAACCACTCCTATGGTGACCGGTCAGGCTGTAGAAGCTTGAAAACCAAAGGGAAACACCATCGGAGAAGAGAAAAGAATTGGAAAAGTGAGATTTTCTCACTTTTCACGACTTAAAAAGCCTTTCTGGGCATACCGATCGACTATACCGGTTGACCGGTACCCCTACAGGGCTGTGACCGCTATGTCTCGGTCAAAATTTTCATTCTGACCGGTCGACTATACCGGTCGCACCACTTTCTACAGATTAGCGAGCAATATGTTGCGACCGGTCAGCTATAAAACAGCCAGAAAAATCATGAAAAAATTTGAAAAATTTTGTATATTTAAATTCTACCTTTTAACTGTTTCGCCTTACATTGTTCAAGACTAACACCACTACTATTGTCTTCATTCTCATGTGTTATGTCTTCTTCTCAGATCCAAACAGAATAGTCTGAGATGGTGGGCGAAAACGGTCGTAGGGGTCGAAAGCATCACCAGGCTAGGATGCGCCTCGAGGAAGAAGAACAGGTTGAACCAGGCCATGTTAGAGAGCCAAGCCTGGAAGTTAAAGAAGAACAGGTTCCAAGAGTACCGAAAATTTTTCCTGGCCCACCTCACAGGAATTTTGAGACCATTGTTACAAACCTGGTCTATCAAATGCAAGCTCAGCAGAAATAATTCCTTAGCGAGATCTTGAAGATGTTCAGGCCACCGGGTTCTGTTCCCACTGGAGGTACGCCCGAGTCTCGAGGGAATAATACTACACAACCGATGCATGGTAGTCCAGGGCCGATGGGCCAACCCCAGAATATACCACCACCACACCAGTTTTCGTCTTCTTCTGCTTATTAGGGAGCATATCCGTATCCACCACCATGGTACGGAATGAATACACAGGGACAGCACGATCTGAGTCGGGCGGTGGACAGATTCTTAAAGCTGAAGCCTTCTTCATTCACAGGTAAGACAGGGAAACCATTGTGGCCAGCACAGTGGATTGCAGAAATAGAGAAGAATTTTTTACTGATGACTTATTTAGAGGATGAAAAGGTCCTGTTTGCCACTCATATGCTGAAGGAAGATGCGAATGCTTGGTGGAATTCTACACGGGCATATCTGGAGACGAAGCATACACAGGTGGATTGGGAAGCATTCAAAGTTGCCTTCTTCGATAAATACTTCCCGAAGAGTTTCAGGGATCAGATGGAGAGGGAGTTCCTCAATCTACAACAGTATCAGTTGACTGTGGATGCTTACCAGCAGAGGTACGAGGAGTTATTTTTCTTTGCACCAGCAAGTATGCAAGAGGAAGAGACCAAGACATGCAAGTTCACCATGGGACTGCGTGGAGGCATCAGAGAGCATATATTGGGTCTGGACAAGAAAATTTACAATGAGGCTGTGCAGGTTGCGAGAGTGATAGAATCCAGTCAGAGGGACAGCTTCTTTGCACAGAACAGGGGAGTGAAGAGACCCGCTATTGAGAGTTCGGGTGGCAATAACAATAGGCTTTTCCGCCCATACAGGGCTTAGACTGCTATAGTGCCTGCAAGGAACAATACGGCACCACCTGTGCCACAGTTCGCTGGACACAACCCGAACATTAAATGTTTCAACTGTCAGCAAGTGGGCCATATTGCAAAGACCTGCACTCTACCTAGGAAGCAACCTCCCCAGCAAGGAAAAGTTTATGCGGTCACTACCGAAGAGGCAGCTGCATCACCTGATGTGGTCACTGGTATGACTCTATCCCTTATTATTTAGCTTACTATTTCATTGTGTGTATGCGTATGTAGAACTAAGGGATAATAAAAATTTCGGGAAATGTAAATGTAGCTGGTATACTTGCCAGAGTACTATTTGACTCTGGGGCCACGCACTCCTTTGTTTCTATTTCCTTTTGGAAGCGAATGGAGTTACCAATCAAGCATTGAACCCAAGGTTGATAGTTCACTCTCCGCTAGGAGTCGAAGTGGCTTTGACTGAATATTATGGACCATGTACAGTATGTATTGAGGGCCGAGACTTAGAAGCAAGTTTGGTGCTACTCGAGATGGCAGACTTTGATGTCATCTTGGGAATGGATTGGCTAGGCCATCATTCAGCTATCCTATTATGTGGTGAAAGCAAGATTGTGCTTACAGACAAAAAGGGAAAGGAGTATAGCTTCACTGGGATCAAGCTACCTAGGAAGCGGAAGCTGATGCTCTCCGCCCTAAAAGCTAAGCGATGCTTAGAGAAAGGGGGAGTGGGGTATCTAGTATCTGTAGTCGACATCATGGCGGAGTCACACAAGATGGAAGATATAGATGTGGTTCGAGAGTTCCCAGATGTATTTCCAGAGGAGCTTCTAGGTCTACCATCGGACAGGGCTACAGAGTTTGTAATAGACCTTATGCCAGGTTCGGCGCCGGTGTCTAAAGCACCATACAGGATGGCCCCTACCGAGTTAAAGGATTTGAAGACCCAATTACAAGAATTGCTAGATAAGGGTTTCATATGACCTAGCATATCGCCTTGGGGAGCACCTGTATTATTTGTCAAGAAGAAAGACGGAAGTGTAAGACTATGCATTAACTACCGTGAACTGAACAAGTTGACGATCAAGAATCGGTATCCTTTGCCTAGAATCGATGACCTGTTTGATCAATTGCAGGGTGCAAAGGTTTTCTCTAAGATTGATCTCCGATCGAGGTATCACCAACTGAAGATCAAGGCCAGAGATATTCCGAAGACTACTTTCAGGACGAGGTATGGGCATTATGAGTTTCTAGTCATGTCATTCGGGTTGACCAATGCCCCAGCGTCGTTCATGGAACTGATGAACCGAGTGTTTCATGATATGTTGGACACTTCGGTCATCGTATTCATCGATGACATATTGGTCTACTCAAAAGACATGGAGGCTCATACAACACACTTAAGAGCAACCCTACATTGGCTAAGACAAGAGAAGCTTTATGCTAAGTTCAAGAAGTGCGAGTTTTGGCTGAAGGAAGTGGCTTTCTTGGGCCATGTAGTATCTGAAGATGGTATCAAGGTTGATCCAAGTAAGATAGCTGCTATAGTAGGATGGGAAGCACCAAAATCTATTGCGGAAATTCGTAGTTTCCTTGGTTTGGCTGGTTATTATAGAAGATTCGTGGAAGATTACTCCAGGATCGCTGTTCCACTCACCAGATTGACCAAGAAGGGGGAGAAATTCATTTGGATAGATGAGTGTGAGAAGTGTTTTCAGACTTTGAAGTCAAGACTAGTCTTTGCACCTATCTTGACCATCCCAGAACCAAGCGTACCGTTTACTTTATATACGGATGCTTCAGGGTTGGGTATTGGGTGTGTATTGATGCAAGGAAAACAGGTGATTGCTTACGCATCGAGACAGTTAAAGGAGCATGAGAAGAACTATCCTACACATGATTTGGAGTTAGCAGTGGTTATACATGCAATCAAGACTTGGAGACACTACTTGTACGGTGAGAAGTTTCAGATTAAGTCAGACCATAAGAGCTTAACTTATCTTTTCACTCAGAAGGATCTAATATGAGACAGAGGAGATGGCTGAAATTGTTGAAAGATTATGATTGTGACACACAGTACCATCCGGGCAAAGCAAATGTTGTGGCTGACGCCTTAAGCAGAAAGTGGGCATCGAAACCTAAGGCAGGACCAAGTACAAATGCTGCATTATGTGCCGCAGCCTCAAGTTCAATTGAAGGCGATGAAGAGTATATAATAGAGACTGCAGAAGATCCAGTCGAGCAAGGCTTAATTCATAAGTTCACCATGATGTTCGCAGCTTTGAAGATCTCACCGGATCTAGTTGATGAAATCAAGGTAGCAATCCTACAGGATCCACATCTCATGACAGTGCAAGAAGACCTAGAAAAGGGTACAAGCAATTCTGACTTTACCTTGGATTCAGACAAGGTACTCAGGTATCACGGACGGTTATGTATACCTGAGAGTGAAGACTACAATATCAGAGATCGAGTTATGACTGAAGCTCATTACACTCCATATTCGGTACATCCAGAAAGTACCAAAATGTACCATGATTTAAGAAGACTGTATTGGTGGAGGGGTATGAAAGCCGATATAGCTCGTTTCGTGTTCCAATGTCTAAATTATCAACAAGTTAAAGCAGAAAGGCAGAGACCCGCAGGTTTACTACAGCCATTTCTAGAACCTGCATGGAAGTGGGATTGTATCACCATCGATTTCGTCACTGGCTTACCTTTGACACCAAGGTCATTGGATGCCGTTTGGGTTATAGTCGACCGACTCACCAAGACAGCTCGATTCATTGCAGTCAGACCTCAGTATACCATGGAGAAGTTGGCTAAGTTGTATGTTGATAATATAGTTATACTTCATGGCGTCCTAGAGAGTATAGTATCTGACAGAGATCCCCGTTTTACATCGAAGTTCTGGGAAGGATTACAGAAAGCTATGGAACAAAGTTGAAGTTCAGTACAGCTTTTCACCCTCAGTCAGAACGAACTATTCAAATTTTAGAAGATATGCTCCGAGCTTATGCATTAGATTTCAAGGGAGCTTGGGACGAGAAGTTATCACTTATCGAGTTTGCTTATAACAACAGCTATCAGGCTACAATTCAAATGGCTCCATATGAAGCACTCTATGGGAAAAAGTGTCGAACACCTCTGTTATGGAATGAGGTGGGAGAAAGAAGAATTGTAGGACCGGAGTTTGTTGAAGAAACTTGTCGAGTGATTGATCAGATCAAAGAAAGAGTAAAGACAGCTCAAGTTCAACAGAAGCACTATGCGGATAATCGACGTCGAGATCTGGAGTTTGCAGTGGGTGACAAAGTATTCTTGAAGATATCACCGGTACAAGGTCTGAAAAGGTTTGGTAAGAAGGGGAAGCTATGCCCTAGGTATGTGGGACCATACGAAATATTGGCTAGACGGGGTAATGTAGCATATCAATTGTCTCTACCACCATCTATGTCAAGTGTTCATGATGTGTTCCATGTAACATTGTTGAAGAAGTATGTCAGAGACTCATCGCACATCTTGACAGCAGACCCCCCAGACTTGACTGAAGACTTAACATTCGAAGTGGTGCCTATGATGCTCTCAAGTCAAAAGGTACAGCAACTTCGAACCAAGGATATTCATTATGTGAAGGTGCATTGGAGAAGCCAAAATGTCGAAGAAATTACTTGGGAAGAGGAGAACACGATGAGGAAGGAGTATCCTAACCTTTTCGACGATCAAGGTACGTTCAAATTTTGGGGCCGAAATTTCTTTTAATGGTGGGGGAGTTGTGAGACCTACATGCAAATTTCAGGACGAAATTCTTTTAAGGGTGGGGGAGTTATAAGACCCGCACTCCGTAAACCCGGTCTAAACCTTGCTTTTGTGTCGTAGTAGGTCTTCCGATCGTCACCGGACCAGATGGGACGAGCCGATGACAAATAGGTATGAAATTGGACCAAAGACTATTAAATCAACATGATTTTATGTTGACCGATTGATGGTACCGGTCTTGGTACCGGTCGACCGGTTAGCTCTGCGCAGCTGACTACAGAGATCTGGAAATTGATCTCTATGGGTCCCACTTTCCTAAACCCTAATGCCTGAACTTTCCTAATCCTAATAGGGTTACTAAACCCTAATTCTAGCCTATATAAACACCCTTAAACCTCCTCAAATCCTTTCCATTGTCTCTCACAAACACTAGAGAAGAGAAAGAGGATGGAAAGGAGAAGGAGCTAGGAATAAGAAGGAGGTGCCGCCATTGCCGTTCGACGAAGCTCACTCTACGCTAGTCAACGGTAAGTGTTTTAACCATTATTCTTACCCTATGACTTTAGGATAGTTGTGTGGGTGGATCAATACCATGCAAAGTAGGTATTGATCTAAAACCCTAAATTGGATAATAAACCCTAAGTTGCCGTCAAACCCTAGATTAGAGTTTCGAGATGATATTCATCGAAACTAGACTTGAATGAGTTGGAGATAACTCTAACTGAAAGCTCAGACTTACAATGGATGGGTGAAACCCTGGAAATCCATGGAGGATGATCGATGACAGTCGAAAAACCCAAGTATGGTCTTTCGGAGACTTACTGGTCGACTACACTGGTTGCACACAGTGCGGCCGGTATGTTGCCACCGGTATCTTTTGGGAGGCTGGTCTGTGGGGACCGGCTGACCATACCGGTCGCCAGTCTTCCCCATAGAGCTGCGACCGGTACATGCCACCGGTCAGATCTGTGAGAGTATTTTGTAACCATGTTGGTTTCCGACCAACATGAAACTCTAAGAAAAATATTCTAATAAAACCCTAATAATATTATAGAACTTTGTGACTTTCCGTTTGGATCTTGCGACGTGGAGCAAGCTAACAAACGAGCGTCAGGTAAGGGAATCTGACCTAAACCTAATAATTAATGGACAGTAAATCTTTGTTATTGACACTGAATATATATGATGTGATGTTTGTGCATATTCACATGTCATCCTTTACTTTCAGTTATTATTATTGTTCATGCATTGTAGGATGTGATTGTTAGGCATGTGATTGTTTTCGTGAGTGTATGGAGTGGGGCATGGAGCCTGGGATCATTCCTCACACTGACACTTTTTGTAGTATTCTATCTTAACATGCTTGGTACGGGTGGGGCATCAGGGGAAGGTCGTGGTACGGTGGTCTCCGATGTTGATGCTGGCCTGGCCATGGTTATGTGGCACTGTGGTCTCCGAAGTCGACGCTGGCTTGTCCACGATGCTTTAGCTCTATCTCTATGCCGTAGGAAGTTATGTTGGGATAGGGTCTACCTGCATTATGTTTCTATCCTAGTGGGTTAGTTACGGATAGGGCATCAGGGGAGGTACGGGGATACCTTAGCTCTATCTCTATGCCGTAGACGGCTGTGCTGGGATAGAGCGTACATTGATGACATATAGGATTGGTTAGCTGCGAGCCCAGTTTACGAGCCCTGACCAGTAGGGGCTTAGGTACTGGTATGGGTAGAGCATCAGGGAGGTACGGGGATATCTTAGCTCTATCTCTATTCCATGATGGGTGCATGTGGGCCAATGGGGGTGTGATCCATGAGGTGCCACACACTCGTGTATAGAGGTGCGGGGGCCACCAAACCTTTCTATAGCACATTGCAAACTTAAACCAGACCACAGCATAAAATGATTGTTACTCATGCATAATATTGTAAAACTGTCTGATTGTCTTACTGAGCTAAGTTGTGAGCTCACCCTTTGTGTACACATTGTTTTTTAGATGTTGATGCAGGATACACGGTGGACGACTATATGAACGCTCCGGCGTATGGTGATGTTGCTGCTCTGGGCGTACAGGCAGGAGAGGACGAGCATGACGCTTCATGCGAGTGCCCTTTCTACGTGTACCTGTGATTGATTTTATTTATTTGTTTCAATTATTTTCGATTGACTTTTAAAGAGATGTAATGATATTATATTTTATGATTGGATTTAAATAATGGGATATTTTATTTAAATTATCAATAGATACTCAGTTCATTCTATTTAAAGACTTCCGCTGTATTATTTATATTCTGATTGTGGTTATGTGCAATGGTTTGTATGAGTGGACACGGTCTATTCGAGATCCTGGTGTGAACCGTTGGTTCAATGACGTTTCACTCATACCATTTTGGTTGGATCAGAATTGGGGTGTGACACCGACCCTGCCTTGCTGGGTATGCGACCCTCCCCCTTATTTTTGTGTTTTTGGGTCAGTTTAATTCCTGGGATTGTTATCTCCTTCCCGCACTTGATCCATTTGGCTCGACCATGATGGGTAGACCTGGTTCAAGGTGGTAAGACCGGGTTAGTTTGATACGGGTCTTATAACTCCCCCCACTTATAAAAATTTCATCCTCGAAATTGTTCATACCTTCCGAGTCGAATAGATGAGGATATTGCTTTTGCATAGCATTCTCTTCTTCCCATATGATTTCTTTCATATCTCTACTTCTCCAGGTAACCTAAACATAATAGATATCACGGTTGCATAGTCGTTGAACCTTTCGACTAGTGATTTCAGTTGGTGCTACTTCAAATGTCAATTCTTCAGTCAAATCCGGTAGGTCTATTGTCCAAACGTGCATCGGATCCTTGACATACTTCTTCAAAAAGGAAATATGAAATACGTCATGCACACTTGACATAGATGGTGGTGGTGCTAACTGGTAAGCCACTTTTCCATGCTTAGCTAGAATCTCATATGGCCCGACATATCTTGGACTTAATTTCCCTTTCTGTCTGAACCGTTTCAATCCTCACATAGGTGATACTTCTAAGAATACTTTATCACCCACGACGAATTCAAGGTCTCGGCGTCGAGTATCTGCATATTGCTTCTGACGATTCTGAGCTGTTCTTACTCTTTCCTTGATAATGTCGACCACTCGACAAGTCTCTTCAATAAATTCCGGTCCAACAATACTACGTTCCCCAACTTTATTCCAAAACAAAGGAGTTCGGAACTTCCTGCCATATAGTGCTTCATAGGATGACATCTTTATAGTAGCTTGATAGCTATTGTTATAAGCAAACTCAATCAATGGTAACTTTTCATCCCATGATCCTTTAAAATCAATTACACATGCTCGAAGCATATCTTCTAAAATCTAAATTGTACACTCTGACTGTCCATCTGTCTGTGGATGGAATGCAGTACTAAACTTCAATGTTGTACCCATAGCCTTTTGCAATCCTTCCCAAAACTTTGAAGTAAATCGTAGATCTCTATCGGATACAATGCTTTCAGGTACACCGTGTAATCGCACAATGTTATCCACATACAGCTTAGCTAACCTCTCCAGTGTATACGGAGGTCGTATAGGTATAAAGCGAGTTGTTTTAGTCAAGCGGTCTACAATCACCCAAACTGCGTCAACTACTCGAAGAGTCAATGGTAATCCTGTGACGAAGTCCATAGTGATGCAGTCCCATTTCCATGCTGGTTCCGATAACCGCTGTAACAGTCCTGCCGGTCTTTGTCGTTCAGCCTTTACTTTCTGACAATTTAGGCATTGAGACACGAACTTAGCTACATCTACTTTCATTCCTCTCCACCAATATAATTTCTTTAGATCATGATACATTTTTGTACTTCCAGGATGTATCGAATAGATGGTGGTATGGGCTTCTTTCATCAATTGGTGTCTAATGTCCAAGCTTTCTGTTTCAGGTACGCATATTCTACCCTTGTACTTCAGTACCTTCTCTTTGTCTAAGGTGAACTCAGGGATAGTCCTACCTTTTTCGATGTCCTCTTGTATCGTTCTTAGGTAAGGGTCTGATTTGATAGCTGTCTTTACTTCATCAATTATATCCAGTATAATCTTCAATGCGGTAAACATATTTGAAAACCGATGAATAAACCCTTGGTTGGCCGATCCATCTGGTGCATCTATCACAAACTTCTCATTACCGTGACCGAATACCTTTTCGATAGTACACATTGCGGCAGTTGTGCTAACCTCTCCCTGAGATTTTATCATTGCCTTTCTACTCAACGCATCGGCTACTACATTAGCTTTCCCCGGATGATACTGGATATCACAGTCATAGTCTTTCAATAATTCCAGCCATCTTCTTTGTCTCATATTCAACTCCTTCTGGTTAAATAGATAAGTAAGACTTTTATGGTCTGATTTAATCTGAAATTTCTCCCCTTACAGGTAATGTCTCCATATTTTGACGGCATGTACTACTGCTGCTAATTCCAAATCATGTGTGGGATAGTTCTTCTCATGTGTCTTCAATTGTCTTGAGGCATAAGCAATTACTTGTTCTCCTTACATCAGTACACATCCTAATCCCAGTCCTGACGCATCGGTGTACAAGATAAATGGTTGTCCTGGAATTGGGATGGTCAAGATTGGAGCTGATATCAATCTAGCCTTCAAGGTCTAGAAACTCTTCTCGCATTTATCCGTCCAAACAAACTTCTCGCCCTTCTTAGTCAAACTGGTGAGAGGTACGGAAATTCGGGAATAGTCTTCCACAAATCGTTGATAATACCCAGCTAGACCCAAGAAACTTCTAATTTCTGCAACGCTCTTCAGTGCTTCCCACTTTACAATAGCCTCGATCTTGCTGGGATCCACTTTGATTCCTTCAGTGGATACTACATGGCCTAGAAATGCAACTTCCTTTAGCCAAAACTCACACTTTGAACATTTGGCATAGAGCTTTTCCTTACATAGTCGCTGAAGAGCGGTGTTTAGGTTCTTAATATGAGTTTTTCTCGTCTTTGGAGTAGACCAATATATCATCAATGAATATAATGACCAACGTATCCAACATATCGTGGAATACCCGATTCATAAGTTCCATAAAGGTTGCTGGTGCGTTCGTCAATCCAAAAGACATGACCAAAAATTCATAATGTCCATATCTGGTCCTGAACGCTGTCTTGGGAATATCACCATCCTTAGTCTTCAGCTGATGGTAGCCTGACCGAAGATCGATCTTGGAGAACATTTTGGCACCTTGCAACTGATCGAATAGGTCATCGATCCGAGGCAATGGATACCGATTCTTGATTGTCAGTTTATTCAGTTCTCGGTAGCCAATACACAAGCGAACGCTACCGTCCTTCTTCTTCACGAATAATACTGGCACTCCCCATGGTGATATACTAGGGCAAATGTAACCCTTGTCCAGCAGTTCTTATAGTTATACTTTTGATCCCTTCCGTTCAGTAGGAGCCATTCGATAAGGTGCTTTCGATACTGGTGCGGCTCCAGGTATAAGATCTATAACAAACTCTGTAGCTCGGTCGGGTGGTAATCCTGGTAGTTCTTTAGGAAATATGTTTGGAAAGTCATGCACGACCTCAATATCTTCCATTCGTGGTGCTTCCTTGGTAAGGTCGACCACAGATACCAAATACCCGACTGCTCCTTTCTCAAGGCACTTCTTACCCATTAGTGCAAAGAGTATGAGCTTTCATTTACGGGGAAGTTTGGTTTCCGAAAAACTAAACTCTGCTCCTTCTTTGTCTTTAAATGTCAGCTTCTTTTCGGCACACACTAAATTTGCAGAATGCCGAGCTAACCAGTCCATTCCCAAGATGACGTCAAAGTCTGCCATCTCGAGTTGGATCAAGGTTGCATCCAAAGTCTTTTCATCATTAATAACTGGACATGGTCCATAACCTTTTTCTAACTCCACTTCTAATCCCATAGGTGATCGTACAAGCAGTTTGTAGTCTAAGGATTTAAGGGGTAGGTTTAGCTTCTTTCCAAATGACACAGATATAAAAGAGTGATAGCTCCTGAATCAAAGAGTACTTTGGCGGGAATGCCATTAATAGGTACGATACCTGTGATTTGTTTTGGTTTAGTCTACATGCTCATACAATGTAATACAACTAATCTAAAAAATTTAAGCCATACTTGTGACCGCATCAGTTGATGCGGCAGCATCCTCAGATGTAACCGCGTAAACTTATCCTTGATGTAGCTGCTTCTTGGGCTTAGGACATTCCCTTGCCATATGTCCCACTTGATTACAGTTATAACATTTCATCCCTTCAGGGGTTGGCTTTTGTTGTTGTGGGGCTACGGGATTAGTCTTGGCTGCAGCATTAAAGCCTTGAGTACGGAAGGGTTTGAATATCTTGGTGTTTCCTCCATTGTAAGAATTCTCATTAGGTCTTTTTATTCCCCTATTTTGAGCAAGGTAGCTCTCTTTCTGGCTCGACTCTATTACTCGAGCAATTTGGGTAGCTTCATTATAGATTTTCTTTTCAAGTCCCAAAACGTGCTCGCGGATACTTCCCCTAAGTCCCATGACGAACCTTCGGGTCTTTGTGTTTTCCTCTTGCATACTAGAGGGTGGAAAGAAGAACAGCTCTTCATAATGCTATTGATATGCATCTACGATCATCTGCCCCTGATATAAACTCAAGAACTCTCTTTCCATAGAATCTCTGAAACTTCTCAGAAACTACTTCTCAAAGAACGCCTCCTTATAAATATCCCAAGTCAGTTGGGCGTGCTTTGTTAATAAATATGTCCTGGTGGACCTCCACCAATGGTGTGCATCTCCTTTCAGCATAAAGGTGGCATACAATACTTTCTCTTCTTCATTCACTGTCATCATCATAGAATTTCTTTCCATCTCGTCAACCCAGTGTGCCGGCCATAAAGGATCTGCTGGCTTGCATTAAATTCCTTGGGCTTCAGTTTCAGAAAATGCTCCACCAGTCTGGAGTGGTCTAGTTGTTGCGGGACATACGCCCCATACATAGGTGGTTGGTGTTGATATCCACCTTGAGCTATCTCAGGATTTTGTACTCGAGCCTGCATGATGAGAGTCTGAGGTGCGTGGGGTACTGTGTTACTTCCCCCTAGAGCTGTACTTACCTGTCTTGCTGGCATTGGAGGTGTCTATGCAGCTGGAAAAGTCATACCTAAGGCAGCTTGCATAGTAGCTTGTGCTTGTTGCATTTGCTGCAGCTGTTGGGCCAAGTTCAATACGACTTTGCATTTCTGATTTGGTTTGACTAACTGAATCAGTAGAGTGAGAGGATATAGATCCTTCTTACAAAATCGATAGGATAGGATCCCATTATGGAAATGGGACAGATTTCCCTCCATTCCTACCTTATTCAAACCATTTGAGATAGGCCTACCATGCTTAGAGAAGGCTTGAATTCCAATCGCTGAGTCCCATGACCATTGGTCTCAAATCAGATTTACGCCTAGAGGTGCGGCTATAAGACCCCTACCCAAATCTCGTTACAATACATTTATTTTGCGCATAAGTCGGGCCTTCTTATGTATGAGCATATAATATCAATATGAGCAAGATAAGGAATTAAACTAAAGGCGACGTCATGAGATTAGACTTAATCCCTTTTGTTGATAGAGCTCACCAAAGAGTGCTAGGAAATGTCTCAGACCCTGCTTATACCAACCCTAAAAGTCTGACACACACATGCCTAGAACTGGCCAAATAAAATGAGGTCCTGCACTATGTAGAGGGCGTGTGATCGACTACTGATCGCATGGTCTAGCTGCACCCCCTGTGCACAGAACTGGGTTGAGACCTACTATGTATAGGACCCACTATTAGAAAATCTATTTCTCCTTCCATGGCAGCCATCCATGATTGAGTTCAAAATGGAAAGAGAGGGAGGAGAACCATCTCTATTCCAAACTAATTTCCCCTGCTTACCGATTTTGTGTAAAGAGAAAAGTAATCTCTCTATTTTCTCAAATGTAACCAAAAGAAAAGAGATGAGATTGAGAGAGAACCCTGACGTATGACCAAAGAGGAGGAAGAAGAAAGGAGAGGAAGAAGAAAGAAGGAAGCTCTTCTCTCCTAATACTGCCCAACAGAAGAGCATGCAGAGAAGAGGGAGAAGAGAAGAAAGAGATCAACCTTTAAAGCGTTGATCTATTTACAAGAAAACTTGGAAGGGATACCCTCTGTAAGTATTTTTCCCTACTTCAAAAATCTTCTTCGTTAATGAAAATGAATGGGAAGAATGCAAAGCATGGCTGAGGAAGTATTGGATCCCAACCATGATTTGTCAAATTATAGAATGGAGAAAGAGGGATGAAATAAGAAGTTATCGAAATGATCAAATGAATAAAAGTTTTTTGTAAGAAATTATGTGATCTAACCACCACCTCTGGCGGAGCTATGGACGTGTGCACCATTGTTTTCAATTTTAGTGATAAACGATAGTACATATGAGATTGAAAGGTGGTTAAGATGATCTACGAACATTAGAAACCCTAATAGGACTTTAGGAGAACCATGACTAAGATTTGATATCGTATCCGAAAGCAGAAAATTTGTTCTGAGAGGAATAAAACCAGATCTGAGATCTCGACAGTATGTTGAATCGAAACAAAATCCATAACTATACATAGAAGTGGAGTTTTGAAACCAACTTGGTGTATAGACCCATAAGAATGTTAGAAACATTTCAATAGAGATTCAGAGTCTAGACGGCAATGATCTGACGTGCGGTCTATGATGTGCCGCATGGCCTGGCCGAGAGTGAGGTGCAGTCTTACATGTGTCGCACGCCATTCCGACATCAAAAGTCAACCAAAATCAACCAGTGGCTCCTTGATAATTTATTAGATTTTATTGATGGACCAAAATCCTGAGACTTATATGTTTCAATGCTAAAATATATCACACACCATGAATATTAAAAATACGTGATGATGTATGCCTTAAACACGTGAATCATGAAGTTATATGAGAAGATAGGACCAGGAACCAACCCTAGGGTGGTTAGGTAAGTATTTATGAAGTTGACAGAGCCAAATGGCCATGGTTTGGCATGCGGCCGACCTAGTATGACATACCTTGTGACTAGTGATCGTGCGATCGACTATGTGCCGCACGTGGTACCAAGCTCTGTTAATGACCATTTTTGGTCAATGACCCTATAGGAGTTACATGAGCATGCGTATAAATTTAAATATCCAAAAATTAGTTGCTCATGGTGTTATGTAAGGGGTTTTAACCTGTTACACCATAATGTAACATGCTGCTTAATATTTTCTTTGTTAGTAACCTTAGACATCATGTAAGGAAACTTGAGGAATGAAAAACTAGAACCCCTGACTTCATGATAAGAAGTCCTTCTTAGTATTAAGGCATTAAAAAGGAGAACCTTGCCAGTAAGTGTGCCGTCTCATGGAGGCTTGGTGCAGATAGCACCAGATTCCCAAGGGACAGCAAGCTTACTATAAGTGTAAATGTGCCCAAGAGTGGTGAATAGTGACAAGTAAATCTAATAATGAAACCCTAGATGCCAAAACATTATAAGCAGACAATAAATGGAAGGTACTAAACATTGGATGAGCTACTAAGCCATGAACACCCGAGAAGTGAGCTAAAAGAGAAGTTTAATTAATACTATCAAATAATATATTAACAAATATTATTGTTTATAATGTTGAATCCTTAGCTACGAGAACTCTGGTAAACTACGACTCGAATGACTTGCTAAGGACTACTCTCCAAGTAATAGTAAAGGAACTAAACCTTTGTTCGGTAGATTAGTTCTTTTAACTTATGTTGAGTGATGTTATGAGATTGATAACATGCCTTGTGTGTGATAACATGCCATCCAATAAACTTTATTGTTTGCTCATGCATATGTTTTCTATTATATGCGATCAGTGATACCCATAGTTGTGTAAAAGTAGGGTGGAATGGAACGCCTCGTGACCTCCCCATGAAAGGTAGAGCTGGTTTTGTTATTTCATGATGTTTGGTTAAGTCAGTAAGGATGAAGGTAGGAAGAATGGGACACTTGCACTCACTACTTTTTACTGATGCTGTTTTGCAATTGACCACAGGTAACCTAGCCAAGTCAAGATGTCCTAAGTGGGGATCAGATGGGGTCAAAAGCTTGCAAAGTTACAATCCAGTAAAATGATTAATTAGGTAAATTTGGTTAGTTGAATTGGAATTACCTTAATAACTATACCCCTGGCCATTAGTGGGTTAAGTAATGGCATGAGTTTAATAAAAAGGTGGTATGAACATAACTGCGATGCTCCCCATGGCCAACGTCATGGGATGGGTTGGCAAGTCGACTAGTGGGATTACCATCTCCTCAAGTGCCCGACAAACTGTGGACTTGGGATGAGTTGCGCGCAGGCAGCGGGTAGGAAAATGGACTTACATTCCAACGACGGAACCATACTTGGGGAAAGTGCTCTGTATGTGGGACAGTATTTGTTCTGATGGGGGTGACTTGTGCAGCCTAGAGACTCCATGTGTGGGTTGTTTGGAGCTGGCACTTACAGTTATATACCAGACCATAGTTGATAGCTACATGCATATTGTTTATTGCATGTTTGGTTTTCTTACTAATCTTGGTGGTTGAGCTTACCCTGTATGCACAAACTCTTTTTAGATATTGCAGGTACTTCTTGTGACTCGTTGGGTTGCAGTCCTTCTAGTGTGGGGAACGAGGACTCTGAACCTGAGGAGTTATCTGATTCTTGAAGCGTTCCATAGAGCTGAGCATGGGCTTAGGTTGTGCCTGTGTTTTCTTTCCTTATAGTTGGGACTATCTTATTTATTTTGGGTTTACGTAGAAAATAAACTTTGAACAACACTATTGGTTTGGAAACAATTTAATTTGGTTTAATTGTTTTGGATTAGTTGTTTTAAATACTTGAAAAATGAATAACAGTGGTGAGACCTTTGGACGTTTAATGTAATAACTTATTTAGTAAAGTTTTTGCATTGAATTAATGGTTTTAAATTTTTAAGTCTTCCACTAATTTATTTTCTTCCAGTTTGAATAACATGTGTTTTTTAAATAAGAATGTAAATTTACTCTGGTAATTATTATGCCCAGTTTGATTTGTGTAGTACCGTTACTGCGCGATCCTAGAAGGGGATTTTCTTGTGCCCGGATAGGATGGAGAGATCCCATTGCATTCCATAATATCGATACGTCAAGAATGAGGTGTGATAGTAACTACACCAATTACAGTTGATATGCAGCCGCACCACCTATTTCTCTAGCCGGACCTTCTTTTTCGTTGGCCAGCATAGGTGCATGCATGCTATGTATTGGGTGGTCACAGAGGATGGGTCCGAGACTTCTCATAGTGCGCTTTCGTGCGCTTTAATGACATAGGAGGTTCAAGATAGTTGTTTTCACCTCATGGGTATGTCATCCTTTGATAGTACCAGCACGATACATTCACACATGGAAAGACCCAACACATACCCAAAATAGTCAAACCATAATGAGGTTTGGGCTCAGGTCTTACAACTCCACCCCTAACAAAAAAAAAATCATCCTTGAAATTTAGGCATAACTATGCTCTTAATCATTGGGGTATTACTTGATAGCATCCACTTCTTCCCAAATAGATTCTTTGACCCTATGGTCCTTCTACCAGACTTAGATTCGAAGAAGTACTGCAATGTGAGTGCCTTGCCTTCTTGTTATACAATAGTCGAAGGTTCTACTGTATATAACAAATCAACCTATGGTTTGGGGCGATTTGGTCTTCAATAGTTGACGGTTTCACCGTATAAGATGAATCTTCCTAGGCTAGGGCAGTTAGGTGGTCAGTACATAGGGTCTCTGATGTACTATCTTGCATCACATATGGAACATGACGTGGTTGATGGAAATAGTTAGCGGTATAGCTGTCTAGTAATATAGCTACACTGGTTTATCACTTCCTAATTCCAGCATAACCAAGATTCCATATTCTTCCTTGCTTAACTTTTTTACGTCTAAAGGAAGTCTCTTCAAGGTACCAACTTCGTTGGGGAGTAATGAAACTAGGTGATCTTAATTCTTCCTCTGTTCTTTTGACCTTTTCAACATTCCTTGAATTAGTGTAGTCTAAAATTCATTTTACTACCTTCAGTTCCATGTAATAAAATCTTACACCTTCTTCCATCTCAACCTCTTACTTACTTATGAGTCATATACACATCAATCACTTTTATTCTGAACATGCCAACTTTCTTAAATCATTTATATCAACTCTTCAAATCATTAACACCAACTCTCTTCAGGTCATTAAAATCGGTGTTCATAGATCTTAATTCATATTAGTATCAAATTTTTTCTCCTTCGAGTATGAAGAGTAGAATATGGTATAGGCATCCAGCATTATACATATATGTACACTATCAATATTTTCATCATTTCGCAAAACACAAATCATTCCTTGAGATATAGCAAGTCATTATCCCTTAATAAGGTTGGGGGTCAATTTACCTTGATCAAGTAATTTATCAATCTTGGGTAATGGGTATCTCCTTCGTGATTAATTTCCTAAAGCATTCATGGATTCTTTTCCCATTACAGATTCTGTCCTGCACAAAATCTTAATACAAGTGCTGATCCCAGGGGTAGATCAACTTTGCATTCTGTCTCCTTTTTTAAGGTACACTGGTTAGTTTTTTTGAAATCACTTTTAAAATCTCAATGTCTACTGCTTTAGGGGTTGTAATGATAGTGTCCCCTATAGACATTATATCCCTATACTAATCCTCAAGAATATAAATTCTTACCAGCAGTTCAAGGTAGATAGAAACAATTCCTTCTATTTTCTCCAATTTATCTCTAACAAGTATGATCAATTTATATCATCAAACAACAACAACAACAACAAAGCTTTATCCCAACTAAATGGGGTCGGCTACATGGATTCTTATACGCCAATCAGCTCTGTTGGATGTCAAACTTGAAGCAAGGCCTAAGCTATACATGTCTTTCTTCACCACCTCCCTTAGGGTCATCTTAGGTCTACTCCTAGCTCTCTTAACCCCGTCAATCTGAATCAAATCACTCCTTCGAATGGGAGCATCTAACGGCCTCCGTTGAACATGGCCATACCATCTCAAACGACTTTCTTGTAACTTACCATGTATTGGCGCTATTCCCAAATCAGCTCTAATACGGTCATTCCTTACCTTATCCTTCCTAGTTTTGCCATACATCCATCTTAACATCCTCATTTTAGCTACACTAAGTTTATCAATATGATGCTTCTTGATTGCCCAACATTCAGCACCATACATCATAACCGGTCGAATAATTGTCCTATAGAATTTTCCTTTAAGTTTTAAAGGAATACGCCGGTCGCACAACACTCCAGACGTACTTCTCCACTTCACCCATCCTATTTTAATTCTCTATGAAACATCATCGTCTATATCACCTTCTTTGTTTATGATTGAACCTAAATACCTAAAATGATCACTTTGCTGTATTTCTCTCTCAAGAATGTTCACCACCTCATTATCCGTGCTTGTGTGACTAAAGTTGCACACCATATACTCCATCTTCGTTCTACTTATCTTAAAACATTTTGATTCCAAAGATGATCTCCATAGCTCCAACTTTGCATTAATCCCTGCTTTGGTCTCATCCACCAAAATAATATCATCAGCGAAAAGCATACACCAAGGAACTTCATCTTGAATGTCTCTGGTAAGATCATCCATGATGAGGGTAAACAAATAAGGGCTTAAAGCTGATCCTTGATGTAATCCAATTATAATTGGGAATTTACAACCTTGACCCCCCACGGTTTTCACACTAGTCACCACATTATAATATCCTTAACTATGTCCACATATTTGCTTGAAACACATCTCTTCTCTAGCACTTGCCAAATTAACTCCCTAGGGACTCTATCATAAGCCTTTTCTAGATCGATGAAAACCATATGGAGGTCCTTCTTGCCTTCTCTACATCTTTCCATGAGTCTTCTAAGCAAGTAAATAGCCTCTATTGTGAATCTACCTGGCATAAAACCAAACTGGTTCTTCGTAATGGTAGTTTCTTTTCTCAAGCGGGTTTCAATAACTCTCTCCCATAGTTTCATAGTATGACTCATTAATTTTATACCTCTATAATTATTGCAACTCTGAATATCGCCTTTGTTTTTGTAGATCAGAACCACAATACTACTTCTCCATTCATTTGGTATTTTTCCTGAGCTCATAATTTTATTGAACAACATAGTTAGACAAGATACTCCATACATTCCTAGGCTCTTTCAAACTTCTATTGGGACCTCATCTAAGCCAGGTGCTTTGCCTACTTTCATCCTCCTTAAAGCCTCTTTCACTTCTGTCACCCTAATTTTACGTATATAGCTATGACTTGTGGTGTCATGGTGAGTAATGGAGCAATCTAAAGCACTATTTCCTGAGACGTCTTCATTTAGTAGGCTGTAAAAATAATCATTCCATCTCTCTTTAATGTCCTCATCCCTTACTAGAACTCTACCATCTGTACTTTTAATACATCTAACATGGTCTAAATCTCTACTCTGCCTTTCCCTCATCTTAGCTATTTTATAGATAGCTTTTTCTCCTTCCTAGTGCTTAGATTGATATAAAGATCTTCATATTTATTCGTCCTTACTTGTCCCACAATCTTCTTGGCTTCATTTCTTGCAAATCTATATCTTTTTAGATCCTCTATATCCTTAGTCTTTTGCCATGCCTTAAAACTATCTTTCTTTGCTTTGATGGCTGCTTGAACCTCATCATTCCACCACCAAGACTCTCTAAGACAATGACATTTTCCTTTTGATACACCTAGAACCTCTTTAGCAACTTTTTTAATACAAGCAGTCATCTCGTTCCACATTGTATCAGTGTCTCCTTCAAAGTTCCACATTCCTTATTTAATGACATTATCAATAAAAGTTTTCAAGGTATTTCTGTTTAAGCACCACCACCTTATCCTAGGGCACAAAACCTGACCTTTCCTACTACTCGGTGTAGTGAGACATATATTTAAGACCAATAATCTATGCTGAGTGGTTAGACTCTCCCCAGGTATAACTTTACAATCCTTACATAACAATCTATGGGACCTTCGAGTTAGAAAGAAATCAATTTATATCATCATATAACTCAATTGTTTTTCTTTACTACCAGTACTAGGTTGCAAATCTTGAGATTTATAAATCGATCCATCTATAACATTTCCATAGAAATCATATACCCTCAATAACTTCAAATTCGCATTGATAACTTTTGTCCAATTTGGACTCAACATAGTTTTAGTCAATATGACATTTCAACTTGGTGTCCTAATAGTTATCACCTTTTATATTTGAATTTCAAAGGTCTTGGTTAAGTTCTTAACCTTTCTAGTAGTCATCTAATATATATCATGCGGATTTCATCTAAGTCTACAAGACTTGTATCTACAATTCCAATATCTACATTCTATGCCAATGATGTGTAATAGTTTAATTTAGCATGCACCAACTTTTCGAATTTTACTTGAATGTGCAATGCTGTAACAACAATAATGAAGGTAAAGGAGTACATATGATCCTATCAGCAATTGCATCTATTTCTTCCATTTTCGAAGAGAAAATTTTACTTTCTCATGTTTTCTGTTCCGCTTTGCAAGAGCAGCCCTTTTGAGAGTGGATGTCTCGGCAGTTGAGAGTGCAACAACCACAGAGGGTGTGACTTGCATAGGGGAACTCACCTGAATAACCACCACTAGTGTTGGAGCAGGTGCATTATTAGTAGCATGGGATTCCAACACAGGGGCAGCTGTTGGCACTGGAGTTACTAGAGGAATAGGCCCTCTCTGGAGGGTGGCCAGGAGTTCCTCTTTCATTCATTGTTGCTGGCTCTTTATATCGCGAGCTATGCCCCTCAAGATCTCTATCACATCTTCAATCATTGGGGATCTTGGTATGGGAGGCATCGGTATCGTATGCTCCTGAGTCACCTCAGGTAGAGACGCAGGCTTAGCACTCATTTCAATAGTCACCACTTCTGGTGGGTTGACATTCCTAGCAGGCACTCTTTTGTAGGTGTTTAGAGCCATTTGTTTTAAAATTTTCTTTGGACCTAAAAAAATTTAAGCCATTAGTTACGTCACGAATAGGAATGTTTCTATAAGAACATCACGCAATGCAATGAATATGCTCGAGGTCAGCAATAATGGTTTAACATGAGCATTGCAGACATAACAAGTGAATAAACATCCAAACATAGCGACAATATTAAAATGGGATGTGTAGCTGTACAATGTGTGTAGCGGGGCATGCGGTTGTAGTGTCTGACCGCACATCGACGTCCTATTTTTTTTTAATAGAGGCACGACTTGTTTTTCTCATTTCCTTTATTTTGGTCTAGTGTGTGATTGAAGAAGCACACACCTTTTTGTATTACCTTATTTTGAGGATTCTTTGTTGATTTAAAGCTTCTATCTCACCGTTCATGTCCAATCACATTGACAAGGTGATCCCTATACTGATTTCTCATTTTTCAACCCTAGATGATTTCCAATTTTGATTCCTGGTGTAATATCCCTCAAAATGGTTGGGAACGATGGGGTCTTGTCTCGAAATCATGCTAGAGAGTGATTATCATACTTAACCATCACGTTTAATTTCATTTCTATTGATTCATTTTGGTCAACAAGGCAAAAATCGAATTTCATTCCCATTTTTTCAAAAATTGACTTTGACTTGCTTATCACTTGTTTCCTTTTAATCAATGATGTGCTTATCATCAAAATCTCTTCATAGATCATTCAATCCTCGATTCAAAAGAAATTGGTGCTTAATCAACAGTTTCTTTTTAACTTCAAATTCTCTTTATTTCACACAACATTAGCTTTGGCCTTTTTAAATCGATAAACTGCACAATCTATGATTCTCTTATAATCATTGTCGTGTATTGGTGTACTCATTTTACTTTGTGCTCAATTACTAATACTAAAATTTCTCTCCTTTGACGGATTTTCATCGCCTTGGATTAGTCCGATTGCAATGACTTCTCTAGACATTTTAATTTCTGTTGGGAAGGAGTCATCTATTGCAGGGGCAACAAGACGTACATCATTTTGGTCACCAAGGTATGACCGACGATGATTTTGATCAACAGAGGTAGTAAGGAATTGGCATCGATTTGAGCATAGACTGGTGGAGTGGGTCGTTTCGTGAAATGCAATGAATTAGAGAGGTTTGTTGTTCTTCAAGCATTCACTGATATGGGTTGGTTATTGGTTATTGGGTACCAGATACCCACACGTTCTAACTTGTGAGGTAGTTTTATTGTAATCTTCAGATAAAATAAGCTATGGAGAATGGCACAGATGATTCGTCCTTATAAGTTTTCAGTTGGGTGCTGGGATGAGAAATTGTTTTGGATGTTCATAGTCTTGCCCGTATCTTGGATGTCTCAACAAATGGAGAACTTCTTTATGTGGAACCAAAGATTCCAATTGTAGTTAAGTAAGAGCTTGCATTGATATAAGAGCAGATGATGTTAGGTCTTGAAGTAAGAGAAAGTAATTGTCGACCAGTTTCCAAAGTATATAGTCTCATTATCCAGCATAATATTGTACCCAAAAGTGGTCATAGGGAGGCTATTATACATTTTTACGAGTTTGTGGCTTATTGTGTCACTATATGGCGACAGCTCTGTCTTCCATACTTGATCTTGAGAACACTGATTACTACAATGCTCTATTCTTGGTTTAGCAGTCTTCCCTATGGTAGGTTGCTCACCCACATATTCCTTCAGCTAGGGATACACCTTTCTCAAGATGATTGTGTGGAGCAGTCCTTCCATTCTGATTTTGGTTGGAATTCACTATTTAGGCTTGGCCTTCAGGATGTTGTTCTTAGCAATGACTAGTTATGTAAGACCCGCACTCTGAAAACCCGGTTTAACCTTGGTTTTGTGTCGTGATAGGTCTTCCGATCATCACCGAGCTAGACGGGGCAAGCGGATAACAAACAGGTACGAAATCGGACCGAAGTCGACCAATTATACCTGATTTTAGGTATACCGGTCGATGGTACCGGTCTTGGTACCGGTCGACCGGTATGGCCTGCACAGCTATGTGCGGGAATTTGGAAATTGGTCTCTGCGGGTCCCGCTTTCCTGATTTCGAATCCTAGAAGTTTTCTAATCCTAGTAGGGTTACTAAAACCTATTTCTAGCCTATAAATACACCCTTAAACCTCCTCAAATCCTTTCCATTGTCTCTCACAAACCCTAGAGAAGAGAAAGAGGTGGAAAAGGAGAAGGGCGGGGGAGGAAGAAGAAGGAGCCGCCATTACCGTTTGACGAAGCTCTCGTTACGCCTATCAACGGTAAGTGTTTGAATCCCTCTTCTTACCCTATGTAGTTGTGTGGGTGGATCAATACCATGCAAAGTAAGTATTGATCTAAAACCCTAAGTTGGCCAATAAACCCTAAGTTGCCGTCAAACCCTAGATTCGAGTTTCGAGATGATATTCATCGAAACGAGACTTGAATGAGTTGGGGATAACTCTAGCTCAAAGCTTAGACTTAGAATGGATAGGGGAAACCCTGAAAATCCATGGAGGATGATCGACGGCAGTCGAAAAACCATGTATGGTCTTCCGGAGACATACCGGTCGACTATACCGGGTGCACATAGTGCGACCGGCATATGCGACCGCTATCTCTCGGGAGGTTGTCTGTGGGGGACCGGCTGACCATACCGGTCGCCAGTCTTTTCCATAGAGCTGCGACCGGTATATGCCACCAGTCAGCTCTGTGAGGGTAGTTTGTGATCCCTGTTGGTTTCCAACCAACATGAAACTCTAAGAATGTTATTTTAATGAAACCCTAATAATATTGTAGGACTTTGTGACTTATCGTTTGGATCTTGCGACGTGGAGCAAGTTATCGAACGAGCGTCAGGTAAGGGAATCTGACCTAAACCTAATAATTAATGGACAGTAAATCGTTGTTAATCATTGAATACCTAAGATGTAATGTTTGTGCATATTCACATGTCAACCTTTACCTTCAGTTATTATTATTGTTCATGCATTCATAGGATGTGATTGTTAGGCATGTGATTGTTTTCGTTGGTGTGTGGAGTGGGGCATGGGCCTGGGATCGCTCTTTACACTGGCACCTTTTGTTGTATTCTATCTTAACATGCTTGGTACGGGTGGGGTATCAAGGGAAGGTCGTGGTACGGTGGTCTCCGATATTGATGTTGTCCCGGCCATTGTTATGTGGTACTGTGGATTCCGAGTCGACCCTGGCTTGTCCACGATGCTTTAGCTCTATCTCTATGCCGTAGGGAGTTATGTTGGGATAGAGTCTACATGCGTATTGTTTCTATCCTAGTGGGTTAGTTACGGATAGGGTATCAGGGGGAGGTGAGGTATTGTGGTCTCCGACCCGACCTGCACGCTCTAGCTCTATCTTTATGCCGTAGACGGCTGTGCTGGGATAGAGCATACATTGTTGACATATAGGATTGGTTAGTTGCGAGCCCAGTTTGCGAGCCCTGGCCAGTAGGGGCTTAGGTACTGGTATGGGTAGAGTATCAGGGGAGGTGCGGGTATACCTTAGCTCTATCTCTATTCCATGATGGGTGCATGTGGGTTGGTGGTAGTGTGATTACTGTGCGAGGCCACACACTCGTGTATAGAGGTGCGGGGGCCACCAAACCTTTCTATAGCACATTGCAAACTTTAAACCAGACCACAGCATAAAATTGATTGTTACTCATGCATAATCTTGTGAAACTGTCTTATTGTCTTACTGAGCTGTGTTGTGAGCTCACCCTTTGTGTACACATTGTTTTAGATGTTGATGCAGGATACACTGTGGACGATTATGTGAACGCTCCGACGTATGGAGGTGTAGCTGCACTGGATGTACAAGTAGGGGAGGACGAGCATGATGCTTCATGCGAGTGCCCTTTCTGCGTGTACCTGTGATTTGTTTTATTTATTTATTTCAGTTATTTTGATTGGATTAAAGGGATGTAAAAGATGATTATTTTATGTGTTTGGATTTGAATAATGGGATATTTATTTACATTATCAATAGATACTCAGTTCATTCTATTTAAAGTCTTCTGCGGTATATTTATATTCTGATTGTGGTTATGTGTAATGGTTTGTATGGGTGGACACGGCCTATTCGAGATCCTGGTGTGAACCGTTGGTTCAATGATGGTTCACTCACACCGTTCTGGTTGGATCAGAATTGGGGTGTGACAACTTGGTATTAGAGCCCTCGGGCTCTGTCTACAGACTATATTACACTTAACTGGGTCGATGAACTGAGCTAGGAAATTTAAAAATCTTAATATAAACACACCCTAAGCATTGTTTGATACCTGATACTGATTAAGAAAGAGAATAATGTACTATTCTAAAAGTGGAACTTAACATTTACACATGCACTAGTTAGGAAAAACCATGAAAATCTTTCATTAAATAAGAAAACAAATGAGTATCTGATAAATAGTGCTACAGGGTACAGTCCACAAACCGGAAAGTTACCCTGTTATATAAACCGTCATATGAAAAGAAAATGGAAAATCATGGGGTAGGAGGCCTGGGAGGAATGGGGTCCGCTATATCATAGTCCCGCTCGTATGCGACCCTAAGCCAATGCACCTGGTCCTGAGTCACCCGTAGACTACGAGCTAGGCGTCCCAACTCCTGACCCATCTCTCGCTGAGACTCCAGGATGACCCTCTGGGTGTCCCTGATCTCAGTGAACATACTCAACACTGAGTCGGGAGGGGGCTGAGATGGCCCAGCTGTGGGAACAGATGGTAGTGGTACAGGTGCAGGCTGTGGGGCAGGCACTGGTGCTTCCCCAGCTACATCGTCATCATCATCATCATCATCACCCATCTCTGTCGCATAGGCCGCATTGGCCGCGGCTGCTACTACTGCTGCTGCTACTCTCCCAAGTGGACGAGGGCGAGCCTCCAACTCGTCATCACTAACTGACAGATCAACCATCTGCATCCTCTGAATGGCGTCCCAGTCTATATCAGACGTAATAGTGTCCTCGACGGTCACCTCGCCTCTCATGCTCACGCCCAGACGGCGAAGAAGAAAGGTAATGAGACGACCGTAGGGAAGGTTACTGGCCTGATCGGCCAGGGTCGCCTGATGCATAGTCCTAATGATGAGGTATGGGAGAGAGACCCGCTCTCCAGTGCAGATGCAGTAAGTGATGTACTGAGTGAGCTGGGATAACTCACCATAATGGCCGCTCTGGGGGACGATGTTGTGCTGGACGATGCGACTGTAGACCCGAGGTACAGGTCTCAAGCTAGCCGCTTTCATAGGAGCTCCTGGGTTCAGTATCTGATGAGCTATCTCCCGGCGCAGGTCCTCAGTCAAGTAGCCCTTCGCTTTGGGAGGGCAATACACTAGGTCTCCATCATTAGGAACCCCTAGAAGGTCGGCCAGCTGGTGGGTGTTGAATGAGATGTGTACACCCCTGACATAACTGGAGATACGTAAATCCCTACCTTGGTTGGGATCATTCACATTTCCGTGCAGCTCCAGGTTAGCAAAGAAATGCTTAACTAGATTGGGACGAGTGGTGTAGGTGTAAGAGATGACGGGCGACCAACCAAGCCTGTCAAAAGCCGCTCGAACGTCGAATCGGTCTAACTGCTCCAAGTTAACCCGACGCCCAGACTCTATATTCTTGTTATCGAACCATGGAAATCGAGCTTGTGCTTCCAAGGAATGGAACCATTGCTCATCCAATTGGGGAACTGGTGGTTGTGGGGCACGTGAACTCGAGTCGTGGGGACGCTTGCCAAGAGCACGTCTAGGATCCATTTAAAATCTGCAAAACAAAAGAAAACAAAAATAAAAGTTAAAAATTGTCGAAATTTCGGCAGCATAACGGCTATAATTCAAGAAAAAGCCTTGAACTCACCCAAAACATGGGGAGGAGGACTTACGTAACCCCCACACTCTTCAACAAACCAATCATAAGCAATTATAATAGGAAATTGCAAGAAATTACAAGAAATTAAGAAAAATCAAGAAAATTCGAAAAAAAAAATGGGAAAAATCTAGGTCAAAAGATGAAAAATTTGATTTTTAGGAAAACCGTTCGGTGGAACCCCAAATTAGTTGAGGGCTTTTGCTCTTGGGGGTCCCTAAACCCTTTCCAAGCCGAAGAAAGGGAATTCCTACGGTTAAATCATCTCGAACAAAGAAAAACCTAAATTTCTACATAAAGACGATATGGGAAATTCCTAAAAATATGAGAGAGAGAGAAGAGACCTACCTG